>CM069595.1:43652486-44852486 GCA_035771175.1 Paratinospora sagittata
AATCAGTAAATGATCACTGTAGTTTGGACTGAAGATCATCTAGATTCTGGATAGTATTCATCTTTAGAATTGATGTATATGGAAGAAATTATTGTCGATACTGTATACCAGTGGGTAGTATACGTAGCTTGGTTAAGGAATAGATGTCCATACCAATAAGTATATCTTTGTCTGGAAGATCACATCCAATGATATGTGTCCATAAGATAAAATCAGGAAAGAACTTGATACCTATCTTGGCAGTAGTAATGAGATTAGTTTGAAAAGTCTCATTGTTTCCAGCTTTGAACAGTTCTTTGTAAGGTTTCCAACATTCAGGAGGAAGTATCCGTGGGTTCATTATGCTTTTGAAAGCTCCAGTATCAAAATAAGCAATCAAAGAAATAGGATGATCATATTTTCATTGTAATATGGAGATGGGAGCATAACGAATTAAATGAGATACCTTAGATGTTGGAAAGGAATGGGAGATCATACCCATAAAATGATCATTTGCATCTTCATATGAGGTAATCAGAGGAGAGTCAATGTCGGAGTCTGTTAGTTCAACAGCTTGGTAGGCAAAAATGGTTTCTTCATCAGGAGAATCTTGTTCAGAGAAAACTGATTCAATATCTTGTTCTGGAGATAATGAATAAGATTGTTGAATCTGATGAATGAGATGCTGACTTTTTTTCTTTTCAGGACATTGTTTAGCAAAATGACCTGGTTTCTTGTAGATGTAACAAGTAGCCTTCTTTGGGGAGGAAGATTGTCGTCTTTTAAAATATCTGATATTCTTTTTCTTTTTAGAAAATCTTTTGGAAAACCATGGTGGTCGAGATTTATGACAATACTTCTTCTTGGAGAATTTCTTGCCTTTTTTGTCTTTACAAAGACACTTCTTCTTATGCCTACAACCAATTTCAAGATAGTTTTTTGGCAAGCTTGAGAGAAATCCACTGAAGGTTTTTTTGATATCTTTCCATAGTTTCCAGATTTCACATAGCTTATCAATGGTTGTAGTGAGATATTGAAAAATCTCAACAAAAGATATTTGTCCCATTGGTCTTCCTATGGCAAGAATAAGGCGGTTGATCTCTGCATGTGTTTCTTCTAGAAGAGAAGTAATGAAAGTGTACTTGAGATCATGCTTGTTTATTCTACTAAGTAGGTGGAAACGTAAGATCATACGGGAGAAGTATTTTTGTAACTGCTTCCGATTAAGGGAACAACACTTCATGGTAAAGAATTCTTGCTTATATTGTTTTTCAACAAGTGATATATCTTCAACGAAATTCTTTAAGCATGACATGATAAATGTCAAAAATGGAAGTCTCTACGAGTTGTAGAATTCTGTATTCACCTAGGTTGAGTAGCCAATCAAGAAGGAGGCATGTGCATCTAGAGAAAAAATCTTGGATGATTTGTTCAGAAGTTTTGCTAGTTAACTGTTGATTGTCCATCCATGCACACCAGGTGGATAGTTTAACTCGCCATTGATCAACATGGACGTTATCAAGACTGAACCATGGGCCAGAATTGTGTTGTGTTGTAGTATGAGCTATTCTGGGTGGTTCAAGAAAAGGGTTTTCAGTATCTGAAAGTATTTCAGATATATTTGGTTCATTATGTCGAGAAGAGGATGGATCATCTGCCATGTGAATATCAGCAATATGGGAAAGATCCATAAAGTGGTGTTCATTATTAGTCTAAACTGAAATATCTGAAGAAAAAATTGAAATACAATCTTCTGAATCCGAAATATTCGACATAGCCTGAGAAGGCATGGAATTATTATGAAACTGCAGATCAGGAGATGTTGCAGTATCTTGGGTAACCAAGTGGTCCAGGAATTGGACAAAATGTTGGATAGGATTAGAAGGTGGAGGATCACTTGGAGGTGTAGTAGTAACAGGCTGTGGTGTAAGAGGGGGATATGAAGATGGAGCTTAAAATGGAGGTGGTACATATGTTGCTGATTCATATGGTTCATAATCCATAGGAGCCTTTCCTTTTGCTACACGACCATACGAAGGACGAGGGCGGCGAAGAGGAGGAGGTACAAAAGAAGGTCTGGTTGGATAACATCATTGTGAGAAAATGATATTATGCAAACGTTTAAGTAAATAAATAACAAGATGTAACAGAATACACGTTGATAGAACTATGGCAAATATAACACAAAAAGTAAACAGACAAACGACTTAATATCATAATATTACAGGGACTGATGAAAACTTACTTATATATACCCGTTTTACAAATGAGAGAGGTGTGGCTCTGATAACAAATGCACATTATCAATGGACAGTCATGCCTTTTGGCCTCAAAGTTGCACCTTCCTTATTTCAGAAAGCAATGACAAGAATTGATGCCCCTCTATTATCAACTGCATTGATTTATATCGATGACATCCTCTTATTCTCCATACCATTAAGTACATCTTTGTCTCGAAGATCACATCCAATGATATATGTCCATAAGATAAAATCAGGAAAGAACTTGATACCTATCTTGGCAGTAGTAATGAGATTAGTTTGGAAAATCTCATTGTTGGCAGCTTTGAACAGTTCTTTGTGAGGTTTCCAATATTCAGAAGGAAGTATCTGTGGGTTCATCATGCTTTTGAAAGCTCTAGTATCAAAATAAGCAATAACATAAATAAGATGATCATATTTTGATTGTAATATGGAGATGAGAGCATAAGGCATTAAATGAGAAACCTTGGATGTTGGAAAGGAATGGGAGATCATACCCATAAAATGATCATCCGCATTTTCATCTGAGGTAATCAGAGGAGAGTCAATGTCGGAGTCTGATAGTTCAGCAGCTTGGTAGGCAAAAATGGTTTCTTCATCAGGAGAATCTTGTTTAGAGAAAATTGATTCAATATCTTGTTCTGGAGATAATGAATAAGATTGTTGAATCTGATGAATGAGATGCTGACTTTTTTTCTTTTCAGGACATTGTTTAACAAAATGACTTGGTTTCTTGCAGATGTAGCAAGTACCCTTCTTTGGGGAGGAAGATCGTCGTCTTTTAAAATATCTGATACTCTTTTTCTTTTTAAAAATCTTTTGGAGAACCATGGTGATCGAGATTTATGATTATACTTCTTCTTGGAGAATTTCTTGCCTTTTTTGTCTTTACAAAGACACTTCTTCTTATGCTTACGGCCAATTTCAAGATAGTTCTTTCGGCAGGCTTGAGAGAAATCCACTGAAATTTCTTTCATATATTTCCATAGTTTTCGGATTTCACATAGCTTATCAATAGCTGTAGTGAGATGTTGAAGAATCTCAGCAAAAGAGATTTGTTCCATTGGTCTTCCTGTGGCAAGAATAAGGCGGTTGATCTCTGCATGTGTTTCTTCTGGAAGAGAAGTAATGAAAGTATACTTGAGATCAGGCTTGTTTATTCCACTAAGTAGGGGGAAACGTAAGATCATATGGGAGAAGTGTTTTTGTAACTACTTCCGATCAAGGGAACAACACTTCATGGTAAAGAATTCCTGCTTAGATTTTTTTCAACAAGTGATATATCTCCAACGAATTCTTTAAGCATGACATGATAAACGTCAAAAATGGAAGTATGTATGAGTTATAAAATTTTGTATTCACCTAGGCTGAGTGGCCAATCACAAAGGAGGCTTGTGCATCTAGAGAAAAAATCTCGGATGTTTTGTTCAGCAGCTTTGCCAGTTAACTGGCGAAGAGGAGGAGGTACAAAAGAAGGTCTGGTTGGAACTGGTGGTGTTTTGTTAAAATTGTGGAGAATAGAAAATGTGTGGTATCTGTTGGTGTATGAGGGCGAGGAGAAGGTTGAGGAGATGTGTACATGTAAGAATCTAGCAAAGTTCTGTAAGGGTCTGCTGGAGGTTTCTTAGCTTTTTGAATATTAGCTTCAACATAAGAGAGTTGTTGCTTCAACTGTCTAGTTTCAGCCTCATACTACATAAATTCAGGACCAAAATATTTCTACTCCAAATAATACCTCAAGGTAGCATCAAGCTGTTGTATCTTTTCTCAAATTTCTTGATAATACTGTTGGGCAATGGCTGCTTGGGCATCAGTCTTATGTGCAAGACTGGTAGTGACTGAAGAAATGTTTGTTAGTTGATGATCAATCTTTTGTAGATAATGATTTTGAACCAAAGCATTCTTGGTTTGCCAATTCAACACTTCTTCTGGCTGAGATATAGGCTTTGTTGAGCCATTAGGCCTTACTTCAGTAGGAATTGAAAAAGGTTTAGCAGTAGTTTGATGATGTGGATCCGAGACCCTTTGCAAAGGTGGAAAATCCTGATCATACTGAGTGATAGGAAAACATGGTTGAACCATTGTTGCTGCAGGTGGAGTCGGGGGATCATCGTGAGGGTGGATGGTATCCTGCCGGCATGATGAATAACTGTACTCGGAAGGAGGTGGTTCAAATTAATAAGGAGGCACATCAAAAATCCATTCTTCAATATCATCATCTGAGAGGTCGTTGTGACACGAACAATCAAAATGACACATGTCAGGATTACAATCCCAGATAAAATGACCATCTACATGTGAATGATAAACAAGGAATCCCGAAGTCTGGAAAGAGTGAACAGGGGGTTTGTCTTTGTGATACTTGTAGACTGGTTGAATCATTAGAGAATGATGTACTGGGAGATTATCCTGGACAGTATGGCTTGAAAGCTCAAAACTGATTTTTACAGAACCATCACGTTGTTTTAGAAGACGAGGACTTTCGTTGGTGAAGACTGGTTCATTTTGCTTGATGAATTTTTCATAGTTGGTGAACCAGGCAGTAGGCATAAGCTGATAAAGATCTTGTCTTGGCAGCTGCCTAGGGATCTGGACAATGGTTCGAACCTCATTGTCATGAACAAAAGCCATAATCGTACCGTGAGGTTTGTATGTTGGATTGCATGATCCTGCAATCGGAAAGCCATTTGATGATGAAGAGTAGCAAGTATTCCTTCAGATTTGTGTTGAGCACCAGAGAATTGAATCTGTACCTTGAATTTGGTAGGTGAGATAGGATCATTTAAACAAAGATTGAAGTTTGGGGCTATGGTGAAGACCATGCAGCCATGACTGAGAGTTGTAATGACCGTACCGATGCAAGCATATTCATATTCTAACAGATTCGTATCGAGAAGAGCAACCCGGGCAAACAAAGTTATGTCGCCTCTGCCATGATATGAGATAACTAAACAGATTGCACCTAGATGCAGATGTGTATATCCGTTGGACAACCAGTGACGAATAAAGTCGGGATCAAACTCAAGGGTGACATATTGTTCTTGATGGGTAGACTCTAACTGACAATTTGCTAAAGAGGTACTCTGGACATATTCTTTGATTGGAGGAGATTTTTTGAAATCAAAGTTTTGACAAACTTAGAAAAAGAAAGACGACGCTTATTAAACATAGAATAAGGATTTAACAAAGGAGCTATAGTTTCATTTATTTTACTATTATCTGGAATATGAGTAACTTCTACTAACTGGTCTATCTTAGATGTTTTGGTTTTTAGGCAGGACTCAGGTAAACTGGAAAATTAAAAGAAGAAGACTTTATAATAGGTTGAGGGGTAGATACAGGCGTAGAGGTAGTAGTTTCACCAAAAACTTCCATGGATAGGGTATGACTATCCGACACGGCTCTCCTGGTCTCTCAAGGACTGTCCTTTTATATCCACTGGATCAAACAGGTGAAAAAACTATTTCCGTTTAGCCAGTATAAATCTTAAACCAAAATTACAGTCTTAATCTAAGAATCTTGCACAGTGTCTGAGTCACAGACTACACACACAAAACAAAGATGACAGCAAACAATAAGTAGGATGAAAACGATAATAAGGACTATAACTAACCAAACTGGGAGGTTGGATAACATCATTGTGAGAAAATGAAATTATGCAGATGTTTAAGTAAATAAATAACAAGATGTAACAGAATACACGTTGATAGAACTATGGCAAATATAGCACATAGAAAGTAAAGAGACAAACGACTTAATATCATAATATTACAGGGATTGATGAAGACTAACTTACATACACTCGCTCTGCAAAGGAGAGAGGTATGGCTCTGAAACCAAATGCACATTATCAATGGACAGTCATGCCTTTTGGCCTCAAGGTTGCACCTTTCTTATTTCAGAAAGCAATGACAAGAATTTATGCTCCTCTATTATCAACTACATTGATTTATATCAATGACATCTTCTTATTCTTCAAGACTGATGAGGAACATCACCAGCTTCTTCACCAATTTCTGGATATTACACATACAACTGGTATTATGCTCTCTGAAAAGAAAAGTGTGCTTAATACATCTGAAATTGACTTCCTCGGTATGAAGATCTTTAAAGGTGTTTACCAACCAGGTCCTCATATTTCTATTGAACTATTAAAGTTTCTTGATGAATCTCTCACCAGACAACAAATACAGCAATTCCTTGGAATCATCAATTACTTAAGGATCTTCTTGCCAAAAGTATCTCAGTATACTTCAGTTTTATCTGCCCTACTCAAGAAGAATCCTCCTTCATGGAAATCATCCCATACTCATGCAGTTAAACATTTGAAAGAAGTTTGTCAGAATCCTCCTTCATTGGTTATTCCTACCACTAGACAGATTATTCTTCAAACTGATGCTTCAAATCATTATTGGGGTACAATTCTTTTAGAACTCACAGATGCCAAACAACATATCTGTGGTTATCAAAGTGGAAGCTTCTCTCCAGCAGAACTTCATTACCATAATACCATTAAGGAAATCTTAGTCGTCAAATATGGTATCCAGAAGTTTGCCTTCTTCCTTAGGCCAGTCAAGTTTGAGATCCAGATGGACAATTCAGCCTTCCCAAAAATGTTGGACTTCAAAAACAAACTTGTGCCTCTTCCACAACTTTTGAGATTGCAAGAATGGTTCACTCAATTTGACTTCACTGTCAAACATATCAAAAGAACCAAAAATGTCCTTCCAGACTTTCTCACCCGACCAATCCAAAAGTCCAAAACCGTTTCACCAGTTTTACTATTAACTGACTTCATCCACTGTTACTTCAGCCCAAACTCATAACTAGATCCAAGCCCATTAACCTTCATTTTCCTTTTGGATCCATTCTTCTTATCCGCACCATTATTGTTCCTCCAGACAGTCCAGAACCCAAAACGACCCATGAAGTAAGACTATTGGCCCAGTCCAAAATGTTTTACTTTGCTCATAAACAACAAATAATATTAAAAAAATTATAATTTTGAAACAATAGTGCTTACCCATAGATCTAGCAAGATGCATTTATCTTTTTCCTCATCTCCACCTCTCATTTTCCACAAGCTTAATAAGTTATATATATATATATATATATATATATATATATATATACAAAGCTCAATACTTTTATATACAATTGCTGCGAAATTAAGCATATATATATAGTGTGTTCTCATTCAGAAATATTCAAAGAAGCAATTATATGCATATATATTAAAATGGAGAAACTAGTGTTCTACGCCTTCAACCATGAAACTGTGCCACCTTCTTTCATACAACCCCCACAAAAATGACCCCAAAAGTGTGATGCTCCCCTGTACCTGAACACTCCCATCATTGATCTCGGTGGTGGCCAAGATCATCCATTTGATCGAGCTGAGATCATTCAGCAAATCTTCAAAGCAATCCATGAATTCGGTTTCTTTCAGGTGAGTCTTCATAAATTATAAATGATAAAGTTCTACATTAATTCTTCCCAAAAGCATACTTCTTGAAAATCTGTATGTAATATTGGGTGATTTGGAGTAAATGAAAAAGTGTGTTTCTTCTCAATCCTATTCATATTTTAAGGGATATGATATGCCAATACCTCATATCACAAAGAAAAATGTTTTTACCACCTAAAAATTATATTCAAAACTATACTTATGTTGATGTAGTATACTATGAAAAAATAAATTCAGCTTAAGAATGTTGAGTTTTTGTAGCGTTATTTATAGAGATGTTGTTATTACAGAAATGAACAGTAATCGTTGGATTTATTACAGGTGGCTAACATCTAGGCAAGACTTTGTAACCAATTCATAACATAAGACGTTTCTAGAGTTCTCTAGAGAGGCCTTCCATGTGCATCGTCAGAGGGTTTGTTAGAAGAGCTGAGCTGGAGATTCTCTTGGCATGATTGCTGAGGTGTGAGCTGATTCAGCTCAGCTAATGTGTAATGTGCTTGCTTCACATCCCCCCGCAATCAAGAGGGTTGAGGATTAACACTGAGATTGGCTTGTAGAAACTGAAATCTTTGAGCCAAGAGTGGTTTCGTGAGGCAGGCAGCCAATTTGTCACAAGAAGGGACATGACGGACATCAAGTTGGTGGTTGAGAACTTTGTCTCGAATAAAATGAAGATCAAGCTCGATGTGCTTTGTCCTAGCGTGAAAAATAAGGTTGGCAGCCAATGCATTCGCGCTATTGTTGTCAAACCATAGAGCAGGGCAAGATGGTATAAAAACCTTGAGCTCATAGAGTAGGGACTGTAACCATGTGATTTCAGATGATGCATGTGCCATAGCTCTATATTCAGATTCGACACTAGATCTTGTAAGAACGGTTTGCTTCTTGGATTGCCAAGAGACAAGGCATGACCCAAAGAAGATGCAGTAACCACTAACTAATTTCTTATCATCTGGAAAAGAACCCAGTCTGTATCAGTGTAGCCAGTCAGAAAGAAGGAAGAGTTGAGGGATAGATGAAGAGAGGTGGAGATGGTGCCCGATAGGTACCGCAAAACATGTTTCACCGCTTGCCAGTGAATAGTGGTTGGTTTATGCATGAACTGGCTGAGCTTGTTCGTGATGAAAACAATATCGAGGAGAGTTTAAGTGAGGTACTATAGTGCCCCCACTGCACTGCGATACAAGGTGGGATTGGAAAAGGCCTCTCCATCTGTTAAACTGAATTGTTTTCCAACAGCTGCAAGTGTGGCACAAGCCTTTAAGTGGTCTAGTCCCAATCGGTGTAAGAGATCCGAGACATACTTAGCTTGTGAAAGATAGATCCCGGTGTCATCTCAACATACTTCAATGCTTAGGAAGTAGTGGAGATCGCCTAAGTCTTTTAACGCAAACTTATCATTCAGTTTGTCGATCATAGAGATGATCAATTGACGGTCTGAACCTGTAATAAGAATGTCGTCGACATACACAAGTAAATATAGTGCAACTAAGATAGAGTGATAAATGAAGAGGGAAGTATCTGCTTTGGACTGCTGGAAATTCCAGGATAGTAATGTAGTTCGAAGACTCTCAAACCATGCATGAGGTGCCTATTTAAGACCATAAAGAGCTTTCCAAAGTTGGCAAACGTATCTTGGTTTTGAATGATCCACAAACCCTCTAGTTGAGGCATGAAGACATGTTCATGAAGGATGCCATTGAGGAAGGCATTGTTGACGTCCACCTGACGTATTGGCCAATTCATGGCCTCGGCAAGTGAGAGAACGACACGAACTATGGAGTCCTTAATCACCGGGCTTAAGGTTTCACTAAAGTCAATCCCGAGTGTTTGATGATAGCCCTTCGCAACAAGTCGAGCCTTACGTCTACTGATGGAACCATCGAAATTCAGTTTCAGTTTGAAAATCCACTTGCTACCCACAATGTGTTGATCAGGTGAAGGTGGAACTAACTCCCAAGTGTTGTTAGCAATGAGAGCTTTGTATTCATCAATCATGGCATGCCTCTATTCAGTAGATTCTAGTGTTTTTGAGACAGAGGATGGCTCGGATATCATTGGTGTGTCAATGGTGTACACCTTAGGCTTGTACACCCCTACTTTTGATCGGGTGAGCAAGGGATGTATGTTGGGGATAGGTGGTAAGGTTGGATTTTGTGGTGGAAGGGATATTATATGTGTCACCAGTGGTGGTATTTCAGGAAAGGGTTGTACAGTATGAGAGATTGGTGGTAGGGGAGGAGATGTAGTGGAAAAGGGTGTAATAGAGGTGGTAGTGGGCAGAGACACCAAAGTGTGAGGAGGGGAGATTGGAGCAGCAGGTGCTGTCATGGAAAATAATTTGTCATAAGGAAAATCCTCCTCATTAAAAATGACATTTCGTGATATGTTGATCCAGCCAGACGGGCTGAGGCATCGATATCCCTTGTGAGAATCACTGTAACCCAGAAAAACACATTTCGTTGAGTGGTATTGGAACTTATGCGACTGACATGAATGTAGACATGGGTAGCAGGAACACCCAAAACATCTCAAGAAGCTGTAATCAGGCAATGCATTATGAAGAACTTGATAAGGACTCGAGCCATTTAAGACCGGTGTGGGCAACCTATTAATGATGTATACGGCTATTTGGGCTGCCTCCCACCAGAATTTGAAAGGTAGTCGAGCTTGTGCAAGTAGAGTTAATGTCATTTCGATGATATGGCGATGCTTCCTTTCGGCTCTCCCATGTTGTTCGTGTTCATGAGGGCAAGGATGGCGAAATTCAATTCCATTTTGTACAAGGAAAGAAGAGAATGAACGATACTTACCCCCCCCAATCGGATTGTAGGCATTTTATTTTTGTATTGAGCTGTAATTCCACCATTTTCTTGAATTGAATGAATGCAACAATAGCCTCTGATTTTAATTTCAGTGGATAGACCCAAGTGAAACGTGTATTATCATCAATAAAATGAATATAATACTTGAATCCTAAATGAGATGCAATGGGTGTTGGACCCCATAAGTTCGTGTGGACTAGATCAAGAGGATGGGTTGCTCGAGTAGATGAACGTATAAATGGAAGTTTATGAGCTTTTCCTAATTGACAAGCATTGCAAAACTGGATCTCTTTATTTAATGAAACTTTTGGGTTACAACAAGATACAACTTGAATAAGCACCTTATACGAAGAATGTCCTAACCTACGATGCTAGAGATCACTTGTAGAAGCAACATATGAGCAAGAAAAATCCGTAGATGACTAAACATGAGCAACATTTGGACACTTGACCGAGGCGATGGATGGGGATAGGCAATAGATGTCGTCTTTAGTTGATCCGTGAAGTAGAACCCTGTGGGAAAGTTTGTCCTTCACAAACCAAGAGTTAGAGTGAAATTCAACAAAAACAGGATTATCAATGGTTAGTTTCGAAATACTAATCAAATTTTTATGAATGGATAGAGCACAATGGACATTATGCAGACTAAGATTGGAAGTGGGAGAAGCAAGAATAGATGAACCAACATGGGAGAGGGTAAACAAGAGCTATCACTAACTGTTAGAGTTTGCTTACCCTCATATGTGTTTCGAGATATTATGCTGGTAGCATCACCAGCAACATGGTTGTTAGCACCACTGTCAAGGAACCAAGATGAAGCAGAAACAGATTCTGGGGTAGCAATGAATGCACAGGATTACGTTGCAAGGGAGGTGGAATTGCCTATGTAAGTGAAGCATGTGCGATAGTAACAAATTGTTGCAGAGTGACCATACTTGCCACAGATTTGGCAGGTAGGTCGAGATCCATTTGAACGTCCTCCTTGTCCTCTAAAGCAGCCACCACCACGCTTCCGCTCCTGAGATGAGTATTGGCCTCTAGACAGTTGAGTTTGGGAATTAGAGGGATTGGTGAAACCAGGACAGAAAAGGGATTTGTTAGGTTGAGAATAGGGTTTATTGATGGTTAAGTTGGTTGTAGCATTAGTGGTGATGTTAAGAGTGTTCAAATGAGTTAACTGCTCCAAATGACTATCATAGTTAAGAAGAGAGGAGTGTAACTCGGGCCAAGAAATGGTATCCTTTTCCTGGAGTAAGGTTGTAATGGGTAAATATTGTGTACCTAGTCCAGCCAACATGCATGAGACAAGATCAGACGTGGCAAATGGTGCGCCCGTTGCAGCTAATGAATCTGCAAATTCCTTCATCTTGAAGAGGTATTGGATCATGTTCATTGATCCTTTTGTGGTTGTCTGGAGACCGGATCGACAAAGTTGAATACGTGTTTTATTATGTGCTCCACAGAGATCTTCAATGGCTCTCCATGCGGCTTGTGATGTGGTGTACCCAATGATTTGGGATGCAACTAATGCAATCAACGAATTTAATATCCAACCAAGTAGTAGTTGGTAGTGACTCACCTACTATTCATAATCGGGGTTGATGTAGTAGCTATCTCCATTGCCATTTTCTTGTGAAGAGATGATCATAGTTGGAGGGCAAGGTTTGTTACCCAGAAGATAACCCTCTAATTTGTGTCCCCTGATAATAGGTAGGAAAAGAGACTTCCATAATAGATAAATGTGTCTGTCCAGTTTGATGGACAAGGGTTGGTTGAGATTGCCAAATGAAAATGAGAACATTAGTCTGTTTTGTGGGCATGGAGCTATGGCGGTGGAGCTTGAGGCAGGTGAAGAAAACTCAGGTTCTGCCATGGCGTTTAGCCCAAAAGGCTCTGATACCATATAAAAAAATAAATTCAACTCGAGAATGTTGAGTTTCTGTAGCTTTATTTATAGAGATGTTGTTATTACATAAATGAACAGTAATCGTTGGATTTATTACAGGTGGCTAACATCTAGGCAAAACTCCGTAACCAATTCATAACAGAAGACGTTTCTAGAGTTCTCTAGAGAGGCCTTCCATGTGCATCGACAGAGAGTTTGTTAGAAGAGCTGAGCTAGAGATTCTCCTGGCATGATTGCTGAGGTGTGAGCTGATTCAACTTAGTTGACGTGTAATGTGCTTGCTTCGCAACAATGAGTGGAGGGTGTACTTTCTTTTCCTTTTTTCTCTCATTGTAATGTGGTGTATTGTCACATCATTTGAATATAGATTTAAATAGATATCTTGGATCGTTTTCGCAATCTCTGCGTTTATAACACAAAGATGCCTTGATCAATGGATGCAGGAGCCCCAACTTTCTATTGCCTTTAGATTCCTATATTTGCATATCATTTCCCTTGAAATTAATATTTATATTTACTCATCTTTCCTTCTAATTAATTGCATAAAGATAAGTTTATAAGGAAAATGACTGGCGTTCATGTTTTGTGATGTGGGAATATCTAATGTACCCATTAGATTGTGTATAAACAAGTATTGAAAATGTACAAGAACAAAAATTTCATGTCTCCATATATGTTTTTGACCAGGCCAATGATTGTGTATGCAGTTGGTTAATGATGGAATTCCAGAAGAATTGATGGAAGAGGTGATGGGAGTTGCAAAGGAGTTCTTCGAGATGCCAGTGGAGGATAGCTTGGGCTTCTACTGTGAGGATCCAATGTATCTTCAAGTATAGTATATGAGAATGAACAAGTGCATTATTGGAGGGATAAACCTTAAGACATCTTTGTCATCCTGTCGAGGATTTCAAGCACTTGTGGCCTTCAAGGCCAGCTAAATATAGGTATATGTTATTAATTTCTCTCATTATTATTAATGTGCAATCTTTTAAAATATCTATTCTATCAACGTAACTAATTTATGTCCATATATGCTACGCGCATGTGATTTTTTCTATTCATTAATTTTTTGTTATTATTATTTTTCAAAGAAATATTATAATATTTTTATGAAAATAGCTAGAAGGCCAAGATTTTGGCAGAATATCGAAAAAGTATAAACATAGGTTAAGTAGTGGAGGAAAAATAAATAAAAAATAAAAAAAGCTGAGTTAAATTAAACTAATTATGAGTTTTTCAACTTTTGACATTATAATAAAAGTAATGTTAAATGTAAGCTGGGTGTAAAGGTATTGTTCGACGCTGACACTCAGCCTCCCTCGGGTATTGGGATGTTACGTAATATGCGTATATTTCTAAAATATTTAAAAGTGTTGGGTGCTAACGTCGAAAAATAGCGTTGGCATCCAACGTATATAAAGCATTTTTCTTATAATAATACAAATTAAATCAATTACATGGAACTTTTTACTATTATTAATTTACTTGGTCCACTGTTTTTTATATCTACATATGAGCTAATCAATAACTTAAATTTTTATTTTGTTTTTCTGTTTTTTGTTTTTGTTTTTTTTTTTTCTCAGAGAGGTGGTAGGGAAATATTCAGTGATGGTAAGAGCATTGGCTTTAAGATTGTTAGAGTTAATTTCTGAAGGACTTGGACTCAAATCAGATTACTTCAAGGGAGAGCTTTCAGACACTCAATCCATCTTAATTAATTATTACCCACCAAACCCTGACCCAAGCTTAACATTGGGTATACCAATGCATAAAGATCCTAATGTCATTACCCTTCTTCTGCAAGGAGATTTATTTGGGTTTCAAGTGCTTAAAGATGGTGAATGGATAGATGTCAAGCCTCTCCCTAATTCACATCTTGTTGTCTTAGGCCATCAACTACAGGTATGTATGCAAGTATATAAATAGTTTTCATGCTTTATATATATGCATACGTACATATATACACATATTATTTGTTATTAAGTCATGCTTAGTTAATTATGTGTTAAGTTCATTTAATTATAAAGTTCTTTTTAAATAAAGAAGAAAATTAGAAATAAAATATAAAAAAAATTATGAATTCATTTTTGTTGCTAGTTTTTAACATTTCATCTTGCGGAATGGTCAAAGACTATTTTCCTCTTCTTCTTTTTTGCACGTATTACTTTTTATTTTTGTTAATTGTTATTAATTATATATGGACAAAGTTGCAAATAAAACTACTAATATCAGACAATTCACCCCTTAAAGAGGACGTACAAAACTAGATAATAAAGTGGGGATTCATGTAGTTGAGAAATAAGTTGATGATCAAGCTGCTGAGTACTAAACTAGCTAGCTATATCTAATGGAAAGATATCATAAATACTAGGTGCATCAATAGAAATTTGAATATAATCACAATTAATAACTATTTAATTAACCTTTATGGATGATGGGTGGATTTTTTTTCTTTTTCTTTTTTACACATTTTCTCCTAAATATAAGAGAGAATTATAATTTGAATTGATCATTATCTAAATTTTCTTTTTGGACAGATCTAAATGGTGGCAGATTATTAGCAATGACAAGTTAAGGGGCATTGAACATCGAGTGGTAAACACAAATGTTGCTCGAACAACAATTGCATGTCAAATTCACCCTTCCATGGATTGCGTGGTAGGACCTGCAAAGGAGCTTCTTGACGATGAACGCAATCGAGCAAAATATATATCATTTACATACCAAGAGTTTGTAGATAGCTATTTTTCTTCGGTTATTGACACGGAGAGGACCACCAAGCCCTTTAAGATCTATGTTTAATTAGCAAAATGGAAAATGATTTACATTTCCTTGATTATTGTCATAATATCATGATGAGTACGTATTGTGTTTAGAGTGACAATAGCACAACTTTGCTATGGACATTTGAAAATCACAAAACCTCATGAATGAGATGGAAATAATGCTCTTGATTACAAGACCAAGTGGATATCATTTACAATTGCTGACATTAATTTGATGTTAACTAATTACTAGGTCTGTACTTAATAGCTAACGCGCTTTGGTTTACTGTAATTTAAACGGTATCAATGTCTTATTTAGAGTTCATGCATTCAAAGACTTTTAATTTATTATTAGGATTTTCATGTTCTTAGCTGTATAAACTAACATTTAAACTTATTAATAAGATGTTTAAATAAGCATGAAGCATGAGGAGAAATGGAGCTCGTGATGTCACAAAACAGAGATTAAGAGAGAAATTTTATCTGTGTATGCATTTACAATTGAAGACTTGTACACATATATATACATCAGTGGGTGAATCAATTATATCCACAAATCATTGACTATAATATAAAATGGGTACGTAACTAGCCTAAAATGAATATGGTAAGAAACTAATTACAGTTAACTTTGCTTCTTAAAAGGATTTTCTTCCTTAACACTCCCTCTCAAATTAGAGTGTATATTCTTAACACCTAACTTTCCGAGAAGATGGTGAAAATGAGTTGATCCAAGAGCTTTGGTGAACAAATCTGCAGGTTGTTCAGTAGTATTCAAGTATTTTGTTTGAATAACTCCGGCTTGAACTTTTTCCGAACAATGTGGCAATCAATTTCTATGTGTTTTGTCCGTTCGTGGAAAATAGGATTTGATGCAATGTGAATGGCCGCTTGGTTGTCACAGTGGAGGAATGCTGCCTGTGGGTGTTCATTGTTCAAATCCTTCAAAAGATATCTCAACCATGTAATCTCACAAGAAGTTGAGGCCATAGACATATACTCTGCTTTTGCGGAAGAACGTGAAACTGTTGTTTGCTTTTTGATCTTGCAGGAAATAGAAGAATCACCAAGGAACATGCAATAGCCAGTAACTAAGCGTCGAGTATCTCTAGATCTTGCCCAATCCACATCACAAAATGCCCTTAACTGGATTTGACTGCGAGCTGAGAATAAGATGCCTTGACCTAGTGTGTGCTTAATGTATCTCAACACTCTATGGGTTACTTGTAAGTGAGGTTCACAAGGCTTGTCCATGAATTGACTTAAGACATGTACAGAATACACCAAATATGGTCTTGTAATGGTCAAATATATTAGCCTCCCAACTAGCCTACGATGTAAAGAAGGATCCATCAAAAGTTCCCCATCCCTATCATCAAGTTTCAGATTTGGCTCCATTGGAAATGTTGATGGTTTTGCACCTAGGAATCATGTATCCTCTAGAATCTCAATTGCATACTTAATCTGTGACAAGTAAATTCTTGTTTTGGAACGAGCAACTTCAATTCCTAAAAAATATTTTAAATTTTCGAGGGTCTTTTAGCTTAAAAAGACCACTCAAAAAATCTTTGAGTTCTTGAATGCTTTTCAAGTCATTTCCTGCTAAGATGATATCATCTACATATACTAAAGTAGCAACAAAACTTCTACCTTTGGATCGGACAAATAATGAGTAGTCTACCTTAGATTGTTGATAACCAGTTTCTTTAAGAGCGGTAAAGAACTTAACAAACCATGGTCTTGAAGCTTGCTTTAAGCCATATAAATATTTGTTAAGTTTACATACTCGTGTCTCCCCCTTTCCTCCATATCCTGGAGGAAGCAACATGTAGACGTCTTCGTCAAGGTCACCATGTAAGAATTCATTATTGACGTCTAATTTGTGAAGATGCCAATTTTTGGTAGCTGCAAGAGCCAAGATAACTCGGACAGTTACTAGCTTTGCAACAGGAGCATATATCTCTTTGTAGTCTAGACCTTCAATTTAACTATAGCCCTTAGCAACCAACTGAACTTTATATCTTTCAATTGAACCATCAACATTATATTTGATCTTGTAAATGCATTCGCAACCAACAGGTTTCTTGCCTGGTGAAAGGGAACTCAAGGTCTAGGTATTGTTGGCCTCAAGTTCACTAATTTTAGCCTGCATAGCAATTCTCCACTGTGGATCCTTAATAGCCTCCATAAAAGTCTTAGGTTCTGTTTCAAGAGAAATAGATGTGGTGAAGGCTCGATGAGATGGAGATAATTGATCATAAGAAAGAAAATTAGATAAGGAATAAGGCTTACCACTGGTCATGACCATTGTTGAATCTGATGATTGGGAGGGTCGAGACGGAAGCCTACACTCGAGGTGAAAATCACGTAAGTAACTTGAAGGCTTCACAGAACGATTGGATTAACGGGGAAGAAGTGAGGTGTCTACATCATTGGTGCTAGAAAGAGTCATTGAAACTTCATTATCTTCTGATACATTCAAGGGAATGTGTAACGCCCCAAAAATCATTTCATCTAACCCATGACTCAATTGCATGTTGCCCAAACTCTACATGTTGCCTTGATGTGTATGATTGTGTATTTGATGCTTGGTATGTGTTAGTTCAAGTGTTTTTGTATGATTTTTAATTGTTTAATGAGTTGTATGTGATTATTACTTATAGAAAGTATTATCATTGGTGTTATTATTATCTTTGGCCATCTTATTATTGGTGGTGTTATTATTGTTATTGGTGGGCTATTTATATTAATATCATTAGCCATATTAATTCTATTTTAATGGTGACTTGTTGGAGAAGCTACATGTAATAACTTGTTGAACAAGTCATTGTTTAACTTGTAACTTGTTGAAAGTACCACATTAAATGTCCTCATTTAATGCACTTTTTTGAAATATGAGAAAGTTGCATTTCATTATATGATGAATATGAGAAATATATTGGAATGTGTGGTGTAGAATATGGGGTACTAGTTATTAAATGAACCATGGGAGCATGGGAGCAAGACTTATAACTTGCTAAATTTCAAATACATTCTCCCCCATCTTGGACGTCTTTAAGAGAGAAAAATAGAGAGAAAGAGAAAACAAAGAGAAGAAAAAGAAGAAGAGAAAGGAGGAAGAAAAAGAAGAAACCCTATGGGAGATTGAGTTTAAATTTCTACGTCTAAGGTAAGAAAATGTAGTTTTCTTCCATAAATCTCTTCTCTAATGTTTTCTTTAGCTATTGTATGGTATAAATTGTTGAATGGTTCACGTTTTGGGGATGACGTAGAATGATTTTGAGCTTGTATGAACTTGTTAATGGTGGATTAAGGCATCCTAGATCTAAACCCATGCCCAGTGAGTGATTTCCACACTCTTGGACTCGATTTTGATGTTATATGGGATTAGGGTTTCCATAGAAATCCTAAGAACCGAGGTGCAAGTCATGGATTTGGGTTCCTAAGGTGATTTGGAACCCAATAGTAGCATTTTTCCCAATTTCTAGTTTAGATTTGGTGGAGCTACTTGTAAATGAGTCAACCCTTGGCTCGTAGACTTAGACTATTCCAAATAATTTGTCATGTCAACTATATTGATTTAGTTGGTATAATTAATTGATTCATGGTTTCAATTTTGGGAATTTCATGCTATAGTTCAATGTTTAGTGTAATTATGCCCTATGCCCAATTGTAGAGATTTTTCTCAATTTGGAGAAAATGATGACATTATATTGCGAATGTTCAATTTGAATGAGTTAAGTCTAATTGGACCTAAATTAGCTTGATTCATGTAGTAATCAATCTATTATGATTATGATATGGGCTAGGCCAAATGATTTGAAAGTTCCCAAATTTTGGGGTTTTTATGCAATTGACCCTTAATTATGAAATTGAGATAATTTATATCTAATGAAGCATTAATTGAGTTGATTCATGTTTTAAATTGGCCTATGTTGTGTATTATACGGGTTAGGCCTGTGTGTGGATGAAATCCCCAAATTGGGCATAGTTGTGCCTAGGGATTAAATGTGGGTATTAATGGTTGATTTGATGATTTGTGATTAGAGATTAGGCATTGGGAGGCCTATGGCATATGATTTATGTTTTATGTCATGATTAAATGTGATGTATTGTCTACATGTGGCTTGTTTAAGTGTGATGTATAGTGATATGGTCTATGTGTTGATCATAGAATTGATTATACATGTTGAAAACCCCATGATTTGTATGAAATTGACTAAGGTCACAATTTTGGGACTTTTGACGTAAGTTAAGTCAATTAATTAAATTGACATTGGACATGTCTAATTGAACCCACATTGAATTAAAATAGTGGGTTAGGATGGTTAGACTTATATTTGAATTGTTTATGAGTCTTGTATGGATGTTTAGGTTGATCATGAGAAATGAAACTCATAATTAGTGTTTATGTTTGGGAATGATCATAAATTGATGTATATGGGACTTGATAATTATTTCAGGATCTTATATTGGTTGATCGGTTTGGTTGTCGTGTGTGTGGTTAGATACTCTTGCGAGACTTGGTAGTGAGTAGACTTCATTTATGTTTAAATCTTTTATGTCATCATATTGATTATATCTTGTATGTTTTGAAAGCATGAAATGTGATCAAATGATTTGAATGATGCATTGATTTGGAAAACCTTATGATCTTTGTTTGCCTCACCTATCTAGCTAATAGGGAGACAACCTTATCATATAAGAGTTTTATAAATGTGGATTGGGGATGGAAACGGCACGATGCAATAGATGTGGACTAGTAATCCCAAATGAGTATGGAATGTGGATTGAGGATGGGAACGGCACGGTAAAATAGACATGAATTAGTAACCCCAATGAGTATGGAATATGGAATCCAAATGATAGGTTTTTACTTGCATTAAACCCTATTATAAATGCTTGATATTTATATGTTATGAGCTTTATTCATTCATAGACATGGACATGCATACATACTACTTTATTGATGAGTATTGATGGCATATCTGAATTCTATTCACTGGGCACCGTTGGCTCACTCTCATTTCCCTTTTTCAGGCCCTTCTGTTCAGGACAAGGGCAAGGGAGTAGTTATATCTTGAGGACCTTGCCAGCGTCAGAGTTAAGGCCTCGACGTGAGTTGGGAGGCATTTTTGGTTGAACTTGTTGTTTAATAATGATGTATTTATATTTTGAACTATGTAATTATAACACTTACCACATTTTGTAGTATTGGTGAGTTGGGTTTTGGGTCTTAGTAGATAGACCATGTTGGCATATGACGATTTTGTTCTCATGGTTTTGGGACTTTTATGTACATTGTCCATGTGTTAGACTGTGGGCTTTTGGAATTTCATTTGTGGACTTATTAATTATCTTGGATAATGTTATGAATGTATTTAATGGATTTTAGAACTGTTAAGTCTATCAGGTTATGGTTGAAAAAAAAAATGGGACTCTATGGAGAGTTCAGGTTGAGGCTTGTAGGGTCTCAATCACCTCAAGTTGATTGAGGGGTGGTTGGAGATGCTTACACCGGGCGTCCCACTCTGGCGTTTCCGCTCGCCATCCCTATGGGATTGGTGGTCCGGGTTGTGGGGTTGCCACAGAATGGGTAAAACAGGACAGTCATAGGACTCACTATAATTGGCAAAGGAAAATTGATCTTTATGAAAAATGACATCTCCAGAAGTAAAAACTCTTTTGCTCTCGATATCATACACTCGATACCCTTTTTGTCCATAAGGATACCCAAGAAAGATGCAACGGGTAGACCGAGCATCAAACTTTGGAGGCTTTTGGGAATGTGTTGAAACAAAACAAAGGTAGCCAAAAACTCTCAAATGATTGAAGCACGGTGGAGATTTAAACATCTCATAGGGTGTTTTCCCAGATAAAAGTGGAGTTGGAGTTCGATTTATCAAGTAAGTGGTTGTTAAAATGACATCCCCCCAAAAACGTTCAGGTAGGCTGGATTGAAACAAAATGGCACGTGACACATTAAGAAGATGGCCACGTTTTCTTTCTACCACTCCATTTTGTTGTAGAGTGTCAATGCAACTTGTTTGATGAATAATCCCTTTTTCAGAATAATAGGTGGGCATGTCGAATTCTAGGCCATTGTCACTTCGTATGGTTTTAACTTGTAAAAAAAATTGTGTTTCAACAAGTTGAAAAAAGGATTTCAACAAGTGACGTGCTTCAGATTTATTGCCCATAAGATAAACTCAAGTACACCTGGTATAATCATCCACAATAGTGAGGAAATAATGTGCTCCACTTAAGGATGGTGTTTTATATCCTCCCCAAATGTCAACATGTATTAATTGAAAAGGAACAGTGGAAGATATAGAACCCAAGAAAAACTTTTGTCATTTTTGTTTAGCCAAAGGACAAACCAAACAATTCTCAATATTCGAGCTTTTAACTTCATAAACATTACTAGAAATTAACTGCAAAACTTTATTGGAAAGATGAAAGTTTGACAGTGTGACATACGACTTCTTGAGGCTTAGTGAAGTAATATAAACTGTCTTTCTCAGTTCCCTTCCCAATCGTTGTCTTCAAGCATTGGTCCTGGATGACACAAGAATTAGAAAAAAATGTTACGGAACATTGTGAGTGTTCAGAAAGTTTACTAATTGATATTAAATTGAAATGGAGTGAAGGAACACACAGGACATTGGCTAAGGTCAAGGATGGAGAAAAATTAATATAACCAATGTGTGTTATAGGCGCTAAAGATCCATCAGGCAACTTCACAGTTTGCCCTTTTACTTTGGTAGAGGAAATTAGAAAGAATAGAGAATAAACCATGTGATCAGTGGCTCCACTATCAAGTATCCATGAAGAATTTCTACGAGATAAATGACATAGAACCTTACCTGACGGATTTGGCATTATGGAAATGTTACCTACACAATTTTCCATAGCAGGTGAATTGGTTGCATTATTCAAGAGGCTCATGAGTTGTTGACATTGCTCTTGGGTGAAAAGAAAATTGTTTGTGTGTTGTTTTCCTTCTGAAGAAACTTGATTAGTAGTATGTATTGTTTCAGATTTGTGTCTATGATGATCAGAAGGAAAGCCATGAATGTTGCAGCATTTCTCAATGGTGTGTCCTACCCAGCCGTAATGGTCGCACTTGGGACGCTCATTTTCTTTCCCATGTTCTTGTGCTCACGAACATCTTGAGTATTCAAGTTCTTTTTTTTTTTTTTTTGCAAGGGTTGTTGTATCAGAAACAATAGTTTTATTTGAAAACACTGCTCGTTGTCGCTCTTCTTGGAGAACAAGAGAATATGCTTTATTCACAGTTGGCAATGGGTCTATCAACAAGATTTACCCACGTATCGCCGAGTAAGACTCATTGAGGCCCATCAAAAATATAATTGTTCTTTCATTTTGTTGATATTGACCAATTTCTTTTCCTGGACCACAAGAACAGTTAGGTATTGAACAAAGTGCACTGAGTTCATCCCATGATCCCTTCAATTTGGTGAAATAGGTTGCAACAGACATAGTGTCTTGAACCAAATCGTGTATTTCACTCTCAATTTGATAGAGGCATGGACCATTCACTTGTGCAAACCTTTCTTTCAGATCAGTCCAGATCTCATGTGATAAATCACAATAAATGACACTATGAGAAATGTCTTTTGATAAAGAGTTAAGCAGCCATGATTTTACCATATTATTGCAGCGTACCCATTGCTAAAAATTTACATCTGATGAAGCTGGTTTTGAGATGGCTCCATCAATAAAACCAATCTTGTTATTTGCACTCAAAGCCATTATCATTGAATGACTCCAAGTATTGTAGTTTTCTTTTGTTAATTAGTTGTTGGAAAACAAGCACCACTCCTGGATGATCAGAGTGGTGGAGAAATAATGGGTTATGTGGATCTTCATGACTAGAAGAGTTTTTTTTGTTTGTCCGCCATGGAATGATGGTAGATGATAAAACAAAGAAAAAGAACTTTGTTAGAATGAGCAAGAAATACATGCCACAAAGAACTGTGGCTCTGATACCATCACAAAACAGAGATTAAGAAAGAAGAATTTTCTCTACATATGCATTTACAATTAAAGACTTGTACACATATATATACATCAATAGGTGAATCAATTAGATCCACAAATCATGGACAATAAAGCAAGAAATAATATAAAATGGGTAACTAGCCTAATATGAATATGGTAAGAAACTAATTACAATTAACTTTCTTTCTTAAAAGGATTTTTTTCCTTAACACGATGGCACTAAGAATTAATTGGTCTTGTCAAACTAATAAGGAGTAGCTTAGATTTGGAGTATCCCCATCAGTGGTTGTGATAGTTGAAGTGGGGTAAGGACATGGCATGCATAATCTGCATCAACCATGAATCGAACCCCCGACCTATGTCTCGTTGTAGCCTTGTCGCTTGTTGCCTTACCATTGTGCAACCACCTCGTCGGCAGGAAAGAAATACTCAATGACTAATTTCTTAAATTACAAGAACTACCCAATAATTGAATATTCACGACTAAAATAGAATATATTGAGCTCATAGATAATTGATTTTCTACTTTCCTTATTATTTTGAATTTGGTGTGCTTCATTGTGGTCCTACATTCACGAGCTTTTTTTCTCAAGGTTCCACTTAGGGAAGAAAGAGAAGAATGGGGAAGCAACATCTTCTTCACTTCATATCAAATAGATCCACTTTAAGGAGGTGCTCTGACTAGCAGATCTAGCATATTCAACATTTGGTGTTGCAGATCCGGCAATAGCAACAACAAATATGGTGAGCTAGCAGTCGTTCTAACAACATGATCAATAGATCTACTAAGCAGGCGATCCAACAGGGATTAGCTTTGTCTTAAGAGCCAAAGAAGAGAGGAGGCGACAAGGAGCACCCTAGCAGCGCAAAGAGATAGGGAGAAGAAGAGAAGGCGGCAGCGAAAAAGAAGGAAGATAGGCGAAGAAGAGAGGAAGCTCACCTTTGTTGTTTAGGGTTTCCAAACCTAACTGGCAAAAGCAAGGATGTAAGTAGGGGTGGCAATTTGGCCCGAGGCTCGTGGGCTTGACTCGGCCCGCTATAAATGGCCCGGTCCAAACCCAAACTCGACTATTAAAGGGGTAGGCCCGGCCCGACCCACTAACCCAATCCAAAGGCCCGAAGATTGGGCCCGATTATACATACATACATTATAATTTATATATATTAGATTTACTGTAAAATATATGTATGTGTAAATTATAATATACTCTTAATACAAAGTTACGCGCGCACACACACACACATATATATATAATAAATACAAAATATATATGTGCACGTAATTAAGAGTATAAAATGAAAAAAAACAAAACATAATTAAAATTGTGTTATATAATTAAAGTATATATAGTATATATAAATATAATACATACCACATACATGATACATTGTGTCAAAAAAATAATATATAATATATATGTATGTATGTATGTATGTATATACATGTATATGTATATATAACGATAAAAAACATAATCAAGTGTACTATTATGATTAAGAGTGTATAATATATATTTAATTAAGTCAATAGTGTTATTTAATTATGGGTTATATTTGTATTATATATACATTATTAAGAGTATGTTCAATTAAGTATATAATACGAATAATCCACATACCTACTCTATTTCTTAATAAAAGTATATAGAGTATAAAATGGTAAAAACAAAACATAATTAAGATTCAAGAGTATTATATAAATAGAAAATATATTATACATACATATACACACGCACAAACTTATATGTATGTATGTATATATACACTATATATATAATGAAGAGTTTACAAAATGAAAAAAAAAATATATATATATATATAATTAAGAGTATTTAAAGTGTGTATAATAAGGAAAACACAATAGTGAAGAGTGTTATATACTTATATATAATTAAGTGTTTATATTTGTAATATATACATAATTAAGAATATGTGCAATTAAGTATATAATACGAAAATAGAGTACATATAATGTAACATCCCGTAATTTTAATTAAATACATACATTGAAGTACGTGTATATCGAGATGTATAATATACGTATTTTATACGTATGAGCTAAATATACGCGTGATACATATGAGCAAATAAATATAATTATTAAATAAAGAATATAAGTTTTATTAGTGGAATGGATTGGTTAATTAGATATGTGAATTGGAGTTAAATTAAATTGATTAATAGATGATGAAGTTGGTTTGTTAACTTGCATGTGGAGCATGGGATCAAAATTAAAATAAAATTATAAAAAAAAATGCTCTTATCTCTTTGCCGACAAGAGAAAACAAAGAAAAAAAAAGAAAAAAAAAAGAATTTGCAAAAGAAAGAGAAGGAGGAGAAGAAGTGCAGAGAGAAAGGAAAGGAAGGAAGGAAGAAAGAAGGGGAAACGGAGGGAGATCCGAACCCGCGGTAAGTGCTTTTCATTCTCTTTCTTCGTGAAATTGATCTCTAAGCTAGAGGTAACAAGTCTAGTGGAGTAAATTTTGTTGTGGGAGCCGTTTTACGGCGTTTTCAAAAATTAGGATTTTTGACCCAACGTGAATGAAAAGCCGTTAGAAAGGTAGAAAAATGCTCCCTGGACTGTTAGAACCCTGAATATGTGGTTAGATTCAATTTTATGATTTTTGGAGACCATTTGACAATTTTAATACAATTTACAACTTTCGGATGAATAGTGAATAGTAAATAGTGAATAGTGAATAGTGAATAGTGAATAGTAAATAAGTGAATAGTACTATGAACAGTGATTTGATATTTTAGTAGCTACTGATATGGTAATGATGATTCTCATGATACTCTATGGATAATTTCAGTGTTTACATTGAGGCTTAAGGGCATGGATAAACGCTTTTGAGGAAGCAATGACGTTTATTGTTGCTCGATTTTAGAAGTTGGCTTAGAAACCCTGTGTAACCACTGTGAGTATAGTTTCCTTGATTTGGTTCTTGTATGGCATTGTACGCATATAAACTGTTTGATTGTATGCATGTGATATTATATATAATGCATTGAGTTTTATGGATCATGCAAACTGATTTTAGCAATTGGAGTTCGGAATGATGAGGCTTTGCGAATCCTCATTGTCATTTCCTTAGGAATTAGACCCGGATGAGGTTTTGTGAGTCCTCATTGTCAGTAGGTCTGTCCTAACAAGGGTTGCGATCCTTGAAATGACTGTGAATTGGGTGATGAGAAGTTGTGTCTACCTTGTACGGCCATACAAGGGTTAGACCCGCTCTCTTTCCTTGCGGAGGAGGGAGATTGTGCATTATGTTATTGAAAATTCATGAAATTTATGATGTTGACATGTACAATATATTCGTTGAATGATGCATGTGTTAAATAAATGTTTGAAATGATTTTAAATGTCATATTTCTATAAATGTATATAATTGTCATCTCAAGAACTATATTCATTGAGCTGTTGATTGCTCACCTCATTTCCTCCAATATTTCAAGTATTGAGTAGAAGGGAAAAAGAAAACTCCGTGAGTGATAATCACGTGAACCTTCGTCTGGTACGTGTAGGTATGCTTGGAGGAAATAGATCATATTTTTGTTATTTTGATATGTATAATTATCACACACTATATATATATATGTAATATCACCTAGATGGGTTGTGTGGTAATATTATATACTGCTTAAATGAGATGATCATAGATATTTATCAGATGAGACTTTAATTTGTGGAATGAATGGAATGATTATAGAGATCTATATTGAATTTGATTTGTGGTATATAAAAAAAAAATTACTGTAACTTTTGGGTATTATTGGGAAACTACGTGAAGGCTGACAGTGTATTGTATACTGTATATGGGTATGTACAGTGTATAGTACACTGTGCCAGTCATGACGTCAGCCTACGTCAGGGGTGTCGTGACATATAATTAATTAAAAATATATGTATGCATTTCAACTTTGGTAACTATATTCTCTAAAATTTTATTTACGAAATATATTTTATTAAGTATACTCTCTAAAAGTATGTAGTAGGGCTAGATATAAATATATAATGAATTTAACTAAATTATAATAAAGTCAGGTTGAGCTAAAATTATGAAAGAAAGAAAAATATTATCCAACTATATACATAAACTCATTCATTTAGAATAAATTAACACATATTTAAGATAAAATAAATAATTCACATGCCTAGTTGTTGGACCAATGCTCCTCGCGTCGGTATCTCGGTATTTTGATAATTACAAACCATATGATATCATATGTATTGTTTCTCTAAGTGCTACAGCCAATCATCAAGAACATATCAAATAATAGTTATCAAAGTCTACAAAGATCAAGCTCGAAGAACGAAGACATATCTTATATGGAATGCATTAGTTTGATATTAGGTGTGTAGAGTAACCTCTCGATCAATCTCAGCACTAAAACTCTCAAAATTGCAAAGTTTTCAAAATCACTTCGATTTAGTATTTGATTTTAACAAAATGCTTTCCGAAAGGTTTTAATCATACTTTCAATGAGTTTTGAATGATTTAAAAGTGTTTAATCTTATATCAAAGTGTTTTAATTCAATGGAATGGTTCTTGAATGTTAAAAGATTGATTTTTCTAAAATCAGGAACCTATAGCGCACTATCATTGATGATAGCCCGTTATCCAGCCAATTGTCAAAGTTTCCAGAAGGCAATGGCGCGCTATCATTGATGATAGCCCACTATCAAGCTATTGCCAAAATTTTATCAATCTATAACCCGCTATCAATGAGTTCAAAAAATCAGAAACTCTCGATTTTCAGTATATCGAACTTCAATAGCCCGCTATAGGCCAATATTGTGCATAATGAACAGGCCAATAGCGCGTTATCATTGCCGGAGACAAAAATCTGACTTTTCTAACGAAAAAAACAGGGGCACTTTCATTTGCTCTATTTGGAAATAATTTGATATTTATTGAGAAATTAATAAATAATATTTTTAATTTGTATGTTTTATTTAATTATTTAACTAAAATTTATAATTTAACTTTAAAATATATATTTGATTACATTAGTTGTCCAAAATCCTGGTTCAAAGGCCCGACCCAAAGGCCCGGTCCATATATTTTTTGGATTGGGTCTGGGCCAAGACTTTTTTTATGGTAGCCCGACCCGGCCCGATCCTACCGGGCCTAGGAATAATCAGGTTGGGCGGGCTAGACTGGGCCAAATGGCCCAAATTGCCACCCCGATGTAGGGTAGGTAAGGTTTTGTGTATTGTATGTAGTCCCCCACTCTTGATCACACTAATGGTTACTGGTTAGGATCTTTATGTAAATAAGGGGTGGGTTACAAAGGCTTTTTCCTCTGGTTTTGAGGGCTTTGCCCTTTGGTTGCGAGGGTTTTGTTTTCTTGTCTTTGGATGTTGTCCGTTGTGTTGAGCCTTCGTGTTCATCGATGTCTACATTGTTCTTTCAGTGGTTCATATATCTATTGATAGGATTACTCCAAATACGGAGATTAAATCGATATATAATGGAATTCTATCTTCGACAAAAAAAAAGTATAAGAAATAATTATTTTATTTTTTGTTCAATAATTTATTAACGAATAGTAGTGTATATAGAATTTTATTTGACTTTAAAAATAACTGACAAACTTGACTCTTTCTTTTTATTATAAAGAAAGAATTGTATTTATGTGGAAAGGGAACCAAAAGAACAAAGAGCATCTCAAATATTGAACTCCTAAGGAATCTTCGTTCACAATGTGTTGTCTTTACTTCTATATATGAAAGCTATTAAATTGAAAGATTTAATCCAAAAGTGGTTAGCCTAGAAAATGCCATAGTTTTAGGTGAAACATTAAAGTATAGCGACATGATGAGAAACTATTGAATTAATTAAACAATTCATTATTATTATTATTATTATTATTACTATTCAATATGGACATAAATAATAATTAATTAATTGTGTTCTTCCATGGAGTAGTTAACCAGCAAAGCATCGAGCCTATGTAATCCGAAAAAGTTAAACTGAATCATATTATAATAAGCATATATGTATATTAAGAAATGTATTATTAGTAATTGATATAAAATATGTGGTTCGAGCAAGTTGTATGTTCTCTCCTAATCATTGTAATAAAAGGTTGTTTGAGATGGCCACCATCAAATCGACGTACAAGGAGAAGTTGCTTTCTAATGGCTTCCACCGCCATTCCGTGCCGGAATCTTACATACTACCCAGTGAGCAGCGGCCAGGAAAGCGTGTTCTTCCTGCAACAGCAGCACTATGTAATAATAAAAACATTATTCCGATTATTGATCTTCATGGTGCAGATGCTTGCAATCGAGCAAAGATAACAGAGCAGATCATTGAAGCTAGCAAGGAATTTGGTTTCTTTCAGGTCATTAAATATGTCATCCCAACTCTTTTACCACGCATGTATGCATATTTAAATTTCTTTATATCCCATAAGTGCTTATACCACCTAATTTTTTTTATTTTCTTTTGAAGAGGTAAATAATTTAGAAAAATGTTTTATATATATGTAGATTTAGTGTGAACACCATTTTCTGGCAATGACACCCAACGCCCTTGGATGTTTTGAGATGTGTATTGCACAGCATCTCCAACATCCAAAGGTCTTGGGCGCCAACGCATCCAACATACATATAGCATTACTCAATAATTTATTGTAACCAAACAAAGAAACAACACATAGGAACATTTAGCTCAGGAAACACAAATTACAATCTTTCGTAGAAAGTACCATCTGCATCAGAGTTACGAATAACTAAAAGCTTCAGAGGCTCGTGACCAAGGAGCATAATCTCTTCCTCCCCAATCATACGAAGTAAAAAAAAAAAATTACGACTCAAAAATTAAACCTAAAACTATACTCATGTTGTTATAGCGTCTATGGTAAGTGGTGGTTACTTTTTTTTTTCTTTTTTTTTCTCTCATGATTTGGTGCTTTAGTTTATTGTCACATTAGCTTAGGTATATTTTTAGGTATGTATCAGAGGTCGTTTTTGCACATCTCTATTTTTTGAATTAATAAAATGAAATGTTTATTCTAAGGTAAGGTTGAGCCCAAAACCCTGATTATCCGCGATTGACCCAACCAAATTAGTTTGATTGGGGTTTATTCTCCAATGATGGTGATTGGGTAGGTTAGGTTAAAATTGAACCCAACCAACCGCCCAACTATATAGCAATATTATTTTTTATAATGAAGTCAAAACACTTTAATTCATCGTGTGCTACTTTTGCCATAAATTCTCAAATTATTTCCTACTTTGCAATATAAAAGTGTTAAATAAATATATGTATGTATATATATAACAGGTGATAAAGCATGGAATTAGTGAAGAAATATTAGAGGAGATGAAGAGTGTGGCCAAGGAGTTCTTCAACTTACCAGTGGACGAGAAGATTGCCTTTTATTCTGAGGATATGAAACAAGTAGTGAGATTATATTCAAGTATAAATTATAGCAAAGAAGAAACACATTATTGGAGGGACAGTCTTAAACACCATTGTCATCCTGTTGAGGACTCCATTCACTTGTGGCCCTCACAACCACCAAATTACAGGTACTCTCTCTCTCCATATATATATATAATGCATGCAAATATATACATGGTGTTTTATCAGTAATTGTATTAATTAACATCCAACCAAGCTCAAAAATAGAACTCTTTGATTACACTTATGGTATAGAGATAGAGCCTACGTATATAATACAATGCAAGATCATGACTGATGAAGTTTCATACTGGGGTTATCAGTTACTTAATGCAATTCTCATTTATTTAAATTTAAAAATGAAATGCATGTATAAATTAAGGTAAAGTAAATAGATTGATCACCTAAAAGCTATGGATAATAAATAAAAATTTAAGTATGCATATCAAGTGAATATAAATATAAACACTCTCCGTGGTGCATGCATGATAACATATGGACAATATCTCATTAAGGGAGGAAAGATAAGAAAGAAACAAGCAAATACTTAGACAAATTTTAAACAAAGGACTTCCATAATGACAAAACTCTAATAGTATATGATTTCTTGGCCTAAAGGTTAGCCAATAAATGGCCCAACTATACATATACAATGAACATAGATATTAGTAGAATTAATAACGTTTTATACAAGTGGAGCAACATGGTTAAACCTTGACATATTATATATATATATATATTATTTGCTACTTTATTTTTTAAAAAGATCTATTTCTAGTTATTACTTCTATTTTTATAGGCTTAATTACCTTGATGGAGTGGAAAGGAGAGAAAGTAAATTTATATAGCTAACTCGACCCGGCCATTAGTTATAAAATAGCTTTATTATATTGAATTACTTAGTTTAATGGCCTCTAGTACTTCTACTATTAATTTATTATATGTTTTGGAACAACTATATATTAATTCTAGTGCATGATTGTGTATATATAACTCATTTTAATTTTCCCCTTTTCTCTTCTTATTTTGAGCTTTCTACTAAAGAGAGGTAGCAGCATCATATTCAGTCCAAGTGAGGATGTTAGGTTTAAAACTATTGGAGCTAATTTGTGAAGGATTGGGTCTTGAAGCAAGTTACTTCAATGGGGAGCTTTCCAAAGTTCAATACATGTTAATCAACCATTACCCACCATGCCCAGACCCAACTTTGACTTTGGGTTTACCAATGCATGCTGACCCAAATGTGATTACCCTTCTTCTTCTTCAAGAACATGTTCGTGGGCTTCAAGTGCTAAAAGATGGTGGATGGATGGATATTGAGCCTCTCCCTAATGCATTTGTTGTCATCTTAGGTCACCAATTAAAGGTATGGTTCAATTAATGCTTGATATATACTAGTGTGTATATGCATTATATGGACTTTTATTATGCACTAATTAATAAAAAATCGAATATTTGTATAGTTTTAAAAAAGTTAGAAGATAAGTAAAAATTATATAAATATATATATGTGTTTGAAAAATGCTAAAAAGAAGTATATACATATCCTTGTTAACATTAAAATTAACTTTTTTTAAAGGTAAAATAAACTTTTGAAATATTGAGTGTTTCAACAAAATGACTTCATTGTGAATTAGTTTATAACTTAATGGAGAATATCACAAGTTAAATTCAAAAAGGGTCTACATTGACAAATTCATATATAGTGTGATTTTTCTTAAAGAAAACAACAATTATCGTAGTATATATATACTGATAGAGTACGCTAAAGATATATTAGGCGTTAACGTCATTTTCTGACGCTGGCATTCAGCCTAGGTTATATATTAGGTGTCAGCATTGAAAAATGACGTTGACCCCAGCATACATAAAGCATTTTTTATATTGATATAATGTTCAATTCTTTTCAAAGCTTTTAGATATTCCCTTTTATATAATTGAGATATTATCAAAAATGATAAAATTTTATTTGATCATAATAAACTAAAAATGAGTTTGTCGCATGATATATATATATATATATATATATATATCATGATCTATTTGAATATTCTACTGCAGATTATCAGCAACGAGAAGTTGAAGAGTGTCGAACACCGAGTTATAACCAACATGGATACTCCTAGAACAACAATAGTTACTCCTATTTATCCCTCCATGGACAGCATCATAGAACCAGCAAAAGAATTGATTGATGAACATTATAATCCAGTGAAATATAGATCTTTTAAGTACCAAGAGTTTATACATGTCTTTGAAGGAGCTACCGGTGATACAAAAAGAACTCTCGAGTCCTTTAAATATTAAACTCTGTGTATAATATAAAATAGAGCTTGATTAAGAACTTGAATTATATTGTAGATCTATATATGTTCCCATGTTAATGTACATGTGTTAATGAGAATAAGATTGAGAAATTAAATTAGTTTATATATAATTCTGTTTGAGTCAACAATAATTGTAAATTAAATTGAGACTTTAAATAGGTTTATATAAGAAAATAAAAGTATGTCACATGTTGTAATGCCCCAAAAATTTCAAGGGTACGTGAGGGAAACGGCATCAACTCCCTTCCTATTATTTTCTTCCAATTTCAACATTATTCTCGCATTCTTTTAAGGAATCAATTACTAATCACACCAAGGAAATCTTGGCAAGTTTTTCAATACAAAATTATGGCAAATTTTCAATACTATTAACCTTCCTATCATGGAACACGTTCATCATTAAACCCTAGACTTAATAATACTATGTATAATACTTATGCACCTCAACCGTCTCTTTCATCTCTTTCATGTTCCTCTTCTCTCGAACCAGTAACCAAGAAACGTGGAAACGGTGCCGGAGAACCAACAAAGCAACCACGGTGAGACTTCTCCCTTTTTCTTTCTTCTTTGCTTTAACTTATTCTTCTTCTCTTTTCTGAGCGACCCCTATATTTAGGATCTAATGACAGCAACAAAGAAAGGGTGTTGCAGCCAAGGTTCGAAACTTCGATTTGAGAAGTTTGAGAAGTTTGAGAAGTCTTGGAGAATTATTGTAAAAATTCGCCCACTTAGAGAAGTTTAAAGAATTTCTATATAGATGTTAAAATATGCATAATTACTATTAGAAATGATGAAAACAAACATAAATAGATACTTTTCACATATAAAAGTATAAATATAATCGGTTGAAACATGTGTTTTTACATTAACATTGTTTAACGCACATTCAAGGATCGAAAATTCGATTTCAATTTGACTTCGGTCACTTGAAAATTGGAATTAATTTGGAGAAGTTTAATTTAACATGGAGAATTTTTGTAAAAATTTCCTAATTAGAGAAGTTCGAAGAATTTTTTTATATATGCTTAAATATATAAATTTATTGTAGTATAAGCTAAAAAACTAATATAAATAAACACTTTTAATGCATAAAAATACCAATAAGTGACCTAACAAAATCAATCTTATTAAGTGGGTTGATGAATTTGAAATGGTGGCTTTTGGTCTTAATTTATTTTCTTTGTTTTGATATTTAGGTTTTTGGTGGCTTGCTTCTCAACCATATACTTTGCTAGTTTGAATCCCACCATGCTTAATTTATTAGTTTATTATTTAAATGTATTATTTTTTAATCTTGTTTTATAAGAGTTAACTAAAAGAATATGGCTTTGAAAACTTTTTTAATTTATTTTTAAGTTTTTTATCTTATTTCAATTTTTTTTTTTTTTTTGCTTCTTTTCTTCTCTTTTTGGTAAAGCATACCCCATAAACTATATAATTTGTTAGCTTATTAAATTATTTTTTAAAATTTATATTGCTATGTTGGTTAATGAAGTTGAAAATAATACATAATTATTGATATTTTTTGTTTTTATTAATGAAATAACATTTTTTTACTTCTTTGTCGAATTTCATCGAACTTTGTTGAATTTTATCGAATTTTATCGAATTTCTTGTCGAGTTTTTGCATTTTTGAATTGAAAAATAGAAATTTTATTGAAGTTTATCGAATTTTGTCGAATTTTATCGAACTATTTCTGCGAGTTTTTGTATTTTTTATTTTACATCCACTTCGCACTTCGATGGTAAAAAAAGAGAAATAATTCGTAGAAGTTCGCCGAATTTCGGAGAATTTCCGAACCATGGTTGCAGCAACCTTGTTCCTCTTCCTTTCCCTTCCATTTCGTTTCCTTCCCTTCTTCCTGTGCAACATACCTCCATGGATTCCGGATGAAATCCCGCAAGAAACAGCCAGTGAAAGTCGCTGGTAGTGATCAAGAAAACAGAGCATCGTTTCTCTAATTTGAAAAATCACCATGAACAAGACGGTGACAGTAGTTGTACACCGGTAATTGAACACTCACAAGACTTAACAATTGCTCTCCACCGGTGACTATTGTCCAAATCGCCAGAAAGAAGAGATGGAAATAGAGCAAGGCGATGCTCTGTTTCCACCCCTTTGGTTGCCATGGAAGCGCAGTAGGGCGACCACACGCCTTGCCTCCTTCCTTCTTTTCCCTCTCTGTCTCCCCCTCCAAACCAATGCAAAAGAACAAGCAGCAGCGACATTGTCGCTGTCGTCGTTCTCTTCTTTCTCTCTTCTCTTTTCCGTCCTCTTCCTCTGTTCCTCGTTTCTTTGCATCAATGTTCAGCAAGCACCACCTAATGCCATCAATAATACCTATACTTAAGTGCCACCTCACCACCCATATAACATCATATTATCCTAGACACTAACGCCCTAAACGTGAACACCATCACTCATCTAAACGCCCACATCACACATATATATTATACATTCTATATAATTGATACATCTCATCTCATATTTAACACTAGATGATATGTATTATATTATCTCATCAAATATATATTATTATATTATACTAGCTTATGTTATATATATATATATATACTTGTTTAAACATCTCACCATTATATATATGTATATATCTCTACACTCATAATCGTTCTTATGAGTATTTATATTAACAAACGTAATATACGTGTACAGGTTGAATACTATGCGTAACGAGGAATTTAAGTGATTTGGAATTTAGCGATTCAGGTGGGGAAGATTCTATGCCTTTACAATATTATATTTTGATATGTAGATAGGAACATTAAATTAATTAGATTTATAGTATTATTAGATTGTTTGTGCATGCTTATCTTACATGATTATATATATTGTGATTGTTGGCCATGATAATAATGTACGTGTATGATTTGTTGTTCCGAGTTTATGTTAGATGTGTGTAATTCATGTGTACTTTAAAAGTTTGATGACGTGATATATGACATGATAGTATTAGTATAATTATTATAATAAAATTTATATGTGAATGCTAATATATTTGGCATTGTGATATGGTACCATGTGTTGTGAGGTTTGAACATATCATGTGAAAACAAGTTATGGATCGTACTTACGTTGCATGTATGATATTGTGACTTCATTAAAGAACATGATTAAGATAAGAATAACACATATGAGACAGTTATTCTTAGGAATATCGCTAATGACTGTTTTGGGGCAGTTATTCTGATGAATATCGTCAATGATTATTATGGGGCAGTTATTCACTATGAATATCGCCAACTAAATCTTAATTTCGAGTAGTGCCACCCTGGGTTTGATTTCCTAAAGGTACGTGATTTAGAATGTGATAGAATTTTCGACTCAAACAATCAAATGTTGCAACGATTAATGTGTGAAACTTGTTTGTAATGTTCTTGTGTATATATCATGATAAAATGTTGTGAATTGTTTAGATGACCCACTGGGCTTTCAATCGCACCCCTATTTTTCATATGCAGGTACTTAAGAGAATAAAATCGCAAGTTCGTGACGTAGTTCAGAGTAGTAGGGTGGGTTAATTATTTTGTTAGTATTGTGGTGGCAGGGCTGAATATTTTATTTAATTTTTAAAAGTTTATTATTCAAACGGGTCGTATTGACAATCAAAATTTAGTGAATTCATGTAAATGCCTTGGACTTGAATTCATTAATTATACTTGATGAATATATTTGAGTACCATCATGACTCAATATTTAATTTGTGTGAGAGAATCTATAGTCTGTGGCATAGAAATTGAAAGAGTATTCATCTATCTTAACTTGTAACCTTATTTTGAATATAAATGATATTATTAAATTTATTTTTACTTGTGTAAAGATTTTGGGGTTAAGGTAGATGGATACAATTCACGCTTCAATTTTCTTTTTGTTATTCCTTGATAAGAGCAAATATTTATTCTTATTACTTTAAATTTAAGTTTTAAAAATCGGGGTGTGACACATGTGTAATACAATAATAAATTTGAATCCCCTTATGCATTATTGTTTCACTAAATATAACCTCAAATTAAGAATAAGTACATATATAATTAATTACTTATCCTTAAAAAACTAACATGTTATACTAATTTCAATTTTATACGATGTAATAACTACAGCCTGATCAAGCACAGAAGAAGCAGTAAACTACAGCCTTATCAAGCACAAAAGTTGAATATATTGCTGCAACAACTAGTGCATGTCATGGATTTGGTTGAGGAGAATTTTAGAAGATCTAAAGAAGAAACAAGATGGTCCAACTGTGATTTTTTGTGACAATAAGTCCACTATTGCATTGTCTAAAAATCCAGTTCAACAAGGAAGATCGAAGCACATTGAAATTCATCAACACTTTATCAGGGAGCTAGTTGCTAAAGGAGAAATACAGATGCAATACTGTCACACCAATAGCCAACTAGCAGATATTCTCACAAAGGCGCTCGCAGAGGAGAAGGTTAAGCTATTTCGAACTATGTTAGGAGTTCAAGCTCTCATTTGAATTATGGGGGCGAGTGTTGGATGTAATTCAAACGTGGCAACTTGCACGTTTGTAGTGGGAAGTTTTGATAACTATCCTGTATGAGTAGTTATCTTGTGTGGGTAGTTATTTAGTGTTTGGGTGGTTGTTCAATTACCTTAGTGGTTTGGTTCTTTTAATTTACCATGTGTTGATATTTGACGTGTGGGTAGTGTGTGGGAACATGCATGTTGTAGTTACAAGTAATGGTTTAGAGCGCGGGTCCGTAGTTTGTGGGAACATGCATGTTGGTAGTTACAAGTAGTGGTTTAGTTTTCTTTAATTTGGCCATGTGTTGGTAAGTGGCATTGAGTATGGGTAGTTTGTGGGAACATATGTTGGTACGTAATTACAAGTAGTGGTAGTTTTCTTTAATTTAGCCATGGGTTGGTAACGTGGCATTGAATGGGTCATCTATGGTTTAGAAAGAGTTCTATATAAACTCTACTTTGTGTAGTTTGTCATGTACTTAAGGGCTTCATATTCTTAATCAATTTCCTTCCTTAAAGAAACGGAGTGATTCTTATCTTCTTTTCTAACAATCAAATCAAAGTACATGGAGAAGTTGCTTTCCAATGGCTTCCACCGCCATTCCGTGCCAGAATCTTACATACTACCCTATGAGCAGCGGCCGGGAAAGCGTGTTCTTCCTGGAACAGCAGCACTACGTAATAATAAAAACATTATTCCGATCATTGATCTTCAAGGTGCAGATGCTTGCAATCGGAATTTGGTTTCTTTCAGGTAATTAAAACTGTTATTCCTACTCTTTTACCGTCGCATGCATGCATATTTAAATTTCTTTATATCCCATAAATGCTTTTACCACCTAACTTTTTTTTTTTTTTTGAAGAGGTAAATAATTTAGAAAAATGTTTTATATATGTGGATTGGATGTCAACACCATTTTTCAATGATGACACCCAACACCTTTGGATGTTTTGAAAATGCGTGTATATTGCTCATCTCCAACATCCAAAGGTCTTGGGCGTCAACGTCAAAAATGATGTTGGCATCCAACATACATATGACATTACTCAATAATTTATTGCAACCAAACAAAGAAACAAACACAAGAAAACACATAGGAACATTTAGCTCAAGAAACACAAATTGCAGTCTTTCATACAAAGTATCATCCGCATCAGAGTTAAGAATAACTTCAAGCTTCAGAGGCTCATGACCAAGGAGCATAATCTCTTCCTCCCCAATCATACAAAGTAAAAAAAATTACGACTCAAAAATTGAACCTAAAACTATACCCATGCTGATATAGCGTGTATGATGAGTGGTAAGTACTTTCTTTTTTTCTTTTCTCTTTTTTTCTTTCATGATGTGATAATTTAGTTTATTGTCACATCAGCTTAGGTATGTTTTTAGGTATGTATCAGAGGTCATTTTTGCACTTCTCTATTTTTTGAATTCATGAAATGGAGTGTTTATTATAAGGTAAGGCTGAGCCCAAAACCCCAATTACCCTTCAAACGCGATTGACCCAACCCAAATTAGTTTGATTGGGGTTTATTCTCCGGTGATGGTGATTGGGTAAGTCAGGTTAAAATTGAACCCAACCAACCGCCCAACTATATAGCAATATTGTTTTTTATAATAAAGTCAAAACACCTTAATTCAATGTGTGCTCTGCGGACACTGATTCCTCTTGTGCCTCGGTACTCCACAACCATAGCAAACTATCAACCTTGGCGCTCTGGGTGCTGAAGATGCGGCCTGCGATTCTGCCCTGACTGTCGGCTGCCCACCATATCTTGCAGAACTCTGTTGCTACTGCTGTTGGAGCATGTCTGGAGTCTGAACATTCTGGCCAACTATTGGTGGTGCTACTGAGACTGGAGCGAAGGTTACAGATGCCTCATATCCACTGCCATTGTACCTCGGCCTCTTATTACGTTGGCCTCTCCTGTCCTTAAAATACTGAGTCTCTAACCCTGCCCGCTGAGTCTAAACTGTAGATATTGCGAGTGTCTAGACCAATAACCCTAGAATTTCGGGATTCATAGAAACCCTAGGTTGTAAAATTAGTTTTCATGCATGTGGGAAAGTGATGGAAGGAAGAAAATGAGAAAAATAAATGGGAAAGAATGGTTACCTTGGGTGATTCTTGAGCACAAATCACCAAAACCCATCCTTTTTCCTCCCTTTCCTCCTCTCCTCCTTCTTCAAACTCTCTAATACTCTTTGAAAGTGAAAAAAAAAATGAACAAGTGAGTCCAAAAATCGTGGTAGTTGCTTTTATAGAAAAAATTTGGGCCCACACTTAAAAGTACACTTAATAAATAGAAGGAACGGTTTCCTGCTGAAATTACTTTTACTTAGATACTCAATTTCTTGCAAATGACTAATCATTTAACATCTTAACCGTTCAAAAGTTTTATGAGTCAGTTACCAACATTCTGGTAAACTTTCAGCTCAATTTAACGGTAGCATTTCGAGATCCATTAATCCGTGAAACAATATTTGGAGCCTTATAACTCACAGTAGACAACTTCGATCAAGATCTTCACCGTTCATAATAAAGACCTATCAGAGAAAAATAAGCTGACAAAATTTTAGCTCAATTGGACCACGGATCTAGGAGATCACCCCATTAATGTAATCGGTGACAAAAATTTCTTCCTCCATGGAGAGAGCTCCAGTGATCCAAAACACCGTTTTTGACTCATTTTGATGTCGAACGGATCTCCGATCATTCAGAAACTTCATGCAAAGACACTCGAACCAACAGGCGTCGAGCATCATATACGTATATGTACACATATACGGATACTCTAAGGGTCAAAATGACGTCATCCTAAGATACGGGCGTTACAAATTTCCTGTTGGGAAAGCTTGGAGGGCTACTAAACGTTTGATGTTGATACATGCTGATATATGTGGTCCAATGCAGACTCCTTCATTAAATGGAAGTAAGTACTTTCTTATTTTTGTTGATGACTTTTCAAGGATGACGTGGATTTATTTTCCGAAAGAAAAATTTGAAGCCTTTGAAATTTTTAAGCAATTTAAGGCTTTTATTGAGAAGCAATCTGGCTATTCTATTATTACCATACGTATTGACTGTGGTTGTGAGTTTACATCAATAGAATTCAAGATGTTCTACAGAGACAATGGCATTCAAAGGCAACTCACAGCTAGTTTCACACCTCAACAAAATGGAGTAGCGGAGAGGAAAAATAGGAGCATTGTTGAGACTGCAAAATGCATGTTAAATGCTAAAGGCCTTCCAAAGGAATTTTGGGTAGAATCAGTGGCTGCTGCAGTTTATCTTCTTAATCGATTTCACACTGGAGCAGTTGAAGGGAAAACTCCATATGAAGCATGGACTGGACGAAAGCCATACGTAAGTCATTTAAGGATTTTTGGTTGCATTGGTACCTTCTAACTTGCGAAAAAAAACTTGATGATAAAAGTAAAAAAAAGCATTTTTGTTGGTTATTGTGAAGAAACAAAAGGCTGTAGGCTTTTTGATCCAATAACCAAAAAATTAATCATCAGCAAGGATGTTGTGTCTAACGAAAATGGTGCCTGGGATTGGAAAAATGGTAATTTATTACCTAGTCCTCCACTTATTTTTATTGATGAAGAAAATTGTAGTTCATTAAACACAAATGAATCACCAGATTCCACTCCACGAAGGGTAAGAAGTCTTGAAGATATTTATGCTTCATGTGAATTTGCTTGTTTTGCAATGGAACCTACTTGTTTTGAAGATGCAGTAAATATAAAGGAGTGGCAGGGTGCAACGAAAGAAGAAATTCATGCTATGGCGAAAAATAAAACATGGACTTTGGTGGACTTGCCAGAAGGAAAAGAACCAATTGGTTTGAAATGGGTCTACAAGTCAAAGTTTAATTTAGATGGTATATTGCAGAGGAATAAAGTCTGGTTAATTAGTTGCAAAAGGGTATGCACAAGTAGAAGGTATTGATTTCTCGTAAACTTTTGCTCCTGTTGCTCGGATTGATACTGTAAGATCAATTTTGGCTTTAACTGCTCATAATTCTTGGTCAGTTTATCAGTTGGATATTAAATCTACTTTTTTAAATTGTGAACTTTTAGAAGATGTGTATGTGGAGGAGCCACAAGGCCTTTGCATGTTGTAGTTAGAAGTAGTGGTTTAGTTTTCTTTAATTTAGCCATGTGTTGGTAAGTGGCATTGAGGGTGGGTACGTAGTTTGTGGGAACATGCATAGTTACAAGTAATGGTTTAGTTTTCTTTAATTTAGCCATGTGTTGGTAAGTGGCATTGAGGGTGGGTACGTAGTTTGTGGGAACATGCATAGTTACAAGTAATGGTTTAGTTTTCTTTAATTTAGCCATGTGTTGGTAAGTGGCATTGAGCGTGGGTAGTTTGTGGGAACATATGTTGGTACGTAGTTACAAGTAGTGGTTTAGTTTTCTTTAATTTAGCCACGTGTTGGTAACGTGGCATTGAATGGGTCATCTATGGTTTAGAAAGAGTTCTATATAAACTCTACTTTGTGTAGTTTGTCATGTACTTAAGGGCTTCATATTCTTAATCAATTTCCTTCTTTAAAGAAACGGAGTGATTCTTATCTTCTTTTCTAACAATCAAATCAAAGTACATGGAGAAGTTGCTTTCCAATGGCTTCCACCGCCATTCCGTGCCAGAATCTTACATACTACCCTATGAGCAGAGGCCAGGAAAGCGTGTTCTTCCTGCAAGAGCAGCACTATGTAATTATAAAAACATTATTCCGATCATTGATCTTCAAGGTGCAGATGATTGCAATCGAGCAAAGATAACAGAGCAGATCATTGAAGCTAGCAAGGAATTTGGTTTCTTTCAGGTCATTAAAAATGTTATTCCTACTCTTTTACCGCGCATGCATGCATATTTAAATTTCCCACAAATGCTTTCACCACCTTCTTTTTTTTTTTTTTTTTGAAGAGGTAAATAATTTAGAAAAATGTTTTATATACCTAGATTAGGTGTCAACACCATTTTTCAGCGATGACACCCAACACTCTCGGATGTTTTGGAGATGCATGTGTATAGCGCAACATCTCCAACATCTAAAGGTCTTGGGCGCCAACGTCAAAAATAGTATTGACATCTAACATACATATAGCGTTACTCAATAATTTATTGTAACCAAACAAAGAAACAAACACAAGAGAACACATAGGAACATTTAGCTTAGGAAACACAAATTACAGTCTTTCATACAAAATACCATCCCCATCAGAGTTAAGAATACCTTCAAGCTTCAGAGGCTCCTGACCAAGGAGCATAATCTCTACCTCCCCAATCATACAAAGTAAAAAAAAAAAAATTATGATTCAAAAATTGAACTTAAAACTATACTCATGCTGATATAGCGTGAATGATGAGTGGTCAGTACTTTCTTTTTTTCTTTTCTTTTTTTTTCTTTCATGATGTGATAATTTAGTTTATTATCACGTCAGCTTAGGTAAGTTTTTACGTACGTATCAGAGGTCGTTTTTGCACTTCTTTATTTTTTGAATTAATAAAATGGAGTGTTTATTCTAAGGTAAGGCTGAGCCCAAAACCCCGATTACCTTTCAAACGCGATTGACCCAACCCAAATTAGTTTGATTGGGGTTTATTCTCTAGTGATGGTGATTGGGTAAGTCAGGTTAAAATTGAACCCAACCAACCGCCCAACTATATAGCAATATTGTTTTCTATAATAAAGTTAAAACACTTTAATTCACCGTGTGCTATTTTTATTATAAATTCTCAAATTATTTACTACTTTTTCAATATAAAAGCGTTAAATAAATAGATATATGTATATATATATATATAACAGGTGATAAAGCATGGAATTAGTGAAGAAATATTAGAGGAGATGATGAGTGTGGCCAAGGAGTTATTCAACTTACCAGTGAATGAGAAGATTGCCTTTTATTATGAGGATATGAAACCAGTAGTGAGATTACATTCAAGTATAAATTATAGCAAAGAAGAAACACATTATTGGAGGGACTTTCTTAAACACCATTGCCATCCTCTTGAGGACTCCATTCACTTGTGGCCCTCACAACCACCAAATTACAGGTACTCTCTCTCTCTATATATATATATATAATGCATGTAAATATATACATGATGTTTTATCAATAATTGTATTAATTAACATCTAACCAAGCTCAAAAATAGAACTCTTCTATTACACTTATGGTATAGAGATAGAGCCTATGTATGTATATAATACAATGCAAGATCATAAATGATGAAGTTTTATACTGCAGTTGTCAGTTACTTAATGCAATTCTCATTTATTTAAATTTAAAATGAAATGCATGTATAAATTAAGGTAAAGTAAATAGATTGATCACCTAAAAGCTATGGATAATAAATAGAAATTTAAGTATGCATATCAAGTGAATATAAATATTAACGCTCTCCATCATGCATGCATGATAACATATGGACAAGATCCCATATAGGGGGGAAAGATAAGGGAGAAGAATCAAATACTTTTTAAACAAAGGATCTCCAGAATAACAAAACTCTAACATTATATGATCTCTCGGCCTAAAGGTTATAGCCAATAAATGGCCAAACTACATATATCAAACGAACATAGATATTAGCAGAATTAATAACATTCTATACAAGTAGAGCAGCATGGTTAAACACATACTATATATATATATATTATTTGCTATTTTATGTTTTTGAAAGATCTATTTCTAGTTATATATTACTTCTATTTTTATAGACTTAATTACCTTAATCGAGCATAAATAAGAGGAAGTAAATTTATGTAGCTAACTCGACCCGGCCATTAGTTATAAAATAGCTTTATTACATTGAATTACTTAGTTTAATGGCCTCTAGTACTTCTACTATTAATTTATCATATGTTCTGTAACAACTATATATTAATTCTAGTGTATGATTGTGTATATATAACTCATTTTAATTTTTCCCTTTTCTCTTCTTATTTTGAGCTTTCTACTAAAGAGAGGTAGCAGCATCATATTCAGTCCAAGTGAGGATGTTAGGTTTAAAACTATTGGAGCTAATTTGTGAAGGATTGGGTCTTGAAGCAAGTTACTTCAATGGGGAGCTTTCCAAAGTTCAATACTTGTTAATCAACCATTACCCACCATGCCCAGACCCAACGTTGACTTTGGGTTTACCAATGCATGCTGACCCAAATGTGATTACCCTTCTTCTTCAAGAACAACATGTTTGTGGGCTTCAAGTGCTCAAAGATGGTGAATGGATGGATGTTGAGCCTCTCCCTAATGCATTTGTTGTCATCTTAGGTCACCAATTAAAGGTATGTTTCAATTAATGCTTGATATATACTAGTGTGTATATATACATTATATGTGACTTTTATTATTTACTAATTAATAGAAAATCGAATATTTATATAGTTTTAAAAAAGATAACACATAAATATTTTCGTAAAAATTATATAAATATATATCCTTGTTAACATTAAAATAAACTTTTTTAAGGTAAAATAAACTTTTGAAATATTGAGTGTTTCAGCAAAATGACTTCATTGTGAATTAGTTTATAACTTAATTGAATTGCTTCAGAATATCACAGTTTAAATTCAAAAAGGGTCGTTGCCAAATTCATATATAGTGTGATTTTTCTTAAAGAAAACAATAATTATCGTAGTATATATATATATATATATATATATATATTAATAGAGTAATGCTAAAGATACACTAGGTATCAACGTTATTTTTTTACGTTGGCACTCAACCTATGTTGGATATTGGTAATATTTGCACAATAAACTACAAATGAGTTTATGGCGTGATATATATATATATAATGATCTATTTGAATATTCTACTGCAGATTATCAGCAACGAGAAGTTGAAGAGTGTCGAACATCGAGTTATAACCATCATGGATACTCCTAGAACAACAATAGTGACTCCTATTTGTCCCTCCATGGACAGCATCATAGAACCAGCAAAAGAATTGATTGATGAACATTACAATCCAGTGAAATATAGATCTTTCAAGTACCAAGAGTTTAAACATGTCTTTGAAGGAGCAACGGGTGATACAGAAAGAACTCTCCAGTCCTTTAAATATTAAAATGTGTATAATATAAAATAAAGCTTGGTTTAGAACTTGAATTATGTTGTAGATCTATATATGTTCCCATGTTAATGTACATGTGATGTGTATAATATAAAATAAAGCTTGGTTTAGAACTTGAATTATGTTGTAGATCTATATATGTTCCCATGTTAATGTACATGTGATGTGTATAATATAAAATAAAGCTTGGTTTAGAACTTGAATTATGTTGTAGATCTATATATGTTCCCATGTTAATGTACATGTGTTAGTGAGAATAAGGTTGGGAAATTCAATTAGTTTATATATAATTCTGTTTGAGTCAACAATAATTGTAAATTAAATTGCGACTTTAAATAGGTTTATATAAGAAAATAAAAGTATGTCACATGTGCAATTCAATAATAAATTTGAATCCCCTTATGCATTATTGTTTCACTAAATATATATATATAACCTCAAATTAAGAATAAGTAGATATATAATTAATTACTTATCCTAAAAAAGCTAACATGTTATACTAATTTGAATTTTATACGATTTAATCACTAATTATGATTAAGAATAAAAGTTGTTTTTTTACAAATCTAGGAAAGATTAATGGAGAAAGAAAAAGAGGAAGACAGAACGAGAAATAGAAGAAGAAGAAGATTGAACCAGGAAAACTATCACTCACAAAATTATATGTTGTTGTAGATTTATATACAGTGCGCCATTTATATAATATTATATAATATGAGCTGCTATTGATATAATATTATATAATATGATAGCTAAACTATCAGATAACCATATTAACTAACTAGTAACATTAGTAGTTGAAACTCTGCTGTGTATTCCTTAACAGTTTTGTCTACAAAATAGACATGAAAGGCATTGAATGAAAGGATTCAAGTTATTGATTATATTGACAATTTAATGTTAACCTTTATACATATATATAAAAAAACTAATTACCATGATGTTTTCATTTTTCAATTTTTGTTTTATTTAAATTAAACTCCATTTAAACCAATATCAATCTGTTATATATTGAGCATCTGACATCACAACCTGCAATGCATACATGAGCAACCTTGTTTGCTCTCTTACATTAATCAAAACTCTTGAAATTACATGACAATTTATCTACCCATTAACTAAAACTAGAAATTAAGCAACATAAATCAAGATACCATATATATGATCACTGCTTTTCTTTTTCTTTCTTCTCGTTTTTTTTTACTTTTTTTATTTTTTTTATTTTTATTTTTGGCAACTAATCTTAATTAAATAAGACCAAGAAATGAATCAAAGTTTTCACTGAACAAGAGCCGCGTGATATGAAAAGGGCGAGAGAACAGGAAGAAGTGTGAAAGAGAAAGATAAGAAAACTGTAAGTAAAGAAAGCCTTGGTGATGATGCAGAGGAGTCATTATCTGTGTTGGGAGTTTCAGGGACCAAGGTGCCCGGAGAGAACCCCCCATTCCCACCACCTCCAGGACCGTTTGGGTTGTTCGTGAGTGGAGGTGTCATCTGTGTTCCCGGTGCCGCCGGACCTCCGCCGGCATTGCTGACATAACACAAGCAACATATAACTTGTCATGAATAATAATATAACAACAATTTAGTGACAAGAGGAGTCCTACAATGATCCAAGATATGTACCCAAATTTATATCTAAGTTGACGTGATAATACACTACATGACTACATCATAAAAAAAAAAAGACCTTTCACTCACCATACACCACATCAGCATAGTTTTGGGTATAATTTTTAGTTGTAAAAGCACTTCTCTATGTAATTTTTGGGTATAAGAATGAATAGTGCTAAAGTGACTACAATTCAAACTACACAATATTTTTGGAATGTTTTAAATCAAGTGATGATATAAATTACAAGAAACTATATCATTTTTAAAAGAGAAATACTTTTACGATCTAAAAATTATACTCATGCTGATATAGTGCAAAGTGAGGACAAAGTGTTTTCTTTTCTTCTTTTTTTCTTAATAATATGATGATGTGGTGTATTGTTACATCAGCTTGACTATAGATTTAGATACATATATTAGTTATTTTAGCACTCCTCTTTTTAATATTATATAAAAAAAAAAAAAAAAACAATTCAGGTATGCATATAGCAGTATTTTCAGCACACAATTTATCAAGTATGCTGAATAGTGAATACCACCACGAGTCACGCATTTGATGGGTGATTTAAGAACATTTAATATACACAGCAAATTATATGTTAATATATAGCAATGTTCTTTATATAAATATAAATACCTCTATTTTTCTTCCGCAAAAATAATTTTATATATTGAAAAGGTGACTCTATGTCAACATCAATTAATCCATTAAATCCTATTTTTATATATATCACGTTTGATTTTTTTTTATTTTTATTTTATTTGGCATATTATACCACCTTAAAAATCCGAATAATTATTAAGTTTAAGCAACTGGCCACGTGGCATGAAAGTACTGAGCAGACAAACCAAGTCCCACGAGGCTAATCCAGCTCTCCCCCCTCACGAGCAACACCAAGTGAGAAGTTGGAAGGATTATTCTGCTATCTCGAGCAAGACATCCGTTTAGTTGTTCAAAAGCAATCTCGATCGTCCGTTGCTTCAGTGCCACCATTATGTGGTCACAGATCACAATAGACGAAGGTGATTGCATCTCAACAGCTAAACAAACTGAATCTTAATTATCACATCAAATTAAAATCTTTATTAGAGTAGGCACTATTAGTAATCATAAGAACTTGATGCTCCTCGATAGTCGTTTATGAAAATGTCAAGAAAGATCAACGGTTAAATAAGGAAAAGAGAGAGAGACTGACCTTGGTGAAGAAGGGTACACACAGGATCCATAACCTACAGAAAACACAAGAAAACAGATAAACTTGTACGTCAGAACTCGGAATTATACTCTGGTTGAACGAGACAATGGAATGGAATATATTTAGCACCTGAGTAATCCTATATATAAGTTCGGTTGTCAACGCCATTTTTTTTTTTATGCTGACAACTAATCTTCATGTTTTAAAAATTTGTATATATTTAAAAATATTATGTAATATATACGCATTTATAAAAATATTTAAAAAAAATTGAATATCAGTATCAAAAAATAACATAAATACTCGGTATATATAAAACATTTTTTTAGTAATTTACTAACCTAATTTTATTTCAAGAAAATAAATAAAAATATAACAAATAAACTAGAAACGAGTGTTAACACAAAAATTTTAATGCAGCGGAGCCCCCATGTATTCAATGGATCCATGCTGATCGAGAGCTCATTGACTATACTTCCTAAGTTCCTCTGTAAGGTTTCTATATAAAAGTGAAGTGTTGTTTGTTAATTCTAATTCCAGCCTCCAAATGAAGTAAAGGATAATGAGAATTTTATTTTTTTGGTAAATATTCTTCTTTTTGTTTTTTTAATTGAAATAGAGGTATACATAACCTCTACAATAATAAACAAAAAATCTTGGCTTATAACCATTTTTTTTTTAAATGACTTATTCTATTAGAATTTAAACTTCCACTTACAAATACACATTCATTTTAAATTAAGAATCTAAAATAGAATAAACAAATACTACCTATTATCATACAAAAATTTCTAAAAGAATATTTATTAAAACAAAGTATTTTATATTTTAGGTTTGGTTCAGAATAAAATTAAAAGTCGTTCTTGTGTTTTCTACTTTACTATAGCTAGACACTAATTTGTTCAACAACGAGTTAATGTAATTAGTAAAAATGTGACTTTAAAACCCAAAAGGTCTCAAGTTCAATTTTTGTCACTGTGTCAGAACCCGACCTGATTCGTCTCCAAAAATATGGTCTAGTAATAGAATTGGTTATAGAACTAATAACTAACATTATTTCTTTTAAAAAAAAAAAAAAAAGTTTCAAACACAGTTTTAAAATATAACATTAAACAAAACTAAAAATCCTAATTTTTATATCTAAAACCCAAATATATATATATATATATATATATATATATATATATATATATATATATATATATATATATATATATATCAAGTACTAGGAGTACTTGCTTAGATGTTACGAGTTAATTAACTCGTTGAGAAGCTAGCCGAACCGCATGCAAGTGCAGACTAGCCAGGAGAGCCCGAGTCTCCCAGATCTCAATCGAGTCGTCTCAGATCTCCCAAAATCCCTGGTCAACTCACCGAGTTCCTCAAAACAAACAAACAAAGAAACAAAGAAAGAATGAAAGAAAGAAGAAAGAGAAAGAAATGAATATAGACATATATAGTTACGTACTGGGATCGGTCATGGCAATGTAAGCAGTGCCGGCGAAGTCACAGGAGCCAGGTCCCATGGACTTGCGCTGATAATAGCTGTTGAAAGCGTAAGAAGAGTGAGAGACCATGGTGTTGGGCAAGTAACACAGCCCAGTCGACTGGATCGGAGCGCAGTCCGCACCCGACCCACATGCGTAGTCCAAAGCCAACTGCAGCGCCTGCGGGCTAGCGTTGCTCCTAGCCACGCACCATGTCGCTCCTACACCTTCCACCACCACCATACTCATCACCAGCACCGCCACCACCACCGGTATGGCTGAATCCGGCCATCGTCTCAGCTGCTGTTGATGTGTTGGTTCTTCCATGGAGGAAGAGAGGATGCCGTTTAGTAGTAGTGTGTATGGTTGGCTAAAGCAGTTTACAAAAAAAGATAGAGAGAAAAATAAAGGGTGTTTAGTAAATTAGTTATTCTCTTCTCTATTCTCTTTTTCTTTTTCTTTTTTCTTTTTCTTACTCTTGTTTAGTTTTTTTTTTCTATTCTTTTTTTGTTTTTAATTTGAATGAGAGCTTTTTCTTTTTCTTTTCCTCTTTTCTTTTTGGAAGCTACAATTGGCATAAGGGAGGAGGGCAGAGAAGCAACTAGTAGGAGAGTTTCAGAGTTTGGTTACTGGGAAATGACACTTTTGCCCTTTGGCTTTTACTACAAATAAAAATGAATAAAAAAATAATTGAAATTAGTGTAATATAATATGTTAAATTCTCTGTATAAATATTTTTTTCTTAAAAAAAAAAAAGGGAAATTTGGGCTAACCACACATTGATTTTTTATTTTTAGTTGTCTCTTATTTGCAAAAACAATGAAAAATCAGGTTGAAAATTCCGAAAAATGCTTCGCTTTCCAAACTTCTGAAGAAAAAAAATATATTTTAAAAACATACTTTATTGACATTACCCTTGAGAGTTGTTGAATCGTCTAAATCACGCATGATCTAACAACTCTCATCGACAATATTAATAAAGTGTATTTAAAAATGTATTAGTCAAACATTACTCATAATAATAATAATAATAAATAAATAAATAAAAAGCCCACCAAAGATGAATCTATCTATATATTGGGTTGAGAACTTGAGATTACCTCTCATTTTTAATAAATCTACACAGCAAAAAAAACATAAAATAAAATAAAATAACCATGAGGGGTAGTTTTGGTAACGAGAAATATCTAATAGGTAAGCTAATACGTGGAAGATACCAGCAAGAAGTGAGATTCTCGAAGATGTGTGAGAGCCTGCAATTTTTTAAAAACAGAGTCGCGAAAAAGGAAAAGAAGAGGATGGATGGTGCCGCAGGGCTCCGCAAATGAACGCTGTGGTTCAGTTCCACTGCAAAAGCAGATGTTTTCAGATGGTGATCGGTTTCAATTCACAAAGCTTCCACAACATCTCTACTACAACTAGTAAATTACTTTTAAAATGGAAGAATACCATAGGCCGAGTTGACACGCTGGGTCTTGAGGGTATGTGATGAGTTGACTCAGTCTTTTATTAGCTAAGTTTATGAGGTTGAAAGTTAATGATGAACTTTTCTTCTCTGTGGCTTCAAATGGAAATTTGAGGTTTATTTCCTATATTTGATAAATCTACTATCAATATGTTACCAAATATTATAAGCCATGTCCATAGACAATAAGACCACTTGTTAAGTGGGCCTAGATTTTTATAAGTACTGACTGATATTGTCTCCGACTTAACCACCTTTAGACTCAGGTGTGAGGTTTTACTTTAATAGACCTCGTTCCAGAGTGAGATCACAACTTATATTTTAACTAATAAACTTGTACATCTTTAATGCGAACTATTATTTCGATCTACACATACTCACCAGATGTCATGACTAAAGACCCATCTCAAGAAGCTAGAGTTCTAACTTCCTGAGTTTGAATCTCACCTCAAGCAAGTCACTTCCTTAAAGTTTTTAGTGTGTGAAAATAAGGAGGGTTGCTCACACTCCTCAAGGGAATAACACAAGCGCTCTAAAAGGCTTGGATACCCTTGGTCAACAAAAACAAAAATAATAATATTGATAAAATTAAGCTAATTGATAAATGTATCAATTGACCTTCTTCACTAAGATAACGAATAATGGACAAAAGTACTTTCTTCCCATGTCTGTTTAAGATGCCAAAAAAAAAAGTACATAAATTAGAGGTCCTGAATGCACTACCAACATGCAACAATGAAAAGAAATAACACAAATCATTAAGCAGCACGAGCAAGCAAGAGATCTCTAATTTAGACAAATACTTATGCAATGAAGTCAATTTTTATTTTTTACAGTCTCAAGATGCTTGGGATAAGGAGAAGATCATAACATTATGATGATGAAAGGAGATCAATGAGCCTATAGAGTAGCTAAGAGGATGGCAATATGAATTAGAAAAGAAAAAGATAAAAGTGCAGTCATCAATTGAAACCAAAACTTAAAACAGTTAAATTTTCTTTCAAATGTAAATTGTTGAGCCAGCAATTATGATAATGATACATGCATATATCCTTGAGGAGCTAGTTTGCCTGAACAGAACCTCAACCAACAAAAACATTCCAAAGAGTACAATATTTAAAGAGAGACAAATTTGTGAGGCAATCAGATAAAATACCTTTCTTTCTCTGCCTCTGAGAACAGCTATACATTTGCACACGCCTCAAAGGACTTGAGGGCACTCTAAGAGGCCTAAATACCCTTGAATCAACAAATACAAAAATAATAAATATTAATAAAATTAGCTATTTGATGAATATATCAACTTGACCTACTCGCTAAGATAACAAATAATGGACATAAGTAATTTCTTCCCCAAGTCTGTTTAAGATACCAAAAAAAGCACAAAAATTAGAGGATCTGAATGTACCACCAACATGAAACAATGAAAAGAAAGACCACAATCAATAAGCAGCAAGAGCAAGCAAGAGATCTCTGTTCTCTAATTAAGAAAGAGGTTCTTACGCAATGAAGTCAATTTGATTTTTGCAGTCTCAGATGCTTGGTATAGGGCAATGATGAAAGGAGGCAATTAACCAATCAATGAGCCAATAAAGCAATTAAAATGATGGCAATACCAATAAGAAACTAGAGTCCTCAATTGAAACCAAATAAACATTTGTTTGGACTCCTTAAACAGTTAAGGTTTCTTTCAAATATAAATTGTTGAGCCAGCAGTTTTGATAATGATACATAAATACATCCTTGAGGAGCTAATTTGCCTGAACAGAACATCAACCAACTGAAACACTGCAAAGAGTACAACATTTAAAGAGAGACAACTTTGTGAGGCGATCAGATAAAATACCTCTTTTTTCTGTCTCTGAAAACAGCTATACTACTTACATGATCTGGCCAAAGATCTCCTTATTCGACTCAGATGGCTCTGCACATATAATCACAAAAAATAAAGTAAAATATAATAAAAATCGCTTACAGCTGAGCCTGGTAAGAAGCTCCAGAATCCGATGCTAGAGGATTCAAAGATCATGCTTCACAATTCCATGATCCCAAACAATAGAATACAAATCCTTGATGACTTTGTCATCCTGTTCCCAAAAACAAATCAAAACATCCATCTTGGAGAAAGATGAACAGAGCTTTGCCGGGGTCTGTTCATCTGCTCTGAGCTGTTGTTCCTTTTCTTCATTATAGAGGAGACGGTTGGACTGTAGTAATCATGACTCCTCTGACATGATGCTCCCTGTGAATATGTTTTCCTTGTTCGGATTAAGCTGTGCTGCTTTTCCATAGATGATTTACGTGAAACCGGATTTCTTTGGGCAGCACCCCATCTGTTGTAACTTACACAGCTTTGACTTCTCCCAACTTGCTGAAACTTTCCCTCCTTAGGACTAGGGTAGTTTCTGCTCTCCATTGTTTCAGCGGAGTACATGGTCTCACCTTCACTGCTATAATCAGCATCAAAACCAATTCCATCATTCCGCATGTGCATGTGTGAAACCCCAATTGGAGATGAACTAGATTGAACCTCACTGCGGTTCCCATTAACAGAACCGATTGAGACAATCTCAGCATCTGAGCAAGGACTTGCTGGTCCTCCATCAAACTCGAGTTTTTCTTCTCTTGCTTGATTATTATGGAAGGCCTGTTCCTCGACAACATTGTCACATGAGTTTCGAGGCAATTGTTTGTTTGGCAGTGGAAGGACAATGGGTTTGGGAACTTGTGGAGGGAAATTAATATCCAAGAGCTGTATATGTGTGTTTTCCTTCTTCCGAGCAGGCAATGCGGTCAATCTAGGGGATTCATAGATCTCCGGAGTTGGAATTCCTTGTTCATGTGTACCACAACGTGCATCAGTGGCATGGGCTTCCCCTCGCAATACATTTGCAGAGGCAGAACAGCTTGCTACAGACTGATGCCTGGGTCTTGAGATGATATGTGATGATGATGGAGATTCATCATTTTCACCCTCTGTTGACTTGAATACCCATCGCAGGGCAAATGAGGCGCAGGAATGGTCACTTTTTTGTCCAGTCGACATTAATCGAATGAGTGGTAACTTGGGTTTGTTAAGCTCATCCAAGCTGCCTTCCCAATGCTGGTTTAACCAGTCGCAGATGATTGGAATTGGGATGCCAAATTGCATGTTTTGATCCTTTTTCCATGATGATGATGAGGAAGGTGACGTGGAAGAAGATTTGGCAGTTGGAGATGTTGCAAGCTTCATAGGATCACAGACCATAAATGCAAGATTACCTTGGACATCAAAACCAGCGGATCCTGGGCTCCATGTTACTCCGTCTGTTGATAGTTTTATGAGATTATCAGTAGCAATCACCACCTTACCCTCACCAACTGCCAATTCCTTTCTTTCAGAGTGGCCCAGTAGGTAAACTACACTGCCCAGATTAAGAGTTGGGTTTGAACAAGTCTTCAAGTAGTGAGGCTGCTGTCCCTGGGTATATGGGTCCCCATCAATGTCATCTAAACCCACTATTGTAAGATCAAGAACAGAGCTAGTGATGAAAAACCTGCAACAAGATGAAAGATATTAGAGTCAGTATGATTGGTTTTATCGAAAAGATCGATCACTTCATGGTAATCTTTCACAAGAAAATCAGACATAACATAATTTTTTCCCTTTCCCCTTTTCCCCTTATGCTTAGAAATTGAGTCATCGGGAGGAAGATGAAAGATGCGAAAAAACACTCGCGCAGACACACAAATAGATACAAAAGAAGAAGAAGAAAGCAGAGAGAGCGTTTGCTGCAATAGTTAACGCACTCTTAAGTAATTTCCTCCAAGCTCTCACCAAATCCTCTTCCAACTATATTATGCAAAGAAAATTTCACCAAGTCCTTTTAATAATTAAAGGATGTTCCAAGGCAACACCTGAGCATGAGGGAAAATGCTCCAAGAATGAAGATAGATATCCAAGGATGAATAGACACAACCCACCTTTTATAAGATAGCATTCAATCATGTTATCATGAACACTTACCATCACAACCATGTCTTCAAAAAACCATCTCTTAAGTTGAATAAAATCCACTTTCTACAGAAAATTCAAGTTGTACACTCTCCTAAGCAAGGTTTTATTTTGTCAAACAGGTAACGCCTAGAATAAAAAAAATAAGTTTCCACACTTAACAAATACACACATAAAGGTAGCATCTTACTACTTGTTTAGCCAAGAGAAACAATAACAAATAATTTAATTATACATCCAAATTACATACACTAGAGCAAAAACTGATTCATGTTCAGACTCATCAGAACTAATGGAAAGTAAATAAAATAATTCAATTCAACTAAGATTGAAAATTCACCTATTTTCTTAGAAAAAAGGAATATTAGTATTCAAACTCAAAAACTGCATGGAGAACTTCTGTTTCTCCTAAGCTGTCTTTTTCTCTTGGATGCTTCCTTTTTCTTTTCTTTTTCTTTCCCGAATAACCTATCATCTTGTTTATTTCTCAAAAGAAAAAACACCTATGAAACACCTTTGAAGTTGGAATTATTAAATTTAAGTTCAAAGTAACCTTTTAAAGTTTAAAATACTTACAGATTACTCAAAACCATAAATTGGGTAATAAATATAACGCATTATTATATTGTGCAGTTCAATTTTTTTATCAATTAGGCACTGACTAATCTTAACAAGGTGAGAAATTCCTGGGCATCACAATATTACTATATTATAACACCTTTAACAACATTTTTTTAAATGTTTCTTGATGCAGAGTACTCAGTGGAAGAATAGCTCACAAAATCTCACAATAAAACTAGAAATAATTTCTATTAGTTCTATTCAATAAACTGAAAATAACATCAACAATCAAGAAACCAATATTTTCCTCCACCTATCCCCTATTTATAATATTAATTGTAATTGTAATTGTAATACAATTACATCCAAGTCTCTAGTTGTAATAGTAATACAACAACATCCCTGTGTAATTGGACTTTATCAACAACTCCCAAAATAAACTACTTTCTAATTTCCTAACAAGTAAACTTTCCTAATAAATTAAAAATCCTAATATAAAATAAATTCCTAATTTCTTATTAAATTAAGTCCTAAATACTAATAAATAATAACTCGTCATCATTTCTCTCTCAAGAAAGTCATCATAATTCATAATGAAAACTAAGTTCCACGAGGAGATAGTCATTTAGCTCTCTCTCTCTCTTGTCCACCCCCCCTCCGGCTGAGGTTTTACGAGTGAGTAATCAATAGAACCAGAGATGCTACCTTAGAAATTGGAGAAACCCAAAGGCAAGGGGAGATGTGAAAGCTTCAGTCCTCATATTCGGTGGATATACACCCCTGGGTCCCCCTCCGCTGAGGTATTACGAGTGAGTAATCAATAGAACCAAAGATGTTACCTTAGAAATTGGAGAAACCCAACGGCAAGGGGAGATATGAAAAGCTTCAGTCCTCATAGTTTATGTATTCTGTGGATATGCACATAAAATGATTATCCTGATTAAAAAGAAATGCATACTGCTTAGACAATCTGTATGACTCTCTCAAGAAAGTCATCATAATTCATAATGAAAACTAAGTTCCACAAGGAGATAGTCATTTAGCTCTCTCTCTCTCTTGTCCCCCCCCCCTCCGGCTGAGGTTTTACGAGTGAGTAATCAATTGAACCAGAGATGCTACCTTAGAAATTGGAGAAACCCAAAGGAAAGGGGAGATATGAAAGCTTCAGTCCTCATATTCTGTGAATATACACCCCCGGGTCCCCCTCCGCTGAGGTATTACGAGTGAGTAATCAATAGAACCAGAGATGTTACCTTAGAAATTGGAGAAACCCAACGGCAAGGGGAGATATGAAAAGCTTCAGTCCTCATAGTTTATGTTATTCTGTGGATATGCACATAAAATGATAATCCTGATTAAAAAGAAATGCCTACTGCTTAGACAATCTGTATGACTTACTCCTATAGTCCTGTGCTCTTTTCCTTTTCCTTTTTTTTAAAGATTTTCTTTTAAATTTGGTGATTATTTATATTGAATCTTAAATTCAACATGATGTCAACAGATATTTATTGTTTCCTTAAACATCTTTTATTTTATCAGTATGTTTCTTTGTAAGCTTAAGTTCAATTGTACAGTTAAGCTGCTGCACTCATTGCTAAGACATAATGCTATAACTCCTGAAAAACAATACACACAGGATTTTAAACTAAAAGGAGGAGATAGCACACCGCTCAAATTCTTTCATTAATCTAGTTTTAGCATCATCTCATGAGAAGAGGCATATCCATCCTTACGCTAATGAGTCCTGCCATACAAGAATCTATGAAGTCAATCTTAGGAGCAAGATTGATCAGCCCATCAGACACTGGAAGCACTTTACTGAATGTATACATTCATACATACATATATAATTGAAACATTTAAGCACAGGCCCAATAACTGAATAAATTTTCAGTGTGAATGTGAGAACCACTGATAGTGTAGTAAAATCCTAACAACTGTCCGAGAATTGCGCCAAATCCCCAACTTTAAAAGAAGTAAGATTTTTAATATACAGTATGAAAAGACTTAGTTTCTTTAAGGAATTCAGTTTAAAAGATATATTCCCAAACAAAGCTGATTTCACTGGGATTCGAATGCTAGCCTCTCACATTCACATTTCCAACAACAACAACAAAAAAAAAAAAAAAGCATTTCTTTATCATTGAAAAAATGAAAAAGCTATTAAGATTAGTTTGTCTAACAAAATGCTGAAGCACTCCAAAATTCAGACCTAAAGAAAGAGTTAACAACTTATGCAAAGATATCAATTACTAGATCTAATATCTCCACACGAAAGAACCGAAACTCAGAACACAGCAACACAAATTAACACTTGAAACAAAGCTACATTGCCAAATCAACGCAAATCCGTTGCACCTAACCGTTCTCAGAGCAATTCCAAAAACACAAATAAAAATGAGAAACAGTCGAAATTCATCATCAACTGGTAACATACTGAAACGCACCAAAACAAAAGAGATCAAACAAAATCGCAACCGAAAAAATCAAAAATCTCAAAACAACGAACCTATGAGGAACAAGCCTCGCCGGAACACTATCCTGCAACCGGATCTCCGCGGCCTCAGCAACACTCACCGAAGGAAGATTCACATGTGTAGTCAACAGAAGATTCCGGTGAATAAGAAACCCAGTGCCACCACACACCTTTGCCATAGCCGAACCCTTGCCGGAAAAAATGGCGGCTTTCGTCCTCTCCGACTTGCCTCCGCCGTTGCAGAAACACCACGATTCCCCCAAAACCCCCATTCTTCTCCTTCTTCTTCTTCTTTCTTCTTCTTCTTCTTCTTCTTCACTTCCGCTGCTACAATCTCCGATCTGTCACAAACCCTAACATCTCGCGAGCTGTGATTTTGAAAAATGTGGATTTAAAGAGAGAGATTTAATGGAAGGGACGTGAGAGGAAGTGGAAGAGTGAAGAGGAGTGAAATCAACATATTATTCTTCTTTAATTATATTAATTAAAGAAGAATGTGTTTGGTGATCAGATGAATGTATATTCTATCTAGGAAGTAAATGAAATGAGAGAAGATACGTAATCAGTATGCTTTTGATGAAGGTAAAATGACAGGGTAATTGTGATATTAAATGTAGTCACAGTTTTGTGGATAAAAAGTTGTTTCTCAAAAGGATTATAATAAAGTTTTATAATTTCATGTACTATTTAGAAGGAGAGGTGTATTTTATGTACATTCAATGAATATAACGAATTAACATGAATAACTTTATGTCAATTATTAATGGGGCATATGTCAAATCATGTTGTTAAGAGTATAAAAAAGCAACTTAATTGCTTAATATTTTAAGAATAAATTTTATTTTTTAAATATATATAATGAAATAGCAAAACTTAAAAAAATCAAACCGTCCTCTCCAAAGAATAAGTGAGAAATACGAGGCATGGTTTGATTTTCATAAGTTTTGCTATTTAACGAGGATTGACTCAGTTGGTTCAGAGTTTCAACTTTTTGTTATAGGTGAGGGTTTGAATCGTGCGTCAGTATTTAAAAGATATCTTTTATTGGTGGAATTGACCCATAAGAAGAATTCTCCTAAAAGAAATAAAATTAGATACTAAAATCAAATGAAACATTAGATTAAGGATACAATCGTATACTATGTACTTGTTTGTTAAATTTAATGATTAAAGAACAAAAAATATATAAAAAAAAGGATAGAGTGCTTATAAAAGACTTACAAATAACAATCAAAATCAATATTTTAAATAAGAATAAATGAATCAAAATTAAAGAAAAATTATTAAAAAAAGGACCATTATAAGGATGAAAACACAAAGGGACGTACATAAACAAATGAAGATGTAAAATAAAAGTGTAAATTTGCCAAAGATAGTGATTAAAATAAAAATAAATAAATAAATAAATAAAAGAGAAGAACAAGAAGAAGAAAGAAAATAGTACGATAGACTTTTACAATGAATACAGTATGCAATTAATTGTATCAAAGAATATTTACCAAACGGCATCATAAATCAAGAGGCAAAACAGACGAGAAGACCTCTGTATTTATATATAGTATTAATTCATATTATTTCACAACTTCTTGCATTTAATTCGATTTCCATCCATTTTTGGTGTATTTGGTAACTACGGAAATTTTTTCAAAGAAAATAAAAATAAAAATTAAGAAATCTCTCGTGAAAATCTTCTTTAAATTTTTTTTCTCATAACAGTATATATATATATATATATATATATTTAGAGTGATGACACAAAGTCAAAGAAATTCAAGACCGTTCAGTAAGGTTAAGAAGGTTAACACAACGGTGAAGACAAAATAACTATCATAATTCTACTCTCACTTTTATTAGAGGAGGTTGAGAAAATCTATTTTCTTAACTTTCTTACCAATCAAACACAAAAATTTATAATTTTCTCAAAAAAAATTATCATTTTTTCACACATTTAAAATTGCCAATCTTGAATCTGCCACCGCCGATTGGAAGATCTGGATGCAAAATGCCCAAGTGGCAGAACTGAAACATCAATTATTATTTATTCAATTACTGAGAATCTTAAGAAATATGAATTGAACTAAAGAACTGGAATCAGAACGGAGAACAGAAAATGAATAAATAGAATGAACACAAAGACCACCACCACATATCTGCTACTGAAGAAGACCCAAAACTAGCACCGCCATCGGCATGTGGGTGACCATTGATTCTTGATCTTCTTCTCGTATTTTTCTCAATCTCCTTATCATCCGACGCTCGCAACCTATTTCGATTCAATCGGCCACTTTCTCATGAAATTCGAATCGCCAGTGAATGATAAAACCATTAAAAACAAGAGTTATGTAACTTATGTGTGCAAACAACACCATAGACTGACACTCTCAAGTCACAAAGAAAGCTACACTGTTGCAGTTTCTTCAGTGTTAATACACAAAGTTGAAGAGAAGCACAACATAATGATCGAACATCACATGCTTTGAACTACAATAGATGATCTTCTTATTCACTACTTACTCATGTTTGATCATGCTTTAACTTCATTTGTGCTGATAAAGGAAAGAGGGTCACCTAAGGAAGTTAACAGGTGGCATAAAATTTTGTGAGATCATTTATGATTTGAACCCGATTAATCAAACTGCGTGATGGGATAGAAGACATAGCTCCCAACAAAATGGAAGGGAAGTTAACAGATTTATGTAGCTAATCTCATGTAGTGAAGAAAAGGGTTCATTAAAGTTGAATCGAGTTAGAAGTTTGATCATGCTTTTTGAAGTGTAAGATCTGCATACAATTGGTGTCAACAAGATATATATATATATATATATATAAGAAAGGAGAAAAGTTAGCCGGTGCACGAAGCTCCTACCTATGCGCAAGAGTCCCGAGAAAGGGTTGAACCACTTTTAGGTCTATTGTACACAACCTTACCTTGCATCGCAAGATATCAATAATAAAAAAACAATGCAATTGGATGGGATTAGCAGTGATCACCAAGTATTTTGCGAAGATGATCAACAAAAGCATTTTTAAGCATGTAGAATACATGGGGAAAGATTGGGATTTTAGGGAATATAATCATGTAATTGAAAGGACGAGTTAAATTCGTCTGATATTTCTTTTCTCTACATTTGACGATAAACAGTTAGGTACAGGCAGTAGCTTCAATCAGTGCCAACACAAATTCCTACAAAAAACATAAAGATCTAGCCACCTAAATCGGACAAAAAAAAGGAAGAAAGAAAAAGAACAGTATAGTTATAAAACAAGGAGATAGGCAAAACCTTCATACCCACAAAAAGAGCTCCACTAGCATGACCTACTGCAGAGATTGAGAGGCCATTGGGTTCTGAAGCACAAATTACTCTTTCATATGTGCATGCTCCAACTGAAATTAAAAATATTCAATTTTCAGACACCAAAAATCCAGGAATCTCAAAAAAAGAAAAAAAAAAAAAGTATTGCATTCTAAGGATATGTTTTTAAGAAAATTGCTACAACCTTCATCCTATGTTCTTTTTCCTTTAAATGACATATTTGTTGATGAAAGCCTCCTTATCCTCCATTTGATTGATGAGAAAATCACATAGTTGTACTGTCGAGGCCATGATTTGTAATAACACAAAGCAACCAAAGTAGTCCGGAGTGATGCCAGACAAGAGAACTCTAAATAGCCAAAGAACAGAAAAATCTATTATCATGAACTGAAGGTTCAAAACCATCAAGAATTGAGATTAAAACTAAGCCATTGTAATACTATAAGATTATTGGATTCAAGTAGACTGGTTAACAATAGCATATCAGAATCAAACCTGGAGATTGGAAGTGAAGATTTCAGAGTAATATTATACTATGGTTGGGTTGTAGCATTTATACAAAAGAATCAGTGGTAAGTTAACATGATAAGATCCCCGTGTCAAGCACTGGACATATAGCTTCATGCTCCAGTTAAGGGACTAATCTGTAAAGAAAATAAGCAATTCGATGAACTTTGGTTCACATAACCGAGAATATGAATATTGGGGGCTCCAGGGATTATCTTGCAGAGAGTAGGAGAAAACACCCTTTTTCAAAGAGAGATTAAGAATTTGTTCGGAGAGGTGAGCCACTAAAAAGAAAAAGCAGATGTAGGAGACCTTCCACCACTATTATTCATTAACACAACTGGGGTCATGTATCAGAGGAAAAGAGAAAGATATTGAATGGCTTTATACCATGGGTTAAGTCAGTATGTGAAAAGCTGTTGGCAGTTCAAAATGCTCAAATGGTAGAAAGAAATGTAGAGCGATCCCGGAATATGGTGCCTTTATTACTGCATTAACTAAGGAAACGATGATGGGCTTGAAACTAGTGATAGAAGGGTTAAGTTTGTGCTCAAGTCAAATTACAAAGAAAACTTAATAGGTGACAATCACATGACTTTTCCAAAATAATAGTATGATAGATAGAATGTATAAAATCTCAGTAAAACACCCATAAGTTGTTTTTTTCATGGAAACCAAAATAAATCAAGCATAAATCAAGTTGTATACTGTTCATCATTTGTTGCCTCATGAGAGTCTAACAACTTCCCAAAAGCTCAGTTGGTTTTCAAAGAAGGATCATTACTTGCTGATGGAATGTATATTAAGGTAATTAAAACCAAATCAGAGCAATAATGCTGAGAAATAATTGTCTAAAGGTTTTAGATATGCATTTATGCAGAGTCACACCATTATAAACAAGCATTAAATAGCAAGAAAATCCTTAAAGATTTATCAAATCTTTGTAAGATTCAACTTTCAAGTTGCCAAAAGCACATGCAAACAACCCTAACAGATCAGTGGTTAATCAATCACCTGATATCTGACATTTGAATTTGCAGCATTTTACTCCCATTCCATGTAGGGCAAAAAAATGGATAATATAAGCATCCCATCTCTTGTGATAGAACAAAGATAGCCACCGATCTCCATTGAAGAAAGAGCTTGGACTTTGATCTCAAGTAAAATGTGGAGTAAAAGTCACCGGTTTCTTGCAATTGAGATAATTTGATTTTTTTTTTTTTCCAAAAAAAAACAGATTCCTAAGAATAAAAGGAATAAAGGGGAAAAAAAAGAAGACACACACATACATATTACATAAATGCACACAAACACACCTATATAGTACATCTCATACATAACTATTACCAAGTCAATCATAATGAGGCAAGCGACAAAGATAATTCTAAAAACTAACCCAAACCAGTATTGACCCTTCAATGGAGCTACAAACAATGAAAATCTTACAATTTCATAAATAATAACTTTGTGGTGACCTAGAGTCTAATCAACTTAAGCAACGAATACAAGTTTTTTGTAGTTTTCAAGGTATGTTATGTAAGTGCCTTAACTGGCCCACTAGCAATGACAATGCTGATGAAGAACAACATTTTGAATCCTTTAGCTACAAATTTTGCTCTCAAAATATTTCTTATAAGGGAATAAGCCAGGTTGTTTCACTTATAACTTCTTAATTTCTAGATTTCTTACGCCTTAGCTTGACTTTTTATTTATAAATTGAATATTTCATTCATAATTCATATTTGGCATTCGTGTTTATACCATAAGCTCGTTTGAGAGTTGTGTTATGCATGATGATACACAATTGTGTTTGGCTTGCCACATCACTCACTAGGATAAATCATGCTAATGTAAAGAGAAGGCAAAACCACCTCAATCAGACCAGACAGGACAGAAACAAATGCTGGTGAAAACTGCAGACTGGAGAAAGAGGTAATTTTAAATGCATATAAAGTCTCTAAAGATGGCCATCCCTAACAAGGGAACAAAATAGACAGATGGGAATAGAGAAGAGCTAATTAGGGCGTAAACACCCATTTGAAGTTTGGAATACCTTCAAAAACAAAAAGTTAAAGTGGTATATGCTAACACTGATGAACATAATTTGGCACCAGGACCATTCTTAATGTAAGAACTAACAATTTCACATCACAGTTTCACAAAGGAATTCATTAACCAAAACTATGAAATAAGAAACTGGACCACATATCAGTGTCTGCCAAAGATAAAAAGTTCAAGGTATAAGGCCCTTTGATTTGGATAAAATAAGATAAAAGAATGTCATACCAGGACACATGACACATCTGACACATGTATGATACACCTTGGCACATCTTAAACTCATAGCTCAATGGTTAGCACATTATAACAAGTAAATGAGATTACAGGTTCAAACCCACATCTTACCTATTAAAGAAGGATACATATTGTCATTTAGAACCAAACCAAAATGAATTTGAAAATGTTAGCAGGATGCCTAAAAGAATTTATTCAGCGCCAATTGGCGTGTCAAAATAAGCACAATCTTGATGAAGTATTATTGAAGTAATAAAAACAAAGTTGGAAATGAATTTCATGATGCCACAGACCATTAAATGAAGAAGGGAGAAAAAGGAGAAGGGGTTATATTATCCCAGTATGCGACCAAAAATGGTAAAAGTCAAGTGCAACTACTCAAAATCTTTGGTCAATTTGCAATAGGAAGACAACAGTTCGAATGGAAAACCCAAATGATACACACGAATACTCACTTGATGTGCTGCTAGAGTTTTTATGGAGAGAACCCTACTCTTTTGGGATGCCCAAGAAGCAACCAAAAGTTCGGAGAAACAAAAGGCCAGATGATATAACTTATGATGAATACAAGTCATTATACAAAAAATAGTATACAGCCACCAAAAGATACATTAATAGATAAATCTGAAATATTCTTCAACTGATTTAGTAGATTCATGTCATAATTAATCAATGAACCAGTAAAAATGCATATATTTTAATCAATGAACTAAACACTTTCCTTAAAATATATCATAACAAATACAGGAACCGAAATTATATATAGATATGACTAATAAATTGGTAATAACTAAATCCCTGCTGTCCATCAAAATTAGATTGATAAGCTGTCTACCTTTATTTGAAACAACTAGCTCTCTCTTATACGACTCTTTATGTGTTGTGGGCCTTGTGGCTTCTCAAATTGAGGGCATCACTTTTCACTGCTTGGTAACTATGTAACAAATATAAGGGTAAATTAATCCATGTTCAAGACTAGTAGAAATTCCCAGGCATGCCGACATCTAAAAGCCCAATAAAGAAACCTAAGAACTCCTTGCTTTAAGAACTTAAGAGCCACTTGAGTGTATTTTTATGGCTGCTGGCTCTTATGAAATTCCAAATTAAAAATTACGGTATGAGCAAATTGACAAAAAGATCTACTATCTACTTATGTAGCATCCCTTCATTTTCATTATATGGACCAACTCCTTCAGAAATTAAATTTACGTTACTATCACTTTCACTTGACATTGAAATTTTTCCAAGAGGCAAGCAACCATAAAGTTTTGAGTTGTTAAGAATCCTATCTGGATGATAGTCGGAGATTTCGTTTTTAGGCCCCGCCCAGTTGAACAAAAGAGCAATTTAAGTTGGTCAAAATTGTTGTAAGTCTTTCTACTCTATGAAAAATGATCTACAAATATTGGGGCATGATCTACAAATATTGGGGATTTGGCATGATTTGGAACAATGTCATTTTGTTGCAATGAGCTTTAATGATTCTTTACAATGTGTTCTTTTGAACTTTCACAGCTTGATTTTTAAGGCTCGGAGGATTACAGAAGAATAGCTCTTTCACCATTGATTCATCCATAACATGCTGCATTAATTGTAATTTGACTTCTTAAGTTCAAGTTTCTTAAGCCAAGTTGTACTTTCTTTATGAGACAAAAGCACTTTCCATAAAGGATTCTGCACCTAACTGGACATATTATTTATCTTGTTTCTTTCAACTTCTTATAACTTCCAAGTTCCAACTACTAGAAGCTCTTACAATTTCATGGTTTCCACATGCCTTGTTGATAGTTGTAATATGTTCAGGTTCACACAGGAAAAGAATTTAATTAGGTTGCATGGCCGCCAATGGTTTTGAAACTTAATACTAACTAGTATGTGTATGTGCATTGCACACGATTTTTACGATTTATTAATAAAATCTGAGTCAAAATTTTATTGGTAGTCTTATTAGTACTTTTCGGGAAAGAGATAATTCTCTTTAAATGAACGTTGAGGATAAGATTATCTTTTTTTTTTATTTGACATATGAATGCGGATAGAGAAAGGTAAGAAGCTATATTTGAGAAGGACAAAATTAGAATCATATCATTGAAGTCCAAAAATGCAAGAACTTGGATAAAAAGTAGCGGAAAAACTTTGATTCATTAAATTAGTATATTATCCTTTATATCACTAAAACACTATTCTATTATGATACTAGATAACCAAAAGGTCAGTGGAGTGACAGTTGCAAAGATAAACAAATATATAAATTTATCATGTCTCGTTATTCAAGATGCTCTATGCACCATCTTTTTAGATCAAATTTCATCAATACTATTGAAGAAGCAACACAAAAAAGATCATACTATCATATCATTGTTTTATTTTCATGAATATTATTGAAGAAGGAACACAAAAAGAGCACAATTAAGCTAAAAAAATGATCTTTAATAAAATATCTAGTTTTTATTAATCTCAAAAGTACAGTTTCAATAACTGAAACAAGTATAAGGGTAAAGAGAAACCCATATGGATGAATATCAAATAAGCCAGATTAGACTACATGAAAAAAGTTTACATTTTACAAACAATGCACTCAGCCACTGACCTCAACATCTTCTCTTATAATAACAAGCTTGTGAATTGTGATGCAAAAGCCCCCTCCTCAAAATCAGTTAAATAGTCACTGATTCAGAATCCATATATCATCCATCATCAACAATGAATTGATCATCTTGATTATCTCCTTCAACCCGATTTTCACTGTGAACAATTCCATTCACATGATGCAAACTCTGTATCATTTGCGAAAGATACGGGTTCCCCGCACCAGTATGATCTGAGAGCCCAGTAGGATGACCTGTCCACTGTGAGAGAATCCCAAGTAATTGGTTTGTGAGGTTTTGCTGGTCATGAAGAATACGAGATTGAATCTGATCCATTGCTACTCGGTGCTGATTCAACATATCGTTGATCCTATTCTTCCAATCTATTCTTCTTCGATCCATTCTTTCTTCCCATTCCCTCTCCAATCTCAACTCTTCCTCTCTCCATCTTCTCTCCCTCTCCGCGCTCTCCTTCTCCATCACTTCCAATTCCCGAATCCTCTCCCTCATCAATTTCTCCCTCTTTTGCTCCCTCTCTTCCCTCTCCTTTTCCCTCTCCTCTACCTTCCGTTCGCTCTCACGCTCTCTCTCCAATCGAATTTTCTCTCTCTTCCGCCTCTCCCGCTCTCTCATTGCCTCGCGATCTTCAAATTCAGCTTCCCTTTCTCTCAATTGCGCGAATTGGTTTGCGAGAAACGCCCATGCCCGCTTCTCCAAACCTTTCAACTTCTTCTTCTTCTTCCTCAATTGCAAACCGGTCGGGTCCAATTCATCGAACTCAACACCCTCATCACCATCTTCCTTCATCCGAAAATGTCCATTACCATTTCCATTACCATTATTAACATTGCCCTCATTCTCCTCTCCTCCTCCTCCTCCTCCTTCTTCTCCATCATACTCAAACCCTAACCCTAAAAGAACCCCATTTTCACCACCACCATCAATTCCAACCCCAAAACAACCATCTTCTACCATCGAACCGCCGCCAAATTGCCCATACCGAACGGGCTCAATAGATCGACCCACAGACGACGACCCGAAACTCCTATTAATCATCTCATTACTATTACCAACAACACCATTACTAAATCCCCCAAGTGGATGATCACCAAAAACACTCTTGTATCTCAAGAAATTGGGCCAATGAGTAAGCCCTTCAATCCAATCAAACTGTTCTTCTTCTCCTTCTTCTTCTTCCTTATCTCCTCCTGATTCCACCACCATACCAACAACCACATCTCCATCCCTTCCTTGTTGCTGCTGCTGTTGATGATGATCTCGATGAAGGGTATCTGAAATTGGGGGTTTTTTGATCTTCTGCTTCACGAGAAGATATTGGTGACGCATGTTCTGAACTTTGGTCGAAGCGTCTTTCCACGTCCATTGCCATGGAAACGCTATGGGATCGCGCGAATGGTGAAGCGAATTGACTTGTGCTGCGATTGGTCGGAACTTTTTCTCACGGGTTTTCATCTTGGCTAGGGTTCCGTCTGCGAGCATCTCGCCGTATTTGTCGATTAGGGTTCGTTCTTCTTCTTCCGTCCATTTCTTCCTTCTTGGTGGCATCGTTTTTCATTTGAAGAAACCCTAGAATTACCCAATTTTGCGGCTCTGCTTAGTGCTCGCTGCTGCTGCCACCTAGCTTTCTCTCTCTAAATTTGCTGAGGTCCGAGGAGCTTTAGAAATGGGGAAGATGAACGGCTGGTATCTGTCCCTGGGTTCTCTTCGATGGAAGTGAGGGTGAGCATGTCACCCGAAAACCCAACCCGCTGTTTTTATACGGTCGGGTCGGATTTCTCAGCTCGTTGGCCCTATCGGGTTAAAATTATAGAAACCCGAAAATTTGGGTCACTACTATAGACCCGACCCGGCCCGCACATCCCTACCAAATCAAAATCTTTAAGTATTTTCTTTCCGCCTCCCCTTCTTGCGTTCTCTCCTGCGACCAAAACTGAAAACCTCACCCCGCCCCGCCCCTCCTTGCGCGACCGGCGATCAAAACCCTCACCCCTTTTCATTTTCTTTATCCTCTGCGGCTGTGCTGCGACCTAAACCCCTTTCCATTTTTTCCTCTGTGGGTTGCGGTTGCACTACATTTACTTGGCGCAGCTTTTGCGTGGAAGACGATAAGTCGAATAGGACCAAAAGAAGAGAAGTTTTACCTAAGATTGCTTTGGCGTCCTTCTCTTACCACTCGCTTGCTTCTTCAGTTGCTTTAGCAGAGAATGGTCATGCTTTTCCACTTTGTGTCTTGTCATTTAGTTTTTTTTATCTTTCTACAAAAAGAAAATGCTACATACATACAGTGATTCCTTTAGCCAACTGCAATGCATAATTAGGTCATTTACTCAATGAAGACTTATGCAAATCATATTTTTCTTTTGAAATTTTCGTTTATAAACATGCTGTCTAAGATCTAATGCACTCTGTATTTTTCTCTGATTCTGAATATTATGAAAACTTTATACAAGAATGTCATAAAATTGGTGTTCAGTGGGATCTTTGAGTAATGAGAGTAGTAGTTTTAGTGATTCTTTTACGAATATCTTTTGGTGAAATAATAAAATTGTTCTGGAAAACCCTATGGTTGAACACAATTGGCCTTTTTATGAATATCTTTTGGTGAAATAATAAAATTGTTTTGGCCTTTTTTTAATCACAATTGGCCTATTTTAATGCTGAAAAAAGAGTTAAAAAAATAATTTTTTAGGCTTAACTTTTTCTTTTTTTTAAAGAAGAGACTGTGGTCGGGACCACCTAACCCGTACGAAATGGGGTCAAGTGGTCACCCTTTTTTGGGTGATGTCGGTGGCATCGAGTTGGCTGCGATGCGACCCGACATTTGCGGGTCGGATGAGGTTGGGGCTAAACCCGGCCCGTGCTCACCCCTAGTTACAAGGCTGTTGTGTTGCTCTCTTGATCTTTTGCTTGGTTGGTTGGCCTTTTATTGAAGGTATATATTGTGATGCTGTGTTGGGAGATTTGGAGAATCTTTAAAATATACATGTTATAATTTTAAAAAAAAAAAATTGATTAATTGAAATGTAAAATTAGTTTTTATTTTTTATTTTTTATTACTGCACGTGGTCGGATATTACTCAGACCCTAGTAGAGGGAGAGGCAAGGTGCTTATTGGACCTAAAAAGTTAACCATGAGAGACAACAGATGGTACAACTCCCACAATGGGTGGTAAGACTCTCATGACGCAACTAGTGACGCTAGGGAGACCTGAACCTCTTCACCCTTAGGGACCCACGCTATTTTGTATGTAAAATTAGTTCTTAGTAGAGCAGAGTGGAAGAACCAGAGTTGTGTAGCTAATTGAATATATATATGTGTGTTGAGGACTTGTTAAGTTGAGTTAATATTTGATTGAACTTAAGTATATAATTAATATTATTGATATTTTTAGATGAGTGAAGATTACTGAATAAATATTTATGTTATGAAATTGAACATAGCTAGAGTGTAGAAAAAAGGAACACCCAAATAAGAAGGGAAAGAGGGTTTTATTTGTGGGGTGGCCTATATTTGATATCTAAGAAAAGACTTAGATTGTGAGAACATTGAATAAACTCTAATCTCTATCCTTTAAAATATTTAAAAAATAAAAAATAAAATTGTCTTTTAGAAGAAGATTCTTTTTTGTTACTTATCTTTATGTGGTTGGTCCACCTATGATATATTTTATTGCCAAAAGTCGTGTCATTTATTTTGTGATTTATACTCATTGGATTTAAATATGATACTCAAATGTAATAATTGAAAATTCATTACTCAAGCTTATTTTCTCTTTGCTAATCACATCTTAGTTGGAGTGACTTAATATTTTTTTTGTTTTTTGTTTGTTTTGTTAAACTAGTTGATGTGGCTGATGTTAACTTTATTGCCATGTAGGGTTGACGCATCTCGGGTGTCTCTCTAATAGGGTCCTTTTTTAAATCCTTCGTTAAAAAGATGGGCCATGTAAAAAAATAGACACACTAATATCAACTACTCGAGTTCCCTTCCATGTTGACCCAAGAGATTTTGGCACTCTTAACTTTCCAAACATTAAGCTCAACTAGTTTGATACCCCTTGCCCTTTTACAAGTGGGGGAAGCTTCAAGTGTCAGGACCCCCTTCACAAAACCCCATGGGCATCCTGACCAACATAGAAGTCTAACCACCATTTATACATCTATATCATCCATGTATGCATGAGTCATGTTATGAAAACACAATTGCAATTATACTTATATAATAAACAACATTCTATATTCAATGCAAGACATTCCATATGCAATGCACACATTTCCACCTTATCCAAATTTGTGACAACTTTCCCAAAATATATATGAAAGCATACAATCACTAGGTACTAGTTCTAACACCTCTAAGTCACATATCAACCTTAACTTGAATAATTTAGTCAGGAGTACTTATAAACATGTTCTTTGTATTATCCAGTAATCATTACTTATAATCTATAGAGGGAATGATCCTCGTACTCACTTTCAAGTAAACACCCCTCAATTAAAACATAAATAGCTTTCTCGAAAATAATAACTAGAACTAAGTCATATGTTTCTCAACTATATAGACTTTTACATAGCTCTTTAAATCTAAATAGGAATATTAGACCTTTGAAGGCCCCGAGCCCAAATGGTCTTCAAGCCATCTTTTATATAGTCAACACCAGGGTAACTCATACGATTTTTGAACCTTGGAGCAACAATTATTTTGACTTACACTTAACTTATCTTGATCCCCAAAGGGGAACCCACTTCAGACCTATAAGCTTTTATAATGTGAGCTACAAAATCATAGTCAACTTGATCAGACCTCTCTTCATTAAGTTGGTTGGCGACTATCAGCACAACTTTATTTCAAGAAGGAGTACAGTGGATAGTGTTATAATCGCCTAAGAAACTATCCATACCATGAGAAAAAAGAGGCAAGAGTAGGTATATGGCTGCTAAAATCGACTTGGAGAAAGCTTATGACTGAATTCACTGAGATTTACTCCATCAAAACTTTAGTTTATTTCAATCTACCAAATAAGCTTATCAACTTAATCATGTTCTACGTAACCTCAGTGGAGTTCCAAGTTCTTTGGAATGGGGAATGCAACCTCCCCCCCTCGGAGATAAGGTGGTGTTTGGATAAAATAAAAACAAACATTCCTACTTGTTGGACCATGGCAGACAGGTCCAGATCCTGAGGGAAAAAGTGTTGAGCTGGCGATGCCCGGAATGAAATAGACGACACCTCGGTCCGACGACCAAAAAGAATGGGAAATACCAACAATGATAGCTCGACCCAACCGAGCTCTCTTCCCGCGGTATATCATGAACGCTACGGATAGAAAGTCAAAAAATCTACGACCGACAGCTCGGCAAGGACGAACTGTCGACAAGAGTCATCCACAACAAGCATTCGGACGATTCAATGCATGGCAACTCGACTCATGCCGATCTGTCCACTAAGGAATCCAACGTAAACTTTCAGGATTTTCAATCACCGGTAGCTCTGATCTTGGCCACCTTGGGTAATTGTGGAAACGAGGCCGATCTCCAGAGTTGATGTATTTCAGTACAACTCAAAAAGGATCTCAGGATATTCGAGATGGAAATGTACACGGGAACTGTACTTATCCCGACAAGTTAGGGATAAACCACAATCTGTGAACAAGGATGAATTCCACTTCATCTGGGATAGGGAAACTGTAATACCCTGTATTTCACAAAAAAAAAAAAAAATTTGGGCATACGTGCCCAGAAGTCCGGGCACCTGCCTGGAAGTCCAGACAGCCCGCCCGGAAGTTCGGGCACATGCCTGAAAGTCCAGGGAGCCCCCCGGAAGTGCGTCTGGACTTCCGGGCGGGCTGCCTGGACTTCCAGGCAGGTGCCCGGACTTCCGGGCACATATGCCCAAAATTTTTTCTTTCTTTTTTTTGTGAAATACAGGGTATTACAGTAACCTATAATCCTGGAGCAGATGAGCTTGACAGCTCATCAGATCTATCAATAGCCAATAAGAAATTGACACGTGGCACATGCCTATTAGGCAACTAGCCACTCCGGCCAGGAGACCCAACTTATGTAAAAACCCACACTCACACCTGACGTCGTGATGACGTGTATTGCTCAACTCTAGATGCATGTGTAGACAATTGATGTGTATTGCACGTGTAATTTGTATGCTTGTAGAGAAAATTATTAATATTAATATTATTATTAGTAGCTTATGGGAATGCCACAAACAAATTAAGTTATTTAATGCATTAATTATTTTCACCCTTTCAACCCTAGATTTTGATTCAATATTATGGGTTCTACACATAAATTAAATTTATTGGGTTGGTTATGTAATTTGGTGAAATTAATGTATAAAAATCTTATTTGAATATTGGGCAGTTGAGATGGGGTGTTATTTAGGTAACTTGTGCATTGGAGCATGGAATACAAGTCATAACAAATCTCATTTATCCCATCTCCCTCTCTCCCCACGTTCTTAAGAGAAAAGAAGAAGAAAGAGAAAAGAAGGGAAGAAAGAGATGGAGCTAGGGATTTGAAGGTTTTGCTCCAAGGTAATGATTCTTCCATTTTTCTTCTAAGATAACGTTTTAAATCTTGTTTCTTTTTAGCTTTCAAATGGTGTAAAACACACCATGAATTTTGGATTTGGGAGAACCCAAATTGGGGTTTTGATGTTTTAAGGTTGGAAATGGTGGAAATGGGAACCCTTGACCCTAAATCACGCCCAAAGGGTTTTTTCCAAGCATTTCACCTTGGTTTTGAGCAAGCTTGAGGTTAGGGTTTCAATGGAAACCCACAAAACCGAGATGCATATGTATAAATTGGGTTTCTAAGATGTTTTTATGCATGTTGGGAACATTTGCCCCAATTTTTATTTGAAAATTTCATGTGATCTCATAGAAATGACCTAAGCCCTAGAAGTAGATCTAGAGTTTTCCAAATAACATGCATGTAAACTATGTTGAATATGTTGGCACATTTGTAAGATACATAATGTTAAATTGAGTTTTCATGGAGTAGAGCACATGGATTAGTTCATTTGGCCCTAAGTCTCATTGTAGAGATTTTAACCAAATTGGAGCTTTTGGTTCAATTTGTTTGAACTATATAAATTGTGGTGGATTATGTGTAATTGGACATGAATTGGGTTAATTCATGTCATATTTCGTCTATATTGGCTATGTTATGGGTTAGGCTTATTTGTTGGCTTGACCCCATGATAAGCATAATTAATGTTATGGCTTGAATGTTGATAATTATCGTAAATTGAATGAGTTATGATCAAATTATTGTGGATTGGGTTGATTGAACTATATTTTGGCCTAAGCCTAAATATTACAAAAATCATGCACTTGGGCATGGTCGGGTTGAATTAATATGCATGAACATGAAATTGGGCATGGTGGATGCCTATGGGTTGGACATTGATAATTTGGGTTGAATCATGAATTATTGATTTGTTTATGTGCATTTGGGAATTGTGGGGCTATGTAGTATTCCTACATAGACTATGATGATGATTGATGAATTGGGCTAAGTTAGATATGTTGGGACTTAAGTTAGGAATTTGAAAATATTGAGAATATTATGGAATTTATGCAATTGGGCATATATGGCTTGAATTTAATCAATGTGGTGTGAATTAGATTCATTTTAGGAACATTAGATTGGATTGGCCAAATTGGGTGTATTTTGGTTGTGAGTATTTCTCACCTTATTTCTCCATTTATAGCATTGTATTTATATGAACTTGCATTGTGTTTTGAGAACATGTACATGGAATTTATGCATTAGTATTGCCATGGATATTTTGGATAAAATACCTTGGTGGAAATTATCTTTCTACTTGTTCTTCGGAGAAATTTTCCGCTAGTGTTACTTGGTGTACATTGTGGGTATGATCTTTCCGTTACTGAAGAATGGAAGGGTAGGAGGATTAGGAGGACTAGTGTAGTGTTGGGTAATGCGCCGGTCTGAACCTATTGGCTAATGGGGGAAGCAAAGGCACGTGTTGTTCTGACATGTCTTCTTGGTAAAGTGTCTGCATACTTGATTCTTATGAAAATGATGCATAAATTATATGTTTAGTTGGAACCATGTATATTATGATTTTTTTGATGCATTTAGTTAATAAATGTGATTTTCCAATGACATACGTGTTTTATAGAAATGCATATGTGGAGATTTTTGTAAAAAATATTCATTGAGCTAGTTAAGCTCACCCCATTTTTTTCTATTTTTCTCAGCTTCAGATCTGAAAGGAAAAGGCAAGGTTTGACGTGCGAGTGACATTCCTCTTCTAATTTTTGGATGTAGGTTTTGTTTATAATTTTGGGAGACTTGGGTCTAGTTTTCAATTATTTTGTTCTGGAAATTGTATATAACTATCACATGTACACATATATATATATATATAAAACATATATAGTTATGGTTTTGTTTGGACTGTATATGATAAACAGTTGATTGATGGCTATTATTTGAGTTGCATTTAGTGTTGAAGATTTTTGAACCTTACGATATATATTTTGGATAGATGTTATCATATATTTGGATGATGATGTAATATTTATTTTGGTTCAATTATCTTGATCATATACAAGTTGTGTCTTGAGTTTATTAGGTACTTTTCGCGTAAAAGTTTATCGGTGTTTCAGGTTTTGTCGTGTTGTGACATTATTTGAAATATTGTGTTGGTCGTGACGTTGTTTAGAAAGGGGTCACGACAACTTAAGAAAGTATTTTTCAATTACATGGACAAACAACTTTTAATATTATAAAATTATTTAGCAATAGGACAGACATCACTCCAAAGGTACAACTTATTAATAGCAAATACATCAATCCAACTTGGCCACAAAAAAAAAAAAAAAAAAAAAAAAAAGAACACATCAATCCAAGCACAAATATTACATATATTAAATAGAGGTTGGACACATATAATCATGCATAAGCATCAGGATTGGCTTGGAGGTAGTTGTCGATGGCCTTGTAAGTTCCAATGCTACCTTCCTTGCTCTTTGCTCTGTCTTCCTCGGTGAAGTCAACTCCATCTAATTCTTGGATTTCAACTGCCAATTTGCATACACTTCCACCATTAGCACCAGCTTCGATCCTGACCACGTACGTAGCAGACTTGTATTTGATGCCCAGTGTACCTCCTTCCATCACGCAATACTTGCACACCAAATTCTCTCTGTCTAACTCCTCTACCCGTTGCTTCGCATACTTGAAAGGAAAACCTGCGTCTGTATACAACATCATCTATTAATTAATGGTAAATGTTTCACTAAAATGATAAAATGCAATTTATAGAAATATATATTTTCGTCAATACACCATTAGACTGTATTGAATTATGTATTTATATATGTATGGTTTTAAACAATGGTTACAGGCTATATTTGGACCAAAAACAATTTTTATGCACCTTTTCAAAAAATATTATTGGGGAAACTATACCAAATTTCTATATTTGCCAGTTCGCTAAAGTTTAGTAATTAGCAAGCAAAGAGGAGGTTAACCTTCATTGAAATGGTATTCCTTGATGGTCCCGGGACCTCCATCTCCTTCCACTATAGCACCACTCTTCACCACCTCCGGCATAATTTTGGAAGCAAACTCTGGCCAGTGAAGCACGCTAGCCTTGAACAATCTCGCCGGAGCTGTCGGAGATTCAAACTCAGCGGCGTAAGTATGAACAGTCATGTTTATGTAATTTGTACTACCAACGACTGAGCTAGAAGTTGATTGATCGATTGGTTTGGAAAATGGGTATTATGGTATGGGCAACTTAAGGGTATTTATAGATGAAGAAAAATGCTAAACGTACTGCCCCTCAACACCAGTTATTAGTGCCTAGTGATGTGGTCAATGCCACTTGGGTAATTGACTCCTTTAAGAAAAGATAGGAAAAACTTTTGATTTTGGCTCATTACCTTTTTTTTTAACAAAGATAAGAACTTTCTTTAACTTTCGCGTTTGGTCTTTAGCGTGTTAGACCGGTTAGAAAGAACAACAACAACAATAAAATAAATAAAAATAATATGAATAACGGGTAAATAACAATATGCTTATCCACTTTGATATAGTTGTTTTTTTTTTTTAATATATATAAATATATCATTGATGATTATTTACCATACTTTGAGTATGTGCAGTGTAAAAAAATTTGGGAAGAAGAGAAATAAGAGGTAAAAAGGTCAAAAAACACCAGAGAAATGTTGGTCAATTGGTTAGATAGACGAGTAAGTTGCCGAGAGGTCACGAGTTCGAGTCTCATTCATTTGTTCTTTCTCCAAGATATATAAGAGCCTGAACGAGAATTTTCTTCAAAGTTTCAAAGGTGCCCCTTAAAAAAAAAAGCCTCAAAAAGCAATATTATGAGTTATGTTGACTAAAACACTCAAACCCTCCAATCTCACAAATGAATTTAAGAAAGAAAAGATCAAGAGAGATCAATACCCACAACTCGAATATATACGAAGAAAAACCTCAAAATAAAATAAAATAACTACGAGAAAAAAAATAATTCATTTTCAATTAAAAAGTACCTAGAGGAATTAAATACGTTAAGTATTTTTACACCGAATAGTACAAAGATCTACAACTTTGGTAAAGAAGAAGAATAAAAAGAAAATAACCAAAATAAAACTAGAACTCAAATTGCGTCACTCGCAAAAGCTCTAGACTCTATTATCTTTTACAAAGCTTTCAAGGACGAAACTTCGCCTTTTTTCTAGATCTCATTTACCAATTGAGATGATCAATAAATAATAAGACCTTTTTTATACTGACTCTTCAGCCATAATATTTAGAAATCGTGACCAATAAGAACTCTTATAATTATACCAATATAATTTTTTTATTTAAATACAGCTAGCTCATAAAACATTTATTTATATTTAACATTCAAAATGTATATCTATAATGTATGAACTACACTTTAGATATCGTTGGCTTATATGTTAAACTCACATGTCATCCGAGTTTGGTGAGAGAGCGTGCCTCTACCACAACTCGGTTAAATTTACCTTAAAATCAATTTCTAATTTGTCGTCAAATTCAATGAAATATCCATAGAATTGAAGTGTGTCATTCTGTCATCTCTACAAATTTACAAAAGCTCCAATACAAAAAGCATTAAAATTAAAGATAGAGCTTCTAGAAACTGGTTGGTCTTCGCTCGTCAATTTTCTTTTAATGGAAAACGCTCGTCGGATTTATGTATATTAGATTTCGCTTGGGAACAGATAATAAAAAATAAAAATAAATAAAAAAATTGTTAATGTATCATCATAATAAATTAATTGCACTTGGGTTGTATATATTAATTAATAAGAAAAAAGAACATTTGGCAATTAGCATTATCTACTTCCCAAATTAGAATTCTAGCCCTTTCTTAAACATACTAATGTATAGCCCTCTTACTCACCTCTTGCATTAAGATCCATTAAACTCTTCTTTAATATCACACCACCAAAATATGCAAGAAATAAGGGGAAATGACAACAATATAGAGGAAATTAATCAAGCGACAATCAAATTGGCTCTCGACGATATTTCTTACTTGCAATTGTAAGTGTGTTGCTTTTGTACGAACTCTCGCGTCCACTCGACTTAGCTAGATAATGATGATTACTTGATTAGTTTTTTATTTTTTATTTTTTATTTTTTATTGGGTAATCGAAGTAGTGTCTCCTAGGCCAATTTATACATAGTATATATTATTAAGAGGATATAGTGATATTCCATTCAATGGTATGTGAACAATTTTACTTGTAGCAGTGACACAAGGGTTTTACCCTTGACAAAGGTTGCTCCACCCTACCCATGCGATGAAGACGAAAATCTACCCCGAATCTTGAACCTAAAGCCTCTGGAATAGAAATTTGCCTTCTTACTATTGTGCCAAACCGTTTGGATATTTATAACTGAAATGTTTTTAAGTTTTTATTTTATTTCCACATTCTCAATAAATGATTTTTTTTCCTATTTTTAATATTTTTCAAAAATCATAAAAGACTCGTTACTTCAAACACTTGTTCTTTCTGAAAATTAGCAGGAAACTTTTGTCATACAAATAGACAAGAATACATCAAATAGAAACAATAATAATAATAATAATAATAATTTGTAGACCTACAAAATAAGTCAATTAATTAATGAAGCTTTTGCTGGTAAGTCATGCTCAGAACTATGAAATCATAACTTGATTCCATGTTCAAAAAGCTATGGAGTCATTTGGTCCAACACCATTAATTAAATCAATATCTATTTCTCAATAAATTATAAAGAAAATGTGAGGTCTGAAGAAGATTTGCATATATCGTTCAACAAATGTACAAACTTTGATTCGATATTTAAATATTGTCCTTAATTTTGAATAATTTTTCTACATATAATTTATTTATCTTTGTATGATTGGTCCGCTTATATATTAATATTTTGCTGCCAAGATCTTTTCATTTGAGGAATATTTCTATTTGTTGGATTTGGGCATAATTTAGGCAATGCAATCCCAAGTAAAAAAAAAATCATTAATCAAGCTTGTCGGGGCATATTCTATAGTAGTTTCTAGGAAATAATGGATATCCTTGATATAATTAAAGTTTAATGCAATTTTATTTATTAAACCTAATTAAACTTCGTAATGAAATTAGCTAATCCCCCCTTTATTTTTATTTTTTTTCTGGGTACGTATATATATGCAAGTTTAACAAAATATTTGATCTAATCTTCACAGAATATTTTTTATGTTAAAGATTTGCTTTTGTATATATATTAAAAATATGGAATACTTTTATACCTTATGCTAATAATATTATGTATTTAAATAGCATCACTTTATAGATCAAAATAATAATAATAGTAATAACATCACTTTAATTTAGTTCTAAAAATGTTATAAAATTACCACACTTCAAGTGAGATCCATTGGAAAAGCATGCAATTCAATGGATAATATTATGCACCCTAAACATGATGATTAAGATAAAGAAATTAAACTGCCCTTTTTGACTTGTAGAAAATGGTGGAACTGGATTAGTGGTAATTCTATTTACAATTAATTACTATTAATTAAGCACTTTGCTTGAAAGTAAGTAACAGTTAAACTAGCTATATATAATTAGTTAAATGGATCAGCAATAATTAGTTAAATGGATCGGCAATAATAAAATAGAAACAAGCTTATAATCTCGTGCAATGCACAGGTTATCTTCTAACATCCAACAGAAATTAAAGTTTTGTGATTATTTAGGCAAAGTTAATGACAATCAATTAAAGTTTCCTTACTTTAATTAATTTTTTACTGTACTTAAATACGTGTATATGTTGTAATTGAAGATCATTGAATGAATACACAATTTTAATTATCTTTTTGTCTCTCTCGTTTCTCTCTTCTTATTCCCTTATCATCTCCTCAAAATAATAATAATAATAATTAATTAAAAGGTAAAATCCAATTTAGGGTCTAGAATTTTGTTTTCTAACTATAGCTAGTTTTTTTTCATAAAAAGCCAATATCACATCCATATGGTTTACTAGTTAATAATTAGTTGCTTACACCATGCATCTTAACAACACCTTTAATTGATTTCATACACACATGATAATATCAAGCTAATCAGAAATATTACTAGCCTTAATTACTCATCAGAAAGTTAAATGTACTGAATATTATTAGGAAGGTAGGCTTCACCATAGCCATCATCCACATACCCATGCACCTTCTTAGTCTTCCTTGTTGGAATCCTACTTGCAGAAATCATAGCATCTTGAACAACCAAACCATGATCATTTTGCTTCATATGATCATTCACAACAATGGGTTCAACAACAACATGATGATCATTTGGCCAAGAACTCGTCCAAGGTCCATTAATGGCGCCATAACCACTTCCACCCCTTCCAGTCCTCGGCGCAAAATCTTGTAATTCTATTTCAATTTCAACTCTTTCGCGAGGGGCCTGATGATGATGACGCCGACGATGAGTTTCTTTGAACATCAAACGGGTCGATTCTGTTTTTTTAACGATGGTTTGGGAGCAAGCGCAACTCATGCCAAGGTAACGATGGTCTTGTGCATGGTTTGGGTGCAAGTCATGTTCAACCTAGGCGCGTCGCAAGCATGTATTGGATTGGATCCCACCAGCACCAGAGCCCCACATTTATGTTGCAATCAGGCAATAGTATCTACCTGCCAAAGTTTTAATATTACCTCTTTACATTTAATTTTTAAATCTTTATTTTGCCTTTCTTTTTTCTTGCCGAAGGTTTGAACTGGTAGTTAGCTACTTAAGATGAATATATGGTAAATTTTGAAAATGTTAACGTAAAAAGTTAGAAGGTAAAAGGGTAAAATAAAAATAGGGCCGCTTAATATTCTCCACTAAAACTCTCTTTACCTATCTAGTAACTTTGCCCCACCTAAAATTATACTACTTTCTTTACCTACAACAAAATATTCCAAAATAACCCAAAATACCCTTCTCCCAAACTCACCCAAACTTTTTTCTTCTCCAAAACTCCTAAACACCTACTCACCCATCACCACCATTTTTCTTCTCTAAAAACGTCTCAAAGCATCCATATCACCACCGTTTTGATTTTATCTTCAAAAATCTCAAACCAAGCCCAAACTTCAACCACCCATCATCTTCCACTTTTACTTTTCAAATCAAATTTGAAAGGTATTAGATCATAGTTCTCAAGGTCATAAACGACACAAAACATGTCCATATGCCTTGTAAAGCTATAAAAATATACTTGAATCACTATACCCTTGAAAAAACACCGAAAACACTAGGTTCAGTAGAATCTTACGAAACATATGTCTTCAGTTCGATAGAATAGGACCAAACCTAACACACAAAGTTCGATCTTGTACTACTGAACTGAAGGCTTAAGTTTGATAGGGTCCTACCGAACCTAGTGTTTTCAGTGTTTTTAAGGGTATGGTGATTTAAGTCTATTTTTATGACTCTACAAGACATGTGGACCCATTTTGTGTCGTTTATGACCTCGAGAACTTCGATCTAACACCATTTAAACTATAAGAAAATAGAGATTTTGAATGCCTTTAAGTGGGTTTCTATCACACTAGAAGGCCGACTAAATAGGGTTTAAAGCACCTAAAAATCTTTTAAAAATGATCTTACCCTTCCAAGTGACTCTTTAAAGGTTTTACGAAGCATTTGGAAGGACAAAAATATGAGGAGAAAGGGAAGAGGGAAATGGAAAAAAGGGTTAGAGTTTAAGGAGGAAGATGAATATGAAAATAGCAGTGGGTAAAGTTAGTAAATGATTTGGAAGCTAAATGAAAATAAAAAGTAGGGGTGTAAGCCAACCCGACCGAATCGAACTCAACCCAATGGATTGGGTTGGGTTGATTTAGGTGTTTGGGTTGGGTCAGGTTGAAAAATCCTAACCCAAACCACTTGGGTTGAGTCATGGGTTAACACCTTTGGAACCCAATCCAACTCAATTCGAACCGAACCTAGCATTAAACCCTTAAATCTATGGATGTGCATGGGTTGGATTGGGTTGGGGTCAAAACCTAACTGTAATACCCTGTATGCCCGAACGTTCAAGCGCCAAATCTCCTAAATAAGGAGCTCTCTCCTCCTCATTTTCTCACACCAAATCACCTTATTTAGTGTGTCACACCCCAGTACACAGCACACCGCAGTGTCTAGTACCCCCGGGATGTGATGGGTACGCATACCCCAGCCATAGTACCACATAATATTGTCATATCGCCATGTAGCAACCCAACCGCAGCTGGTCTACATCGAAACGATTATTTGTCTCTACATTTTTTGTAGAGACAAATAATCGTTTCGATGTAGACCAGCTGCGGTTGGGTTGCTACATGGCGATATGACAATATTATGTGGTACTATGGCTGGGGTATGCGTACCCATCACATCCCGGGGGTACTAGACACTGCGGTGTGCTGTGTACTGGGGTGTGACAAAAAGGCCTTATGCATTGGCTCAGTGGTTACTCAGATTGCGAAATCAAACCTTATGAGGTTGTGAGTTCGAATCTGGGGGAGGCCCTGTACTATTCATGAGTGAATAGTATGGACAAATGATCCCGGGGGTACTAGACGCTGCGGTGTGCTGTGTACTGGGGTGTGACAATATTATGTGGTATGTAACGGCTGGAGTGCTCCCAATAGACCTGTGTGGTTGAGGGGTAGAGTACTCATCACATCCTGCGGGGTGTGACATAGTGCTTTTTCCTCCTCTTTTCACTCATTCTGAGTTCTTTTCTGTTTGAGACTCTCTGTTTGAGACTCTCGGTGCAATACGACGAAGTTCTGTCCGGAGGAAAACGCCAGATCTGAAAGAAGAAGTTCTTATCTGAAGGTGGGGAACAAAACTTTTATTAAATTATTATTATGTCTACTGTTCATTTACACTGCATTATGTCATATAATGGTTATACTGTCGCACTTATACCTATATATTTGGAGTTCATGTATTACACTGTTATAATGTCGAATTTGTGGTCAATCTGGCTCAACTAGACTCGGTCTTGTCCTCAGTAACTTTAAATAGTGAACGGGAGGCAGCGGGCTGCTCTAGGCGATTGGTATTTAAGCAGACCTTGTGTCTCACCTCTCAACTGGGGACTGATCTAGTTGGTCTTATTGAAAGCTATCAGCTTATACAAGTAATATCGAATGTCCTGACCTTGCACGTCGTGATACCAACCCTGATAAGGATCACCAGACGTTGCCAAAGTCAGTCTAAATGTCAAGGAAAATATCAGACCAATAGACTAGACCAGTTCATACATTGACATCATACATATTACCACCTAGGGACGTATGTGGTTTATGATTCATAGACGTCGGATCGGGTTGGGTTACTCGGGTTTCTATGGCTCAACCCCTGACCCAACACAAACTCATCAAGTTGGAAATTTTAGCACCCAACTCAACCCAAACCAACTCAAAAGGTTCGGTTCGGTAGGGTTGGACAAATCTTAAAAAGGTTTCGTGAGAATTAATTTTACTTTTTTGGTGGGTAATGATAATGTTTTGGTGGGGTGCTACAAATAGAAGCTCCCAATAAAAAAAAATCAAAATTTAAAAAGCTTAAATTCATAGGAGAACAAGTGATGGTTAAATACCGAATTACTATTTTACCTCTATAAATAATAGAAATAAATATTATTAATAAATATTTTTTAAAGATATTATTAATACCCATAAAAAAAGATATTATTAACAAAAGCTTAATACATTTTTTAGAGATATTTTATTTGAAAGATATTATTAATAAAAGTTCAATACATTTTTTTAAAGATATTTTAGAAAAGGAAAATTTGATGAAGTGACCTATTATGGAGGGAAAAAATGAAATTGGACTTCAAACTTTTTCTTCCAAAATTCTAGCATGTTTTTCATGTAAAGTGATCAACTGCCCTTAGTATTATAACCATGGTTAAACCAATTAAAAAAAAAAGAAGAGAAGGATTCATCTCATTCTCTTGTTAGGGTTTTTCAAAAAAACAAAAATGAGGGAAACCTCACCCCTTGCCGTCGTTGTTGCAATCGTCGCCGTTGCTCGCCGTCGCCAGTAACATCTTCTTCTCATTTATTTATTTTTTCCAAAAGATTGAGTTGTTTCATAGTGAAAAATTTTTAATCTTTTGGATGGTTTGTTGGATTAGTTAAGTAGTCTATAGTGGTCTATGATGATCTATAGACCTACTTAAGCTTAGGAAACATAAACTTGATTTATTTCTTATGTCATAGTGAAAAATATTTAATTCTTTGTTGGATTAGTTAAATTCCTAGCAATTTGTTCTTCTTTTTAGATTTTGATATTTGTAGTCTATGGTGGTTTATGATGATCTATGGACCTACTTAAGTTTATGAAGCATAAACTTGATCTATTTCTTATGTCATACTGGAAATAAAATATTTAAAATGTTTGTATTGTTTGTTGAATTAGTTAAATTTCTAGCAAATTGTTCTTCTTTTTAGATTTTGATATTTGTAGTCTATAGTGGTATGTGGTAGTTTATGGACCTACTTAAGCCTAAGAGACATAAACTTGATTTATTTCTTATGTCATAGCAAAAAAATATTTAATTTTTTGTTTTGTTTCTTAGAGTAGTTAAATTTCTAGCAATTTTTTTTTTTTTGTATATTTTGATATTTACAGTCTATGGTTGTCTATGGTGATCTATGGTGACCTATGAACTTACTTAAACTTAGGAAATATAAACTTGATCTATTTCTCATTCATAGTGAAAAATATTATTGATTATATTGTTAATTTTGATAGTTTCTTGGTTGGATTATCTTATTAATTTTAATATCTTTTTTTTTTTTGACATGTTTCTTTAAGAAGCACTGACTTTGTTGGAGAAGAAAGATTTGATTGTATTTAAATTTTATTTATTTCTACTAAGTGGAGATTAAAAACTAACGCAGCTCCCAATGAATATACCACTGCTCGATAGTTTCATCAGTCTGAAGAAATAGGTATATTCAAAATGTTTCATTAATTAACTCTACTTTGATGTAATGAAATGATATATCTACAATGTTGATAGGTCATTGATTGTTTGGTTAAATCCTTCATAAACCTTGAAGATGGAGGAGTGAGACATCTTACAACAATTTTACCTTTCTTGCACAAGATTGCTCATAAAGACTAATTTGAAGATGTTTTAAATCATGCAAGAAATAAAAGCTTGAAATCGATTCATTTGGTTTCAAACATTTTATTCTAGTGGCTTTCAAAAAGTGAGAAATAGTTGATGTTTGAAAATCACTCAATACACTCACATTTTTCTTTCTCTTTCCTTCTCTTTATTCTTGGTTCTCTCTTGCTCAGTTCTCCTCTATTGCTCAAAATGAGCAACCCAAGGTTTTAAAAACGAAAACCAAAGAATGCCCATCACTTAGATTTTAATCTCCTTGTAAATTACAAATTTAATATTATATTTCAAATATAACATTCTGATTATTCTCTTGAAAGTTATGGGCCAAAGCCTTTTAAAAATCGGAGAGAATAAGCGAAAATATATAAAAATATCACAAGTGGAAAATCCAAGTTTTCGTGCCCGGAAGTGTAACGTGTTTGATCCACTGCGCTACTCTTTTTTACTTTGTGTTGAAATATATACTTGATAGAAACATGAACACTAATTGTTTGTTAGCATCAAAACTTTTAGGAGAATATTAAGTAAAAAACCACTTAGGCCAACATAAATGACGAACCATTAAGTATCTATAAAGCATCAATATTGAAATAATATACAATATTAACATTAATAAGAAAACTTTACATATAATGTGGCCAAAAACTAATTATAACACAATAATTACATGTGAATACATATAAGATGTAAATATGTGTAATCATCTTCTCGTTTTTTTGTTCCTTGACTTTGCAAGTGTCCTAATCTGTTTGGATGAATCTAATAGTTTGGGAACAAATTTGACAACAACATGCAAATTAACGACCTTCTTTTTTTGAAACTCGGTTGTCCACAGACCACCATAGATTACAAATATTTAAATCTAAAAAGAATAATTTGTTAGAAATTTTACCAATCCAACAAATCATACAAAGAATTAAAGATTTTCTACTATAACATGAGAAATTTTAAAATTTTATGTTTCATAAGTTTAAGTTGGTCCATAGACCACCATAGATTATAAATATCGAAATCTAAAAAGAATTTTTCTTTTGCTAGAAATTCAAAATTTAAAAAAAAAAAACAATTTGCTAAATATTAACTAATCCAACAATATTTTGAGATGTTGTACATGTTCTTATTTCCTCTCTCTTTTTGGCATTTTGCATTTTCCTTTATTTAAGAGTTTGGTGCCTTGGGTTGCAAATTCTTAAATCCAATTGAAAATCAAAGTAAAACAAAAAAAATAAACATACAATGCAAACATTCATTTGTTTAAAAGAATTAAAACTGTAACTTCTCATCAAAATTACTTTTTATACAAGAACCAGCAAGGTAAGAAAAAAAACAAAAAAGAAGAAGATACCTTTGGCGATGACGACGGCGAGCAGCAACAACAATGATGGCGATGACGATGAGGGTGCTTTGCGTTGAGAGGTTTCGCTTATTTTTTTGTTTGAAAAACCCTAAAAAAAACTTTTTTATTTTTATTTTAAATCTTTAGTTTGACTCTGGTTATAACACTAAGGCTATTTTGGTTACTTTACATGAAAAACAAGTTAAAATTTTAAAACTAAAAGTTTAAAGTCTAATCATTTTTTTTTTCTCAAAAAGGGTTATTTAATCAAATTTCTCTTCAGAAAAAAAGAAGTTTAAAGTACTAACTCCACCTTATTTTAGCTGTCTGAAGAACCGTAGCAAAACGAAAACCACGAAGGAAAGCTTGTTTCCAATTCTAGGGTTTTGAAGGTACCAAAATTTTCTGACATCCAAATTATCGAATCAGTATGATCTACGACGTGAACTCTCCTCTCTTCCGATCCTTCCTTAGCCAGAAGGGAGGCCCTTCTGATAAGAGGTACTCCTGATCTTGCCCTAGTTCCTCTCTTCTCAAATGTTAAAGGAACCATTTTTTTTATTTTATTTTTTATTTTGGGTAATTTTCTGGATAATTTTTTAAATCATGTTCTGTCAATTCCTTTATAGAATTAGTTTTTCGAATGCGTTAGCCTTGATTCGTGCTTGAATTTTGTTTTGAATATTTCTGTAAATTTCTTTGTTGGATAAACGAAAGAGATAGGGAGATGTTGATGCTTTAGTTATGCACTCTGTTAGTTATTTTCTTGCTGGCATGGAACTTGTGGAAAAATTTCTGACAATTTCTGACAATTTGAACAAGGAGGTAAACAAGAAGAATTGAAGAGGGTTACTAAATGAAGATATTATCATGGAATATTCGGGGGTGTGGTTCGTGCCAGAAAAGGGAGCTGATTAGGAGAACGATCATAAACTTAAGTCCAGATATTATAATCCTATAGGAAACAAAAAAAATGATAATAGGCCGGAGACTGTTGGGGCAACTGTGGGGTTCAAGATTCAAGGGATGGACTTTCCTACCATCCGAAGGCTCGTCTGGGGGGATTTTGGTTGCATGGGACTCAAAATGTGTTGAAGTTTCAACAAGTTTAATAGGCAGTTGCTCGGTGTCAATTCGAATTAGGGATAAAGACGGGGTCTTGTGGTGGTTAACAGGGGTGTACGGTCATTCTACTCCCTCAGAGCGTCAATTTTTGGGATGAATTATCAGGTCTTTCAGTTGTATGTGGGGATATATGGTGTGTGGCGAGCGACTTCAACACCACAAGATTTGTGGCGGAAAAGTTGAATAGTTCAAGAGTCACGAGGAGTATGCAAGAGTTTAATCAAATAATAGAGGAATTGGAGTTGATTGATCCTCCTTTGCGTAATGTGAACTATACACGGTCCAATTTCAATATGCTGCAAGTTGGATAGATTCCTATTCACGACTGGATGGGGAGAGTTATTTCCATACCAAGTGCAGGAGGCTCTCCCAAGAACCATTTTCGATCATAGGCCTATCACTATGGACACCAATAAGGTGAAATGGGGTCCTTCGCCCTTCAGATTTGAAAATGATTGGGTCTCTCATCGAGATTTCAATAATAAGATCCAGACATGGTGGCATTCCTCTATTGTCCAAGGACGGGAAGGTCACAAATTCATGTCCAAGCTGCGGGAAGTGAAGGACTCATTAAAACAGTGGGACAAGGAGGAGTTTGGCCTTGTCAAAGGTGGGAAGAAAGAGGTGGAAGAACTCATTGGCAAGATGGATGAGATGGAGGAAGGCGGCGATTGGTTGGCGGAACTTGCTGCATTTAGGAAAATCTTTAAAATCGAGTTAGAAGAGTTATGCATTAAAGATGATAGAATGACATTACAAAAGGCTAAAATCAATTGGTTAAAGGAGGGGGACGCCAACTCAAGGTTTTTCCATAACTTGTTAAATAGCAGGCGCAATAGGAGTATCATCTCTAGTATCAAGAAGGAGGATGGCGGTTTGATTGAGTCTGAGGAGGGGGTAGTGGAGGAGATTATTGCATACTTCACAAAGGTATTTTCATTAGACAGAACGTATACATGGGACATTGAGGGTCTTAAGTGGGGGGCAATATCCACAACGGATATGGAATTTCTTGAACGTCCTTTTGAGGAGGAAGAAGTTAAAGCAATTGTGTTTAGTTGCGATGGCTCGAAGGCCCCGGGCCCTGATGGGTTCTCAATGTTATTCTACCATAAGTCATGGGAGGTGGTGAAGGGAGACATTATGAGGGTTTTGAATGAGTTTTATCAAACAGGTGTGATCAATAACTAGGTAAATGAGACATATATATGTCTAGTCCCAAAAAAATCAACTCCAAATGCATGAAGGACTTCCGACCAATTAGCCTTGTTACCAGCTTGTACAAAATCATCTCGAAGACGCTATCCTTAAGACTGAGGGCAATATTGCATAAGATTGTAGAAGCTACATAGTCGGCTTTCATTCAGGGGAGGTAGATTCTTGATGCAGTGTTAGTTGCCAATGAAGCTGTTGAAGTATATAGAGTGAAAGGAAAAAAAGGGGTAGTCTTCAAAGTTGACTTTGCCAAGGCATATGACTCCGTGGATTGGGGTTTTCTTGAATATGTGTTGGGGAAAAAAGGATTTGGGGCGAGGTGGATAAAGTGGATGATGGGGTGCATGTCCTTAGTTACATACTCAGTTGTTATACATGGCAGGCCAAGAGGAAAGTTTGAAGCAAAGAGAGGACTGAGACAAGGCGACTCTCTGTCTCCTTTTTTGTTTACCCTTGTAGCTGATGGTCTGAGCAGGTTAATGTCCAAGGCTACGCAGTCCTTGCTGGTGAAGGGCTTTCAGGTGGGAAGAGAAAGAGTGGAAGTGTCACATTTACAGTATGCGGATGATACATTATTCCTGTTAGATGGGGAAGAGGAAAATGTAAGGAATGCATTAAGTATCCTAATGTGTTTTTGTGAGTTTTCTGGTCTTAACGTCAACATGGCAAAATGCCAGCTTGCGGGGATTAATATGGATTTGGAGGTTATACTAAGACTTGCCAATAGAGTGAGGTGTTTTGTGGGGGAATGACCATTGAAGTATTTAGGCTTGCCTTTGGGGGGGAATCCTAGAAGTGTGGGTTTTTGGGAGCCAGTTCTTGGCACCATCACAAGAAGGTTGGAGGGGTGGAAAAGAACGTTCCTTTCAAGAGGTGGGCGATTGGCTTTGATCCGATCGGTGCTTTCTGCCATACCATCGTATTATCTATCTTTGTTTCAGATAACTAATAAGATGGCAGGATGTATAGAGAAAAAAATGAAGACATTCCTATGGAATTGAAAGGAGGGGGGGGGGGGTTGTTTAAGAGTCTTGTGAAATGGGAAGGGGTTCAGAATCCAGTTGAAAAGGGTGGACTTGGAATTGGTAACATAGTTGCAAGGATAGGGCTCTATGTGGGAAATGGATTTGGAGAATGATGCAAGATCGAGAGTCGTTGTGGGCGAAGGGGATTACTAGCAAATATGGAAGGTTATCACTATCAAGCCATGAAGAAAGCTTGAGAAGAGCCAAGAGGGTCACTCATAGGTGTCCTTGGAAATTTATTGTGTCAGGTGCGCGCAAGATTCTAGAAAATTGTAGGCCTAAAGTTGGAGACGGCAATACTTTTTGTTTTTGGGAGGATAAATGGTTGGGAGATGAACCCTTGGCAACAACTTTCCCACATATATATAGGATCTCAACCATACACAATCGTCCCATCTCATCTTTCCTTGGCCATGATCACAGTGTATTCTTAACTCCCCTTCATGGAATTTTCATTTTTCTAGAGCCTTAACCTATAGAGAACAAGAAGAAGTTTCCTTACTACTTTCCAACCTTAACAATATTGCCATATCCAATAATCCAGACAACATAGATTGGGTCATCGATACATCTGGAAAATTCTCTTGTAAATCCCTACTCTACATTTTAACGTAGTCTCCCATCTTGCCATCATTCCCTTTAGCCACATATATATGGAAGGTAAAGGCTCCATCTAAAGTTAAGGTTTTTGGATGGCTTTTGGCACATAGGAAGATCAACACATTTGATATACTTCAAAGGAGATTACCCAACTTATATATTTCACCTAACTGGTGTTCTTTATGCGAACAGGATGAAGAAACTATAGATCATTTATTTTTCTCCTGTGCCGTAGCTAGGAGGATATGGATTTGGTGGCAGGTCTTCTCGGGGGGATGTGTAGGCCCTCCCCAAAATATTAGCGAAGGTCTCTCCATGTCTCACATGATGAATGCCTCCAACCAAGCGAAAGGTGTGGGCCTTATTGCGTCATATGCGACCCTTTGGTCTTTTTGGTTAGAAAGGAACAACTGGGTCTTTAATAATAAAAACAGGAGTGTGGAGCAATTGTGGGAATCGATTAAATTGATGGCTAGTTCTTGGGTATTTATTTCAGAATGGAACTCAGGTTTATCTTTATCTGATTGGGTGTTGGGTTGGGAAAGATGTGTGCATAGAGTGTCTTCATAGTGGATCAGTCTTGTGGCTCTAGGAGGTTGGCAATGTTTTGGTCTTGTGTTTCACTAATTTTATTGTTGCTTGTCTGAGTCATATATGTAATTGTTCTTATTCTTATCTTATAAATAAAGTTATTATGTTTATATTCAATGAAACTTCTTATTTTCTATTATACTTTCATCATATGAGTGTGAAAAATATTTTCTCATGCACAATCAAACAACCATGAGAAAATTTTTGAAAAAAAATTGCTTGAGAAATTATTTCTCTAGAAAACTACATTTTCTTGAGAAAAATTTTCTTAGCTATCAAACAAGCCTTTAGTCTCTTTTTCCTGTTCTTCTCTCCATCGCTTGTAGGCCCTCCATTGAAGGGAAGTAGTAAGCCATGCAAGTTCTCACTTGCTTATTGTGAGGGGAAGAAAAAATATACACAATTGAGAACCTCTATTTTAGTAGTAGGAAAAGACCAAGTTTGTTTCACCATTTTTCCTCTCTTCACTGCACATAAGTGAGAACCTGTACTACTTGCTACTCTTTCAACGAAGGTTCTCACCTACGTGTGATGGAGAGAAGAAAAGGAAAAAAGAGAGTTGGAAGGTTGTGCAACTGCAACCTGACTTAGTGTTTGGTGTGTGTGTGTGTGTGTGTATAAAAATAAAATGCAAGGTACGAAACTTCGATTTCGCCCTAAACTTCGACCTTCAAAAATCAGAATTAATTCGAAGAAGTTTAATTCGACATGGAGAATTTTTGTAAAAATTTGCTAAATTAGAGAAGTTTAGAGAATTTTTGCATATATGCTTAAATATCTAAATTTATTGTAGTATAAGCTAAAAACTAATATAAATAGACACTTTTAATACATAAAAATATCAATAAGCGACCTAACAAAATCAATCTTGTTAAGTGAGTTGATGAATTTGAATGACGACTTTTGGTCTTAATTTGTTTTCTTTATTGTGATATTTAATTTTGTGGTGACTTGCTTCTCGACCATATACTTTACTAGTTTGAATTCTATCATGCTTAATTTATTAATTTATTATTTGAATGTGTGGTTTATTAATCTTGTTTCATAAGAGTTAACTAAAAAAAGATGACTTTAGGAAATCTTTTAATTTATTTTTAAGTTTTTATCTTATTTCGACTTTAACTATTTATTTATTTTGCTTCGTTTCTTTTTTTTTTTTGGTAAAGCATATCCCATAAACTACATAATTTGTTAACTTATTAAATTATTTTTTAAAATTTATATTGCTATGTTGGTTGATGAAGTTGAAAATAATACATAATTATTAGTGTTTTTTTTTGTTTTTTATTGATGAAGTAACATCTTTTTTACTTCTCTGTCTAATTTCATCGAATTTTGTTGAATTTTTGCTCGAATTTTTGCATTTTTTTATTGAAAAACTAAACTTTTGTCGAAGTTTATCGAATTTCGTCGAAGTTGTCGAAGTTTATCGAATTATTTAGAGAATTTTTGCATTTTTTATTTTACATCCCACTTTTTGCTTCGATGGTAAAAAAATCGAAAAAATTCGGCTAATTTTGCCGAAATTCGGCTAATTTTTAGTCCTTGATAAAATGTAATGTAGAAGGCATTTTTTCAAAAGATGCCTTCTAGACAAACTTAAAACATATGAAAACGTGTATCCTTGCCGCCATGTCAAGTTGATTTTTTAAACGTTGGGTTAGAATGACAATATTTTGTAATCTTGGGTAGAAGTAACATTATTTTTTTTGCCCTAGTTGAGCAATCAAGCCAAAAGCCCAATGTGTGAGTGAGAAAGAGAGAGAAGAATAGTTAATTCCTATAGTGTCGTCAAGGCAATGCCTAGGTTAGTAGCCCTTTCAAGATGTGGCAGTACCTAAAGGCGAGCCTTGGCGCAATGTTAAGAATTGTTGCCATGTGATTAGGTGGTCACGAGTTTGAGTAGTGGAAACAACCTTTTGTGTTGCAAGGTAAGGTGCGTACAATTAACCCAAAAGTGTGACTATGCCTTGGGACCTTGTATAGGTGGGAGATTCATGCACCAGGCTGCCTTTTCTTTTTTTAAGGCGTGGCAATACCAAGGTGATGTCTAGCATTTGAGAAAATATTTATTTATAGCTCCTTGAGTAAATAGCTATTTAACTTTACATGCCCGAGCCATGTGTAATAAAAAAGAACCTTTAGGCTTCATATATTTACATATACCTCCATTAACTTTTAAAATTTTTCAAAGGGCTCTACCACCTGCTAAGTACTACCTCGACAATTGAGTTGCGAATTGCTTAGGTGGTGTGGCTGTTGCACAGGCAATCCTTTGACGACATTGACTCCTATTAAGACAAGGAGTTTGGAATATAATTCGACTTAAACAATAGAAGTCAACATGCTACTGAAATTCTAAAATGAAAGATTTAATATAATTGAAAAATAAATTTCTATTCTACTCAACTCATCTCAACTCATCTCAACTCAACTAAGCCTTTTTTCAACTACATGGGGTCGGCTACATGAATTCACTTCCTCTACTCTGCTCTATAGAGGGCGAAGTCGGCATTCAAATTACAAGAAATTAAGGCAATGTTTGGTATCCAATTAAATTCAGTTTTCTATATTTAAAAACAAAAAGTCAAAAAAGTTACAAAAAACTTGTTTGTTTTAGTAGGATTTAAAAACTGGTTTTAGAAAAAAGTTAAGAAAAATGTTTGTTTTTTAGAAAACATATAAAAGTTGTTTTTTGAGTTTTTCTTTAAAATAATGGGACCCACATAAGTCTTTTACTTGATTTCTATGAAATCTCCAACAAACCAAACAAGTTTTTCATATTTTCAAAATTTGAAAACAATTTGTAAATATGATGCCAAACATATTTCTAAAAAGTATAAATCAACTAAAAATAATTTCATAATCCATCTTTTTGAAAACTATTTTTAAATCACATGCCAAACGCAGCCTAAATCTTTCTTAATTATTTTTGTTCATGTTATTTTAGGTTTATCTCAACCTTTATTGTTACTATGCAGTGTTAAAAGGACACTCTTCCTAATTGATGCATTTGAAGGCCTACGTTGTATGTCTCCAAACCACCTTAATCAGTTATCTATCATTTTATCTCCAATTGATGCTACTCCTACAATTTCGCTTATACGTTCACTTCCAATTTTATCTTTTAAAGTGTTACCACATATCCATCTTAACATTCACATTTCTGTTACATTTAGTTTGTTAACATGTTTTTTAATTGCCTAACATTCTGTACCATATAGCATGGCTGGCCTAATAGCCACTCTATAAAACTTTCCCTTTAACTTCTATGGGATTACACCTATTATATAATAATCCAGAAGCACTTCTCTACTTGACTCATCTTGCTTTAACTCTATGGTTCGCATCTTCACCTATTTCTCCTTCTTTATGTATTTTATGTATTTAGTTCCCTACTTTCAGTCCACTGCATTGCAATTAAAAGATGATTTAAGTTAATTAGTTTAATGAACTAAACTAGTAAAAGAAGTCTATATAATCCATATTAGCATGATCAGTTCTGTGGGACTTGGTGCTTTCCTCTTTATATATTATTTCATTCTTAGAAATGTCTATCTACATTAGAGAATGTGGCTGTGTTTGTATTTATGATTGACAACATATTTATGATTGACAGATCATGTTTATGGTGATGCATAACTTGTATGCCTGTCTTTTAAAGATAGTTTTTCTGTTAGTTGATCAGCGCAGAAAGAATAATGCAACTATTGAATGCTCAAGCATAGGCATTAAATGATTTAAATCTGAGGTAGTTGAGTTCTTAAGCGGATCATATGGCATAGGAGCTAGAAAAGATAGGATATTCAAAATATCTGAAATAAACATTTCCTTATTGTACGGAAACCTGCTGTATGATGGGTAAGTTTGTGAATCACAAGACAATTAAATTAATATGATTAGGATAAGAAAAAAGCTTGTCACTTGTCAGTGACGATAGAATATGAGATAGAAGTATCAGGTACCATGGTAGTCACCCATAATAAAAGCAGAAAGGGCAGTCAATGTGAACCTCGACAAATAGTCTGGTAAAACTCATCAAAAAGTAGAGAGCACTGGTTCATAGAAGGACCTCAGAACATAAAACTGATAAAGAATTACATGTACATTTGAATCTGCCAGAATTATATTTTTCCTTTGTCCTATGCATACATCCTCTTCTAGCTGAGAATCCAGATAGGAAAGGCTTGGTGCGAACCTAAATGAAAAAATGCATGATGCTGAAAGGATACAATGAAACTGACTTGCAATCTGAATTCAGCCAAGACGAGATGTGGCTAGTTCAAGCATGGGGTGCACATGTTATGGTGTGGTCTATGCATGGCATGGTCATGGCCTGCATTGGCTTTGCTAACCAGGCATGTGTGCACAAGTTAATGTACTTCTATGGGTCAAGAGTTTTACAAGATGGAATATTCATTCTTCAAGATTTTTACATGTTGCCCGTAGTATTTGTAGTAGATGGTTGTCCTTCTCAGGAGGTCATTATAGGGCCCCTTGCGATGTTAATGAGGGGCTTTCGCTTTCTCATTTGCCCAATCTTTCTAAAAGCGAGAAGGAAACAGGTCTTATCGCTTTCTATGCTACACTTTGGTTGATGTGGATTGAGAGAAACGACAGAATGTTCAATAATAATCATAAGGACATCGAGCAGCTGTGGGAAAGCACATGGGTGCAGGCCTCCCCTTGGGGCAATGGGGTGTCGATTGCTGGTTGGTTATTTAATTGGAGTGGTTGTCTATTGTAAGTATCTTGGAATTTGGCTAGTGTGTCTTGAGGTAGTTTCGGATGCACATTATATGCCTTGTTATGTATTATGTATCATATCTATTGCTTCTACAATATAGTTTTGTTTCTCTTAAAAAAAGAAGCTTTACGCTGGACTTTGTAGATTTGCTTCTGAACTTCAAATGTTAAATTTGTTGCAACTTTGCAGGAAAACTGAAGAGCAGAAGCCCAAGGAGCAGAGACCCAAGGCAAACGAGAATAAACCTGTAATGACAGAGTAACAAAGTTAGTTGAATCAATGTAGGCTTATAGGTATATTGCATGAAGATTGAACTTTGATGTTGTCTGCTCTTTTGGACATGCAAGCAACATGTCTAAATCAGAAATCTGTTGTTAAAACTCAAAAACAGATTCTAGTTTATTTCACTTGCTATATACTGTCCAAACTTCAATTATAAGTTTGTAGTACTCAGGCTTTTGCAAAACACAATCTCTCTCAAAATGTGATCAAGGCATTATTAGGTTTTGCTTTGGCCCACATAAATGCTTTACTTTAAAAATCATTTCTTTGTCATAGTCCCAGACATCTGGAGGGGTAAAAAGTTATACTGTCAAAGAAAAATATGCAGATGTGTGGTTGAAGAACCGAAATTTTCGGAAGAACTAGTCACATGGTGATTAGCAAAGGGAATTTGATCCCTCATTCCAAATGTCACCTGCACCTTCCAGTCAACCATGTTGGATCCTTGCTTTATAGTTATTACTCATTGTGAATCAGACTTTGCAAAGTGTATGACTTACAGTTACCCTGTTCTTCAATTTCAATTATTCCCTGTCATTCTATTTCATGAAAATTGCAGCAGGTCATGATTTTGTAGCTCAGAAATTCTTCATGGATCTGATGACGTAATCAAAGCTCTCTAAGAACAATCCCTCATTTTCAAGCTTCAGAACAACTAGAGATGAATTTCATTTTTCCGCAATTTTTGGCACATAGGAACTGCATTTACTTTATTTTATTTTATTTTTGCACTCACAGGATTCTTTGACAATGCGGGGGAATGTGTCGGTTGTGTGTTTTTGCTTTTTCACTTTTTGGACTTTCCAGTTGACCCCAAAGGACAAAGTTGCCTTAAGAGATGGCAACTTTATAAATGAAAATGTGAAAACTGGGAATGCAGTCAACTTGAGGGGGACCCTCTTGAACTTAGTCTCTATTACCTGGTTAGAGCACAAGAAGGGTGGTGTTGTCATTTGATGAAATCAGTGGTTAAGATCTACTGTATGGTTGGGAGAAAATGTGATAGAAAAAACTGAGTTGTTTCCTTGAATGACCTTGAAACACATGGGACCCTCATCTGGTAAAAAAGCAGAGTGACTAAAAAGAGTGCATGGATAGCATATGGGCATATGCACTTGATTGCCCTGCAAGTGCTTGCCCATGTGAGCTCTTCCATTGCACCCAACAGCCACACCTTTTCTTTGTTCCTTTGTCATTCTTCTCATTGACCATTCTGCCCATGTTCTTGGCTTGTCAATGCTCAAGTTTTATTATCATTGTTATTAATTCTTTTAATAACAATTGCACATACATACTTTATTCGATCTCATTATAATCTACATGGACCACATTAGGATATAAGTTGTACAATTTGGTTCTCTCATGTTTTTGATGCACATGCAGTGCCTTAAAGCTTTATGTTGGCATATTTGAAAATATTGGTTACAGGGTAGACAGGCATTTTGCGTAAAATGATAAGTTACGATCATTTCCAGACTAGACCCTCGAACGATCCCTACCTTTCTTGCACTAGTGCCCTTATGATTGTTAGGATTGTCTTTTATGTTATAATGTTTATACTTGTAGTTCTAATTGAGAGCCCTGATCTTATAAATGTCATTATTGAATTGAGGTAAGATCTCTCAAAGAGCTTGTTGCTACTAGAAGGAAGGCTTGGGATTTGCATCTTCTTCATATTTTGATTTATACCCTAAATTTGTTGCCTAGAGGCTAGAGCTCTCTATCCATGGTACCAGAAACAACTATGTTAGTGAAAGGGAACAGTTTTTACTTTTTCTTCAAGATCTGAGGTCTGTAAGACATGAAGGTGAACCAATGCTGCCAGTGATAATGACTGTATTTTACATCTTCAAACCAGTCTAGTAAATTTTCATGCAACTCTTCTTTCGGTTCCTTGGATCCTTTTAGATTATGAAATTCAGTTTCTTAGTGGACCTTGTTCTATGATTATTAGGGATGGTTAGGCAATTATAACTATTGAAGGAGAGTTTTACTGTATTAGGACTTGAAAACGATATGCAACTGGTTTTGAGAGTAATGGAACTAAATTGAGTCAAACTGGGTATGTTTGAAGAAACTTATTAGCAATGATGAATTTTTGGTCCTATCAGCTGATGGAGGATAAGAAGAAAATAAGAAAATGAACCCCAAATGGAAAAGCATTTTCTGCTTCTTGTGATGATGCTAGTTCTGTTCTGGCTCTAACTGCTGGCACAAATTATTTTTACCTTCCCTTTGCTGTTTCATAACTACTGCAATGAAGTACTAAGCTTTGATTCATTAAAGTGGGGCCAAACTTGATGCTAAAATATCAAGAAATTGGTACTAATGGCTAGGGATTCGAGTCTCATTAGGCCCCATCTCCATCTCTTCTTGCCTTTTATTCTCTGGCCTAGGCTTTTAGCTCTGTTCACACCTTGCATTGCAGGAGTCTGCATGAGCTTTTTGCTAAGGCTTTTCATCAGTTTGGTTATACCCATTAATTTGTTTCCTAACACTACCTTAACCGGGTTATAATCCTGGTTTAGCAAGATCAATCTAGGGTTTTATTTTTTTGGCTTTTTTGGCAATAAGATCATATACACAAAATAATCTAAGTTTAATTGAGAAAGGGGCTAAAAATATGTACAAGTCTGACTTTTATAGCCCCAATCTTGTCTTCACATGCTGCTCAATTGTCATTATTGTTTGTTAATAACTGTGGCGAGAACATGTATAACTATTTTAAACACACACAAGCTACTACTACATGTTAACCAAGGTGCCCATGTATAATAAGCTTGGAACATGTAAAAGAATATCATAAGCAACAAAGAACTAGGGCCATAAGTCTTTCCATCACGAAGAATATATAAGAAGTTGTATCTTCTTAGAGTACTTTCAAGGATAGTTTAGTAAAGATGCAAAAGTGAGAAAAAGAAAGAAAGAAAGAAACATGAATTATGGTTTTAGAAAGAAAGAAGATTAGGTTCTAACCACCAAAGCTTGCTTCTTGGTCCATCTCCTTCATTCACGCCGCTCTCACTTCTTCTACATTACTACCTCTCTCACTTCTTTTCTTCTTCCTCTCAAAAAGCAAGAAAACAAAGCTTCACCTCTGCAAGAATTGCAGAAGAAGAACTATGTCTCAGTTTAGTCTTTCCACCACAACGACCACCACCACCACCACTATGACCACAACGACGACCATCACGACGACGACCACCACCACCCATTTCTCCACTCTTCTCCTTTCTGATTTCCTTCTCTTCTGTTCCTTCATAATCTCTCACCCTTTATACTTCTCTTACTTTGTTTTCTTCTCTCCTTACCTCCTCAAACTCCTCTCATTTCTTTCTCCTCTCTTCATCACTACTTTTCTTCTGCTTCTTGCTTTCCTCACCATCTCTCGTGGTGGTCTCATCGACCACCATCTCGCGCCCTGCAAGATGGGTTTCTTGCTTAGTACATATCACACTGTTTTGAGCAAATTGCGCTCGAAACTTGACGAAGAGAGTGCTGAATTGCACATCTTTGAGGAGCTTGAAGAAGCATTCATGTTGGTTTCTGAGATGTCATCAAGACTTGAAATTGTTGGAGAAGAAGATCATGTGGAAGCAGTGGAAAACAAGTGTCATGTGAATTTTTTACCTGCCCATGATACCCAAGTCGTGGAATTTGCAAATTTTCAAGGTTTTATTGCGCTACCCGAAAAGCTTGCCTGCAATATATCAGCAGAAGTAACAGAAATGAAGTCTGAATTTAATTGCTTAAAAGCTGGTGAATTCTCAAGTTATCAAGATTTGGTGACTGTAGTAAAAGAGGTTAGCTTCAATGTAGAAGAAGATCCATCGGAAGCAACGCAGAGAAAGCCAGATTTGAGTTGCTTGCAAGTAGTAGAAGATGCCCAAGATGGGAAATGCAAGGAAGAGCTAGCCTACCCTGCATTAGAGAACCTGGAAGACGAAGCTGTTATGGAGTCTTCAATGACTAGCCAAGAATTTGAAGAATGCTTGCAAGGTAACATTTTATTTGAAGAATCATTAGCTAAAGATGCAGAAAACCCAAGTGCAAAATCAAACAAGAAAGCTGGAGAAAACAGAGGCGAACCATTAGTGACCGTTGGAGCTGAGGAACGAGCTAAAGTCGCATCAGAAAACAATCACGAGGATATATCAAGGGTGTCCGATGAGAATGCAAAAATGCCGGGTTCAAACCTTGAGACTTGTGGATCCATGAGGAAAGTGAAGGAATGGAAGAGAACACTAGCATGCAAGCTTTACGAGGAGAGACACAACGTTGAAGGAGGCGAAGGAATGGACTTACTTTGGGAGACTTACGAGGCCGACATGAGCAAAGCAAAGACCAGCAACAAAGAGAAGAAGGTGAAGAAGAAAGAAACTAAGTACATTGAGGAAGATGATGAAGAAGAGGATGATGAAGAGCTTGGTGAACAGATTTGTTGCTTACAAGCACTGAAATTCTCAACAGGGAAGATGAATTTAGGAATGGCGAGGCCTAATTTGATGAAGATTTCTAAAGCATTGAAAGGGATTGGGTGGTTTCATCATCATGTGGGCAGTAGGCATGTTAAAAAGTGATACAATTAATTAGATTTTTTTTTTTTTTTTGGGTTATTTCATCCTCTGGTGTTCAGTGGGCAAGATAGATTTGTAATATTATTTTGAGGAAATTAGAAGTACATATGTTATGTTTGATTTTCATAAATTTTCTTCCCTTTTTTAAGTGTAGTTGTTGCAATACTAACTAAGCACTTTGACTCTAAAAGTTCTAGTTTTCAAAGGTAGAAAGAAGCATACCTGCTTCTTCAATTTGATACCTAGTTAAGTACACTGAAGTTGCCAAGGTTTACTGGGGCAAGAATATGATAACTAGAGGTTGGCTCTTTTTGACATTGCTGATCAAGTGAATTCTGGCTTGTTTTTTTTTTTTTTTTTTTTTTTGAGAGGACACAAACGTGAACTTTATTCATTAACATAATTCAGCATACAACCAAACCAATTTTGCAATGAAATGCCCGGTAATGCAAACCGAGGCAATCCTACAAACCAACTTACACTAATAACCAGTGATAATGGGAATACATATGAGCTATTAATAAAGGCATGTATCCCATCCCGATAGCCAATCCGACAGGGTGAAACCCCTATTCCACTTGGTGACTATTACCCAAGAGCTAGCAGTTAATTTGACCAATTTTCATACATCAAGCTCTCCCCTAGCTGTCTTTGAAGACCCTGTTATTGTGTTCTAGCCATAAAGACCACAGCATTGTGCATGATGCAATCAACCCCACTTCCTTCATTTGATTAGAAGAGTAATCCATATGAGACATAGATAATCCTTCGACAAGATTACTTGGAGGAGAGAGCTTACCTCCTGAAAATGCACACCATAAACAATTCTGGCTTGATTTATTAGTTCTTGAATTTGATTTGGCATTTGATCTTACAATAGCAAATTCTGCATAAAATTTTATTGCAATGGGGATGGATTTGTCCTACTATTCTCCTCTATATATTGTCCCTATTTTTTTTTTTTTTTTCCGTCTCTTGGCAAAGTTTGTAATGTTGAATTCAAAATAAATAAATAAATAAAATATAATTTGAGACAGCAATCATCAATCTTTCTCAAATCATGCACTATAATGTTATCCGGAGGTGTATCATTATTTCTGTATATCGTTAATGTCCAGTATTTTTTTAATCAAAAGATAATATGAAGCAGCCAAACATATTTGCTTAAGTTCTAATTATTATGCTGTGAGTGTTCAAGAAATAAATAATTTTGAAAACATGCATACTAATCATATTTATCTAACAATACTCTCAAGAACTAATTAAGTTTTAGCTAGGATGGATCCTTTAATCGGTCCTAATCCATTAAAAAGCAAGTTAAATGTTTTATGTACGCTGGGTACCAACACTATTTTTCGATACTGACACCCAACACCCTTAAATATTTTGAGAATGCATATGTATTGTACAACATCTCAACATCCAGGGAAGGTTGAGTGCCAATTATTTTGGGGACGCGTGTATATTACACATCTTAACATCCAAAGGAGGTTAGATGTCAGCATCAGGAATTAAATAGCGTTGACACCTAACGTACATTTAACATTACTCATTTTAGATTATTTCAACCAGTTTGCATGCATCGACATTAGATCATTTAATTGTTAGCACAAAACAGTCTTCCTATTATGAGCAAGATACTGTTTATTAATAAGGTCTACCCTTTTTTGAGTGATTATAATTTACTCATTTTGGATGATTCAACAAAATCTGGCCATCAATTATTGATTTAATTTTTTTTATTTCAATGCATGTAAGCACATGGTCTATATATGATTCTCAACTTTATTTCTTTTTTTCTTTGACAATTAGGTGGTTGGTAAGTAGGGCACATATGCTTCTATTACAAGGAATTGAAGTAGTCATTCATGCAGCAAGTTGGCATTCTAGCTCATTGGATTCCATGGTGCTTCCAAACTTTTTTCTCATTGAGTATGTGGCTCATAGTGTTTAATTACAATACATTTGGTCTTATATCCCCCTTCGTTTTAATACTCTGCATGTTGTAACACATACATGATTAAAAATTATGAAATCAGTCTCATAAAAATCTAGCAGCTTTATAAAATATATTGTTTAATTTATTTTGGATTTGATTTTGGGTTGAGGCCCTTCGATTTATGATTTCAAAAGATGATATGCCAACTCTAAGGTTAAGCGGTAAGGATTATTCAAACCGACATCGTATTTTCCTTGATTATAGGTGGGACAATTGAACACATTTTATTGATATTGTTATTAGAATATTTGAAATATATAAAAATGAACACATTTGAATATATTTACAATTATTTATTGTAAGCTTAATATTATTTATTACAACTTAATTAAGTTTTAAGCTTACAATAAATAACAGTAAATATATTGAATTGTGTTCTTTTTTTTTGAGATCAGCGGGTATCGGGGACTTGTGTCCCTACTAATCTCTTTGGAGCACGACCATAAACACTCAAGTACGCTATTGACCAATAAGTGATGAGAGGTAACTCAAACTTGAAACCTTTAGGATAGGTGTGCTTGTACCTAACCAGTGAACCAACTCACCATTAGTTAATCGTGTTCATTTAATTGTAAGCTTAATCTTGTTTATTACAACTTTATGAAGTTTGAAGGGGAGCTTGGCGCAATGGTAAGTGTACATCGCCATGTGATCAAGGTGGTCACAAATTTGAATATAGAAACAACCTTTAGTGATATAGGGCAAGACTATATAAAATAGACCCAAAAGTGGTATGTCCCTTCTTGCGGGACCTACATAAGCAAGAACTTTTGGGTACCGAAGTATCCTTTTTTTTCTTATTTTTTTTACAACTTTATGTAGCTTTAGGTGTAAGTCAACCCGACCATCCCAACTAAACTGAGCAAAAATCACTGAATATTGAGTTATTAGTTGGTTTTGTGACGCCCCGAAAATTTATTTCATCTAGCCTATAACCCAATTGCATTTTGCCCAAACTTTATGTGTTTGCCTTGATATGTTTGGTGTTTGTTTGATGATTGTTTAATATTTGTATATTTGATGCTTGATAATGTATATAAATATGTGCATTATAAATTGTATATGGGTTATGTTAAATTAAAGTATAATGCATGCGTTATTATTTATGCATGAGCCCATTAAACTATGAATTGATATGAGTTAGGATAGATTGAATAAAAAGATAAATGAGAATGAAAATCTGGTGTATTAGATGGATTAGACATTTAAAATATATGGAAGCATGAGGTTGGTTAAAGTACATGTGGTTGGTATGGGTAGTATGAGACCAACACATGTCAAGTTGGTGTATGAGAATGGACAAGTGTCCCATGCCCCATTTCTTTTCTCCAACACATGTCAAGTTGGTGCATGAGAGCGTACAAGTGTCCCATGCCCCCATTTCTCTTCTCCAACACATGTCAAGTTGGTGCATGAGAGCGCACAAGTGTCCCATGCCCCCATTTCTCTACTCCAACACATGTCAAGTTGGTGCATGAGAGTGGACAAGTGTCCCATTCCCCACTTTTCTTCTCCAAGGAAGTCATGGAGAGTGAGATGAGTGGAGGGAAAGGAAAAAAGAAGAGAAAGGAAAGAAGAAGAGAAAGAAAGAGGAAGTTGCTTTGAGGGAAGTCTCAACAACGTTTTCATCAAAGTGCTGAACCATGGTGATATATGGTCAGATTGAGCTCAAACTTTGTCAGTCAGTTCATATATTATGGTTATTGATTCTGGTCGGTGGAGATCTTGATTGGAGTTTTCTTCTGAGAGATATAACCTCCCAAACAAAGCTGGTCGGAAAGTCTGAATTTCTCGCGTAGTTTAGATCAAACTGGTTGATCTCCTAAATCTACCGTTGGATGGATATGATATTTCAGAAGATGGTTCACAACTAATATTTCTGGATTATGAACGGTTGAGATGTTGATGGGTTAAGTAGTTTGTGTGATATAGTCATTTGAGTTCAAATATTTGCAGCAGGAAAGGAGAAATTGTTTGATTAGAGACTTGTTCATCAAAGAACGTTATCTCTTCGGTCCATCGTTGGATTGAGCTGATTTTTGAAAAAAAGGTTTGCTTCTTAACATAATTCAATCTGTACTGTTGATTTTGTGATTAGAATTTCTGTTGGCATCTTGATACATCTGAACAAAATATTAAATGGAAAATTGGTAAGGTTGTTTGTATTAGACCTAAATTTAGAATATGAACTTAGACCTTTCCAAATAGCTTGCATGTCAACTATGTTGACCTAGTTGCCATTGTTGATGAACCCATGATGCAAAATCAGTGATATACATGGCTGAACATGGTGACCTAGTGTAAATCGGCAATATGGCTTATGTATGGAAAATTTCATATTTTAGGGCTTTTGATAATTTTCGCCAAGAATAATTGAATTGATGCAATTTATGTCTAATTAAGCATGATTAGGGTTGATTATGCCACTGATTAGGTGGTTGTGACCATATCATGGGTTAGGCCTACTTGTGATCAAATGGCCCAATTTGGGCATGTTTATGCCTAAGGAATTGAAAATCAATTTTTAATTAATTGAATGGTTTATGAATGAGAACTATGCATTAGAGGCCTAAGTCATGTGATTTGAGTTGAATGATGGGATTAGATGAGATTTAGGCTTATTGTCTATATGTGGGCTGATTTAGGGTTGATGTGTAATGTCTATGTGATTGAGCATAGGAATTGATGTATGGTTGGATATTGATGAATGTTTCAGGACCTTGATTGAGTTGATTCGGTTTGGTGTCCGTGTGTGATTAGATACTCTCGCGAGGCTTGGTTGTGAGTAGACTTCATTTATAATTATATCTTTTATGTCATCATATCACTTATATATATTGTATATTGAAAGCATGAATGTGTTCTAATGTTTTGAATGATGCATTGATTTGAGAAAACCTTATGACTCTGGTTGGGCCCATCTATCTGGCTAATAGGGAGACTTAACCTTGTCATAGGAGGGTTTTAGAAAGGAAATATTTGGGGATGAGAATGGTACGGTAAAATAGACGTGCACTAGTAACCCCAAATAAACATGAATGGGGATGAGAACGGTACGGTGAAATAGACACGCACTAGTAACCCCAATGGATGTGGAATGTGGATCCAAATTGATAGGCTTTTACTTGCATCAAACTTATTATAAATGCTTGATATCTATATGTTATGAGCTTTTAATCATGCTATACATGGACATGCATACATAATATTTATTGATGAGTATTGATAGCATATTTGAATTCTATTCACTGGGCACCGTTGGCTCACCCTCATTTTCCTCTTTCAGGTCCTTCTGTCCCAAATAAGGGCAAAGGAGTAGTCGTATCTTGAGGGCCTTGTCGGCGAGAGAATCCAAGGCCTCGATGTGAGTTGAGAGGCATTTTGATTGAATTGTGTTTTAAATTATGATGTATTATATTTTGGACTATGAAATTATAACACTTACCACATTGTAGTATGGGTGAGTTGGGACTTGTTAGATAGACCACGTGGGCACATGACGGTTTTTTTTGCACCCATAGTTTTGGACTTTATGCATATGTCCATCTTGATGGACTGTAGGGATTATGGTTTTATTTATGGTTCATTTTTATGGATTATCTCTTGTCTTGGATGATTAATACGGTTGATAGTTTTGTTTAATACCTTTTTATATTATGTCGTTGTTTGGGATAAGGCTCGTAGGGTCTCAACCACCTCACGGGGGTTGAGGAGTGGTTGGAGATGCCTACGCCGGGTGTCCCGCCCTGACATTCCTCACGCCATTCCTTGCGGGGTTGGTGGTCCAGGGTGCGGGGTCGCCCAGGTTTATTTGGTTTGGATTGGGTTATAAAATATCTAATTATTAGTTATAAGTTAATGGTAATTTAAGTATTTTTAATTTTTTATTGTTTCTAATTTTTGGGTAGGACGCACTTTGGGCCACCTAGCCCAACCAAACCCTAGCCTAACAAGCCCTCTAAAAAGATAGAGTTGGACTAGACCAAGCCAATGACAAATCTAGTTGGACAATTAAATCTTATAACCTATTAAGGTTTAAACCGGGTTAAGTTGGGTCTAAGGCAATGGATCAAACAAGCTTGAACTATGAGCCAAAGATATTAGGCCATTTGGACTAATCACACTTGATGTGACATAATGAGTAATTTTTTAGTATAATGATTACAACCATAGTTCATTTTTCACTTAAAATTACTTAATGTAATTAAAAAAGATTTGAAGACTATTAGAATATACGTGGAAAAAATTATTATGAAAAGATTTAGAGTAAAAGACTTTCTGTTGTGGGTCTAGCAGAAAGTGTAGCATGATAAATAAGACTATAAGTAAAACAAAGCCTGATATAGTGGTTTTCCAGGAATTTAAGAAGGAAGAGGCGGATAATAGAATTATTGGCCAGCTTTGGAGCTCACGCTTCAAGGAATGGGTGCTACTACCGGCTGTTGGCTCCTTGGGCGGGATCCTGATGGTATGGGATGTTAGAACAATGAAAGTTGTCCAGAGTTTACCGGGCGAGTTTTCAGTATCTATTCAGATTTGTGGTGGCAATGATATCTTATGGTGGTTTTCAAGGGTATATGGTCCAGTGTACTCGTCTACAAAAGAAAGTTTTTGGGATGAAGTGGCGACATTGAGTGCAATTTGTGGAAACAAATGGTGTATGGGTGGTGATTTTAATACAATTTGATTTTTAAGGGAAAAATTAAATAGTGGAAGGCTAACACTGAGCATGCAAAAATTTGATTTGTTGATCTCTGAGTTAGGCTTGATTGACCCTCCATTGCTGAACGTTAAATTTACGTGGTCAAATTTAAGAGAGATCCCGATTTGTAGTCGATTGAATCGTTTCCTTCGTTTCGACAAGAGGCACTTCTTCGCATAACATCAGACCACTGCTCATTGCTTCTTGACACAGATGTGGTGTCTTGGGGTCCCTCCCCTTTTAGATTTGATAATTTATGGCTCACGCATAGGGCATTTATAGGCTTAATAGATAGATGGTGGCCGGATGTTGTGGTGTATGGTTTTGAGGGGCATAGGTTCATGTTAAAGCTGAATCATATTAAAGCTCAGGTTAAGGAATGGGATAAGGCAGCGTTTGGGGTCTGTACAATTCAAAAAGAAAGCTCTAGAAGATCTCATCCAACATCTTGATAGTATCCAAGAGCAGGATAGATGGACAAATGATATGGTGACGATAAGGACACTACAAGAAAAAAGACTTTTGGTCACGAGACCTTTAGTAGCTACTTTAATTTTCGTAAGTAAAACCATTTTTTACTCACGATTTATCAAAATCGTAAACAAAAGTCGTCGTTAAAAGATAATATTTACTTACGCGTTTTAATCGTAAGTAAAACTATATTTATCATAAGTAAAGATATTAAATTTCATCCCGCCCTTTTTACGTGCATATGGCGCGCTTAACTATTTATCACTTACGAATGTAAAAAGTTTTAGTAGCGGCTATGTCGTAAGTAAAAGTAATTGCATAAAAAGAAAAAAATTATAAAATAAAAAAAAATCAATATTTTGTATTACTTACAAATAAAGGGAGGCTTGTAACGACCGAAGTCGCTACTAATGCTAAGTAACCCGCCAAACATTTCTGCGCTCCGCTTCTTTCCCCTGTTTCATCTCTTTCCCTTCTTTACCTCTCATTCTCTCTGGTTGAGGCATCGTTAGTGAAAACTCTTGCGAAGAAGACGAGCATGATCAGGTTTTCTCTTGCGCCAAACATTTCTGCGCTCCGCTTCTTTCCCCTGTTTCATCTCTTTCGCTTCTTTCCTTCTCATTCCCTCTGGTTGAGGCACCGTTAGCGAAAACTCTTGCGAAGAAGACGAGCATGAACAGGTTTTCTTTTGCGCCAAACATTTCTGCGCTCCGCTTCTTTCCCCTGTTTCATCTCTTTCGCTTCTTTCCCTCTCATTCTCTCTGGTTGAGGCACTGTTAGCGAAAACTCTTGCGAAGAAGACAAGCATGTTTTGTCTTCTTTCCTTATATTGAGCTTATGCTTTTAGGCGTGTGAAGTGATGTGAAGGCGATCGAAGTGGTTTATGCTTTTATGCGTCTCTCGCTCGCATTTTCTTGTTGAAATGTTAATCTTTTTGTTCTAATCTTTTATACAGGCAAAAGAGAAGGGAAAAACTATTGCTTTGGATCTGTTGTTCTTACAAGGTATTATTATTCTCTTCTTTCTTCTTCTTCTTCTGATTATTCATTTTTTTGGAAGAGATTTGATTTGATGGATTTTTGGTGATTTTGGATCGTTTGGGGTATTAATGTGGTAGGCGATTGGGGATTCTGATTGTTTTTGGAGTGTTTTTCAGTTGATTTTTTTTTTTGAGATGTTGTTGAGAGAATCTGAGAGTTCTTTTAATTTTGTGAGGTTTAGTTTGGATTTAGTTCTTTGTTAGAGTTTGGTGATTTGAACCTAGAATTGAAGGTTTTTCTTGAACACAAAATAAAATTTTGTTTTTATTTTCTATTTCTTTTCCATTTTTATTAATCCAAGCTATAAAGTAAGAAGTCAGAAATTCAGGTAGCTTTTTTGCACCGTTTAATCTGATTACCGGCGTTTCTGTGGAATAATTGAGGTATGAAACAGTTTGTAATGTAAGGAAATAATTTTTTTTTTGTTTAATTTTAGATAATGATGAATTGCGCTTTTGTTTGTCAAGTGCTCGCAATCTTAATATAATAATACCCAAGTTGGGAATTCTCTTCTTTCCAACCCCAAAATTGCATACTTTTCAATTAGCTAGCAAGCTAGAATTAAGAAGATAATTTATATGTTTGCTTTCATTAATAAATTTTGTTGTGTTTGCTAGTAGTGCTATGGATCGGAGTTGGATACCAGAGCGAAATAGAATTTCAACCAAATAAATTGTTGGGGTTAGAAATTTTATACAACTAGCAAAGAGCCACTTGAATGAAAACGGCAAGACTCGATGCCCATGTGCAAGTTGTTTAAATTATGTATGGCATAATATTGAGGTTGTCTAATCTCATTTGACCAAAAAGGGGTTCTCTAGAACATACACAAAGTGGATATACCATGGAGATAGTGATGAAGTTGTACCTCCACCAAATGTCATAGAAAATAGTAAGACATCTAAAGAGGATGTCGAGGTTCAAAGAATTGAAAATGATGATTGCTTACCAATATTAGAAGACATTACTGGAAGAAGCTATGTGGATATTGGAGGAGTGGATGACACACTCGAGCAAAATAAGGATAATGTAGATCAACTTTGGAATAAACTGATTTCCGAAGTAGATAATGAGTTGTATTCGGGTTGCTCAAAATATTCTGCATTGACATTTATAGTAAAGTTGCTACACGTAAAGGTGTTGAATCGATGGAGTGACAAATCATTTGACATGTTGTTAACATTATTGAATGATGCATTTCCGGATGGTGTTAGATTGCCAAAGTCATTTTCTAAAGCGAAGCAAACGATACATGATTTTCGGATGGTGTATTCGTGAGAAGAAAACATGTGTTCATCCTTCACCCCACATCAGTGGCATGATGATTCATCCACTACACGATTTATCTCCCCACCATCCACAGGTACGCGTGTGTGGTATGTTTGCATTGTGGTTATTAGAATTTTTTTCATTCCTTATAATCTTTATTATTGATAAGTGAATGGTTGTTTATGAATGTATGCTTAAGCTTAAGCTTTTTATTTTATATATCACTATTATTATACTAGGGTTCTTAACCAAAATTTTATTTTTCTACATAGGGAATACTACTAGCAAAAAAAGAGGAAGGGGAGTCACTCGTAATTTGGCATTAGATAAAGAGGTTAATGAGAATGGAACACTAGTAGTGGACATTGACCCTTCTATGAATCAAGCTTTGGGAAAATATGCGTCATGGTTCAACAATCTTTGTGGTTCCATCGCACGACAATTTGCTCCAGTTAGAGTGAAAGAGTGGAAAGAGATACCTCCTTCTGAGAAGGAGCCCATGTATTATAGAGTCTTGGTAGGGTAATAATTTATTTCTATTAGGTTTATATTGATTAGTTCACATAATTAACACTTACAACTGTTATTGTCTTGTAGGAAAAATTCCAACTTGATTTGCAATTAAAATATGTTCGAGATACGATTGATTTACAAATGAATACTTCTTATCAAACATGGAGAAGCCAACTTCATCGTCACTTTAAGTCTGTAGGAGGGATAGCTAATATAGAGGCTGCGAAAGGAAAAAAGACCAACTTCAATTGATTCAGCAGATGATTGGAAATGGCTTTGTGATTATTTTGCATCTGAATCATTTCAGGTATATTGGATATCTATTATTTTAAATCCTTAATCATATATGTATCTTATGAGAATGGTTAAGATTCATATAAGCTTTGACTTTTATAGTTGTGATTGAATGGTTGATCCTATGGTTTTGAATTTGTAAGTTCAATTTTACATTGTGATTAAATGATTGATCTTTTCCTTTCGTTATTGGTTATAATAGTTTGTAACTTAATAATTAATTTTGGGCCAAATTAGGTTAACATGTTATTTAGAAGGGCTTATTCCAACGTACCCTTGATTACTTCAAAAATTACTAGAGGAGTAGCATGGTTCACCTTAGCTGTAACAGAAAAAAAAGAAAAAAAAAAGTGAAACTTCATTCTTTAGTGAATTGGTTATCTTTCTTATGTTCTTAGGTTGTTCATTCAGATTGTTTATTATGGTTCCTTCTCCTCCTCCTCCTCCTCCTCCTCCTCCTCCTTCTTCTTCTTATTTTTTTTTATTTTTTGTTGTTAGAGAAATGGTGGATGTGAACATGGTGGTTTTGGTAATTTTAGCTGTTATCTATTATGTGACCGTTGCCTATTATGTTTGGTTTGCTTGAGGTTCTTTCCCCTTCACCCTTTTGCTGTAAGTTTCAATTTCATAATCTACTTAAGTGACATGACATTTCTATGGATCCTCCAGGTTATGAGTATCAAACACAAGTATTTCACTATTTTGCAAGGACACTTACAACTTTGATCTAAAAGCATCTTTAGGTATGCACGGTGTGATAAGTCCCATGATGGGCATTTATTATGAATTGAACTTGTAAACATTTGTTTTGGGGAGACCATGTTGGTGGCTTGTGAGGGTAGGCCTGAAGGGTAGGCCTTACCATGCATGGGATCTAATCTGCAAGGCTGGTTAGCAAAATCAACAATTTGGCCTGAGGGTCAAGTGGTCTTGTATGCAGGGACCATCCCTCCCTTTTGGTCTTCTTTTCCTGACACTTTTTGCAAAATGCACACACTTTTCAAGGTACAGTATAGGGATAATTTAGTTTAAAGATAAAAGAGATTCCATTGTCAAAATTTGAAATTGCAAAGTGAAATGAATTTTTTGAATGATGAATTAGTATATTATGTATTATGGATCAGTTCTATATTTTGATTGATTTGTTTTTGTATTTTATGTTTTGGCATGATAAAATAAATCAATGGAATTGATTTGGATATGAGGATATATCTTATAGGTTGGATGTTCATTAGGCATATATTTTACAGGTTTTCAAAATCCTTTTTGCTAAAAATACAAAGGAGACTATCATTTTTTTGTTGTTGAAAGCCTAGAGATTAATTAATGGATAAAAATATTTATTTGTCTTATTATTTGTGTTATTGATTAATTTGGTGTGATTTGTACTAACAAATTGTGCATTTTGTAGAAAACATCAGCTACTAATTCAAGAAATCGATCAAAGAGGGAATGGATGCAAACTAATGGGTCAATCTCTACGCCCAACCACCATTTGCGCCAACACGATAATATCTTCTCGTCGGTTGGAGGAATTGAACTGTTTAAGAGGATGCATTGCGATTCAAACCAACATTGGCTAAATACAGAGGTCGAAAGTGCTTATGTAAGTCTTTAAATGAGTTTTTAGATTGATTAATTTTATTTTTGAATTTTGTACCTTATATTTATTTATTTATTTGCAGTTACAAATGGTTGATATAAGATTTGAAAATTAATGGCCTCCAACTGAAGATAAAGTGAACATGTCATATATCACAGACTTTCAGATTATGGAACGTGTCCTTAGTTATCGCTCCGGTTATCAAAAGGGATGGGCTAAGAAGGCAAAAGGCATATCAAAAGAGATGTCACGAGCTTCCTCAAGAACACATGTATCTTCATATGGTGGTCAGAACAACACAGAAATAGAAAGTTTAGTGGAAAAACTAATAGATGGTCACAAATATTGAGGATGACGTTCGTCAAATCAAAGAGAATATCTTGTCACCATCATCATCTACTTCTACGAAGACCACATCTTAGTTATCTTTCGCTTGCATGATAGTCATGTTTCTATATTTTGTTACTTTTGTAAATTTTGCCTTGTGCAAATTTTAATTTTTGTATACATACTACTTCAGAACTTTATGGTTGAAGAAATTATAGATTTGATAAATGAAAATCTTCATTCCTTCTAGTGTTAAATTTTATTATTTGTCAAAATTAAAATTCTAAAAATATTACAGAAAAATGTTTTTATTAGCTATTTTTTTTATTTTATAGCTTTGTATAACATTTAGTAACGAATTAATTACATTTACTTACGAATTTCATTGTAAGTAAAAGGTTAGATTTGTAGCAAATTCTGTCAACCTTTAGTCTCGAAAGAAACGTTTTACTTATGAAAATGAAGTCGTAAGTAAAAATGATACTTTTACTCACGAAACTATGTCGTGACTAAAACCTTTACTTATGGTGTTTTCCTCACGAAATTGCATTTGTAAGAATAAGCCTAAACATCGTAAGCAATACTTTTACTTACGAATTCTGAACTTTTACTTACGAAAAAATTTCGTGACTAAAAGTCTTTTTCCTTGTAGTGGGAGGAGGGCTATGGCGGAGTTGGCTGACATTTTACTAAGGGACGAGAGGAAGATGATGCAAAAAATCAAAGTTAGGTGGATAAAGGAAGATGATGTAAACTCAAGCTTTTTCCATAGAATGCTAAACAATAGGAAGGCCAAGAATACCATTACTAAGATTGTGACTGATAGTGGGGAGCTGAGGAAGTGTGGAGATGGGGTGGTGAAGGTGATTATTATTTTTTTCAAGAATCCGTATTCTTCTTAAGAGAGTCAGATTTGGGGGGTGGAGGGTTTGGTGTGGGATTCATTGTCTCAGGTGGATACAAAATGGTTGGAAGGCCTTTTGAGGAAGGGGAGGTGAGGAATACAGTTTTTGAGCTTAGTGGTGATAAAGCCCCGGGATCGGATGATTTTACAATGACTTTTTATCATAAGTCTTGGGAGGTTATTAAAGCGGATCCAATGAGGGTGATGGAAGATTTCTTTCAGAATGGGATTATAAATGTGAAAACCAATGAAACTTACATCAGTTTGATCCCTAAAAAATTGAACTCGTGGAAAGTGTCTGATTTAAGGCCTGTTAGTTTGGTAACTAGTTTATACAAAATTATTGCTAAGGTATTGTCAAACAAATTAAGAGTGGTTCTTCATAAGACGATAACACATGCACAGTTCGCTTTCATTCATGGGCGTTAGATTTTGGATGCGTCTCTTATTGTGATTGAGGCTGTGGAGGAATATAGAAGGAGGAAGAAAGGGGGGATTGTTTTTAAAGCTGACTTTGCAAAGGCGTATGATTCGGTGAACTGGGACTCCCTCGACTTTGTCATGAAACAAAAAAGTATGAGGGAAAGATGGAGAAGGTGGATTAGAGGTTGTTAGGGTTCAGTAAACTATTCAATAATGGTTAATGGTAGATCACAGGGCAAGTTTGTTGGGCATCAAGGGCTAAGGAAGGGAGACCCATTTTCGTTGTTTCTTTTTACTATGGTAGCCCATGTGTTAAGCAGATTGATGTACAGAGCATGTGAAGTTTCAATTTCCAAAGGTTTTGCAGACGATTTTTTATTTCTCCTTCAGGGGGATGAAAAAAGTGCTCTAGGGGCTATCAAGGTTTTGGAATGTTTTTATAGCATGCCTGGGTTGAGGATCAATATGGCTAAGAGCCAGGTGGCGGGCATCAATGTGGGGATGGATGTTCTTACTTCAATTGCAGAGAAGGTGAGGTGTGCAATTAGTTCTTGGTTAATGACTTATCTTGGGCTGCCTTTAGGTGCAAATTCAAACACTTGTAATTTTTGGGATCCAGTCATGGTAAAGATTTCTAAGCGACTTGATGGGTGAAAGAGATGTTTCCTTTCCAAAGGGAGAAAATTATCCCTTATTAGATCTGTACTGACAGTGTTACCTCTTCCTCTTTTTGTTTCTGATTCCTCGCGGTGTGGCCAAGGCAATGGAGAAAAGAATGAGATCCTTTTTATTAGAAGGAGTGCATGCTCAGAGCAATTGTCATTTGGTTAATTGGAAGATAATTCAGCAAGCGGTAAGTAAAGGTGGTTTAGGGATTAGGAATTTAGTGAAGAGGAATGTGGTTTTGGCTTCAAAGTGGTTATGGAGGCTCTCTCAAGAAAAAAAGATTCTTTGTGGGTTAAAGTAATCTGAAGCATTCGTGGCTTCTCAAATATAGGATGGGACATTGGATCATCTCATCTATCCACACATAGAAGTCTATGAAAATTTATCCATTCCCTTTTTCTTATCTTTTTCCGTTTTTTGTCTTGGTCAGTAGGAAGTGGTATGGTTTTTTGATTTTGGAAGATATTTGGTGTGGCGACTCCTCATTTGCATCTCGATTTCCTCTTCTATATCATTTGTCTAGATTACATAACAAACCAATAGCTTTCTTTGTTAATAATTCAGCTGAGGATTTATCCTATTGGAACCTTCACTTTTATCGACCTCCATCCTCTAGGGCATTATCTCAATTTGAGGAATTATCTGCTCTTTTGAGTAATGTTAGATTGTCTCTAGGGGATGATTGTTTTAAATGAACTCTTAACCTTTTTGGTAAATTTTCTTGTAGTTCTTTCTTTGAGGCTTTGGTTGTGTCTCCTCCTAATAATGTTTCCCCTTTTGTTTCACACATTTGGGTTGCACATATTCCTTTCAAAGTAAAATTTTTTGGGTGGTCCTTATTGCATAAAAAGATTAATACCGCTGATATGATGCAAAAACGTTTTCCATTTTGGTTTTTATCACCTAGTTGTTGCTTGCTATGTAAGAAGGATGGTGATTTTGTTGCTCATTTGTTTGTCGAGTGTAACTGGATTTGGTTTTTGTGGCAACGGTGGTCAGATGTGTGCAATGGCTCCATTTCCTCTCCTATCTCGATGGATGAATGTTTTGTTTCATCCCGGTTTCCTAATTTATTTAGGAAGCATAGAGAGATAGGTAGGATTATGTCATTTGCTTCGTTGTGGGTGATTTGGCTTGAGAGAAATAAAAGGATATTTCAAGATCAAACCAAAGATTGTTGGAGGCAGTGGGTAGGGGTGGCAATTTGGCTCGAGGCCTATTGGCCTAACCCAGAATATAAAATATATATGTGCACGTATTAAAATTGTGTTATAAAATTAAAGTATATATAATATATAAATATAGTATGTACCTCATACATAATACATTGTGTCAAAAAAATAATATAATGTATATATAATGATAAAAAACATAATCAGTATTATTACAATTAAGAGTGTATAAAGTGTGTATAATATATATTTAATTAAGTCAATAGTGTTATTTAATTAAAGGGTTTATATTTGTATTATATATACATTATTAAGAGTATGTTCAATTAGGTATATAATACGAATAACCCACATACCTAGTCTATTTCTTAATAAAACAAATAATACACTTGAAAATCATTTCTCAAGCATTCCATCCCGTTTTTTATGGTGCTCAAAGTTAGGGTTTCGTGTGAAACTCATAGGGGAGACTTGTAGGCTACTGATTTGGGTTCCTTGGTGGATTTGGAACCCAATGACACAATTTTTCCCAATTTCTAGCAAGAAATTGGTAGATCTAGTGTAAAGACCTAAACCCTAGAACTCAAACTTAGGGATTTCGGTTGGGCTTGCATGACAACTATGTTAGATAAGTGGCTGATCCTAGTTGACTGATGGTCGTGTTTAGTATTTTTATCCATCGGAAACCCTAGTTGTAGTGTAAAATCGGCCTAGGGCTTGATTTTGGGAATTTTGCCCAAATTGGGGCTTTTGACCTAAACCAAGTCAATTGATCAAATTGACTTAGGGATTATCTAATTGGACCTAAATTGAGTGGAATCATGGGTTTAAAATGTTTGAACCTATGTTAATTTGGTATGACTTAGTGCAATTTGGCTCCGTGCCTATTGTAGGAATTTTTTTCCAAATTGGGTCATATGCCATGTTTTGATTTGAATTGAGGAATTGACTTGTTTATAATCAATCTTGCATGGTTTTGAATAGTTTGGACTTGTGTTAGGATTGAATGACCTAGACTAAGTATTTGTTTTAATTTTTGGGAATTAGTCTTATATGTGGATTTGCACGGATGTCGAGGTTGATCATGAGATGGGAAACTCGTGATGGGGATTAGATGCACATGGACTTGTTGAATTAGAAATTGATCATGATTAGTTGTATGGATGATCATGGTAATTGATGTATGTGCATGAATCTATGATTTTCAGGATCTTGTTTTGCATTGGGATTCGTGTAGACCAGTGTGTGGATAGCTCTGCTTGCGTGGCATTGGTTGTGAGTAGTTGTTCGTCTTGTTTATCACTTGTGTCATCTTATTTACTTGTACTTATATGTTGAAAGTCACGAAACATTATTATGGAAATGCATGTGTTTGATGTGTTTTAAATGACACGCATTGATACTCTAAAAGCTTGGTGTTCTAAGCTAAGTTCCCTAGGTGTTCCTAGGAGGCTTGTGCATGTTGCCAAGCTAACTTCTCTAGAGGTAGATTTGTACATGGAAGCTCTAGAAGGCTTGCTGTTCCAAGCTAAGTTCCCTAGGTGTTCCTAGGAGGCTTGTGCATATTTTCCAAGCTGACTTCTTTAGAGGTGGAAATGGACATGCCCTTATTTAGGGAGGATCATGTCACTGATGAGTGAATGATCTATATGTCAAGAAATGAATGGTTTTGAAATGCATGGAATTGAGAATGCTTATTTTTACTGTGTGTTTTTTTTATTCACATGGTCTTCAGTATTATTTCATGCATGTGCATTATGACTTTTATTGATGTATAATTGATGGCACTACTGAACACTATTCACTAGGCACAGTTGGCTCACACTCTCACTCTATTTTTAGGTTCTATTGATAAAGGCAAGGGCAAGGGCATAGCCTTCTCTTGAGAGTTAGACACTGCAGAAGCTAGGGACATCCTAATGTGAGTTTACGTTTGATGTGTGTGATGGATGTCTTTACATATGTATATGTTTTGCTTATTTTGATACGTATGTAATTAATAACACTTGTTAAACCTAGATGGCGAGGGACTTTGCATATTATGGTTGTGTTGATGTTTATTGGCCATTGGCCTTGGATTGATGATGATGAGTCTAGGCATGTTGCCTTAGACTATTTTGGGTTTATGTTGGAGACCCCTTTTGATCATGGTTGTATGTTTTATTTGAGGGCTGTTATGATCATTATTATTGTCTTGTACGCCTTGGGATCATTCTTATTTGGAAGATCATTCTTATTTGACTCATGTGAATATGTGTATTTGATGATTTAGAATTGCTAAGTCTATTAGGTGATTGTTGTGGTTCAAAAAAAAAATAAAAAATTTGGGGACTCTATGTAAAAGTTTGGTTGAGGCTTGTAGGGTCCCGATCATCTCATGAGATGATTTGAGGTGGTCGTGGATGTCTACGCCGGGTGACCCACTTCGGCACTTCAGCACGCTTATCCATGAGGGATGGCGGTCTAGGGTGTGAGGTTGTCACAATAACAATTCCTTTAACCATAGTTGTTGTCAAATAAATATTAATTAATTGAGTTAATCCCAACTTAAATATGACTACAAATTTTACAATGTTTATATAACATCATAAATTAAACTATGAATTTTTAAAAATAAAGTTCTTACCTTTTAGCTATGAAGGTGCATTTGGTATGGGATAATGTGAGTAGTGAGAACGTGAATCTTTGAGATTCATAAAAAAATTAATAATGTTCTCAAAAATATTTAATTTTAAATTTAAAAATAATTAATTTCACTAAAAATTAATTGAAATTAATATAATTATACTTTAAAAATTAAATATTTTTATTAAAGTTAGATAATTTATTTAAAAATTCAATAATCTTATCAAGATTTTAATCCTCAAAATCCCTTCAATCAATTTTCATCTTCGTATAGAGATTCCTGCATACAAAACGTCAACTAATATTACTAACTTTGCTATAGTTAACCTTTAGTTTGAATAAAGGAGGGTTGCATTAAATAGCTAACAACTAATAAAAAATTTCATCTGACCATTTATGACATGAAAAAGAAATCTATTATTGCTATTAAATATATTTATTAAACATATAAATAATATAGAAGTAAAGGAACTAAATCTATTATATGAAACATTCAACCTATTTCTATAAACAAATATGTTTCCTAAAAAAATTATATGATAATATACTATAATTAAAATAATATTTTAATTAAGTATTTATTAAATATAATTATTTATAATATCATATGGAAGTGAAAGTATTAAATGAATGTAACACCCCGGTTTTCAAAGCTTAATTTTCAAGTAAAATAATAAATATTTTAATTTTATATAAAAATATCACTGAAAATCGAGATGTTACACGTATCCGTCTATCTTAACCCATAACCATTATATAGATAATAAAATTTGCAAAACTATGAATTTATATTCTTCCAACCAACTTACTGGTTAAGATAAACGAATACATTTAATTCTTCATACGATCTTTATCTTCATACGAGGGTACTTGCCCTTATCCATTCATTATGGACACAACATTTAAATACAATAATCAAATAGAATTAATGGATTCTATTCCAAGGCATTCACATGAGAAATAAACCACAGGGTCTTTACTAACCGTAATTTGAATTTTGATTATCAATACAATTCGTTCAAATAATAAACCTTTAAAAATTAGATAAAAATATTTAGTCTTATCACCATAATACTAATTAATTAATTAAACCCACCCCAACTACACTGAACTACGTCACGAACTTGCGATTTTATTTTCTAAGTACCTGCACGTAAAAAAATAGGGGTGAGCTTGAAAGCCTAGTGGGTCATCTAAACAATTCACAATATTTTTATTATGATACATACACAAGAACATTACAAACAAGTTTCACACATTAATCGTTGCAACATTAGATTGTTTGAGTCGAGAATTTTATCACGTTCTAAATCACGTACCTTTAAGAAATCAAACTCAGGGTGGCACAACCCAAAAATTAGAACTCGTTGGCGATATTCATCATGAATAACTGCCCCATATGTGTGATTCTTATCTTAATCGTGTTCTTTAGTGATGTCACGCCATAGGTACGATATAAGTACGATATTAAATGCATTCATAAAACATATTCAAACTCCACTACACATGGTATTATGTCACAAAGTCAATTATAATAGTATTCACGCATGCACTTTACTATGCTAATATTCCAAGTCGTACATTTCATTATCTGACATTATAATTTATAAATGAATTCAACTACTACATGAATTTCATGCATCCAATTATCATTTGATCAGAATAAAATCATATTGACACACATATCATCATGGCTAAACAATCACAACATTGTATATATATAAAATCATGTACAATAGGTATGCATAAGCCATCTAATAATACTGTAGACCTAATTAATTTAACATTCCTATCTATATATCAAAATAAAATATTATGAAGGCCTAGAATCATTCTCACATGAATCGCTAAATTCCAAAAGTGTTGAGATTCCTCGACGTTGGGCGTTATCAACCTATCCACGCATAAATCACACGTTAATCACTTGTTTTGTATTATATTATATTAATATAATGTGTATACATGTCTATGTTGTATGGTGGTGGTCACATTATACATATAATATAACTTAGCTAATAAACTTCCACTTGATATAATATGATGATCGAGATAGTAATATATGATATACCATAATCTAATATATTATATGCGGTATTGTATGTATGATATATATATATATATAAATATGTTATATAACATTTTGGTTGCTTAAACAAAAAAATAACACTTGAGTTGCAATGTTTAAAAAAAATAATAACGTATTGTATGTATGATATATATATATATATTATACAACATTTTGGTTGCTTAAAAAAATAATAACACTTGAGTTGCAATGTTTTAAAAAATAATAACGTATTGTATGTATGATATATATATATATATATATATATAAATATATTATACAACATTTTGGTTGCTAAAATAAATAAATAAATAAATAAATAAATAAAAATACACTTGAGTTGCAGGGCGGAAGGAAGAAAACAGGGGAGAGAGAGAGAAAAGGGAAAGAAAAGAGGATGGGGAAAAGGAGAAGAAGAAGAAGAAGAGAGTGTGGGCGAGCGGACGAGAGATCGAGAGAGCAGTGGCGGATGGCGGAGAAGAGAGAGAGCGGCGGCGAGATCAGGGAATGGCGGAGAAGAGAAGAGAGGGCGGCGACGACGAGATCCGTGGCGGAGAAGAGAAAAGAGGGCGGCGGCGGCGAGATCCGTGGCGGAGAAGAAAAGAGAGAGAGATGGGGGTTTCGGGCACTGGGGTTTTGAGCAGAGAGTTGAGAGAGAGACCTGGCGAGAGCGAGAGAGTAGAGGCGGTGATGAGTTGCAGCGACGATGAGTCGCGGTGTGCACTGACGGAAAAAGGAAGAGGGAAGAGAGAGGATTTCGAGAGGAAGAGGCTTGTGCGTTTGGGTTTAGAGAGAGCGAGAGCGAGATTTTAGCCAAGATGTCGGCGAGATCTCGGCGAGATTCTAGGCGACATGTCGGCGAGATTTCCGGCGTGATTTCAGGATCATGTTTGAAATCTTTTTTTTTTTCTGGGTATTACAATGAAACACTTAACTTTATTATTCTCAAAAAAGAAACGCCCAATATACTTTTAATAAAAACTAAGTTAACATTAAACAGTAATAAACCTAAATTAAAATGCATTTTTAAAAAAGAAAACCTAAATTAAAATTAAAAAAAAAACGCATGAATACGAGAAAACCCCCGAATCCCAATCCCTAATCTAAATTGTTGAACCACACCCGAGCGAAAAACGTGAGAGCGCGCGCGAATGGTTCCCGCATTCTTCCTTCACGTCTCCACTGCACCCAAAAAAATGGAATCATCTTCTAGGCAGATTCAAGAGGTTCAACCTGTAAAAAGAACAAAAAGAAAGAAGAAGAACAGTGGGAAGAGATTATCGTCGCTATAGGTTTGCAAGCATTTGAGGTTCTTTTTTTAGGTGCAACCAAAAAGAAACTTAGACCCCAAATTCAAGATGCCATATATTTCTCTCTTGTAGATTAGATGTTTTTTTTTAGTTAGCTCTTCAAGTTACCTTTATGGTCTCAGTTTGATTGAAGTTTAGTGTTAATTTCATGCCTTGCATGTGTCGATGAAATTACTGATCTACTTCAAAATTAAAAAGTTTAGTGTTAATTTCATGCCTTCTATGTATTTGATAAAATAACTTAAGAACTTCGCTAAGTTTCAAAGTCTGATCATACTGTCAGCCTATGTTTATATCATAGATGTCTATGTCATAAGCCCTGTACAATCTAGCACTGGGTGCCCTTTAGCATTAATGATGATTCCTAAACAGTGTCAGTTTCTTAAAAGTAACATCTGAATTCAGCTCCATTAGGTGGGTCCTTGTTCGAAGACCCTGTGGGGTCTTGGGAAGTGATGCCTTTGTTATTATCCTCAAAATGGAAACAAGAACACCTGTACCAGAACGTACATTAATGCATCAGGAAGATTAGAAAAATATATAGCTGATTTGCATGGAGAGAGCAGTCAAGTTAATATAGAATTCATAAAGCATATATAATTGATGTCTAATATATGTTTATGTAAGAATATTCTTCTTGTATCAATTATCAATTCTCGATTATTGAGAAGAATGATTATAGGCGATCTCGATTATTACTATTTAGGGACCCAAATTAAATTTTTTAACGACCCTTTTTCTCTTTTTAAACATATTGATGATGCTTTTTTTTTTCTTTCTCTTTTGGTATTGTTCTTGGGTGTATTCATCAACTAAAGCTGCACAAAATCAAGTGTAAGGCCAAGTGATTGATAATGGTGAGATCATACTCGCCATCAATCATTGTATATATGCATATATGTATAATATTACAAATGAAACAAGAAAACCATGTAAGAATGTTACAGAAGTAAGAAGAAGAAGACCTAGATGTCAGAGAAGGCCGAGGAAAATCATGTAAGGAAACTTAGTTACAACCTCTTGAGATTAGTAAGAACTTGGTTAAAATTTGTTTGCATTTATTAAGTAATATGTTATTCCATTTCTTGGAGGATTTACTGTCCTTGATCTTGTTAAGTTTAAGGTGCATGTTCTATTATCAAATTGCAATTCATTAAATTAGTATTCAATTTTAGATTTGTTTGATATGTTTTGTTTTTTTGAATTGTGCATGATACTTTGAGTTTTTCGTGTAAATACAATAATGTTTACAGTTGCTATTTATATGCGTAGTCCTTTTTCTTTTCTTTTTCTTTTTCGTTTTTTTTTTTCTTTTTGTGTTGGAAATCATAAATTATTAGAACAACATATTCTTGGTTCTTCTTTACATTTTTCAATAGAGAAAAATGCTAGAAAAAATGGAAGAATTATAAGCACAAGTAGAAACTGGGGAGAGCTCCAACCCAATTAATGAGGGTGTCATTGCAGAAGATGTAATTTTCATACCCATGTAATTTTTTGCTACTTAATTTAGTGTAATGTTTACAACATTAATTTGACTTTAATGATAGATCTTAAGTCCAAAATCAGGTTATATTTGGGGTCTAGGACATGGACCTAAGCCGATTGCACGCGCTTCTCCGAATGCAGCCCCGTCATATGCACCACCAGTAGACGACATAAGACAAATATACCAAGAATCCCAAAAAAAGATTGATGAATTGATTGCTTACAACAAGAAGCTGGTTGCGAAGAATACATTCTTGGAAAGTCACTACAAGGAGTTTGAGGAGACCGTAGCACAAATTAAAGCAATGTTCGTACCTCCAGACATTGATATGACTCAACCACCCGATTCTAAGACTTGATCGCTAATGGTAAGTATAATTTAGTTTCTGCAAAGAACTTTATATTATTAAAATATATCTATGATTAATTTACTTTTATGATATATCACAACATGTTGACATCTCATATAAATATTTCGGGTGGTGAGTAGTGGTTGTTGCATTACATATAAAATTAAATAAATGCATTTCACACATTAAATTCATCAATTTCATTTGGTTTACACAAATTTTCTTTTAGGGCCTTAGAATTGTGAGATTATAGGTCTCCTATTAACTTAAAATATTATTAATGAATGTGAACTCTTTTATGACAAATAATGATTATTTTTTAGAGGAATTGTACAACTCCAATGACTCTTGTTTGTTAATGGATTTTTCTTCTAGCTTTGAATAAACTTTGTAATATCTAATTACTCGTAGGATCCTACTTAGTTCAAATGATATTTAAGTACTATTTATTATAGATATAAATTTTATTGGCATATCATGTTTTTTATTTCATTAAAGTCAAGTTCTTAAAGCTTTATGTTTTAATTATCATATGCATTATTGATTTAACAAAAATTCTTAGTATTATAATTTATTATGTCCTACTTGCTAATTTAAGTATAACTTTAGTTTTATTTTATTTGATTAAGATTATTGTTAATTTTTTTTTGATAATTGATATTTATTTGTTTAGGATCATTTTTTCAGGGTTTTTGACATGATTACCCTTCAAAAATAAAAAAATTTCACAAATGCCATCAAAACACAAATATTGACCCCTTTGCCCTACTTTACTGTTCAGTGCCCAGTCAGCCTACACACAAGCGCCACGTGGGCGGTGGAGGTGGAGTTCTTAGGAAGGCGTCTTTTGAAAAAACGTCTTCCTCAGTCATTTTTTATAGGGAAGGCGTTTTTTCAAAAGACGCATTCCCTTAAATTTTTTTTTTTAAAGTAAAGGGAAGGCGTATTTTCAAAAGACGCCTTCCCATTAAAGAATTTTTTTTGCCCAAGAAGGGAAGGCGTCTTTCTAAAAGACGCCTTCCCTTCATTTTTTTTTTTAAGTAAAGGGAAGGCGTCTTTAGAAAAGACGCCTTCCCTTTAAAGAATTTTTTTTGCGCAAGAAGGGAAGGCGTTTTTTTTAAGGCAAGGGAAGGCGTCTTTTCCCGTGAAATTTTTTTTATTTTATTTTAAGGGAAGGCGTCTTTCTAAAAGACGCCTTCCCTTAACCTAGCCCTACTTATACGCAGACCCCACCATCTCTGAGCACACGACCCCACTATCTCTCTAAAAGCCATCGAAGGAGTTCGCTGTCCTCGTTGCCGTTGCCGTTGCAGTTGCCATCACCGTCGTCGAAAGCCTCTCGCTCTCTTCTTACGAGCAACGCCGCTGCTCGTGCTCTCCCTTCCTGTCGACGTCATTCTCTCTTGCTCTCTGCAACTCCTTCCTCCGTGCCGTCCCCTTCGCCGTCGTCGGAAACACTGGTCTCGCCCTCCTCGCTGTGTCGGCGCTCTTGTTGTCTCCTTCGAGCAACTGCTCGTGGTCTCCCCCCCTCTCAACACCATTTCCTCTCTCTCTCTCTGCAACTCCTTCCTCCATTGTCGTCACCGTCGTCGGAAGTCTTCCTCGCTGTATCGACCCTTTCCTTTCGCTTTCTTTTTGCGAGTGACGTCATTCTCTAGCTTGTTACAACACTTCCACCATCAAATTATTTTATTGGGTAGGTTTTTTTTTTTGATATATTTTATGGTTTTTGTAACTTATGAAAAATATTTATGTTTTGATGAGTTGTATAAATTATTTGGATCAAATGACTAATTTTATTTTATTTTCTGACGTATATTGTAGACATTTGATGTCGACGTCAAAGTACGTAGCATTGCGAAGACCTCTCCGGTGAGAATCAGGTATATAATAATTTGATTTGTTATTTAGATTATTTTATTAGCAATTAGTCACGTTGAAAATAAGTTTTGCGCTAATTATATCAAAACATAAAAATAAATTTTAAATCATGAAGTTAAATTGTTCAAATACCTCGAGAGAGATGTTTTTAAATTGAATATTAATTTTTATAATATAATGGTTTTTAAATTGAATATAAATTGTTCAAATATCAGGAGAAAATTATCATTTTTGGCTCTAACATAAAAATAATAGAATGGTTTCATAGAGGAAACTATTAGAAATAAATTCTATCATAGATTTAATAACACTTCAGGGAAAGTGAAATATGCAAAGACTCGAGAATGAAATGATGCCTAGTAGATCAACAATGCATATAGATGCCCGATTGAGAGAGCTAATACTATGCCACCAAAAAATCTATTTATTTACATTTAATTTGTACTAGGAGATCATTACATATAAATAAATATTCTTTTGGTAATCTCTTAGTTGTTAATATCATTACATTAATGAAAAGAGAACATTTATATATAATCAATAAAGTCTATTTAAAGAAGCCCGTTGCTTGAATTTGGACTTATATAATTAATTGTGGAGCTTTTTTTGTTTCAGATAAAATTTTGCCTCCTTCACTAATTCTCCTTAAGTGGACCGTGATTATATTGTTCAATCTTCGGGAAGGTCAAATGTTAATTACATTTCTTTGTAATTGTTACTTTGTTGAAATCAAAGGCTTTAATTTCATATTTTGTTTGAAAGAATGACGATTGTATTTTGCTTATTCCCACACAGATGACAGATAGGTTTGTTTCTATAATGTGCTACAGTGGTGGTTCTGTAGTACATGGTTCGCGAGGTGCATCATACGATAGACCGCCAGTAGGGCTTGTAAGAGTCCGATTAGGCATTGGTCTTGAAGAATTTGAAGGGGTTATTCGAGGTGCACTACGTATTTCAACGTGTGCAACGATCAATATCACCTATAAATATCTTTTGTTTTTTGGCGAAAAGGATTTCAATTATACGGTGCTTCCGATTAGCAGTGAGGAAGCGCTAAGGGATATTTTTTCCATGTTGCAAGAAGTCACACCTCCTACTAATATGGAGGTGTATGTAGAAGTTGTTGGTGGAAATCCAACCCAAGGTCGTCAAACAGGTCATCGGCGAAGCCACATGAATTTTGGCGATCATAGTGCACGGAGATCAATGGAGCACATTGGTCCGAGTACAGCTTCACCTATTGATGCTACAATCGATCACATGACCAATGATTCTAAAGATGCCAGCCCTTCAAATGTACATTTGTCTGATGATGAATTCAATTTTGAAGACGGCGACAATGCCCACCTTGACGAAAACAGTGATGAAAATAGTGATGACGATGATGGACATGAGATGGATAATTTTGTTGATATGCGTGGTACTTTGTTGAGAGTAATTGAAAATGATGGGTCTATGTATGCATCGCCACTACGAGAAGATGGCAATGGCATAAGCATTGAAAAAATAGAGTTACAAGACACTGAGTTGCATAGTATGGGTGATACACCATAACCTACCATAGCAAGTTTTTAGGCTCCATCACCGAATTTCATGGAACTTAATCGTGCAGCTATGACCCTATTATCAGACAATCATGATAACATATCGATGGGGTGGAACGAGTCACAAGATCTTTGGGAAGGACTCACATTTCCCTCAAAGGAAGACTTGCAACATAGAGTTAAACGATGTTGTATAGCCAAGCAACAAGAATATGTCGTGGTCGATTCATAACCCAAATTTTGGTCAATTAGGTGTAAGAAATGGAAATATGGTTGCCAGTGGAGGCTAAGGGCTTCGAATCGCAAGAAATCGGGATTGTTTGAGGTCAATTCCCACACACATGTATTTATGCCCAAATGTCGCAAGATCATAGACAATTGGATTTAAAGGTAATATATCGCGAAATTTTTGATATTGTAAAGCGAGATCCTTCAACTTCTGTGTCGGCGCTACATCGAGTAATTAAAAATAATTACAAATATGATGTGCACTACAGAAAAGTGTGGCGTGCAAAAAAGAAGGTGATGGAAAAAATATTTGGTGATTGGGAGGGATCGTATAACCTACTCCCAAAATGGATGGATGCATTGAATGCTAGTAATCCAGGTTCGCACGCATTTGTAAATCACTACGAACCTGACAACAATGGGACTGCCACGTTTCATCGTTCTTTTTGGGCTTTTGGTTCCTCAATTGAGGGTTTTAAGCATTGTAGGCCTATCATACAAATATATGGTACACACTTATATGGACAATACCGCGGTAAATTGCTTATCGCCACGACAATCGATGCAGCCAGTCACATATTCCATCTCGCATTTGCTATTGTTCATCAAGAAAATACTAACAATTGGGCATGGTTTCTAAGGAAGCTTTGTTATAGCGTGACTAACAGAGAAGGCATTTGCCTTGTCAGTGATCGTCATCCTGGCATATTGAATGTTGTTAAAAGAGTAGAGAAGGGTTGGACTGAGCCTGAGGCATATCATAGGTTTTGTTTGAGGCATGTGGGTAGTAATTTCAATGATAAGTACCATAACGAGAAGTTGAAAGATTTGGCCAAGGCAGCAGGGTCACAACACCAACCACGTAAGTTTGATGCACTAATGAAAGAACTAGAGCACCAGAAAGAGGGTTGCACAAGATGGTTTAATCACATTACCCTTCCGAGAGAGAGTTGGACAATGGCTTACGATGGTGGGGTGCGGTATGGTTGGATGACTACCAATGTGGCTGGTTAGTCTATGCATTTACTTCTTTGAATTCTCTGAGCTATTTTTTTATTGTATACTTTACTAATATTTTGTGCAATTACCGTCTGATTTGTTTCCTATTTTTTTCTTTAGAGTGTTTCAATGGAGTATTGAAGGGGGCTCGATTTTATCCGGTCACAGCATTTGTGTAGTTCACGCTTTATAGATGTGCTGCGAAGTTTTCACAAAGTATGCGGTTGAGAAAATGAGAAATTGTGTGCTTAAGGCAGGGAACCACACTGTTACATTGATCAATCGACAACTTGAGACATTTGAGGTTGTTACCGGTATACAAGATGTTCGCATGAACAAAGGGGGAAACAAGCAGGTCGCTCGACTAAAAGATCGTTTCTGCAACTGCGGCAAATGACAATGTTACGGGATTCCTTGTTCACACGTCCAAGCAGCGTGTCGTTATGCTTCGATCAATTGTGACCAATACATTGATCATTGGTACCTCATCCAGCATTACTCTAAGTGTTATGAAACTCAGTTTCATCCCATTCCGCACGAATCTTATTGGCCATAATGTACTATTCCGTATACGGTGATACCTGATTTTGGTCATGTTCGCAAATCTGGTCGACCGAGGTCATTGCGCTTAAGAAATGAGATGGATATAAGGGAACCATCGTCTAAGATTAGATGTGGACATTGTGGACAAGAAGGCCACAATAGGCGGAAGTATCCAACCCTCCGTGATGGGGCTGCATAAGCTATTGTTTGGCCACATATATTTCATGTTTTCTACTTTTTCAGTCTCATGTATCTTTTGCAATGTAATATGACACTTTTGGATAGACTTTGTCATGTACGAGCTATTGTCTGATAATGATTATCGCATGCAGTTGCAGTGTTCTGTACCTTCCGATTATATATTTTTTTATTGTTTCATTTTTTATCTTTTTCTAGTATTTCTTTATCTATGTTTGATGCTAATATGCCAATGTTAGTTCATCTAGGTTAGATGGATCAAAGACCTTTAGATCCATCAGTACTGTCGTTGCAGGTCCGTCATCGATCTGGTCCCATCTGGGATGGAGAGGTACTTACATATTATTTTGATATTTAATCCCTTTTGAATTAAATCTTTGATTGACAATATAATAATTTTTTTTTTCAGCCAGTGCAAGAGTTGCATTGCCGACGCAGGGAGGCCGTGGTCCATCGCACACTTCCACTTGACCCACGTATTATTCCATACTTGCAGCGAGCTGGTTTTTATGGGGTAGCACGTGTTGGATACATTCAGTTAGACTGGCACTTAATTACGGCCTTCATTGAACGTTTGCGTCAAGAGTTTCAAACTTATCTGAAGAAGCAACAAAAATTCAAATACAACAGTATGCACGAGCATATATTTTACAGCTGATTGGAGGTGGGTTGTTGTCAGATCAGTCCAACAATCTTGTACACCTATGTGTTCTGCCTCTTCTTGCGGACTTCGATGTGGCTGGTACATACGCGTGAGGCAGTGCAGTGTTAGCATGGTTATATCGTCAAATGTGTCGTGTCGTTGATTTTGACAAACGAGGTGTTTTAGGAGCACTGGTCCTAGTACAATTATGGGCATGGGATAGATTTCCATTTTTGGCTTCACGAAGATGCAACATTCAACGCGAGGATCATGCCGGTCCAACTGCACATCTGTTGCCACCACCACCATTGGCATATAGGTAAATGAGTACTTTTTTACTTAACTCCAAACGTCTCTTCCTTTTCAACATTCACTGTTAAACATTTATTAATTCGTCTTTGAGGGTTTTGCAGGTGGAGACACGCCTTGATAAAGAAAGAGGTCTCAACGCATGTGTTGAATAAATATAGAGAGACCTCGGACACTAAAGGTTTTGAAGAGGTACAATATTCCAAACAATTTACATACATGTATTGCTTAATTTTTTTCATTGTTTTTCAATTTTAACGTTAGGGGTCCATGTACAGGTCAGTTGAACTTCATACACCGATGATTTGATTGATGCCTTGCCAGATTATTGCAAGCATGGGCGACACATTTGGCACATTGTTTCTCCACTCATTTGTTTCGCTATAGTTGAGTTACATCGGCCAGATTGAGTGTTACGTCAATTTGGCATGAGACAAACGATTCTGGAGTCATGCGACACAAGTATTGAGCTTCACAAGTGTGATATGAGGAGCCAATGTGACAGTGATTGGATTCAAAAGCACAAATATTATGTTGATGAATGAGAGCGTCGTGCTGATAACTTGGCAGTTGGTGAAAGTAATGATTCGTCACATATGGAGTACAATGACCCATACATGATTTGGTTTCGATCAATTACCCGAAGGTATATGACTGAAAGTGGTGCAACTATCGATTTCTTGGTAAGATAGTACATTATGCAATTCACGTTTTCACTTATTACTAAGCTAAGTTGTAGTTATTTTTGCTAACGTATAACACTTTTAATTTATTTAGGTTCGCAACGTGGCTCAAATTCATTTGCGCAGTGAGGTTAATGATATGACTGTAGTGACGGACACTAAGAGGATATCAATGACTACGCTACAAACAGTACATGCTGATTACATGATTATGAGGGACACAACAGAGGGACAATCGTCAGCATATCATCAGAGTCCCATCACTCCTTCCGGTCATGCTGATTCATTCACGAATGTCCACACGTCACCATCGCAGCACGATCCTTCCCCCTTTGGCGATGCAATACCAGATGTTGATATGGACCCGACAACTACTTCATTTGAGGACAATCCAACCTTGGGTGAAGAAGGAAATTGGATAGGTAGACGGAAAAGAATGCCAAGGCGAGGACGTGCATTTATAGCAGATACAGCTATGCCCGTTGACGATGATCTAGCACCATCTGTCGAGCAAGTTGTTCAGGTGTCTTTGCAGCAGTATACAAGAGATCACTTACGGCGCAATAAACGACGTAAATGGCCAATAGGTGGCCGAGATTGACAGCTTGTTTTTCATTTAAACTTGTATATGTTTTGATAATGTTGTACTCAACATGTATGTATATTTGCTACTTCAATTCAATAAATTTTTTTAAACAGAATTACCTTGTATATGTTTGATAGCTTTGATTTTTCATTTAAACTTGAATTCGGGATGGGGGTCCAAAAATTCAACCGGACATGGGAATGAGATTCCGTCGACTCCGGGGGATCGGGGTAGGATAGTGGGTCGTGCTGAAAGTGGTCGGGTTAAAAAAAACCACGTGGTTTGGCTTCGGTGAGGCCGAACAGTTTAGTAAAAGCTTTGATTTTTCATTTAAACTTGAATTTGGGATGGACGTCCAAAAAATTCAATCGGACATGGGAATGAGATTCCGTCGACTCCAGGGCATCGGGGGAGGATAGTGGGACGTGCTGAAAGTGGTCGGGTAAAAAAAACCCCGTGATTTGGCTTCGGTGAGGCCGAACAGTTTAGTAAAAGCTTTCATTTTTCATTTAAACTTGAATTCGGGATGGGGGTCCAAAAATTCAACCGGACATGGGAATAGGATTCCGTCGACTCCGGGGGATCGGGGGAGGATAGTGGGACGTGCTGAAAGTGGTCAGGTAAAAAAAACCACGTGGTTTGGCTTCGGTGAGGCCGAACAGTTTAGTAAAAGCTTTGATTTTTTATTTAAACTTGAATTCGGGATGGGGGTGCAAAAATTCAACCGGACATGGGAATGGGATTCCGTCGACTCCGGGGGATCGGGGGAGGATAGTGGGACGCGTTGAAAGTGGTACTTCATTGACACAAGTACAAAAAAAAATCCGTATGGAAGGCGCCTTTTAGAAAGACGCTTTCCATTAAAATAAAAAAAACATTATTTTAAAGGGAAGGCGTCTTTCTAAAAGACGCCTTCCCTTGCCTTAAAAAAAATGCTCCCTTACGTTGCGTAAAAAAAAATCGTTAAAGGAAAGGCGTCTTTTAGAAAGACGTATTCCCTTAAAATAAAAAAAATAAAAATTAAAGGGAAGACGTCTTTCTAAAAGACACATTCCCTTGCCATAAAAAAATTTCTTTAAAAGGAACGCGTTTTTTCAAAAGACGTCTTCTTTACGTATTGTTATAAGATTTGTGATAGATGATCTAAAGGTTTTGATATTATGATTGACATATTCATATATGTACAGGTTGTGATAAAAAAGAAAAGAATGCAATGATTGTCAATATAGGATTTTCGTTAAGGATAACATTCAGCGACAAAACTTTTCGTTTTTAAATAACATTTGCATTGAAAATTTGTTAGTAAATGTCATTAGTGACGATTTTTTATTAGAGCTATTGGTCTTATTTGTTGTGGCCAAATGTTTTTAATGACAGAACAATTCGTTAATAATTATTTACAATTCTTGACGAATGTGATTTGTCGTCAAATATATTTATAGACTAACTAACCATTCATCACAAACAAAAAATAGTGATAACCGATAATGTGGCGACCTCGCGCCCCAGACCACCAACCCCACAAGGAATGGCGTGCGGAATGCCGGGGCGGGACGCCCGGCGTAGGCATCTCCGACCACTCCTCAACTCCCGTGAGGTGGTTAAGACCCTACGAGTCTTATCTCAAACAACGACATAATATCAAAAGGTACTAAATAAAACTATCCACCGTATTAATCATCAAAGACAAGAGATAATCCATAAAAACGAACCACAAATAAAACCATAATCCCTACAGTCCATTAAAATTGACATACACATAAAGTCCAAAATTGTGGGTACAAATAAAAACCGTCATATGCCCACATGGTCTATCTAACAAGTCCCAACTCACCCATACTACAATGTGGTAAGTGTTATAATTACATAATCCAAAATATAATACTTCATAATTTAAAACACAGTTCAATCAAAATGCCTCTCAACTCACATCGAGGCCTTGGATTCTCTCGCAGGCAAGGCCCTCAAGATATGACCACTCCTTTGCCCTTATTCGGGACAGAAGGACCTGAAAGAGGAAAATGAGGGTGAGCCAACGGTGCCCAGTGAATAGAATTCAAATATGCTATCAATACTCATCAATAAATATCATGTATGCATGTCAATGTGTAGCATGATTAAAAGCTCATAACATATAGATATCAAGCATTTATAATAAGTTCGATGCAAGTAAAAGCTTATCAATTTGGATCCACATTCCACATGCATTGGGTTACTAGTGCACGTCTATTTCACCTTACCGTTGATCCCAATCATGTTTTATTTGGGTTACTAGTACACGTCTATTTCACCGTGCCGTTGACCTCAATCATTTCCTTTCCTAAAACCCTCCTATGACAAGGTTAAGTCCCCCTATTAGCCAGATAGATGGGCCCAACCAAAATCATAAGGTTTTCTCAAATCAATGCATCATTCAAAACATTAGAACACATTCATGCTTTCAACATACAATATATATAAGTGATATGATGACATAAAAGATATAATCATAAATGAAGTCTACTCACAACCAAGCCTCGCGAGAGTATTTAACCACACACGACCACCAAACCGAATCAACCCAATCAAGATCCTGAAACATACATCAATATCCTACCATACATCAATTTCTATGCTCAATCACATAGACATTACACATCAACCCTAAATCAGCCCACATATAAACAATAGGCCTAAATCCCATCTAATCCCATCATTCAACTCAAATCACATGACTTAGGCCTCTAATGCATAGTTCTCATACATAAACCATTCTATTAATCAAAAATACTGATTTTTAATTCCTTAGGCATAAACATGCCCAAATTTGGTCACTTGATCACAAGTAGGCCTAACCCATGATATGGTCACAACCACCAAATCTGTAGCATAATCAACTCTAATCATGCTTAATTAAACATAAGTTGCATCAATTCAATGATTCTAGGCCAAAAGCATCAAAAGCCCTAAAATATGAAATTTTCCATACTTAAGTCATATTGTCGATTTACACTAGGTCACCATGTTCAGCCATGTATATCACTGATTTTGCATCATGGGTTCATCAACAATGGCAACTAGGTCAACATAGTTGACATGCAAACTATTTGGAAAGGTCTAAGTTCATATTCTAAATTTATGTCTAATACAAGCAACCCTACCAATTCTTCATTTACTATTCTGTTCAGATGTATCAATATACCAACAGAAATATGTAATCACAAAATCAACCGTACAGATTGAAGTATGTGAAGATACAAACCTTCTGTCCAAATATCAGCCCAATCCAACGGTGGACCGAAAAGATAAGTATATTTGATGAACAAGTCTCTAATCAGACAATTTCTCCTTTCCTGCTGCAAATACTCAAACTCAGATGACTATATCACACAAAATACTAAACTAATACACATCTCCACCGTTAAGAATACAGAAATATCCGTTATAAACTATATACCCAAATTTTATATCCATCCAACGGTAGATTTAGGAGATCTACAAGTTTGAGTGAAACACCACGAGAAATCCAGAATCTCTGACCAGCTTTGTTTCAGAGGTGAGATCTCTCATAAAAAACCTAAATCAAGATCTGCACCGTTCAGAATTCAGAACTATCAATTGTACACGACATACCCAAATTTTATATCCATCCAACGGTAGATTAAGGAGATCTAGAAGTTTTAGAAAAACGGTGCGAGAAATCCAGACTTTCCGACCAGCTTTGTTTGAGAGGTTATATCTCTTAGACGAAACATCAGATCAAGATCTCCACCGACAAGAATGAATAACCATAAGCTACGAACTTTCTGACAAATTTTGAGCTCAATCTGACCATATATTCCAAAGATCAATCTCTTTGATGAAAATGTCGCAGGGATCTTCCTCCTGCAACTCTCTCCTTCTTTCTCTTCTTCTTTCCTTTCTCTCCACTCACCTCTTTCTAGCACTTCCTTGATTCCCTCCTTGATTCTCTCCTTGATTCCCTCCACTCATTCTAACACTTCCTTGAGGGCATGAGACACTTGTCCACTTTCATGCACCAACCTTCACATGTGTTGGTCTCATACTACCCATACCAACCACATGTACTTTAACCAATTTCATGCTTCCATGTATTTTAAATGTCCAATCCATTTAATACACAAAATTTTCATTCTCATTTATCCTTTTATTCAATCAATCCTAACTCATATCAATTCATGGTTTAATGGGCCCATGCATAAATAATAACATAAGCATTATAATTTAATTTAACATGACTCATATACAATTTATGATACACATATTTATATACATTATCAAGCATCAACTATACAAACATTAAACAACCATCAAACAAACACCAAACATAACAAGGCAACGCATAGAGTTTGGGCAAAGTGCAATTGGGTTATGGGCTAGATGAAATAATTTTTGGGGCGTCACAGATAAAGTGTCGTCAACTTTTCGGTGATGATTTGGATGTCTTCGCCAATATGTATAACATTTGTTGCAAAAAAATTTAGTTGCTGATGAAATATTTTTTTTCATCACCATTGAGAATCAATGACGGGCATACGGCGACGGAATGAGAACGACACACTTTTCTTCACTGAATAAGTTTAACAACAGAAATGTTAATCTTTGGCGACGAAAGCCTTTGTCACCAAAGACACTTTTCCTTGTAGTGGTGTGAAAAGCGGCTCACTTTTTAGGCATTTTTTCCAAAAAAAAAATCTTCAATTTATCCTTCTAAGTTCTAAGTTTTATTCTTAATTGCCCTTATTCATATTTTTGAATAATTTTAGTCATTTTAATCATATTAAAAGAAAAAATATACATAATTTTTTTTTATAAAAAAATTCTTTGTTTTAATTATATTTTTAATAATAATCAAGTGCAGCGCACGTGTACCACTAATAATAATAATAATAACAATAATAATAGTACTAAATAAATAAATTATAAATGTAATCCAAATTAAACCATGTAAATGAACCTTAAAAATGAAAAGAAAAAGAGAATCTCAAATAACAGCATGCATGCATGATTGTTCTGACACGTCTCTTACCATACAAAATAGGCGGTACCGTGGTAGCTCTAAGAGGCCTACTTTTATACCTTTGAATCAAAGAAAGAAAGGAAAAATATTCCAAAATTGGCTTTTTTCCTTGAAAATTACTTCATTTATGACCGTTTCATTAGATTATGATTTATTCATGCACGCTCAAGTGCTAATCTCTAGAGAATTGATCCAATGGCCAACCTCAAAAGTAAACGCGCGCTCCCGGCGAACTTCTGCCCTCGTTTGTTTAATATACAGTTTGGTAGAAGGCGGTGGAATAAACTAATAATAAATTATAATTAATACAAGGAATTACGCTCTGAAATCAACGTCGAAAGCACCATTAATATTATTAATTCTCTTGCTAACATAGACAAGAAAACATTTGGCTCTAGCTTAATTCTCTCATTAATCTCTCATTTCTTTCTTTCAGATTTGATCAGATTCAGAAGCCAGAGAAAGCGTGATAAATAATAAAGGGTCGTCGTCTCAGTTGATTAGCTGGTCATGATCAATAATTAATGAAGTTGTTTCCATGGAAACAGAAGAAGTAATCACAGGTGCATGTGCTAGGCTGGTTGACTTGTTAACCAGGATCTGCCATATACATAAACTTGGTAATTAATTGTTTCTTCTCACTAATTAGTTTCATTCCTAATTGCACAATCCATAACTTAATTAACCCTTTATTGGGTTTAATTTGATCTCCTTCTTCTCCAGGAATTGATGATCTTTTGTTTCGAGTTTTATATATGTTAGATCTCTCTCAGGCATATTTGCTTCTGATGTCAATGATGATGATGATAAAGAAGAAGAAGAAGAAGAAAAAAGCTCATGGCGGGGAAGGAGTATTTTTTGAAGAAAGATGGTAATATAATAGAGATCATGGGCGGCTTCTTATTTAATTCCCTCGTCAGGTTATTTCCTTTGATCATCATCTTCTTCTTAGTTCATTGTCTTTTGTTTCTCATAGCCTATCTCACGAATCATTAGATGTAATTCAAATTGTTGGTGGATTTAACTCCAGAGTTAGTCTCACGTCGACTATATGCTCATCATAGATAAAACTCATCATATGAAGTCGCATCTCTCACACAAGCAGGAGGGTTTTTTTTTTCTTTTTTTGAGAAGGGACAATATTCACAAGAGCAAATTGGTCGAGTTACAAGCGCCCAAAGGCCCGATGGCCCAATTTGGGGGGGCCCATAGGAGTGATAATATCCGCTCAAGCAAACTGGTCAAGTTATGGCCTCCCAAAGGCTCGTTGTCCCATCTTGGGGCATGTATGGGGTACAATATCTACTAGGGTAAACAGGTTGAGTTACCAATGCCCAAAGGCCCAATAACCCAACTTTGAGGCCCGTAAGAATGACAATATTACTTGGGCTACCTAGTCGAGTTATGGATGCCTTTGGGCATGGCCAAATTTAAGGGCTCGGGACAATATCCACTCGTGCAAACCGGCCAAGTTATGAGTGCTCAAAGGTCAAACGACAATATCTGAGTGCTCAAAGGTCAAATGACAATATCGCCGTCTTCCTCTCTCAGCGTCTTCCTCTCTCCGCACTGTAACCCTAGATATCGCTTTTTCGAAGCTTCTCCCGTTTTTTAAAACATGGCTTCTAATTGGAATGCAGCAGCTAAAGAAAGAATAGTCAGTCTAGAAATTATTTTTTAACTTCTTCATCTTTGTCGTTTCTTAGTATGTTCTTCTTTCTCTCTTTTGCAGGAAACCTTCGTCAAAGAATACTACAATGAAGTGCTGATAACTGAATCTTCCAAGCTTAAGCTGCCTGAGTACTCTCTGCAATCTAGTTACCGAAAATTCTGCTCAAGAAAAGGCGCTGTGAAATTCGGTGATCTGGGCATAGGTGGAAGAGAACTAAAAGATGTGAGTATATTGATAAATCCGAGGGAATCAGCTCTTCACGATTCAGTTGCCGTTGAAGTAGCAGGCCATCTCATGGGAGAAGGTGGATTACTAAAGAGAAAGTTTACAATATCTTTGATACTACAACCCAATCACACAGTGGGAGGTTATTATATACTAAATGAAACATTTAGATCTCTGGAGGACGATGAAGAGGATGCATTAGCAGTTGCGCTTGGCCCTATTTCTTATCAGGTGCAGTATACAATTAAGTAGTGTTTTGATGAGTTCAGAAATTCCATCCCATATTTTTCTTCCTATCGCTGCAGGTTGATAATAGAAATGGATGAGTGAGTTAGGTTGATAAGAGGGAGTTAAAGTTTCTTTTTTTAGGGTTTTTGCTTAGCTTTTTGTATGTTTTGTTAATTTAATTTCCTTATATTCAATACCATTTTCTTTCTAATAAAAACTAGGGGGTTTTGATCAATTATATGTTATCCTGCTCTATACAATCCAGAATGCACATGGTGTATATTTGTTTGTCCATCTACATGAATTTATGGCCAAAATCAAGTACTGCTTTTAAATTCTAGTATTTTCATATTGCAAATTCTTTGTATTCTCCCCATATTTTGGTATTTATAATATCTTCCATACTTATAAAATAAAACTTCGGCGGACAGATTTACATCATATAAACATCTTTTTGGGGCAAATCCCTTTTATTTAATTTTTTGTTATGATATAAGTATATAAAAACACATATAAAGAACATTATGTGTTATCAATCTTTCATGAGACATAAAATTAAAGCCATTTTGAAAATTTTCGGCTATGTACTGGAAATTTTCTAATTTTTTTTATTGTAAAGTCTTGTAATATCTCCCAGTATTTTAATATTTATTATATCTTTTCATACTTATATAAAAAAAAAATTCATGATTGATTTAGATCAAATAGTTATAAGTACACAAACACACACATATAAAAAAACATTATATTTATTATTTTATGTTCATCGTTTGCATGCTTTTTTTTTCTTTCAAATATCATAATCGCTAACAAATTTTTAATTTCTTGTAGAATATTTCGGACTCCTACAGGACTCAACCACGGCTTGAGCTTGAATATGATAATGACATGGTTAACAATATTATGGCCCAGACCACCATGATCAGTTTCATGGTTAACAAAAAAGTGAGTGTTATTTTGTTAAAGGATTGCTCTATAGGTAGATCTATAACTTATAATTAAAGCTCCAAACCAGATATTAGATTAATTATAAAAAATAAAAATAAAAAACACACATACAACTAGCAAACCTCCCCCACACCAATCTAGTATAATAACTCTTCCTTTCAATTAACATCCTTATACAAAATTATCAAGCTCTCAACATTACCCTGTGGGTAATGGGTAATGTTGAGAGCTTGATAATTTTGTAACTTTTGATAATTTAGTAACATTACCCTGTCGTCAGTATGTACGTTATTTTAGTAACTTTTGATAGTTTTACTTCCATTTTAGCATTTTGAGGTGCATTTATTAGTTCAACAGGGTTTATATGAATTTTAAAAAAAAAAAAAAAACTAATGATAAGTAGGTTTTTACTTGTCTTTTATGTCATAGTTTTGGTTTAATACATATATTTCGGTTTTTACTTTTAGATGTTATTTTAGGTGAATGTTTTGAGAGTTTTTACACTAAGTTCATGTTTGGTTTTGTAGGTTTTAAAGTGGTCTTGAAGTGATTTGAAAGTGACGAACAAGTGACCAAGCATTTGAAAAACGAAACAAGTGCAAAACTAAGCAAAGAAGTGGAGAAAATCGCCTAAAAATGGAGAAAAACCACAACCAAACTCGAGACCGAGCACCGCAGTGTCCACAGTGGGCGCCCTGGTGTGGAGTGGTGGTGATGAAAAAAAGAAAAAACAATACTTGGGCGCCACGACTCCCACAGTGGAGGTTGCGGCACCGATGCGATTCCTTCTCCTACTATGTGTAGGATTTTGCCCCGAAATTCCTCATATGAAATCTGATTTTTATGGGATATTTTTCTACCTTCTCCCACTTATAAATACATCATTAAGGATGATTTTTGAAGCAAAAAAAGAGAGGAGAACAAGGTGAATCGGATTGGATCGAAAGATACGAAGAGTACGAAGTTGGAGACAAGGGAGCGATCTTCACATCTTGCAATTGAGTTTTTTTCTTTATTTCAAAGATGAACTAAGTTATTTTTCTAGATGATAGATGGATCCTAAACTTTGATACTATCTTTTAGATTGATTTTTTTATATTATTAATAGATTTTTTGTAGTTTATTTATATTTTTCAGTTCTTAATGTTTTTTATCTACTGACCATAGATTGCATGTTTTTAGATCTTGAGTTTTTTCCTCGAAAGAGGGAACTTGGGATTGGATTGGGGAAAATATAACCTAAAATAATTATAGAATCGAGAGATTTATAATATTCTTAGAAGTCGTGGAAAAAATCACAAAGCCTATGAAGAGTTTATTTGATTTCGATTTCTCAATAAAAACCAAAATCACATAAACTCTTTACGCTTTGTGATTTTCCACAACTTCAAAGAATATTATAAATCTCTTGATTTTATAACTATTCTAGGTTATATTCTCCCCAATCCAATCCCAAGTGCTCTCTCTCGAGTGTCGAACTCAAGATCTAAAAACATGCAATCTATGGCCAGTAGATCAAAAACATTAAGAACTGAAAAATATAAATAAACTACGAAAAATCTATTATTAATAATAATAAATCAATCTAAAACATAGTATCAAAGTTTAGGATCCCTCTAGAAAAATAACTTAGTTCATCTTTGAAAAAACCAAAAATATTGATGAATATCTAAAATATAAACAAGAAGAAACCAAAAAGCTCAATTGCAAGTTGCGAAGATCGCTCTTTTGTCTCCAACTTTGCATTCTTCGTATCTTTCGATCCAATCTGATGAGCCTTTCTTTCCTCTCTATTATGCTTCAAAAACCATCCTTAATGATGTATTTATAAGTGGGAGAAAATAGAAAAAAATCTCATAAAAATCAGATTTAATATGAGGAATTTCGAAGCAAAATCCTACACGCAGTAGGAGAAAAAATTGCATCGGCACTGCGGCCTCGTGGTGCCCAAGTGCTATTTTTTTCTTTTTTTCATCACAACCACCCAATGCCGGGGCGCTCACTATGGACGTCGCGGCGCCCAGTCTCGAGTTTGGTGGTGGTTTTTCTTGATTTCTAGCCGATTTTCTCCCCTTCTTTGCTTGGCTTTGCACTTGTCTCTTCCTTCCAATGCTTGATCACTTGTTCAATATCACTTTCAAATCAATTCAAGACCACTCTAAAACCTACAAAATGAAACATGAAATAAGTGTAAAAACTCTCAAAACATTCACCTAAAATAACATATAAAAGTAAAAACCGAAATATATTAAACTGAAACTATGACATAAACGACACTTAAAAACCTACTTATCAAATACCCTCAAACTTAAGACTTTGATCGTCCCGAGCAAAGGAAAAACAAACCTAAAACAAATAATATTACCACATTCTAAAACAAAGAATGATTTGATCTGAAAGTATGGACATAAGCATGACCTCAAAGATTGCATGAAATATAATTTCTTGGAAAGTTTCAAAAGTATGAAAGATGTCTAGAATTTTAATTCAACTCCTATATACCATGCCTCACCTTTGATTCTTTAAGAGTGTAAATACATAGTCATTCACTTGAAACCACTTATACATTATATAGATAAAGGCAAGCAAGTGAAAAGCTCATGATCTCAAAATATATATTGAAATTGAATTCTATAGGCCTATTTTTCACATCACTCTCCACTAATATAGATTTCACACCACTTGGAATTAATTGGACTTTTATAGGTTGTAATGTATGTCTAGGGTAAAAGGTATGATAAAAACAAGTAATAATTAGGCTCGAAACACCCTAAACATTTTTTATCATCTCTAAAACATTACATAGAACCATAACCAACTTAGCACATATACCAAAAACCAAATTTTGAAATTTAACAACTATCCCATTGCTTGCTTTCATCTTTTTTCTCTTTTTTTTTTTTTCATTCAAAGAACTACTACACCTCCAAACTTATTTCTTTTTAATACAAGGTATGGCGATCTTTCTTTTGCACATTTTTTTTTTCTATACAGGAAGTAAACATTCCACTAAATACCTGTTCATCTTCATCACCTTCTAATATTCATTCATTCTCATAATTCATCCTCCAAATAGATATACACTTCAACATAGGCAAAGTATTTAAAGGGTGTAAGGGTGAAAAATAGGACTTTAAAAATATGATTTTGGGTATTATTCATAGGTAACAAAGTGTGGCGACCCCACACCGGGCCACCATCCCACGAGGGATGACGTACCGAATGTGGGGGCGGGACGCCCGACATAGTCATCATCAATCAACTCACATCATCTATTAGGATGATTGAGACCCTACAAGCCTCATTCAGACTCTCCATAGAATCCCATTTATTTATTTTTTTGCATCACCTGATAAACAGTTCTACTATCCACCAATATTCAACACAATCAACTTATAGCCTCAACATGAAACAAAGTATCCTGTCATTCCAAAATAAAATATCAAAGTCCACCATGTGTAAGAGTCCATCCATATCTAGGGTCAAGCATACAGAACCATCATCCTAAGTTCAAGGCCACATTGCCATCATCATAAAGTATAGCCAAAATAATACAATTCTCCCACAAGTCCAACACAAGGACATACAACCCAACTCACCATCTAAGTATCATGTATTGCTTATATACTTACAAGATAACAAAAATATACATGATAAGTACGACCATATACAAAATCAACCAAAGAGACCCTCCAGCACTCACATCGTGCCTAACTGTCCACGTGGTTGGGTCCTCATCCAAGCACAATTTCTTTTCCTTTATCTTTCACAAAAGGACCTGAAAAGGAATGAGGGTGAGCCAACGATGCCCAGTGAATAGAATTTTATTATGTCATCAATAAAGTCATGTATGCATGAATGTGTCATGAGATGATTAAATCATATATTATATATGCATATCAAGCATTTCATCATATAACAAATGCAATGAAAAACCATTTTCATGTTCATTTCCACTTCCTTATTCTGGTTTAGACATTAGTCGGGAAACCTAGCACTGTAGTACTAGATTCGGGACACAATATAGTGAACGGAGTTTTTAACATATGCTCAAGGGCACAGTGCTTTCTACTCACATTCTTTCTAGGTTACAAAACTTTCTATGACATGATCATGTCTCCTATTGGCATGCTAAGCCTTGCTAAGTCTTATATGGAGGAGTTCTTCGTAGGGGTGTTCATCAACCCGACCAACCTGACCGAACCGAACCTTTTGTGTTGGTTTGGGTTGGGTTAGATATATTCTTTGGGTTAGGATGGGTTCTAAAATACCCAACCCGATCGATTTGGGTTGGTACGGGTTGAACCCATAAAAACCTGAGTAACCCAACCCGAACCCTAGAATTAGTCTCAAACATTATTTTTCTTTATAGGTTCCACCCTTGTTTTCTTTAGTATTTACACCTTTCTTTTTTCCAGTGCAATCATCTTAATTAAAAATAATAAAAGAACTTATTGCTCTACGAGTATTAAAAAAAAGTAGTAAAAGAATTAACTTGACCTTGATTTCGGGATAGCTACGTCGTCCAAAAAACAATCGTACATGGAATCAGATTTTAAAATTTAAACTTTGCGTATAATTCATGTTTTAGTTATTATATGTTTTGTAGTAATTATTTAGTGAATTATTGTTCGAAGTTATCAAAATTAGGCTCAAGTTCAACCCGATCTACCGACCCAACCCAAACCGAACCCGAACTATTTGGGTTGGGTTGGGTTGGAGGATAGATTGGGTTGGGTTGGGCTGGGCTGGGTTTCAAATTTACCAAGTCGAACTACTTGGGTTGGGTTAGGTTTCAGCCCTAAGTCGACCCAACCCAACCCATGTACACCCCTAATTCTTCGCAGAGCATTTCCCAACCACAAGACCAAATCCATAAACCCCCTCAAACCAAATAGGCCGCACATGAACAATACCACAGGGTTTTACATACAATGCATCATTAACAAACCACAATTCATGTTTTCCAACATATTAGATATAGTTTTATATGATGACATAAAAGATTAAAACATAAACGGAGTTCTACTCACAACCAAGCCACGCGAGATGTCGCCAACCTCACACACAAGCCAATCAAAGACCAATATCAAAATCAAGATCCTAAAATGTCATATCCATTCATACCATATCAATTAACATAATAATTTACATAATAACATTCATTATCCAATTTCCAATACAAAGACTTAGCCTAAGTCCTACACATCCATCTTAAGCTATTACATCAATTCCAAACATAACTCATGGGGAATTATCACATAGTTCCACAATTCTCAATTCACATAAACATATCACTAATCCATACTTCATTCTCAGTCAAGAGCATTTGTACCAAGAACATCAATTAACTTTAGTCACACGACCCTAATCATAAATAGATGCTCTTATTTCAATAATTCAGCCACATTAGGGAATATATATCATTAGGCATCAGTCTAGCCCAAATATAACCCAAATCAACACTCACATCATTTAATATGCATAGTACAATATTTAATCCCAATCATGCTCAATTTCATGATTTTACTGTAACACCCCGTAAATGTAATTAAATATATACGTTGGCGTACACGTATATCGAGATGTATAATACACGTATTTTATACGTATGAGCCAAATATACGTGTGTATGATTAGTAAGGAAGATGATACCTATGGGATCATCTTCTATGGGTACTTACAAGTTAAACATTGGAGTTGATGGGTTGGTTAATTAAATATGTGAATTGAGCGTATAGAAGAAGAAAAAGAGGAATAAAGGAAGAAAAAAATAAAATAACAATTTACTGTTCATTTGCGGGTACTGTTCACGAAATAGTATCATGAACAGTACTTGCATGTAATAATAAAAAAAAACGAAAAAAACGAAGGAAGTTGTAGAGAGAAGAAGGAGAAGAAGAAAATGGGAAAACACGAGATTCACGCGAAATTCGGACCTGCGGTAAGTGATTTCCACTCTATTTCTTCGTGAAATTACTATCTAAGCTAGATGTAACGATTCTAGCGGAGTAATTTTGACGGTTGGAGCCGTTTTACGACGTTTTTAGAAATTGGGATTTTGACCTAATGTGAATGAAAATCCGCTAGAAAGGTAGAAAAACACTCCTTAGACGGTATGGACCCCGAATATGTGGTTAGATTCTATTTCATGAGTTTTGGAGACCGTTTGACAATTTTAATACAATTTACATGTTTTGAATGAATAGTGATAAATAGTACTATAAACAGTTATATGAATAGTACTATGAACAGTTATATGAATAGTACTATGAACGGTGATATAAATAGTGATGTGAATAATAAATAGTGAATAGTGAATAATAACTGGTCATAGTGTTATTGAAAACTCATGTAAATTATGTTGTTGACATGTATGATATATTCGTTGAATGATGTATGTGTTGAATAAGTGTTTGAAATGATTTTAATGTCATATTTCTCTAAATGTATATAATTGTCATCTCAAGAACTATATTCACTGAGTTGTTGTTTGCTCATCCCATTTCGTCCAACATTTCAGGTATTGAGTCGAAGGAAAAAGGAAAAATCCGTGAGTGATAATCACGTGAGCCTTTGTCTGGTATGTGTATGTATGCTTGTTGGAAATAGATTATATTTTTGTTATTTTGATATATATGCTTATCATACATTATACATATATGTATTATCATCTAGATGGGATGTGTGGGCATAGATAGCTTAATATATTGGATGATGAAATGAAAATGTGATGTGTGAATGACTGGGATGATTATAGCTATCTATATTGGATTTGATTTGTGGTATAGGAAAAAAAACAATTTGTACATTTTGGAAAGGTTTACGAGAGTACGTGAAGGCTGACAGTGTATTATATACTGTATATGGGTATGTACAGTGTATAGTACGTTGTGCCGGTCATGACGTCAGCCTACGTCAGGGGCGTCGTGACAATATTTATACACATACATTTACACACATAAAATATTCCTTCCAACTTCCACCAAAATTCAAGTATACCAGACCCGAGCATGCTCGCAAGCATCAAAGTAACTCTCTCAGTCTGTCAACCAGTCTGAGAATAAAATATCACACTGAGAAGGAGATGAGTATCAAATCGAGTCTGCATCATATATCAGATCTCGACACAAGCTTCGGATCTTAATCCGACATGACAAATATCTGAGTACTCCCATAAAATCTCGCTATCTCACACATATACAATCTGCTCAGTCTATCAAAAGAATTCTGCTGTTCATTGGAAGAATACGCAGACATATCAGTCCACTAATGCTTATCCAAATGGTATCATTTCTACCCATAACCCATAAGATACCATTTGAATCCATATTTAATTAATACAATCCATCTTACCAATTCCATAATCTTTCATACGGATATCATACTCGTCTCGTCATAAATCTTACTCTCTGAATATGAGTATCAATCAGCTGAACATGCATTCGAGCACAATATCAACACATGGAGTAATAGAGAGTACACTCATAACTGTAACTCTCGCTCACAACAATCTCCATTTATGGCTAACTGATAGATACTACTTCAGTTTCAGCCTGTTTCCTGCTCAATGCCTCAGCAACATATTGGCCTTTCTCAGGATATGCAATATAAAATCACATCCTTCAGAAATTCTTGCCACATTTAGTACCTCATATTCTGTTTCTTTCCTTTCAAATAATTACTTCAGACTCTTAAAATCTGAAGATAGTGTGACCTTTTATTATAGAGGCAATGCTCTCATCAAATCACTACCAAATAATTTTTATTCACTCTTAGGATAGTTAATCTTGTGCACTACCAAATATCTGTAAGTAACCTATCCTTTTGTATCAATGCACAACCCAGATCTGGACGTGATATTCATCAATCACAATTACTTCCAGGTTCTGAAAATAGTAATAACATGTAATACTGTGAGAGTTTTCCCATGCACAACGGTCCACACATTATATAACAGTCGTCTGGTGTAGTTTCGTGAGTGGAACAGATAGCTTCAAGAATCTTTCCACGCACTTTCTATAACATACAAATAATACCAGAGAACTTCTGATTTCCATCATTCAGTTTTAACAGTTCTATGATCACTTTGACCTGCGCAGCATCCTTAAAGATACTTTTTAAACTGGTCATGTGATCCAAAAATTCTCATCTTAAGTATATTCAAAACTCATATTCACCGAGCTTGGCACTCAATCGGTGCCCTCTCAGTGACGACAAAATAATGCAGATGTGCTATTCATGCTCCTCTCATTTTCTTGGGACAAGTACATATATCACATCGAAGACTATGTAAAAATCAAGATATGGTTCATATACCCACTGCATCAATCCTATAAACGTGATTGGCACATTAATCAAGGTTACCAAAATTTCATAAGATCCATATCTTGTCTTAAAATAGTTTGCATTACATCCTTTTCTCAAATTCTTAACTGCTGGTGCCTAGATCTCAAAATGTTCTTAAAGATATTGTGGCTCCATTTAGTTAATAGAATTTGACCATCTAGCCATGGTAAAGGATATTCATTCTTTGTTGTTACCCTGTTTTGGTAACAGTAATTCATACTAAAACATATGTCACTACACTTTCTTTCCATATGATCACAAATGCTCTCCAAGGTGGCATATCAAGGATAATAAATCTTTTGCTCATTAACACATTTACCTACACCTTAAATCCTCACAATTTCTCAGGTGCTCTTTATATGAAGGAATGGAGATACATGTTATACTAGCATCAATTTTATATGCTATCAATCTCCTGTCCAGGTGGCAATTTTAATAATTCATTAGAGAATACTCCAATATACCAGCTCACCACAACAATTTGTATCAACTGCATGCCTTATGACATTACTCTAAATGGCTTTGTACTCATCATATTCTCCATGTCATCGTCAATAACTATCTTCTCTTAGATAGAAGATATTGAGGGTATAAATTTCTCGAGATTCAAAATGAGAATTTTCTACTTATTCAAAATATTACTTCTTTTCGGAGAGACGGTCCACCTGACATGAGAGGTGACCAACCAATCATACCCAACAAAGCATCCAATTCCAAACAAAAATTCAAATTGTAAAGTCCATAATTACTTGATGACCCTCATATTTATTCCACATATTATTTGCTAACCATATCAAGGTAGATTCTTTTTCCTGTAGGCATACTCACAATCAATGATGCATTATTATAATAGAAGAGAACACAATTTGTCTACCATATCACCAGAGATAAAGGACCAGGTAGATCCAACAATACATCAGAATGTATACAATAACAAAATGTTGATCATACCTGTTATCAACGTCGTACAAATCTTTGGATCTGGTCTTGTATTTACTTTCATTTATTCTCTAAAATCTGGTGGAGTCACATTGATAAAAAGATTGGGGCATTCCATATCGACTAACTGGAGACTAACCAAGGGAAACCACTTCTGGTTTTCATAATTCTTTAACATCACTTCTTTATTCCCATTTTTATTGGGTCAGGTACTAACCAAATTTGAGTCACGAATACTGCCAAAATCTCAACCTTACTCAATGTTTCGCTTATCTTGAATTTCATATTCTTGCCCCAACATTTCTTTACATTATTTATTTCTCCTTTTACCTAGAACTGGTGTTGATGACTCTGCTTCAAATGGCGGTACAAGCTATATCACTAGTATTGCTAGTGTTAACAATTTCACCACAACTTTGGCTAACCCGAAAGTTATAGGCTGCCTAACAACTTGCACATATAGTTATAACCCAACAATTATCAAACCTGCCGTATAGGATTCTAAAATTTATTCTAGATCCTTATCAGTCTCAGAATATCCATAGTGATCATTCCAAAAAATAAACTATACCAGTCTAATTCATGTTTGTCTTTATGGTTAGGCATGTCACTACATTTTAACAAGATAAAAATTTTCATGCCTTACATCATTTCAGCATGATGATAGAAGCCTTTATAAAATAGCTTTTTTAATTAATCTCATGCCTTACTCATCTCAGAGTCCTCAACCCAATTTTCTATCATCTCTTATCATTAGTTAGCTTAAACGTAACTAACTTGCTTTATCATTTTCAGAGACTTAATCATTCTCTAAGATGGTCTCCACTCAGAGTAGCAAATTCTTTGCTCCGTCTATTATCAGACTGCCAGTTAAGATAGGAGAGTCTCTTCTCCTGAAAGTTTCCATACCTTTCACATATGTTCATTTCATCTGGCTTATCATTGAGACCTTCAATTTCTTTTATTTCTACTTCAATCTTAACTATATATGTTTTTACAGAAGTACTCACACCATTAGCACCCACATCTGGAGCTATCAATGGTGCAAGCCTCTGTCTTTCTCACATTATAACTTTGCCACAAGCTCATAAGCTGTGCGTTTCGTTGTTGTTGGGTAGTTACTAGCCATATATAAGCTTATTATTACTGGATTACATCCAGTTCTTTTTTTCTTTCAGCCTTCTGATCCTTTCTTAATCAACAAGTTTCAGTGTTAATCTTGACTGGTCTTTTCCAAATCTGGAATTCACCAACACAGGTAATTCTCAGTCAAGATAACATATTGGATTAGGCTCAACATAATAGGACTACTCATATGTATACTCATACAATCAATCATAATATCATACAGCTTTTAATCTCTTAGGCTTTTAATCCTAATCTTGGGTCTGATACCAACAACTATGATAATAACATAATGACGGCACTCTAAAGGTTTTATAGTAAGCCTCATAGATCTCCAACTTGTTGATTTGAAAGTATGGAGTTATTGTTATTGGTGCCAGAGGATATTATTAAATGCACAAGGTTGGTATATAGGCCTTGAACTTTATTGTGACTCAGTTTTGTTAAGGGTCTTACCACAGAAAAGCCAAATGAGATTTGGGATGAAAAGAACAGCGTGCACCGCAATCTGTTGGACCATTTGAGATCCTTGATAGGATAGGTCCATTGGCTTACCGATTTGCTCTACTGTCACAGGTGATAGGTGTCCGTAATATTTTCTATCTATTGATGTTGACGAACTATCACGCGGATTCCATATAGGTCATGGATATAACTCAACTATAAGTTGGGGAGGATACTACGTATCAAGAAGAGCAAACATGGAAGCGGAAATATAAAATGCGGGAGTAGTTTTCTGGGATTGAGTATCACTTGAGGAATAGTCCTTTCTAATTTCGAGGACGAAATTTCTTAAGTTGGGGAGATTGTAACACCCCGTAAATGTAATTAAATACATACGTTGACGTACACATATATCGAGGTGTATAATACACGTATTTTATACGTAGGAGCCAAATATACGTGTGTATGATTAGTAAAGAAGATGATACCTATGAAATCATCTTCTATGGGTACTTACAAGTTAAACATTGGAGTTGATGGGTTGGTTAATTAAATATGTGAATTGAGCGTATAGAAGAAGAAAAAGAGGAATAAAGGAAGAAAAAAATAAAATAACAATTTACTGTTCATTTACGGGTACTGTTCACAGAACAGTACCATAAATAGTACTTGCATGTAATAAAAAAAAACGAAAAAAACGAAGGAAGTTGCAGAGAGAAGAAGGAGAAGAAGAAAAAGGGGAAACGCGGGATTTGCGCAAAATTCGGACCTGCGGTAAGTGATTTCCACTCTATTTCTTCGTGAAATTACTAACTAAGCTAGATGTAACGATTCTATCGAAGTAATTTTGACGGTTGGAGCCGTTTTACAGCGTTTTTAGAAATTAGGGTTTTGACCCAATGTGAATGAAAATCCGCTAAAAAGGTAGAAAAACACTCCTTAGACAGTAGGGACCCCGAATATGTGGTTAGATTCTATTTCATGAGTTTTGGAGAGTTTGACAATTTTAATACAATTTACATGTTTTGAATGAATAGTGAAGAATAGTACTATAAACAGTTATATAAATAGTACTATGAACAGCGATATAAATAGTGATGTAAATAGTAAATAGTAAATAGTGAATCGTGAATCATGAACAGTGAATAGTGAATAGTGACGTAAATAGTGAACAGTGATGTGAATGAACAGTGATTTGAAAGCATAGAATCGTAGAGAACTGAATTCCAGACGTTTCGATACTAAGATCGTGGTTTTTGGATATGATTTGATATTTTTAGTAGCTAAAGATATGATAAATGGTGAGTCTCATGAGAGTCTATGGTTCATTTCAGTGTTTACATTGAGAGCTTAAGTACATGGATAAACGCTCTTGAGGAAGGAATGACGTTTATGGTGCTCGATTTTAGAGGATATATTAGATTAGAAACCGGTGTAACCACTGTGAGTATAGTTTCCTTGATTTGGTTCTTGTATGGCATTGTACGCATATAAAATGTTTGATTGTATGCATGTTATATTTATATATAATGCATTGAGTTTTATGGATCATGCAAACTGATTTTAGCAATTGGAGTTTATATAGATGATGTTTTGCGAATCCTCATTGTCATTTCGTTAGGAATTAGACCCGGATGAGGTTTTGCGAGTCCTCATTGTCAGTAGGTCTGTCCTAACAAGGGTTGCGATCCTTGAAATGACTGTGAATTGGGTGATGAGAGGCTGTGTCTACCTTGTACGGCCATACAAGGGTTAGACCCGCTCTCTTGCCTTGCGGAGGAGGGAGATTGTGCATTGTGTTATTGAAAACTCATGTAAATTATGTTGTTGACATGTATGATATAGTCGTTGAATGATGCATGTGTTGAATAAGTGTTTGAAATGATTTTAATGTCATATTTCTCTAAATGTATATAATTGTCATCTCAAGAACTATATTCACTGAGCTGTTGTTTGCTCACCCCATTTCCTCCAATATTTCAGGTATTGAGTCGAAGGGAAAAGGAAAAATCTGTGAGTGATAATCACGTGAGCCTTCGTCTGGTATGTGTATGTATGCTTGTTGGAAATAGATTATATTTTTGTTATTTTGATATGTATACTTATCACACATTATATATATATGTATTATCATCTAGATGGGATGTGTGGGCATAGATAGCTTAATATATTGGATGATGAAATGAAAATGTGATGTGTGAATGACTGGGATGATTATAGCTATCTATATTGGATTTGATTTGTGGTATTGGAAAAAAAAAATTTGTACATTTTGGGAAGGTTTGTGAGAGTACGTGAAGGCTGACAGTGTATTATATATTGTATATGAGTATGTAAAGTGTATAGTACGTTGTGCCGGTCATGACGTCAGCCTACGTCAGGGGCGTCGTGACATTTACTTTGTTTAGGCCTAATCCATCATAAGCTAATATAAAAATGCTTGGATACCCATTCATCATCTAAACCTAGACTTAAAGTTAGGCCAATGATCATGTCAATTAATTCAATTCACATTAATTGACTCAAATTTCCCCCAAAATACTACAATTATTAACATTCATGGCATAATATCAATTATGTTTTATTAATACACAAATATTCATAACGCATAACGTCGTCATGTATTATGAGTTATCATAATCCATGTCCAATTAATTATAATTCAACTCAATTAAACTCATGGCTAATTCATGCTCAATTGCCCATTCTTAGGTCAATTGCACCATTTTTTCCCAAATTGGGTAAATCTCTACAATTAGGCCTAGAATCAAATTACACTAGACATTGAACTTTTGCCATGAAATTACCCAAATTAAAACCATGAATCACTTAATTATACCAACTAGATTAACATAGTTTGCATGCATATAAATTGGGGAACCCTTATAATTATCAACTAAGAATAAATAAAATCATACCCATAATACACAACACAAACACATACATTTTCATCAATCACAGGCACATAGAGTTGAGCATATATGGACTAAGGTACGGGATAGGCGGTAGAATTTTTTTTGGGGCGTTACACAAAGAAAAGGCTAATAGGATAAAAAATGGGTGACTAGGGGTATATTTAGTAATAGGTAGGCTTAATGGCTCAAATTATCCAAACATGACCTAAATCATCTTCATGATGGTGTGATCTCTAGGATTTCACCTCAAGTAGTGATCAAACAAGTTCTAGAGTTCATAAGGATTTCAATAATACTTAACTTGCAATTATCTACTCTAAACACTAGTGGTTCAATGATCATGACCATGTATAAAAATTATATAAAGAATCTCAAACAAGACATAGCAAGGAATCAAATCAAGTACACATACTTTAAGATAAACTTTGTACATTATCCTAGAGTTATATTCACATAAATGTTATTTTTATCATAGGTCATTCATAAATATATAAAACCAAATCAATACTTGTCAAAGAACATGGCCATAAACTAACCGCGAAACAAACTTAAACACATACATCTTAACCATGACAAAAGTTGAAAATTCTCCCTCCAAACTTAAACAAAGTATTGTCCTCAATGCAAAATATATATGAAAAGAAGAAACAAAATAAATTATAAGAAAAAGTTGTGAAAACCTCCTTAACCACCACGGGTAGAAGCCTCCACATGAGTATCTTCATTCTTTCCCTCAACAATAGCCTGGAAGACCCCCCAAACTTGTTTAGAACCCTGGAAGAGAATAAAAGGATTATGTCAATAGCAAGGAAATCCTACAAAATAACACTAAAAACAACTAAGCAAAAAAAAACTAAAACAGTTGGGTTGCTTACCAACAAGCGCCTTCGACATCCTTTTCTTCTTAACCATAGTAATGCTTCAACTGTTGGCCATTGACATGAAAAAGAGACCCATCCTTGCACCTTAAATCCACAACTCCATAAGGAAAAACTTTTTCAATAATGAATGGTCCAGACCATCTAGATTTTAGCCTACCTGGAAACAATTTCAACTGGGAGTTGAAAAGAAAAACTTGTTGACCTGGTAAGAATTCACGCCTTAGAACTTGTTTGTCATGCCACTGCTTAGTCCGCTCATTGTAGATCTTGGCATTCTCGTATGCATCAATGTGGAATTCTTCAATCTCACTCAATTGCAAAAGCCTTTGTTCTCTGGATGCCTTCAAATCAAAATTTAACTTCTTCACCGCCCAATATGCATGGTGCTCCAACTCAACCGGTAGATGACATGCCTTGCCGAACACTAATCAATATGGGGACATCCTAATGGGTGTTTTGAAAGCGGTCTTCTAGGCCCACAACGCATCATCAAGCTTCATTGCACAGTCCTTCCTATTAGTGTTGATTATCTTCTCTAAGATTTGCTTGACTTCTCAGTTTGAAGTTTCAGCTTGCCCATTAGTTTGTGGACGATAGGCAAGTGCCACTTTATGCTTCGCACCTTACTTGGCAAGTAGATAATTGAATAACTTGTTGCAAAAGTGAGTACCTTCATCACTAATAATTGCACGAGGAGAACCAAATCTAGTAAAAATATAATTGTGTAAAAATTTCAAGACCACCTTAGCATCATTAGTTGTCGGTAGCTATAGCTTCAACCCACTTCAAGACATAATCTACAACCAATAAAATATAAGTCTAGCTAAAAGAAGGGGGAAAGGGTCTCATAAAGTCTATACCCCACACATCAAAAAGCTCAACCTCCAAGATGTTATTCAATGGTAGCTTATGGCGCCTAGAGATATTGCCAAGATGTTGGCAACGATCACAAGTCTTCACGAAAGTATAATTATCGCGAAACAAAGTAGGCCAATAAAACCCACTTTGAAGTACTTTCGCCGTCGTACGTGTTGCTTCAAAATGGCCACCATAAGGGGAAGAGTGACAATCATGGAGAATAGCTTGCATTTCCTCTTCTGGGACACACCTCCTAATGATTTGATTATTGCACCTCTTGAACAATAAATGATCATCCCATGAATAAAACTTCACATCACGAAGGAATTTCTTTTATTGAGAATAAGATAAATCTTGAGGAAACACACCACTAGCCAAATAATTCACATAATTCGCAAACCATGAAAGCTTTGCATCTTGCCCATAGAGTCGTTCATCCAAAAAAAATTCTTGATTAGGAATGCCATCTTTCTTGTCTTCTAGTGGCAACCGTGATAAATGGTTGGCCACCATAGTCTCACAACCCTTCTTGTCTCGGATCTCTAAATCAAACTCTTATAACAAAAGAATCTACCAAATCAACCGAGGTTTGACATCTTTCTTCTCAAACAAATAACGGATGGCAGCATGATCAGTATACACAATTACCTTGGACCCAATAATATTAGACCAAAACTTATCACAAGCAAACACCACCGCTAACAATTCTTTCTCGATTTTTGAATAGTTTTGTTAAGCCCCATCAAGAGTACGATTAGCATAATAAATAGCCCAAAACATCTTGCCATGTCATTGGCTGAGTACCGCACTGATTGCATAATCACTTACATCACACATAATCTCAAATGGTTCCTTCCAATCCGGTATCACAATGATAGGAACTGAAATCAAGGCTTTCTTTATTAACTCAAAAGCTATCACACACTTCTCATTGAAATCAAAAGGAGCATCCTTTTCTTGGAGAATGCAAACAGGCTTAGGAATCTCGAAAAAAGCCTTTATAAATCTTTGATAAAAGCCAGCATGGCCTAAGAAACTCCTTTTGCCTTTAACATTCTTCGAGTATGAAAGCTTTTCAATTGCAACTATCTTTGCCCTATCAACTTCAAGTCTTTTGGAGGATACCTGATGCCCAAGGACAATTCCTTCTTGAACCATGAAGTGACATTTCTCCCAATCAAGAACCAAATTCGTTTCCTCACAGCGTTGCAAAACTAGAAAAAGATTGTGCAAACATTGGTCATAAAAGGAACCAAAAATTGAAAAAAATCCATGAAAACTTCCGTAATCTCTTCCACCATGTTCGAAAAAATAGTCATCATACAACGTTGGAAAGTAGTCGGAGCATTGCACAAACCAAAAGGCATTCTTTAGAAAGTTATGTTAAACCAATTACCTTCATGTCCCTTACGAGAATATGTCCATAATATGAAAAATATTTTGATAATTACAAACCACATTTTGTTTATGATATTACTGCACATATGGCATATATAGTTTTACTTGAAGGTTTCAAATAATCAATGATGCATGGTGAACGTATTAAAGATCTTCTTAAAGACCATGATCAATTGAAGATGTTCGATTGTATGATTTGATTATGATAGGTTGTAAGACCTTCTATGTCATATGATTTAGCGATATGCATGCCTTCATGTTTTAATCGATCGGTTACATATTCGATTTAATTTGGTTACATTATGTTTTATCGAGCTTTAATCGAGAAATCAAAAAAACGTTTTTATAAAGTCTTTCAGGACACTAATATTTTAGCAGCGCCCTCCTGGACTTGATGGGTCAAGACGTTGATAAAATATTAGGACGCTCGAGGTTGAATTGAAATAATTAATAAGGACGCTCACTGTAAGTAGCGAACTTTATTTTATCAACCTTTGAGAATGTTAGGACGTTGACTTAGTTTCAACTTGCTGGAAGTTCTTTTTGTTTTTAAGTGATTTCTATCTTTAAGGACGTTGATAGTTATAAGTTGAATAAATTATCAAGACGTTACTTGTGTAGGAGCGCCCTCATCTTTAGAATCAACTTAAATAAGTTTGAGGATGCTTACTGTCATTCATCGCACTTAATATTGTTTTAAAACTATTTTTTAATTTCAGGACGCTAATTCTTGAGTAGCGCCCTCGTGTGTTCAATATTTCAAAACAAAGAAGGACGCTAACTATATAGTAGCGCCCTCATGATTTAAGTTGTTCAGTTGTCAAAGTAAGTCAAGACACTTACGATTCAGTAGCGCCCTCAAAGAACAAAACGACAAAAGTTGATAATATGCGAAAGGACGCTAATTCAAGAAATGCTACTATTCTAACAATGGCACCATTTTTTTTACTTTCTTTAGAACCGTACGAATACTTTTCAGAAATTTTCAGAATCGTACAACAACTTTTTTATAACTTTTTGAACGTTCTAAAAGTATGTCACAACATTCCTTTTTCGTGAAAAGATCAGATGATTCAGGTGCTATCGTCGTATTATGCATTGAGCTGAATCGATCCATTTCAAGAAAGAATGTAAACGTTGTATTTGAAATAACCTAAAGTGCCAAAATCATCAAGTCCATTGCGCCTCTGTTATTCCTATATATATGTGTTGCCTTAGTGCAGAAAAACCACTAATGAAATATGAAAACTGATATTCATTCAAAACATATTAACAGTTTTCATTTGTGCCAAAACACTTTTGAAAGTTAGTCTTCTTTCACTTGTGCTTGACTTAAGATCTTTTGAAAGAAAAACTTCAAGTCTTCTGGGTTGATTGATCTTCATCTTCATTATTTCGAAAATCCATTGAAGAAGACAAAAGCTCTTTGATCCTATTTTCAGCATAAACTTCGTCATACATATTTTGCTAAATTTGTGGTCACAAAAGGCTCAATCCAAAGCTTTGTAAGTATCACTTTGATTCTAAGTAAAGAGAATCATATCTCATCTTATATTCAATTTGTAGGGACTGGTTAGTCACTGGGCAAGAGCAAGTGTTGCTCGAAGTTGTAACGGTCATCTCACACTCGGAAGTTGAGAAACAATCTTCTCACACCCGTAAGTTGAGAAACGGCAGTTCTCACACTCGTAAGTTGAGAAAGTGTATCGGTTTGATCTTCACCCGTGAGAAGGTCCATAGTGGAGTTTGAACAAATCCTAACTGAGGAGGTTAGATAGCGGATGTAGGCGCGATCGAACCACTATAAATCTTGATTTCATTGTCCCATTTACATTTGCTATATTTAATTGTTATACTTTGTTTAATCTGTTTTCATCATTTCGCACAATTTTAAGAAAGGTTAAAATCTGTTAAGTATCCAATTCACCCCCTCTTAGACATATCTGGGCCAACAATTGGTATCAGAGGAGGTTAACCGTCAAAGTATCTAACCATCTTTGATTGAGTATGGCAGGACAAAACGAAAGAAATACTTATCTCTCAGGTGAAGGAAACTCCACCAATCGGCCACCACTGTTCAAGGGAGAAACTTATTCCCACTAGAAAACTAAGATTAGGTACTGCCTAAAAGCCCAAGATTTAGAGATGTGGGATGTTATGATAAACAGTTGTCCAACACCTACTAAAATAGTTGACGGTGCTACTGTCTCGAAGGAAATAGACGAATGGAGTACCAAGGAAAAGAAAATAGAACTATTGAATAACCAAGCTGTAAACATTTTGTTTTGCAATTTATCAGTCAAAGAGTTCAATAGAGTTAGTGCGTGTGAAACCGCTAAGAAAATCTTAAACAAGTTAAAGGTTACCCACGAAGGAACTTTGCAAGTTAAAAAAGTAAAGCTCCAACTGTTAGTTGAAAAATATGAGACCTATAGGATGAAGAAAACTGATTCGATAGTTGAGGCTATTGCTCGGTTCACAACAAACATCAATGAGATGAAGAACCTAGGAAAAATCTATGACCAAGAAGAAACTGTTATAAAGTTTCTAAGAGACCTACCCAGAGCATGGGAACCTAAGGCCAAGGCCATTGAAGAAGCCAAGAATCTGGCTAAATACACTTTTGATGAACTATGCGGTTCATTAATGGTTCATGATATAAAAATAAAAGATAAGATGAGTCCGGTCAAGGTTGAGGAAAAAGAAAAGAAATCTATTGCCCTCAACACTGAAACTGATTCTGAAAATGATTCAGAACAAGAAGATGACATGGTTATGTTGTCTAGAAAGTTTAACAAGTTGCTTAGCAGAAAGAGTAAGAATAGCTCTTACTCAATGTTTCACAAAGGAAAGAAACTTGAGTCTAAACCTGTGGAGTTGATATGTTACGGTTGTAACAAAGTAGGTCATGTAAAGAGAAAATGTCCCATTAAATATAAGAAGAACTCCAGCTCATATAAAAAAAACAAGAAAGTTCTTAAAGCTACATGGGATTATTCAAGCTCAAGCAAAGATGAAGCGGATTCAGATCACACTATTGCACTGTGCTTAATGACAAGCACCAAGGTAAAATCTGAACCCATTGACCAACTTAATGAGCTCTATACTTGCATTCAGGAGCTTAAGACAAAACTTAGTAAAGAGACCAAGAAAAATGAAAAGCTCAAGCATAGTCTTGAAGAAGCTCTTGAGGAAATAGAATTCCAACAAAAGGAGCTAGACGGACTGTATCTAGATAATGAACAACTTAAAAAAGTTGTTAAGAAACTAAAAACTGAAAATGAAACTCTTAGAAAGGAAAAGGGAGACCTGAACTGCACTATGACTAAATTCACAAATGGTCAAAAGTATTTTGACATGATGCTAGGATCACAAAGATGTGCATTCGACAAAACTGGTTTAGGTTATACTCATGGGTTGAAACAAAAGGAATACAATACCTTACTGACCAAACGACCAACGTGTCACAAATGTCATAAGGAAGGCCATACCATACTTGGATGTAATATCTTAAGAGAAAGAAAAAGAAATATGCATAGATTGAAAATTTGTTCTTGCTGATGCTAACATGCATGGATCAAAACTTGCATGGGTACCAAAATCAAAAGTATTTTATGTTGTGTAGATATGCAAAAATGAAGATATATGGTATTTAGACAGTGGTTGTTCAAGGCACATGACTGGAGATAAATCTAAATTTCTGAGTCTTGAAAAGAAAAAAAAGAGGAAAGGTCACTTTCGGTGATGACAGCAAAGGTGACATTGAAGGCATCAGAACTATTGGCAACGATTTTCTATCAATATCTGATGTACTTTATGTCAAAGGGTTGAAGCATAATCTCTTGAGCATAAGTCAATTATGTGACAAGGGTTATGACATTTCATTTGAAGCAAATAGGTGCACTGTCAAGCATGCCGAAAAACTATTGCATTCAGGGCATCTAGACTTAAGAATGTGTATTACACAAACTTTAATGACATGAAGAAACAAAATGTAACATGTTTAAGTGGTATCTCTTGTAATGATGCATGGCTATGGCATAGGAGATTAGCTTCTATTAATATGGATAACATATCTAGAATTGTCAAACACGATCTTGCCAAGGGTATTCCGAAAGGAACTTACTAAAATGACAAGGTATGTGAACCATGTCAACTTGGTAAGCATACCCGATCATCATTTAAGAGCAAGAGGCATCAATCAACCTCTTGAGCTCTCGAACTGATTCATATGGATCTTTCCGGACCAACCAAACCCAAAGCTTTGGTGGTAAATCATATGTGTTTGTGATTGTTGATGACTTTACTCGATTCACATGGGTATTTCTATTAGCTCATAAATCTAATGCATGTGAAACATTTATAAAATTTTGTAAGAGAGTCAAAAATGAAAAGGGTTATACGATCAACATAATTAGGAGTAATAAAGGAGTTGAATTTGTCAATAAAATTCTTGAAGAATTTTGTTATAATCAAGGTTACACTCACCATCTATCAGCCCCTAGGACACCACAACAAAATGTTGTAATTGAAAGAAAGAATAGAACTCTGCAGGAGATATGTAGAACAATGTTTAATAAGTATAACACTGCAAATCATTTTTTGGGGTGAAGCTATTAACGCTGCCTGCTATATAATGAACTGAGTTCTAATCAAAAGAGATTTGAATAAAACTTCATATGAACTATGGAAGGGTAGACCACCCACCATCAATTACTTCCGAGTATTCGGATGCAAATGTTTTATTCTTAATATAAAGATAATCTAGATAAGTTTGAACCAAAGTCTGACATAGAAATCTTATTAGGGTATTCTTCTCATAGTAGAGCCTACACAGTGTTCAACAAATCTAATCAAACCGTAAAAGAATCAATTCATGTAAATTTTGATGAAAATGAAAATAAGAAAAGTCTTGAGGAGGAGTTTAAACAATTAAATTTTGATGATGATGAACCCAAGACAACCAAGATTATAGATCTTGAACCTGAATCGTCTTTAGAATCTTCTAAAAACTCTAGACTGCTTTAAGGTCTTTCCCAAGATCAAATTTTAGGAGATCCACGAAAAGGTGTATCTATTAGAGCTTCAATTCAAAAAGACCAAGAGCTTGTTGCTTTTGTATATCAATTTGAACCAATTAAAATGGAAGAGGCACTGAAAGATGAAAACTGGATTTTTACTATGCAAGAAGAGCTAGGACACTTTGTGCGAAACAAAGTATGAGAATTAGTTCTTAGACCTCTTCATCAATCTGTTATCGGAACCAAATGGATCTTTAGAAACAAAAAGAATGAACAAGTTATCATTGTCTGCAATAAGGCTAGATTAGTTGCACAAGGGTACAACCAAGAAGAAGGCATAGACTTCGAAGAAGCTTTTGCCCCAGTAGCAAGATTAGAGGCAATAAGGATGTTACTTGCCTATGTTTGTTACAAGGATTTTCCCTTATACCAAATGGATGTAAAGAGTGCTTTTCTAAATGGATACATCAATGAAGAGGCATATGTGGAACAACCTTCAGGGTTTGAGAATGCCCAAGACAAGGAATATGTGTTCAAACGCCACAAAGCCTTATATGGATTAAGACAAGCTCCGAGAGCTTGGTATGATCGACTGACTTCATTTCTTTTAGATCATAAGTCTCAAAAAAGAAAACTTGATCCAACTTTGTTTATCAAACACTATAATGATAATATGCTTATTGTTCAAATATATGTGAATGATATCATTTTTGGTGCATCAAACAAAGAACTGTCTGATGAGTATTCTAAATTAATGCCGAAGGAATTTGAAATGAGTATGATGGGAGAACTGACATATTTTCTCGGCTTGCAAATTAAGCAAATGTCAAAAGGCGCCTTCATAAGCCAATCAAAGTATGTTAAGGAAATGGTTAAAAAGTTTCAAATGCACAATTTGAAATCGACTGATGCTCCCTATACCTCCGCAATCAAATTAGATAAGGATGACAAAGGTAAGTCAATTGATTCAAAACTCTATAGAAGTATGATTGGAAGTCTATTGTACTTAACTGCAAGTCAACCTGACATTATGTTCAGTGTCTGTCTTTGTGCAAGATTTCAATTAGAACCTAAAGAATCTCATTTAAAGTGTGTCAAACGAATATTCAGATACATAAATGGTACAACATACTTAGGAATTTGGTATTCCAAAGGTACTACTTTTGATCTCAGAAGTTATGTAGACTCTGACTTTGCCAGTAGTCTAACTGATAGGAAAAGTACCTCTGAATTTTGTCACTTTCTTGGAAATTATTTGATTTCTTGATTTTGCAAGAAAAAACACTTTGTGGCTCTATCTACAGCTGAAGCAGAATATGTTGCAGTTGAAAGTTGTTGTTCTCAGGTTTTTTACATGAAACAACAACTTCAGGATTATGAAATATTTATACAATGTGCCAAAATTTTGTGACAATACTAGCACTATTAACATCACTAAAAATCCAATACTGCACTCCCGAACTAAGCATATTCAAATAAGACATCACTTGCTACGGGATCATGTGCAAAATGGAGAAGTCATATTGTCTCACATCGGAGCCAAAGAACAACTGGCTGATGTCTTTACTAAAGCTTTACCAAAAGACCAGTTTGTTCATATTCGAAGAGAGCTTGTGATGTTCTCTAAATCTGATTTGTGATATTTTGATGCTTACCTTTGTATGGGGGAGACATATTTCATGATACTTTACTCTTTTTGATATTTCAAAAGTGGGAGAAGTACTATCATTGAAGCATCATATATTCGGGGGGAGTTTAACGCTAAGGGGGAGTCTTAGTGATGTTTTAAGTTCATTCCTTGGAAATACACTTATATCATATGAAACAAGGAACATTAGTACTGCATCTCATGCATACACACATCATTTTGTTAGTCTGCTTCAAAGCTTATAGTAATGTGTTTGAAATCATAAAAAATAGGGAGATTGTTGAACCAATTATCCTTACGTCCCTTACGAGAATATGTCCCTAATATGAAAGATATTTTGATGATTACAACCCACATTCTGTTTATGATATTACTGCACATATGGCATATCTAATCTTACTTGAAGGTTTCAAAGAAGCAATGATGCATGGCGAACGTACTAAAGATCTTCTTGAAGATCATGATCATTGAAGATGTTCGGTTGTATGATTAGATTATGATAGGTTGTAGGACCTTCTATGTCATATGATTCAGCGATATGCATGCCTGCATGTTTTAATCGATCGAATGCATATTCGATTTAATCCGATTACATTATGTTTTATTGAGCTTCAATCGAGAAATCAAAAAACCATTTTTATAAAGTCTTTCAGGACACTAATGTTTTAGCAATGCCCTCCTGAACTTGATGAGTCAGGACGCTGATAAAATATTAGGACGCTCAAGGTTGACATGAACTAATTAATAAGGATGCTCACTTGTAAGTAGCGACCTTTCTTTTATCAACCTTTGAGAATGTCAGAACGTTGACTTAGTTTCAGCTCGTTGGAGTTTTTTTTGTTTTTAAGTGATTTCTATCTTTAAGGACGCTGATAGTTATAAGTTGAATAAATTATCATGACACTACTTGTGTGGGAACACCCTTGTCTTTAGAATCAACTTAAATAACTTTCAAGACGCTTACTGTCATTCATCACACTTAATATTGTTTTAAAACTATTTTTAAATTTTAGGATGTTAACTCTTGAGTAGTGCCCGCGTGTGTTCAATGTTTTAAAACAAAACAGGAAGCTAACTATCTAGTAGCACCCTTATGATTTAAGTCGTTCAATTGTCAAAGTAAGTTAGGACGCTTACGATTCAATAGTGTTCTCACTTCATTGTTCAGCAGAACGCTTATGCTTCATGAGCTCCCTCAAGGAACAAAATGACAAAAGTTGATAATATGCGCAAGAACGCTAATTCAAGAAATGTTACTGTTCTGACAATGGCACCATTTTTGTTACTTTCTTCAGAACCGTACGAATACTTTTTAGAACTTTTCATAATCGTACAACAACTTTTTCAGAACTTTTTGAACGTTCTAAAAGTATGTCAGAACATTCCATTTTCATGAAAGGATCAGATGATTCAGGTGTTATCGTTGTAATATGCATTGAGTTGAATCGATCCATTTCGGGAAAGAATGTAGACATTGTATTTGAAATAATCTAGAGCGCCAAAATCATCAAGTCTATTGCGCCTCTGTTATTCCTATATATACGTGTTGCCTTAGTGCAGAAAAATCACTAATGAAATACGAAATTGATATTCATTCAAAATGTATTAACAATTTTTATTTGTGCCAAAACACTTTTTGAAAGTTGGTTTTCTTTCACTTGTGCTTGAACTTAAGATCTTTTGAAAGAAAAACTACAAGTCTTCTGGGTTGATTGATCTTCATCTTCATTATTTTCAAAATCCATTGAAGAAGACAAAAGCTTTTTGATCCTGTTTTCAACATAACTTCATCATACATATTTTGTTGAATTTGTGGTCACAGAAGGTTCAATCCAAAGCTTTGTAACTATCACTTTGATTCTAAGTAAAGGGAATCATATATCATCTTGTATTCAATTTGTAGTGTTGACTCCACATGAACCTTAGTAATACAACTCCCAAGGACATCTATCTGGTTACAAGTGGTCGATTTTGCTGGAAATTTGAGCGTGTGGTAGATATTGAACATCACCTCCTATTCATTAACCTGCAAAGTTAACTCTCCCCGCTCCTCATCAATCAATGCCCTTCCAGTAACTAGAAATGGCCTTCCAAGAATTAACGGGATCCCATCATCCTCTTTCATATCCAAGGCAACAAAATCTACCGAGAAGATAAACTTGTCAACCTTGACCAAAACATCTTCAATGACTTCACGAGGATAGGTAAGAGATTTATCCGTCAATTGTAAGGTGATGGTTGTAGGCTTCACTTCTCTAAGTCTCAATTTCCTGAAAAATAGACCGAGGCATTAGATTTATGCTTGCACCCAAAGCACAAAGAATTCTATCAAAAGAAGAAGTGTCAATTGTGCAAGGTATAATAAAACTCTTTGGATCCTTTAACTTGTAAGGTATCTTCTTTTAGAGAATTGCACTACACTCCTCCATGAGCTTGACTGTTTCAAACTCCTTCAACTTCTGCTTCTTAGACATAACATCTTTCATGAATTTGACATAATTCGGCATTTGCTCCAACGAATCTGCCAAAGGAATTTTAATGTGAATTTTCTTAAAGATTTCAAGAAACTTAGCAAATTGATCATCTAATTTCTTTTTCTGAAATCTCTGAGGATATGGAATAGGAGATTTACAGATAGGAGAGTTATTAGGAAAGGATATAGCTTCAGGTCTGTAGGGCTTCTTCTTTGGTTCCACTTCGATGTCCTTGTCTTTTATATGCTCTTCCTTGTGGCTACTTGCTGGTGATGTGGGAGTAATATTGGTGTTGTTTTGTGGATGGACTCCCTCAACTTCTGAGAGTAATAGCATTGCATTGCTCCTTAGGGTTCACTTCGGTATTGCTTGGAAAGGAGCCTCTTTGTTGAGCATTGATAGATGAAGCAAGTTGCCCAATCTGAACCTCCAAAGACTTTATCAATGCGCCCAAGTTGCCTATATGAGTTTTTATACTATCCATCCTAGACTCATGCTTGGCGAACCTTGATCTTGTTTCTACCACAAACGTACTCACTGGCTCTTCCAAATATGACTTCTTATCAGATACTTGATTATAGATGTACGGCGGAAGTTGCAACACATTCCTTATATTTGAATAGGATAAGTTCTCATGATTGCGAATGTCCGGGTGATATTGATTCGATAATGGTGCATTACCCCGATAATTATTTGCCCAGTTATTCACAAATTGCACTTGTTCTTCATTAGTGTCAACTTATGAATACGCCATACTCGCAGTTGCAATAGATTCAATGGTGGAAGGGGCTCCTTGCTTAAATAAAGTTGCAACATGATGTGTGAGGTTGGATATTTGTGTCGATAGTGTTGTTATAAGATCAACCTCATGCATTCCAGACACCTTCTTAACCATGGATCTCTCACTCGAGGCCTCATAATTGTTGGCAGCCATTTCCTCCAAAAGAAAAAGAGCTTTACTCGTCGTTTTCCTCAATAAGGTACCTCCAGCAGCTGCATCTACTAAGGTTCTTGTTGGCACTGTCATCCCATTGTAGAATAAATGGATTTGCAACCAATCTTGGAAACCATGTTGGGGGCACTTCCTAAGCAATTCCTTAAATCTCTCCCAAGCATCATAAGGTGACTCGGACTCCAATTCCTTGAATTGCCCGATCTCAGCCCACAATTGAGTCGTCTTTGCCTGTGGAAAAAACTTTTGAAGGAACTTTTGGCACATTTCCTCCCAAGTGGAAATACTACCCGGTTACAATGATTGCAACCATGCTCTAGCTTTATCCCTCGAGGAGAAGCGAAATAACCACAACCGGATGGTCTCCTCAGTAACTCCATTCATTTTTACCGTGTCACACATCTCCAAGAATGTTGTTAGATGAGTGGTCGGGACTTCATGTAGAGAACCACCAAATTGATGTTGTTGCATCATAGTTATCAATGTCGGTTTCAACTCAAAGTAATTTGCATTGATTGGCATACGTACAATCCCCGAGTAGTTATCATTGATGACCGGCTTAAAATAATCTTGGAAGGTAAGTTGGTTATTCTCGACATCCATTGCCTGAATTTCAGTTCTTTTGTCCTTTCGAAGCTTTCGAAGAGTTCTTTCTATTTTCAGATTGCAAGACACAAGATCAAGACTTTTTCACTCTCCGCATACACCGCTCGAATGAAACTGTAAAAGAGAATAAAAAGAAATAAAATTAAAATTAAATTCTAGATTAAAATCAAAGTTAGTAAGGAGATTAGTGGGAATAGAGTGAAATCAATCCTGAGCAACAGCACCAAAAACTTGTTTGTGATCAACCGCAAGCGCATGGTGTCAAGTTATAATATGGTAATAAATATCGGGTTATCGTCCTCAAAGATCAATTTAACTCTTCACTAACTACCGTAATTAATAACCCTCCTTTATCTAGATGAGCAAAATTAAGAATAAACTAAACTAAAACAATGCAATTAAAACTAGGAAATAAATTAATAAAAATCAAGAGAAATCAATAGAAAGACATGCTAGAGGTTCAACTTCACCAAACTTTCAACTATGTTATATATATATTATTAATTTATTCTCCTAGTTTATAACTCAAAACTCCTTAAATCTCTAACTTTCTTTCTCGAATGTCGAGTTAGAACATATCTATATGATTTGATTTTGATTTCTCAATAAAAACCAAAATCACATAAACTTTTTACGCTTTGTGATTTTTTCACAACTTCAAAGAATATTATAAATCTCTTGATTTTATAATTGTTCTAGGTTATATTCTCTCCAATCCAATCCCAAGTTCCCTCTTTCAAGTGTCGAACTCAAAATTTAAAAACACGAAATCTATGGCCAGTAGATCAAAAGCATTAAGAACTGAAAAATATAAATAAACTACAAAAAATCTATTAATAATAATAATAAAACAATCTAAAACATAGTATCAAAGTTTAGGATCCATCTATCCTCTAAACAAATAACTTAGTTCATCTTTGAAATAGAGAAAAAAACCAAAAATATTGATTAACATCTTAAATATAAACAAGAAGAAACCAAAAAAACCCAATCACAAGTTGCGAAGATCGCTCCCTTGTCTCCAACTTTGCACTCTTCATATCTTTCAATCCAATCTGATGAGCCTTGTTCTCCTCTCTATTATGCTTCAAAAACCATCCTTAATGATGTATTTATAAGTGAGAGAAAGTAGAAAAAAAATCTCATAAAAATCAGATTTAATATGAGGAATTTCGGAGCAAAATCCTACACATAGTAAGAGAAGAAATCGCATCGGCGCCACGGCCTCCACTCTGGGTGACGCGGCTTCCAAGCGTTGTTTTTTTCTTTTTGTCATCACCACCACCCAGCACCAACGCGCCCTAGTGTTTTTTTTTTTTTTTTGTTAAAAAACACTTAAAATCAATTTGTCCAAAATGTTAATACTGAGTTTTTCTATTTAGGGAAAAAAAAAAGAACTTGATTTTGTAAAAACAATTATAATGCCAACTAAGAACTAATAGTATGATAACCTTAATCGAGACCAAACTTATAAAAAATAAAAATAAATAAAAAAAATAAACACTTAAAATAAACTAAAAACAACTTTCAACAACATTTTAAATCACATAAAATTCTAATCCTTCAAAATATAAGAAAACTAAAAATTAACAACAATCTGGCTTTCAAAACCCTAAAATAAACCATTGAGAATTTAGATCTTTGAAACACTTAAAACCTAAATTTCATCTTAAAACGTAGTTTAAAACCAGTATGCTAACATTTAAAACCTTTAAAAGATAGAACAAACTTAGACCCTAACTTCGAAAATAGTAAATTCTGGAACAAATTAACTCTCTAAAAGTATGACTTCAAACTTGCATAACATTATTCTAAAAATCTGAAAATCAAAAGCAACTAATCAAAGACGTGAAAGATTTTAAATCACTTTAAAAACTGAAAAGGGTGATTTTAAATGAAATGCATGCAACAAGAAAACCAAGATTAAAAATCAATACATATAAATTAAGGCTTATGTATTGTAATAGTAAAAATTTTAAGTTGATAAGAAAGTGATGTGATGTTTTGAATATACATATTGTGACGACCCCACACCCCGAACCACCATCCCCCAAGGATCAATGTGTGGAATGCAGGGGCGGGACGCCCGGCGTAGGCATCCACGACCACCCCAAATCATCTTACGGGATGATCAGGACCCTACAAGCCTTAACCAGACTCTCCATAGAGTTTTTTTTTTTTTTTCATCAACGTGATAGACTTAACAGTTCTAAAATCATCATAAACATCCACATGAATCAAAATAATAATGATCTCCCAATATGCATATAATGATCAACATAATCTCCCAAATAAACCAAAATAGCCTGGCCAACATGCCCAAACTCATCATCATCAAATCCAAGGCCCAAGGCTAATATACAACAGTTATACAAAACTCCTCACCATCTAGGTTTAACATGTGATATTAATTACATATGTACTCAAAATTAACAAAACATATACATATGTAAAAATGGACATCCAACCATGCACAAGAGTCCTAGATTCACATCAAGACGTCCCTAGCTTTGCAGTGGCTAGGTCCTCAAGCAAATGCAATGTCTTTGCCCTTATCTGTAAGACCTGAAAAGAGAGTGAGAGGGTGAGCCAACTATGCCTAGTGAATAGTGTTTATTTATGTCATCAATCATACATCAATAAAAACCATACATATATATACATGTATGAAATAATGCTCATGAATATGTGAAACATAAAACACATAACATAATAAGCATTCAACCATTTTCATACATATTTAAAACCTCCACCAACCCTTAGTTATAATCATAGACCACAAGTCGGTCCTCTCATATTAGGGTATAACTTGCACCCTTGGGTCGTTCATCCACCTTACCACATCATTCTCTACTGTATAGACTCAATTTATGGTCCTCTCTTATTGGGGTACAGTCATCTCATCCTGATCATTCACTTTCAGCCTAAGTGGAATGATCCTACCTAGCAAGGCATTAGATATCCTACCACCATTGGGGTATGTCAGCTTCATATCCTTAACCTTCATTTATAGAAGATTCTGCCTCTACCCCTAGAGAATTTAGCTTGGCAATATCTCAAGCCTTCTAGGTATTCAATGCATGCTATTTCATAATACATTTAAACACATGCATTTTCATAATGATATTTCATGACTTTCAACATACAAGAATAAGTAAATATGATGACACAAGTAATAATCATAAGGAACAACTACTCACAACCAAGCCAAGCAAGGTACTACTGTCCACACACGAATCGACACCGATTCCAATGCAAATCAAGATCCTGTAAATCATATTCACATGCACATACATCAATTACCAAGATCATTCTCATACATAAACACATCCATGTGCATCTAAGTCTAATCATGAGTTTCATTTCTCATGATCTCAACATCCATACTTAAGACTTACATTCAAATCCAATATAAGCCTTAGTCTAAGACAACAACACCAACACCTCCAATCACATATAAAGACAAATACTTAGTCTAGGTCTATTCATGGTTATCCAAGTCAATGCACCATTCAACATTCAAACCATGAAAATTTTATTATAATCAACACAAATCCCCAATTTAAGCCAATGCATAGCATATGCCCCAATTTGGGAAAAATCTCTACAATAGGGCATAAAGTCAAATTGAAATAACTCATTCGATTCCAACACAAATCTAACCATTATAAACCCACAATTGCATTCAATTTGGGTTCAATTAGACAAGTCTCAAGTCAATTTTCTACTACACCTTGGTTTTGCACCTTTTAAAATCAGTAAATTGGACTACCAACCATCCACATTTACCCATTTAATCAACATAGATTGCATGCAACTTGGATGGAAAACCCTAAGTTCATTTTCTAGGTTTAGGGCGATTACACTTAGCTCCACCAAATCTAAGCTAGAAATTAGGGAAGATGCAACCATTGGGTTGCAAATCACCATAGGAACTCATATCCATGACATGCACCTCGGTTCTTAGGGTTTCTATAGAAACCCTAATCCCATATAATATCAAAATCGAGTCCAAGAGTGTGGAAATCACTCATTAGGCGTGGGTTTAGGTCTAGGATGCTTTAATCCATCATTAACAAGTTCATACAAGCACATGCAAACCAACCCTAGGTTAGGTCTCTCCCAAATCCGAAAACCCATGGTGAGATTTACACCATTAGAAAGCTTGAACCCAACATATAAGGCATTTTCATAGAAGAAATTTTGAAGAAATCTCACCTTGGATGAAGATTTGGAGCAACTAAATCACCCAAAACCCCAACTTCTTCTTTTCTTCCTTCGTCTTTTTTTTTCTTCTCTTTTTCTTTTTGTCCTCCAAAACGTGCTAGAGAAGTGAGAATCAAGTGAGAGGAATATTTTAAGTCCTCATGATCCCATGCTCCCATGTGTTGCTTTACTAAGCCAACACCCTCATCCCATTTCAACCACATAATCAAATATTATGTTTTTATCCAATGGTTGCTCACAACTTCTCATACATCACATGGGTGCATTAATGCGAGCATTTAATATGGTCCTTCAACAAGCTACAAGTCAAAACAATGATTTGCTCTACAAGTTATTACATATAGCTTCTCCAACAAGTCACCTTTAAAATATCAATATGATATTATTAACAATAACAATAATGCTAATAATAATTCTCTACAATTAACCATTACTTTCTTTCTTCTTCTTTTTTTCTTTTAGGTATTTTTGGAATTCCAAAAAATTTTTATTCTCACGCGTGTGACATTAGGCCAATTCCCCATCCCCATCATCCGACAATTTGAATTATTTTCACACAGGTGATAAAAGGTCAATTTCTAGGTTCATCCTAAATGAATTATTCTCACGTACGTGACATTAGGGTATTTCACTGGTTCATTTAGAATTTAATAAAACTTCATAATAAATGCGTATACACACATAATATACATTATCAAGCATTAAATACACAAACATATACATCAAGCAAACACACAGAGTTCTGGCAAAATGCAAATGGGTTATGGGCTAGATGAAAAAACTTTTGGGGCGTTACACATATGATGTCAATAAATGAATAAGGTGAGATATAGCAATTAATAAAATCGACCCCACAACGCCACAAGGATTAAATAGGCAGTTTAAGTCTTTAGAAAATAAATTTAAACTTTGTATTCTAAATAAGCTAAAGCAAGAATAAGAATGTGTTTAGTTTCTAAAAAAGACCCAAGGTTTTCCAAAAATGTCAAAGTAAAAAATAATAACCATATCATCCAAAACAAAAGCAATTGACAAGAGTAACTAAACACATGCGCTACCTTTTCTCTCCTCTGTGAGAGCCTTTTCTCCCATAATATATATGTTTTGTTCTTTTCAATAGTGATAATTTCTTCCTTTTTCTTGATATCTTCTTCTAAGTTATTCATTTAATGAGCACATTTTCCTTAGTGATGAGTCTGAACTTTCTTGTCTCGAGGGAACGCTTGTTGATCATAATCTTGTTGTGCTTGGAGAGTTGGAGTATATATTTTTAAGAACTTTATCTATATATTTGTTGATAGTCTAAAAACAAATGTATGATTGGTGTTTAAGATGAACTTGGAGTTTTATCCAAAATTTTGCTTTAAAAAACAACTTTCTCAAGTGGTGGCATGATGAGATAAATCCCTTAATTTGTGCAACATATATATTAATGTTCATAACTGTCATATTGTTCTTCTAATTAAAGATTCTGCATTTTCCATCTACAAATCAGCTTTTCTTTTCTTTTTCACATTCCTTTATGTGGATATATAGCATTAAGGACTCCCTTGCATGCAACAATTTGTATAATTCCATATCCAAGTTTCACTAGAGGAGTTTGATCAAACTCTACAAAGATATATATCTTTATTTTATGTCATGTGATTACTGTAGTTACTATCCAAATACCAAATATATATTATGAAATTCATGGAAAAGAGATATTATTCAACTTGCCTTATGTAAAATTTGCTTCTTTCTTCTCCTTTTTATCTTGAAACTAGCAATCTCTTTTGGAATGATTTGGTCGCATTTTATTTATTTGAATGCAAACTTCAGCTTATGATTAGACTTTTTACAAATTCAACAATTAAGAGTTAAGAGTTACCAGATTTTGATTGCTAGTTTTCTTTTCTTTTTTTTTCCTTTTTGTTGCTCCACACCTTCATTATGATTGTATTGACTTCTACGATATGAGCTTCCTTTCTTTTCTTGCTTTCTACTCAATTGTTTTATTGTTTGAGAAACTTATTTACACTGAAATCTATATTTGATTCAATGGTTAATTAATTGGATGAGGTGCTAATTATTTCTTTTTGTGCTTGTAAAGAACTCATTAGTTCATGCATGGTATATGAAGAAAGATCTTGTAATTCTTCAATGTCTTCAGGAACAAATTTTGGAAAAAGGCTTCAACATATTGAACTACCTTCCTAAGTGGTATCGCCAAGGCTGTGAACTAAATTAACAATATATGTTTTTCAATTTGCACAGAAGTTCGTGAGCATGTTTACTTTCTTTCATAACGATGTTATCAAATTCTCTACATAAGGTTGCAACTTTATCATAATTTCCTTGAAATTCAATTTTCAAGATATCCCAAGCAACTTAGCTTTAGTTAGCGCCAAAGGTACAATGATAAACAAATTTAATTACCTCTTGTTTTATATACCTGCGTGCACTAGCGCATCCTCTTGGCATTTTCTTCGTTTGCTTTTTCGTGAGGATATGAAAGCTAGGGTTGGAGGAAGTTTGCTTTTGGCTTTTCCTTAATATTAATATTGAATATGTGTGAAACCCTCAATCGTGCATCCTTTCTTGGTTCATCACAAGTTAATTTATATTTATATCCTCTAGATTGTTGTTTTAAACGATACTCTCTATTAAATCATATAAGCATTAATTTTGGGTTTATGCATTGATGTTTAAAGAATAAAAGATATATAATGGTTGTAATGTTATTATATGCTACTAAAATTTATTAGTACAGTAGTAGCATTATTCTTTGTTTTCTTTGAACCATTATTTTGTTGCATTTCTTTTCTTTTTGGTGTATATTTGCAATACAACTCTTAGTCACTAATTACTTTTCTACTTTTTCTCCAAGGTTGATCAAGTTATTGAAAGAAGGGTCCTAGAAGCAATTGAAAGCTCACAACAAGCAACTATTTATTGGACTGTTATGTATGGGAAGAAGAAAATTAGAATAGGTTGGTCCTCACAAGATTTAAATACTCTAAAATTAGCAGTACTGGCTAAAAATCAAACTTTTTTGTCGAACCATGAGAGTTCATCTAAGAAGCAGCTTCATAAATTGTTCAACTTGTTGAGTTGTGCCATTGGTCAAAATAGAATTCTTTCTGAAATCCTAGGAATAAGTGAAATCGATGAGATCAGCACTATCACATGGCTCACTACTATGACCGGTCTTCTGGGGGAGTTTTTAGTTTTCACTTTCTTAAGGGTGATTTATGGTGAGAAAAACGTCAAATGGATCAACGAAAATGAAGAGAAAGGTGAGCCACATGACATTTTGATCCTTCCAAATAAGGAGGTTGAAGTGAAAGCAACAATAGTTCCTATGAAGAAAAATAAATATTACTCGTTTTCAGTTTCAAGGCGACAATGGCAGAATGCAGGTGAGAAAAAAGAATATTGCAGCTTTGCTCATGTCGCATTTGGTGAAGGAAGGCAAGCAAGGATACGAGACTTTGAGAATCCGACAAGACTTGTTGACGAAGGAGTGCTCCTAATTAAGAAAAAATTTGAATAAGCACAGAAGGAGATGCCAAAGGACTGCTCCTAGAGGTACCTTTTAATTAATTTATTTCATGCTTTTGAACTCTACAGCCATATATAATTAAGCACTCTTAATTTCTAAGATTACTTTAGGTGAGTTTAATTTGAATAGATCACTTCACAGATATCTGGCTCCATGTTTACCATGTCTACATAAATTAAACCACATTTTACTACAACAGTTCTGCAGATGTACTTTTAGCGACAAAACCTAATGTCGCCGTTACATTCAATAAGCTACACTTGAATGTGAACTGATTAAAAATGTTGAATCTGTTTGTTTGAATGTATGTATGGTTCCTTGATTTGCTATTGATCAGGATGGCAAATAAATCCATGTCTATGAATTCTCTTGTTGATGTAAGGCATATGTATATGTCTATGATGATGATGATCATAGTGTGTTTTCCTTCTTATTCTTGACATGCATGTATATGTCTATGTCAAATCCCTATGAATCTTGGTAGTATGTGTGAAAATCTCCCTGCTTGAGTTTTTTGGGTATAACTTTGAATATCAGTGGTACTAATGGCAATAGAAATTAAAGACAAGTAGTCTGAAGTTAATCATGCAGTACTGCGAATTCCCTAAACCTTCTTGACAGTACCTAGCATGGTATTCATGAGCCATCTTCTTAACGAGTAAATAATGGTTGGATGTGTTCTATATGTACATTGAAATTGTTTGGTTACTTTGGAATAAATGGTTATTGCATAAAGGTAAATCTGGCATGATGATGTAGATTTGTGACGTCAGGGAAGCAAAACGCGTTTTTCTTATTGAATACTCAAAAAAATAATCAAACTAAATTGTATTGAATAGAATATTCAAAAATAATAATAACAATAATTTATCTTCGTCTCCTAAAATTTATAATTGGAGCTTCATAGATAACTCTCCTAAAACAACTTTTAAACTATCTAAAACACCTAAAAACAAGTTTCCTAAGTTATCTATAACATAATAGCAACTTCCTAGTCTTATTAGAACTCTATTTAGACACTTCTAAACACTTTTTAATACACTTAAATAATAAAAACGAATTTTAAAAACTATCTAATACTACCACTAAAAATTAAATATACCAAAATAAAAACTTCTCTAAAAAATAAACTAAAATGAAAAAACAGGTTAAAAATACATTATACATCACATGGTAGCTACACACAAAAGGGTGAGGCCAAACTATAGTAAAAGCTATACTTCTTCTTGTTCCTTTTGTCCTATACTCTTGGAGTTCAATAGAGATGGAAGCTTGTTTTCTTTTGTTCTTTTACATTTATTGGTAAGTGGTAAGATTTTGAACCACGACATCAAAGCTTGATACTATTTTAATATTTATTGAAAATGTGTAACAAACACACAGATAGACTATTTTATCATTTAATTTTCCTATGTATTGCATGAATTAGATACAATATGAATTTGATAATAAATTCCCACACTTTAGTAAATAAATTACTGAAACAAATCTTGCAACTAGGTTAGAGTTGTCCACTGATTAGAAAACTTTTTTTTTCTATTGATTCGATTAAGGTATATTATAGGGCTCTCAAAGCATCCTAGTTTATTGCAATAAAAACTCTTCTTGTCAGAACTTATTAGATGAACTAAGTCACTAGGCAGTCCCATGCTATTCTTGTTCCATGTGATCTCATCTCATTTTTAGACTTCAGAAATAATATAAGTTTATGATTCTTTATTTATTTCATTCTTCGTGTCCTCTATTAAACATGGATTTATCCATTCCCAAATTGAAGTAAATTATTTTAATTACTTTTTTCCCCTTTGTCATGATATTGAGCAACTTTGTTATATCCATTTAGGTATGAGCACCCTTATCCACTTTAAATTGGTTCCTTGATTTGCTATTGATCAGGATGGTAAATATATAAATCCATGTCTATGAATCCTCTAGTTGGTATAAGGCATAGATGATGATGATGATCATGATGCTACTGTTTTCCATGATTATTCTTGACATGCATGTCAAATTCATGAGTTTTTAAGCTATGATGATTGGTATCTTGTGTTACTTCTGTTGCTTGAATTTTTTGGGTATAATTTTGAAGATCAGTGCTAATGGCAATAGAAAGAGTAGCTAGTCTGAAGTTCATCATACTGTTCCATCTGTTCTATAGAGCGAAGGCATGTTTTCACCCCGCGCGCGCGTGTGAATTCCCTCAACCTTCTTGACACAGTAGAATGGTGCTCATGAGCTTTTTTCTTGATGAGATAATGGTGGGTGTGTTCTGAATCTACAATGAAGTTTGTTGGGTTGCTTTTGGAATAAATGGTTATTGCATATGGATTCTGACCTTGGTACCTACACAAAAGGATGAGGCTGAACTACAGTAATTAAAAGCTGCTTCTTGTTTGTTTCTATTTAAAAGAGTAAGTGCAGTTCCTGCAGTCAGATGTAAAAGTTTAAGGACGGACCTGCCTTTTGGTCACTCAAACAAATCATCTAGGTTTGATATGTCCACTAGTAAGATAAATGATTTTTTTTTATCAAGGCTGCTAATAGGCCCCCTTAAAGCACCCAATTTAACTGCAATAAAAACTTTCTTGTCACAGAACTTATGAACTGAACTAGCTAGCTAGTTTCTAGACAACGATCCCATGCTTTCCATGTTCCAGGTGAACCACCCTTCTCTTTGGTTCACAGTTGCCTCATCTCATTTTTAGAATTGAGAAATAATTTATTAAACTGTGATTTTTTATATATTTCACTGTTTGTGTTTTCCATATAAGTGGGATTTTTACATATATTTTATGTCATAGTTTTGTTATAGTTATATTTCAGTTTACATTTTTATATTTCGGTTTACATTTTTATATGTTACTTTAGGTGCATGTTTTGATGAGTCTAACACTTAGTTCGTAATTGATTTTGTAGGTTTGAAGATTGTTTTGAAGTGATATTAAAATGATGAACAAGTGCCTAAGAAGAGGAAAGAAGAAACAAATCAATACCATGTGTGAAAAGGCGAGAAAACGACGTAAAAATGGAAGAAAAATGCATCACCCAACGTTCTGGGCGCTACGGCGCCACACCCATGAGCAAAAAAACGTCCAAAACAATGTTCTGGGCGCGAGAGCGCCCACTAGTGGCATTGCAACACCCGCGCGCAACTAGCGGTTTCTTACACGTTTTGGGATTTTTGTCATATCTTGGTCAATTTAACTCTGTACTGCATGGGTTAGTTCTTGTTCTTCCTACTTATAAATATAAAACTCCGAGAGGATTTTGAGGCACATTAGAGAGGAAAAAAATAGAAAAAAAAAAAAAAAAGTGCAAGAGACGAAGGAATGCAAAGGAGCCAAAGCTGCAGATTCACGCGTCTATGGAAGTTTACAATTTTTCATTCTTTTCTCTTTTATTTAATTTTTCTGTGATGTTGAACCTATTAGATTTGGTGTTTTTATTTTTTATTATAGAGTAGATTAGTTTTTAGGTTTACAATTAGAACTCCCATGTAGTTTGGATTTATTATTTTAATTTTAGATGTTTATAGTTAATTTTGAGTTATTTGCTTTAATCTATTTTTATTGCTTCTAATTAACCAACCATTAATTAGATTGATTTGTTACATCTGGATGAACTTGGGAAAGGGATTTTAGAATTTAAAACTTGATTAAAGTGACATATGATCAAAAGGTGAAAGTCATGAGTTCATGTTAGATAGAAATATACTTGCATGACATATGTAACCATTAAAAAAGTAAAAATAAATTAATTTTGTTTTAATTTAATTTACATAAGAATATAGTGATTTAATTAGACAAAATAATTTTACTTGACCATCGGAAGAGGCTTGTAAGTAAATTAGGGCTCTTGGTTAATAACTCAAATTAATTAATTTATAAAAATAAAAATAAAAAACAAAAAATTGTGAAGTGTGAGGAAAAATTGTAAATCTAGATTTTGATATAATTGATTTATTGAATTTTAAATTTATTTAGTGCAATTTAATTCTTTTTATTTGTTTCATAGTAATTTTGATAATTGCTTAGATAAAATTAGGTTGAAATAATTTTAGTAATTAACTAGAAACTAGTTACAAATCTCTAATAGAATGATACTCTATTCATCATTATATTACTTAGTTTACGATATTATGCACTTGTAATTATTTCGCAACATTAAACATGGGTTTCTCTATTCACGATCAAGTAAATTAGAAAAAACTTCACAATCTTGTATTTACCTTTTCCACTTTGTGACGATATTTGGGAGACTTTATTATATCCATATAGTTATGAGTATGCTTGTCCAGTACTTTAAACTGTGTTATGTGTTTTTAATATCTAATTAAACTTAGTTTTTCTGGTGTATCATATTCATGAATGCCAACTTCATGTTTTCCATTTGTAGTACTTTAGCTACAAAATTTTGTAATGCCAACCTCATGGTTATTTATAGTAATATGTGTTCACTTGATAAATATTTTTTATTATTATTATTCAAGGGTGCTATAGACCTCTTAAAGCATCCAAGTTAACTGCAATACAAACTTTCTTGTCACAGAACTTATGAACTGAACTAATTATTACTAGCTAGTACCCAGACAATCCCTTGCTATATATACATATTAATTTTCTTGTTCCATGTGATTGATATTTCAGCAATTTATTCTCTTTGCTTCACACTTCCCTCATTTCATTTTCAGACTTGAGAAATAATTTAATTAAACTATGATTCTTTACTTATATGTTTCACTGTTTGTGTTTCCCATTAAACCTGGGTTCGTCTATTCACAACTAAAGTAAATTACCATCCCGAGGGATATTAAAGCTGACGTGTTAAACTGACTCTCGCAAAGAGTTCTGCACATCTTCTCCTCATGGCATCTTCAGCTTCTGCATGTGGCCCCTGCTCCTCAGCTTGTCTCCTGGAAGCCTCCGAATCCAGGCTGCTTCAAACTCAATATCGATGGATCTTTCTCTAATGTTAGATCAGGTACTGTACCGGTAAAGTGTTGCTTGTGGTGGCTGGGTGTGCTCCTTCCCATAGCGCTTACGCTGGAAACCTTGGCTGCCGTCCATGGATTAGCTGCAATAGATGCTGAGCTCTTAGGAAGTCACCTCAATCTAGAATTGATTCTAGTTTGTTGTGTTCTATTCTCTCCCTCAAGAGTACTGAACCTTGGAGGATAAGACCCCTTATCAGGGAGATTTTCCGCCTGCTTGGATCATGGAGGAGTTGGGATATATCTCATGTATCGCTGGAGGTGAGCAGATTATTGTGCCTCTTGGAACAACTCAGTTGGGGAGCATGTATTTTTTCCTGGGTCTGAATCGTTGGTTCTTATCGATATATAGTTTAAGGAGAGATTCCTCTGGTTGTCCACTTTAAACTGTGTTATGATAAGTTATTATTATTTATTTGGCCTTTCTAGTCTAGTTATCATGATCAGTATCCAATTAAACTTGGTAGTTTTGTGGTATATCTGTTCTTCTTCTGTTATCATATTATTCATGAATGCCAACTTCATGTCTTTCATTTGTAGCACTTGGTTATAAAACTCAAATGAAAATCCATTCAATTGTTGTTATGCAATGTTAGGTCCTTGGCACGAGATCAATCTGAATGCATCAAGGGCTGGATTAGGATATGTCCCCAACCTAACACACCCCTCCTTCGCCTTCGAGTCTAATCGTTGTGTCGTTGCCTACTGACTCTAAGATGACTCGACGTCTGATTAATTCCTCAGTTTGACCACTAACATGGTAAGGATAACCATACTGATCAAGATACTAATATGACATTAACAATTATTAATCATGAATCAAGTGTATTGACTGTCAAAAGAAGCGCTTCTGAGGCATTGCTTCAGGACCTTGGAGGGCAAAGATTGGGGCCTAAAGAATTTTGTATAATGTGACAAGGATGGCTTTGTACTCGTAAATTTGTGAAGAGTTCAGGGCCTTTTCTATTTTGAAACAAAAATATCAAGAAAATACATTCTGTTTTTCTTTTTTTGATTATCGGTTTTCTGCATTCAAAAGGTACCCTCATTTCCTTTGGACGAAGATAATCCTCCCAGATTTGGACATAACAGAGGCGTTTGGACTGGCCCTCCCAACATGGGGGGATAAATAGAGCACGTCAAGGCTTGAACTCGAGACCTCGACCTCAACTTTTCTTATACTCAGTTTTTTAACTAACTGAGCTACCACATATTGGTAATACATTCTGTTTTCAAAACCATGATAAATAACCTGACGATCATGTTTATGAATTGTTTTATTCTTCTTCATGAAACTAATTCATCATATTGTGGATTGCCAAGAAAATGTTTAAGATGAACCCTTGTTGGTGGTTTACAATCAGATTAATTAAGACTCACCTTTTTTTTTCCCGCTTTTCATAAAAGCTATTTTAAGAAAAGCTCACCCAAACAGGGCCTCATATGAAAATGAGATAATACTCCCAAACATTTTCCTTTTTCTTTTTTTATTTTTGCATGACAAGATTTTTTTCTTTTCCTTATTATGAAAATGAGATACTCCTAATTTGTTTGGACTCTTTAGTTTTTAATATTTTTTTTTCTTTTTTTGTTAATTTTTGCAAGATAATATTTTTCTTTTTCCTTATTATGATTAACTTGTGTTTGGTGGACTATCAGCTAATTCTCGCAGCCTTTACCCCCATTAACTAATTAAAGAAGCCATGTGGAGCCTCTAGAATTAGTTAGCGTGCATATAAACTGACCCAAATTATACCCCAAGTTACCAAAATTAAACAAATAAGCAGATTCCACCCACATGCCATGTGTCCCCATCCTAGCTTTTCCTTCAAAGATTTTGTCATTTCCTCCTTTCCACACGCATACCAGGCTATTGCAAATATCAGGTCCCCCATATGTAAGGCTGTAAGATGTGTTGCTTGTGTATGAGTGTGCTGGTGCCCAGCTTGCCTGTATTTAATAAACTTTTACCTTTTCATAATAATAACAATAATACTAATAATAATAATCCGACAGCAAATATATATAACCACAACCTCTAGTATCCTCACAGTCTATATGATAATTAATAGTTCCCCGAAGGAGAGTAATGTCTCCTCATTTGGCAAGCATATGTGGCCACTGGAGGAATCTCCTCACTGCCACCACACGCTTTCTGTGAATGTCCACTGCATGCATAGATGATGTATCGTCTCGTTTTCGTTTTCTTTTCTTTTTTCCTTTTTTTAGTTTTTCACAAAATATTCTCGTACCATTTTGATATCAGACTAATCCTCGTTTAGGATGATTTCTCTCAACGAGGACGCTTCTATACTCCAAAACTTTTATATAAGGACGACAACCTTATGACTCAACCCGCTTCCACTAAGCTAATTACTTGTCAGTGTCTCGTTTTCTTGCCTACACAAAAAGCACCAATTAGGAGATAGAGTCCGCCCCGAAAAGCCATGTTGCACAATTTAACTTTCCATGCTTGGGCTTTCCAAATGAAGTAATGTGGAAATAGAGCGGGACATTTGATTTATTTAACTATGGAAGAAAGATTTGGTGTTAAAGTTCCCTAAGGAATCCTTCACACAAGTATGAAGCATCCTAACCATTGTACTATCGATGAAACGATTAGTTAAAACCCTATTAAGCCTCGACTAACTCATCCTTGAGTCGCACTTTCATAAGTTAGACCTGTTCCCACTTCAACCTATATAGCTGCACATATGTTTGTTGCTAGACAACAACATTATTATCATATTCATATATTTGTATTGCTCGTGCATGCAAGGTGCAAAGAAAAATAAAATCTAATAAAGTAGGGTAAAGATCTTTGCATTAGTTTGTGATGTGTGTGTTGTATGTGTAAAAAATATAATGTAAGAAATTAGAGTAGAAATCTTTTCATTAGTTTATATGAATTTCATACCAATTGATATGTCTCAAGTTCTTTGTTTTTAGAACTTCCTCAGAATAAATGTGAACAAAATAGTAAGGGGTTTTTATCAATTTATTTAAATTAATCCATCAAACTATAATCAACAATAATTTATTTTATTTAAACCACAAAAAAGCCCTCTTTCTACCACAAAATTTAATAAACTGTTATCCTTACCCCCTTAAACTTCCCAAAACACCTTTCTCATTTTTTTCTCAAATTTCAACCATTTTCAAAACACCCTCTTCAACTCCCTCTCCATGTTTTTTTCAAATTTTTAACAATTAAAACTCTAAATCACTACAAAAATTCTTTACTTCATTGCTATAATCTCCTCTTTAGCAAAAAAAACCAGTGGTTTTGCTTTGTGCGCGGCAACATTACATCATTTGAGATTCAATGAAAATCCTTAAATCGGTAAAAGATTTGTTTTTTTTATCATATTTAGTATTTAGATTACGTGAAATCGAATGTTTTAGTGTTTTTGCTTGCAAAAAACGTCACCAGAAATGGGAGGAACCCGACATGGGTGAGAAGGAAATTGCGATCAGTTCAGACCTGAGATACCGAACCAATCGCAATAGGTTCAGTAGGGTACAACCATACCTAATGCTTTAGGTTCGATCTTGTGCAACCAAACCTAGAACATTCAGTTCAGTCACGCAAGACTGAACTACACGATGAATAAAAAATAAACTTTCTCAATGCATTAAAAAAAATACCTTAAAAAGATATGTTTCGTCTTCTAAAACTGAATTTTTCTCCATAATGCTTTGAAAGAGTGTAAATCAATGAAGTTTTTAAATATCCTAAGCACTTGACTTAGGGTGTTTAGATTTACATGCACCACACTAAAAAAACACAAAAATATGCTTGTAAACACAATAAAAATAATTATAAACTTTCAAAGATGAATCTCATACCTTTAAAATGTTATTGGAATCAAAAAAAACCTTCGAGGTTTGCAAATGGAAAAGAATGGAAGAAGATGAGGGTGGGGTAAGGATGAAGGTAGGGCAGGGTTAGAAGGTCATTGAAATGAAATTGAAAAAAAAAAAATTAAGATAGAGGTTTTTTGGTCCTATTACCGGAGGGTATTATTGAAAATTTAAATTTGTGGTCTTTTGCACACTTAAAGAGGGTTTTTTTGTTATTCATTTAGCTGCCCCAAATAAATATGCATGACCTTTTTAATTAATTATATACTTTTAATTAATGTATATTTCAATATTATTAATAAATAAAATTAATTATCCTGAGTTTTTCTTTTTCTGGTAGATTTGTGAATTTTTATGAAGTATATGTTGCATCAATGTGTTATATGAAGGGACATTAGTCATGGCCTGGCTAGCACTTTGGTATTGGATCACTGGATTTAACCCATTAGATGAGCTGAGTGTAGAATGGTTAACCACTTAACCTAGACGGGTAGCCACAACCCATTATATGATAATCAATGGGTTGAGTGAGCACAACATTTGACTCAGGCCCCAGCTTGGGTGAAGCCCATGTATATAGCCCAAAACATACATTGCCTTTTTTTGTTTTTCTTTTTTTTTTAATACATGGCCTATATATATGGTTTATATATAATACAAACCATATATTAACTTACCAAGCACTAATATCTTCAATATTTCAAGATTCAAAACTATTGAGAATATATTAAGATTGAACCCATTTCCAAAACCAAACAAAAATAAATAAAAACCATTTACAACACTAAACAAGAAGATCCAAAACACACTCCAAACTGCAGTACTGATCCAACAAAACCCATCATATAATTTGAGCTCGTCTTCAACTTCAAGCACCTACCAATCTTGAAAGAAATAAATGCATCCATACAAGCATACTTCACCTGAGCATCACTGAGTTTCTCTGCATCCCATTCACTCCAACTGACATCCTTAGGCTTCGCTATGTCTTTTACGAGAACTTCATTAGGCAAACTTTCAGCCCTACTTTTCTAAGATGTATTTTATGTTGGATTATTAATCTAACGTTGGACTTACACGTAAATAATTATGTATTACGGACTGTCAAATAAGGTTAAGCCTAATTAAAAGTGATCTGCTAAGTTTTAGATAATTTGAATTTTAATGTATCTGAATGTAAACATTTAATGTGTAGAGACTTAAATAATATTTTTTATTTTTATAATAGACTAAAATAAAAATATTAATAAATAACAGGGAAGTTATCTATAAAAAGGGATTTGGGTGTTCTTGATTTTATTAATCGATTTAAAAACGTTGTGGTTGTTTATCATGATTGAATATCCGATTAATAGTAACAATTGAAATAAATCTATGTTACTAGTTTGATATTCATAGCTTTATTTGTGAATTTGTATTGTCGTTTATTTAGAAGAAGATGAACAGTAAACAAAGGAAAAGTGAGGTATTTTTCTCAACTTTGGCAAAACCAAAGTGAAGAAAAAGACAAAACATTTTGTCTTTGTCTTTATTTTTTTATTAAAAAAAAATTATAGACCCCACTTCTTACTTCCTTTTACTTTCTTTTGCGAGCAATTCTAAATATTGTTTAGTTACTCACCCTCATGTGCTCCTACATGATAATATTTGTTTTGTTGTGGGGCCTACAAAATAAAATCTGCTTTTATAAAGAAGATATTGATAAGTCAAAGTAATAATAAAATATTGTCTATTTGTCTCCGTTGTCCATTTATTTCTTAGACACAAAGATTCTTGGTTTTTTGTTAAATAAATTTAAGTTGGGTTACAACCTTGAAGAAAGATGAAATATTTATTAATTAAGTCATCTCTAACCCACTTATTTCGTTAATTAGTCCACATACACATTTTGATTGGATTAAAGTATAGAATTATTTGGATAACTTTGTTAATATTATCATTTTAAGTAGGGCCCACGAATTAAGATATATTTCACTATTATTATTCATAAGCAAAATTTAGTAATATATATATATATATATTTTTTGTCGGCCAAAAGTTGTTACATTATTAAGATTATTCATACATAAATCTGATTTGAATGTTTTATTTCTATATAGAATTATTAGGTAAAGCCCATCACATGTATGAATTTTATGAATTTGGTGTGACATGAGCAATTTTCATATTGATGAAAACATTAATTTTTCGATTTTAATTGATGTTTTCACATATGGTACAATGTTGAATTCGAATATTGGTATGTTAATATATATTTTGAAATGAATTAATTGAAACATGTCACCAAAGTGACCTCTCTTGTGAAAATTATTTCATTTTGAAATATAAAATGTTGTGAGCATGTAACTTATGTGAATATTAATCGGCCCAAAGGAAAATTAATATTTAACAAAATTATATGCGCACTTGTGGTAATAAATATGTGATAATTATTTTGTTTTACATGTGAACAATGAATCAGCCCAAAGGAAGATTTATTGTTCAATATGTTCTTATTATCAGTGTTTGATTACTACACCAAGATATCACTTACAAATTAATACTTTGTCCAAAGACAAACTATTAATGGAGTATCCGGTATCTTGAGATGAGGTTTATCTTTATTTGAATTTAATTTTATTTTGAAACATATATGAGCTTGTTTTGTTAGTTTATTGTTCTCTATTCAGCTATGACTTTCGACCTTGCGTTAAGGACTAATTCTCCCCCACCTCTTACGGATAAGATGTAACACCCCGTGCTTTTAATCAATATATTTGGTTGACTTATACCTATACTGAAGAGTATAGCACACGTATAAGTACCTTTAAAGTCATGTGTACATGTGACAAATGAACTTGAAAATATCAAAAATAAGTTCGGAATGTGATTTTAAATAAAAATCAATTTGTCATTTGGGGTACTGTTCATGTAACAATATCGTGAACAGTACTCATATGAAAAAAAAAAAACATTAAAAGTAAAAGAAGTTGTTGAGGACGAAAAGAAAGAAAAAAGAGAAAGAGAAAAGAAAGAACGGGGAAACGACGGATTCGCGACCAAATTTGACGTGTCGGTAAGCTATTTTTGCTATTTTTCGTCGTGAAATTAATCTTTAACTAGTATATGATGATTCTAGTGGAGTAATTTTAGCTATTAGAGTCGTTTTACGGTATTTTTGAAATCGGGATTTTTATCCTACATGAATGAAAATTTGTTTGAAAGATTGAAAAACACTCCCTAGACTATAGAATCCCAGAATATGTTGTTAGATTTCATTTATTTGTTCATTTGAAAATTTTATGGCTGTTGAAAGTTAGAGTTTATATTGGAGACCTTTTGAATCATATTAACACCCGATGAAACTCCAGTTTAAGGCTATAGAATGGTAGAATGAACTGTTGTGAGTCCATCGATACTAATTTCATGATTTTTGGAGACCGTTTGACAATTTTAGTAAAAATTTACATGTTTCCAATTAATAGTGACATGAACAGTGTTGTAAATAGTACATGTTCCAGTAGAAAAAATATAAAATTGAGAACTAGTAGAAATATGAATTGAAAATCTTTTTTACTGTTCTTTCTTGTGGAAATATCTAGATTGACTAAAGAAACAGTATAATAGGATTTTCAACTGCTTATGAGTCCTAAAGTCAGTGAAAAATTAAATATGACTTGAATTTGATATGTGCAGTGTTTGAAATTGAGAGTTTGATGTATTGGTGACTTATCTTGAGAGACCATTGGTGCTGAAAATTTGATGATGCATTTGTAATTGGTGATGATCATTTTTGTTGGACATTAGTAGCACATTGACTTAGACCGGTTGTTTAACCACTGTGAGTATATTTTCTTGATTTTGGTTCTTATATGACATTTTATTTATATGAAATGTTTAACTGTAAACATGTTATATACGTAAATGCATTGTATTTTATTGATCATTCAAAATGATTTTGGCATTTGGAGTATGCGAGACGTGCGAAGGCAGATCGCATATGTTGTCATTTCGTTAGGAATTAGACCCGGATGAGTGTTATGCGTAACCTCATTGTCAGTAGGTCTGTCTTAACAAGGATTGAAGATATGCTTGGAGGAAATGGGTTATATTTTTTTATTTTGATATGTATAATTATCACATACTATATATATAATATCACCTAGATGGGTTGTGTGGTAATGTGAATTATAGTTAAATACTTTAGTTATACAATGCTTGTGACGATGGAATGGGATGTTCGTACATATCTATCATGTGATAATTTAATTTGTGGAATGAATTGAATGAATGAGATGATTATCTATATATATATATATATATATATATGTGATATATTAGGGAAAAGTGTGAAATGTTCATTTTATTGGGAGATGTTGTCAAAATTTTTTAAAAAGTTTGGAAATTATTGTGAATGTCCGTTGAGGCTGACAGTGTATTGTATATTGTATATAGGTATGTACAGTGTATAGTACACTGTGTCGGTCATGACGTCAGCCTACGTCAGGGGCGTCGTGACATAAGAGTACCTCTAATGACAAGAGGGATATGGAAAGGTGTAAGAAATCAAATCGCATGAGTATGATGATCATGAAGAAGGGCATTCTGAAAGCATTCAAGAGCACAATGTCTGAAAAGATCACTACAGCTAAGGAGTTCCTTGCAGATATCGAAAAGAGGTTTGTCAAGAATGAAAAGGCTAAAATAGGTACGCTCTTGACAAGCCTAATTTCAATGAGGTACAAGGGCAAAGGCAATATAAAGAAGTACATCATGGAATTGTCTCATCTTGCTTCTAAATTGAAAGCACTTAAGCTAGAACTCTCTGAGGACTTGCTGGTGCATCTAGTTTTGATATCCCTTCCGGCAAGGTTTAGCCAGTTTAAGGTAAGCTACAACTGTCAGAAAGAGACTTGGTCTCTGAATGAGCTCATCTCACACTGTGTTCAGGAAGAGGAAAGGCTTAAGCAAGATAAAACAGAGAGTGTTCACTTAGCCTCAACCTTTAAGGACAAGGGAAAGAAAAGACAAAAGGATAAGGATGTTGCAAATACGGCACCTCAAAAGAAACCGAATGAATAAGGAGGTACTGGTTGTTTCTTCTGTGGAGCTGAAGGGCATAAGAAGAAGCATTGCACCAATTATCACGCATGGCGTGCTAAGAAAGGTATGCTTCTTAATTTGGTTTGTTCTGAGGTTAATTTAACTTTGGTACCTAGACACACGTGGTGGATAGATTCTGGTGCAACAACTCACATTAGTGTGTCTATGCAGGGTTGCCTGAGTTGTCGAAAGCCAAGTAATGCTGAAAGATGCATCTATGTTGGCGATGGCAAGACAGTTCAAGTTGAGGCAATAAGAAAATTTAGATTATTGTTAAAGACTGGATTTTATTTAGATCTTGTTGAGACATTTATTGTACCGTCCTTTAGACGAAATTTGATTTCTATTTCTGTTTTGAACAAATCTGGTTATTCTTGTTCACTTGGGAATGAAAATTTTTGTTTGTTTCATAATTCAAAATTGGTTGGTTCTGATTGTTTATCAAGATATGATAATCTTTATTTAATTGATACAATTATTTCATTTAATGAATCCCTGCAATTAAGTACACGAGGTATCAAAAGAAAATTAACCAATGAAAATTCAGTTGTGTTATGGCACAAGAGATTAGGTAATATCTTCAGACGGAGAATAGAAAGACTTGTGTTAAATGAAATTCTAAATCCCTTAGATTTCACAGATATTGATATTTGTGTTAACTGTATAACGAGAAAACAAACCAACAAAAGGAGATTTAAAGCTAACAGGACTTTGGATGTCTTAGAACATATACATACGAATATTTGTGGCCCATTCCCTACAATTGCTTGGAATGGTCAACAATACTTTATAACGTTCATAGACGATTTTTCCAGATATGGCTATTTCTATCTCATTCATAAAAAGTCACAGTTGTTGGATGTGTTCAAAAACTATAAGGCTGAAGTTGAGAACCAACTCAGCAAAAGGATAAAAAGTGTCAGATCTAACCGTGGTGGTGAGTACTATGGCAGATATGACGGTTCAGGTGAACAACATCCAAGACCGTTTGCTAAGTTCCTAGAGGAATGCGGTATTGTCCCACAGTACACTATGTCAAGTTCGTCCACTATGAATGGTGTTGCTGAAAGACGAAACAGGACGCTTAAGGACATGGTGAAGAGTATGATTAATCATTCTACCTTACTAGAATCACTATGGGGAAAAGCACTTAAGACTGCAGCTTATATCCTTAACAGAGTTTCAACTAAGGCAACTACCAAAACCCCTTATGAACTTTGGACGGGCTAAAAGCCTAGTCTAAAACACTTACATGTTTGGGGATGTCCAGCTGAGGCAAGACCTTATAGGCCTAATGAAAAGAAATTGAACTCAAGGACTGTTAGTTGTTATTTTATTGGATAATCTGAAAAATCCAGGGGGTACAAGTTTTATGATCCCACAACTAAGTAGATTTTTTAGTCGAAAAATGCCCAGTTCTTTGATGATGTCGAGTTTGCGGGGGGGAAATACAGTTCAAGACTTTATTTTTGAAGAGGAATATGTTAATATTCCCACAGGTGTTATTGGCATTGATCAGGATCTTATTCCTAACCTTGTTCAAGACACAACAAATCAAGGCAATGTCATAGAACCTCTCATTCAAGAAATTGTTCCAGAAGAACAAACTCTAGCACCTTAAGAACCAATGCCATTAAGAAGATCCACTAGAAAGAGGATAAGTGCAGTGCCAGACGACTACATTGTATATCTCCAAGAACATGAGGTGGATATTGGAGTGATGGAAGATGATCCGATCAACTTCCGTCAAGCCATGCAAAGTTCTAACTCTCATAAGTGGAATGATGCCATGAATGAAGAGATTAAGTCCATGAAGGACAATGACGTGTGGAATCTTGTCCCATTACCAGAAGGTAAGAAACTCATTGGTTGCAAATGAATATTTAAAACCAAGAGGGATTCAAAAGGTGGTGTGGAGAGGTACAAGGTTTGTCTTGTCGCAAAAGGCTTTACACAAAAAGAAGGCATCGACTATAAATAGACTTTCTCTCTTATTTCTTCGAAAGACTCGTTTAGAATTATAATGGCATTGGTGGCGCATTTCAATCTTGAATCAGATGGATGTGAAGACAGCATTTCTCAATGGTAACATTGATGAGACGATCTATATGGTACAACCAGAAAACTTTGTGTCGGGCGACCCGAAGAATATGGTTTGCAAACTTAAGAAATCCATCTATGGACTCAAACAAGCATCTCGATAATGGTATTTCAAGTTTCATCAAATGATCATCTCGTTCGGTTTTGAGATGAATTTGGTCGATGATTGTATATATCATAAGTTTTGTGGGAGCAAACATATTTTTTTGGTTTTATATGTCAGTGGCATCTTACTTGCCAGCAATGATATAGGCTTATTGCACGAAACCAAGAGATTTCTAGCTAAGAATTTTGAGATAAAAGATCTTGGTGATGCCTCTTTTGTATTAGGCATTCAGATACACCGGGCTCGCTCTCGGATTATCACAAAAAAACTATATTGAAAATGTTCTCAAGCGATATGGCATGCAAGATTGCAAACCAGGTGATACCCCTGTGGCTAAGGGAGACAAGTTTAGTCTCAATCAATGCCTTAAAAATGATTTTGAGGAAAATGAAATGCAGAAGATTCCCTAGGCTTCAGCAGCAAGGAGTCTAATGTATGCTCACGTTTGTACGCGTCCGGATATTGCGTACATTACTGAGATGTTAGGCAGATATTTAAGCAATCTAGGAATAGACCATTGGAAAGCAGCCAAACGGGTCTTGCGGTACTTACAGAGAACAAAAGACTACATGACCACGTATCGGAGGTTGGATTAGATTGAGATCGTTGGGTATACTGACTTTGATTTTGCTGGATGCGAAGATAGTATGAAATCTACGTCGGGCTATATCTATCTGCTAGCTGGAGGTGTTATTTCCTGAAAGAGAGCTACACTGTCACTTATAGCCTCTTCTACCATGGCAGCAGAGTTCATAGCATGTTATGAGGCATCAAATCACGGAATATGGCTGCGAAATTTTGTCACTGGGCTGCAAATTATGGATAGAATAAAAAGACCACTTAAATTATTTTGTGCCAATAAATCAGCAATGCTATATTCCAACAACAATAGGAGCTCGACGAAGTCAAAACATATTGACATCAAGTTCCTAATTGTTAAAGAAAGAATTCAGAGTGGCCAGGTGTCTATAGAGCATATTGGGACAAACTCCATGGTTGCGAATCCGCTTACTAAGGGATGACCATCCAAGGTCTTTCATGAACACACGGCTCATATGGGTATTGTATTTCTTAAGGATATGTCATTTTAGTGGGAGTTTGTATTTTGGATGCTTTTTAATTATAGACAAATTTTATGGCTATGAATATTTTGAGGTTATTTTCTGCAGATACAATTTGGTTTATTTACACACTTTGATTTTAGTATGGTTTGATCTCACTAAGGTTGGACCAGTTGGAAATAGGCATATTAAGATCACATTACATGAAATTTCCATGCTATAAATCCATGTCATTCAGTTGTATCGGCATATGTGACCATCGATCGGTTGAGTTACGACAGTTGTAACAAAGGCCGCTTTGATCCTATGTTGGTATGATTGATGGACCGAATTGGTTATAGATACATTTTGATAATGGTAGCAAAGTTGAGCTCTTTCAGTTATTTTTTGCAAAGCATAATTATAAAGCTACACGTATAGCCCAAGTGGGAGATTTGTGCGGTTGATTTGAAAAACCAACCGCACGAATCTAAAAAGTAATTCGTCGTTATGGATTCAGGTACGGTTCCGCTTAATCATTCATTAATTTTTGATGATTTTGTACGAATATTCCTGTACTTTGGTTGATGGTTTTCACCAAAGAAAATTCTCTAACATTTTATTCAAACACTCTGCACCAAAATCCCTAAGATCCAAAAGCATTGGAGACTTCCAAGCCACAATCATCTATGAGATACTCGACATCTCGTTCAATAATTCTGACGCCCACAAATGTGTACTTTTCATTGTTGAGGAAATAATGGGAGGATTTAGGGATTTTATCGGCGTGGATGAGTTGGAAGATGAGGCATCTACACCTGACAAAGAACTGTATGTAGCTGTAAGATGGCAATAGGGTTCCTTTTTCTGGTTGGGAAAGGCTTTTGGGAGCCATTCTGCATCGACACCCACGATGAGTTTGTGAAGTCTGTGACAATGGGCTGTTTTAACTTCTTGGATCCTCTTGTCGGCAACGGTATCGCATGATTCGCATTAAAGATTATGTTATAGGAGGAATAGACAAGTTCACAGGTGGTAGTCAATAGTCATGGTGGCAGTTTTCTCTACAACTTTCTCAGTTTGTTTTCTAGAGATGATTGCTTATCAAGGGGGAGGGATAACAGGAAATAGCTCATAAATCTCACATTCCTTGTCAAATACAAAGGTAAAAGCAAGCCTATAAAGTCATGCTATTGCTACTTAAAAGAGAATGGCACCCAACAGATGTACTAAATACCATTAATATGCAACAAGGGCCAAAGAACAGTAATGCATCATAAATATTTCTGTCCAGATAGGGGAAAGTAACATCTACATTTACTTTTCAAAAAATGCAAGCAACACTATCCAATCATGTTCTAATGCTTGATTCGAAGAACATAGATAATGTAAACAAATATCTCAAATCATGCTCCAATTGATAATACTATGGTGCCAGTCTTAATAATATATGCTTTTCATGTGCATCTATCAAGTCTTTAGCTCTAAACTCAACTTAACTCAATAAAGCCGTTTTGTTGACACTTCTTTATCTAGAAATTGGTACCTAAATTGTTAAACCATTCATGTGGGTCTAAACATGCTGATAAAGAATTTTTCTAGCCTAAGGACTCTTGAGGGTTCAACCAAAATATTTCACCAGTGAGCGTGTGGAATAGGACATGGCATATAAAAACAGTTTTTTTTTCCTTTCACCACTTAATTACTAAGGTCATGTATAGTGTACTTAAAAATTCAAGCAAAATATGCAATTAAAATACACCAATAAATATTTTTTTCTACAAAGAAAATGGTGTTTCCATTCCTTAACTTGGCCAAATTGCATCCTCCTGCAAGCATATTCCAAACAACTTGATCTTGCAGAGAAATCAGAAGCACAAAAGCAAGGCATATATTCCTAAAGGAATAATCATAAATTAAGTATATTTGTCGTGCTAACATGCTATAGCCCGGTACATATTCAACAGAACACCAATGCAGGACAAAAACATGTGAGAAAAATACTTTTATCATCACTCGAACAGAAATAAGATAATAAAAATGTTGAACACCCAAAAAGAAGGGCTCAAATCAATACATACTTCTCTACCATGACAAAGTTGATTAATGCACCTTATTCTAATAAAATATTCAATGGTTACTTAGAAATTAGAATCTCCATAACATCTTCCCACAGAACTAATTATGTAGGGGAGAGAAAGGGTATTAAGAAAAAGTCTGGGGTCACCACAAGGATAGATTATACATGTTATAATTCTATGGATTCCGAAACACTTAACAAAATCAGGAAGAGTTTGATCTCAACTCTGAAGCTTGGACCAAAACCATCAACAATTCCAAAATATTATCAAATGGGTTCATCAAATTCACTTTGTTCCAAAAATAATACTAGTCTGATTTCTGATCTTTTGCTTAAATTCCAGCAGGTATAATTAGAGAGGTTTTCTTCCTCAAATCACCATATGAAGATTCATAAGACATATAACTCTTAAAGAAATTATCCGCACCATCCAATGGTCTTGTTAACTCTGAAACCAGTTTCTGAAGTTTCAGATTGTGGCTGTGGTGGTGGTGGTGGTGGTCTTGGTTCTCTTGGTTGTGCAGGATCAACAAAAATAACCCAACCATCCAAGAACTTTGCATTCATACCTTCTCGAGCCTTTTCAGCCTCTTCAAGGGTTGCATATCTTACAAAACCGAACCCCCTTGACCTTCCTGACACCCTATCAACTACAACTTTAGCTGCAGGATCATTAGATAGACAAAATTAGAATGTAACAGGTTTTTTTTTTTTTTCTGTTGTTGAAAAAAATAAACACAAATTGCTCATTCAACAACCTTCAAGAAGCTGCCCAAATGGCAAAAATGCCTCTTTGAGCTTCTCATCTGTGGTTAACCTTGAAAGGCCTGTGAGGAAGAACAGCCAAAACACATCAGGGAAACATATCTGAGATAATTAAAATCAAGATCTTGATTGAAACTTACCACTGACAAAGAGCTTTGGGGTTGCTAAAGTGAAGTTATGACGGAATGAAGTGAACTGCGACTGCAAAAGTGAAGAAGCTCTTGAAGATACCCCACCAAAAGCACGACGAAAACTAGAAGCAAAAGCCATTGTAAAGAGGGTCTAGTGAGAAACTTGATTAAATCGACCCCCTTGCGTTTCGATGTTTTATTTGGTACCTAAAGTTCAAAAATGAAACCTTTAATAGGGTAAGCATCCAAATTTTCAAAGTCTATATTAACAAAAGTAAGGATTAAGAACTAACAAGCACAAATACATATGCTACAATACGGAATTGTACAACTTAGCTCAAAGACCATTCAGACGAAATAAATGGTGAAAGAGGAGAAAACGGTAATAAATTCTCAAGGATTCGATCTATTAATCCAAAATCAGTAATACTATTATGCACGCAGAAACATAAGAGACATAAGGCATGAATCGCAACTCGGTCACCACATAAAACAATGACATTCAACCATGTTTTCTCTTTACCCAGAACTAAATTTAGAATCCATATACCCAACTCAGTAACAATTCCAAAGAAAATGGTTAAAAACGTGAAATAGAAGTGGACCTCAATCAAGAAATATCCAAAGTTATAGATTTCCAAAGCAGCAAACATAATCAAAGATTCCATAAATGAATACAAGTGAACCTTAAACTCCAGATTCGGCATATGCACTGGAAAAAAAAAAAACGCCCATGGAAGATATAAATCAAAGCCCAGATCAAAAACAAAGATTTTTATCAAAATCCAATAACAATTAAAACCCGGAAACTAATCCAGCATCAATATAGAGTACCAAATAACAAATCAACACTAAATCAAAACCTATGTAACAGAACACCTAACTTCTAATCAGTCAATCAAAAATTAGAAAAAGAAAATCTTAATTCGAAGTTATCAACCAGATTCCAGAAAAGAATCACTAAAAAAAAGGGCAAAAAAGCCGAACCAATGACATATTATCCTGTAAGTTGAAATCAGAGAAAGAGAAGGGCACACCTGTAATCAAAGGAGATAAACAGAGCTGAGACACGTGAGAGACGAAGAGAAGGAGAAAATGGAAACCGAGCTCGTTCGCCTGTGAGTATTGGAGAGCGAAATGAAGAGGACAAGTAGGGTTTAGGGTTTTGTAAACTACCCTTGGAAATTTTAGGCCCTGATTGGGATAAGATTTAAAAATTATTTTTTATTTTTAAATTCAAAATTTAAAAAAAAAAACAACTTTGTTTGGTTGAAATATTTTTAAAATTTTAAAAAATTATTTTTTAATTTGACTGAAAGTTGTAAAGAAAACAAAAATACAACAAATTATTATTTTCACTGTTTTTTAAAAAAGAAAAATGATTAGTTGACATACTTTTTTGATAAGTGAAAGTGATTGGATTACCTTGAATTATGAGACAGTACCTCGTATCATGCAATTAACACGTAATACGAGGTACTGTTGCGTGATTCAAGGCAATCTAATTACTTTCACTTATAATGTCAAAAATGTGTGTCAAAAAAATATATCCTTGTAGCATATCCTTTAAAAAACTCTAAAAATATATTTTTTTAAACTTATTTTTAAATGTTCTCTAGTTTTAGAACATTTTTAAGAAAGTTTTTTGGAATTTGTGGTATTAGGTGTGTCTTTACTTTATTTATTAAACCAACCTCTATAACCTAACACAATAACTTCGAGTTGATTCAAGTTCGGCAGTTGGGTTGATCAAGTTAATCTATTTCAATGTATTGATTTTAAATTCTCATTTTATAAATTAATTTTTAAGTCAAATATAAAATTTTGACAAAATTGGTTTCATACAACATTGATAGGACAATGTTTAACCTGATCTAAACTGCACAAATAGTTAAGCATATTAACTCATTAACAAGCAAAATATATAACCATTACCAAGATTGATTTGTCTCTTATTTCCATTAAACTAGAAAATTTAAGTTCAAACATAATTACTCAAGGACTCATCACCTAAGATGGAAAACTTAAAAGGATCTAGTTTGCAAAAGAGATCATATATACTCTTTTAGAACCACAAAACCTTACAAATAAAGATGAAAAAACCAACTTCATTTTGATGATCATGAATTTCTTCTTATTTTTCATCATACTCAACCTTGGTGATCACTTCGTCATTCTCCACAACTCTTCCCTTCACCACTTCATTATATATCAATCATAATTGCCTTTCCCTTCGCCTTATCATAATCACCATGATTTCCACTTCCACTAGCACCACTATCGTCATTTTGTTGGCCATTATCGCTTCCAATAATATCATCATCGTCACCAGCATCAGAACCACAAGATGATTCTTATAATACTTATAAACGTAATCTTTCCCGAACAACCTAATCCTCTTAACAGTGAAAGGTCAAGAAAACCCAATCCCATAATGCTTATAAGGCTTTTGTAGGCGGGGTTGAGCTCATAGAAGCGCACGATCAAGGGTTTTTTTCTCCAATTTGTAAAAGCTCGCAAAGGACTTCCAACCTTGTAGCCCAATACTCATATTTCATCTCCCAAGTATGGTTTTGCTTGTCAATGATAGTACCGCTTTCAGGTTCATATTTGCCTTCTTTGCTAAGAGTCTCCATTGGAGGGAAGAAGGCTTCCCAGCTTTTCTTGGGACAACAAGCCTGTTCATGGGTCCTACATCACTTAGGGATAGATTCTTATCAAAGAGTAACTTATGCTTCCTCCAGCTATTTGGTATTGATTTTGTTGTTTCATTCATGGTGGCATTGTTCATGAGGGTTTGGTCTCCAAAGCCTGGTGTGGTGGTAACGGTGAGGAAGCTGAAGATGATCCAGTTTCGTTTGCATTTGCAGGTTTTTGGCTGCACAAATTAATAACAGATAATAATCAATTTATATATATATATACACATGCAAGCCCGCTGGAAAAACGATATTCTAACTATAAAAAAATACATGGCATGTGCGCCCCCGAGAAAACGATATTTTAACTATAAAAAAATACATCTGCATGTGAGCCCGCCGAGAAAATGATATTCTAACTATATGTTTTTATATTCATTGAAAATGTGTGTTTTACTCATTTTAATATATGTAATAAACGTTCCAATAGACATAAAAATGTAGTTAAGCATGTAATTATCTCTTTTTTTTTTAGGTAAAATAGCACGTATGTGTACATGTAGCATTAGTATTATATGGAACAATAATATTTAACGTTGAGGAAGATGGGAATTTCTTATTGATTGTTGGCACACCGTAGCTTCTTTGATTATCATGAACTCAATGCAAAGGATTCTCAAGAGAACATGTATATATAAAGATACACAATTAATGCTAAAATTATACCATCTGAAACACCTTAATTATGTTTGTACACCAGTGATTTTCTTCAAATCATGATTTAGGGGTGTAAGCAACCCGACCGACCCAACCCGACCTCTTAATATATATATATAATAAAAATATTAAAAAATTATTACATACAACACCTCTAATTAAAAAGGCTCATAACCCTCAACTACTTTTCTTGAGTTGTTAGGTTAGATGGTAAGAAGAATATGATAAGATGAGTGTTTGAAACTAAAAGAAAAAAATTCTTATTTTAGTCTCACATTGCTTATTGGAAAGAATAGGAGATTCTCTCTATAAAAGCTCGTCAACTCTTTATTCATCCACATTCTCATAAGCGTAGCTTAGTTTGTACATATATGAGTTCTCCCAAAAAAGAGAAATCTCATCTTTTAAAACTTAAATAGTAATTTAATAAGTTAGATACATGATAATTCAATATATTTTATTACTAATATAAACTTAAATAGTAATTATTAAGCTTTAAAAACCCGACCGACCTAACTTCATCGGGTCGGGTGGGTTATGGGGCAAAAACCCGACCCGACCCGATTTCACCCCTAATGTGATTTCATGGATGAGAAATATTAAAAATGTACTAATAATTGATATTTCAAAAGGTGTTTCAAACTCTAATTTTACTTTGCATATATATCTTATATATGGTGATTAGTAGCACATTCCATAACGTAGCTAGTAGCTAATCCAATTGTTACTATGTGTTGTACTTCAAGAAGTAAATCGTCAAACTACATGAATGTTTATAACTTAAAATTTTTGAAGATTAGATAAAAATGTCTTCAGAAAATACAATTTGGAAACCAGCACATTATTTTACAACCGTCAAACTAAATACAAGGCATTCGAATCATACATGCACGCTACACAAATAATCAGTTAGTTTTTAATATATTTTCAAAGTGTGTCACTTAGCTTTGTTTAGTTATATATTTGTTACATGTATATAGGTAAAGGAAAATGTGAATCTAACTCGTGAAAAAACTCAAGATTTTACTCCCGCACGCTTCTACTAGTTTTTTCTTTTCTTTTCATTTTTCTATTCATACATCAATAATGAAATTGAAATTGCTTTAAAAAACAAACAATGAAATTAAAATTGATTCGTACTAAACAATATATGAAATTGATTAATAGAAATATTGTATTAGTGATATAAAATTGATTAGATAGATTAAATAAATTATATACTAAAATTACTTATTTTCAAAATATAATTAATAAACGTTGAGACTATAATTTTTTTATGAATTGATTTCATATATATATTTATTTATTTGGCAATAATATTGATTTCATATATGGTTAATAAGAATCAATTTCAATTTCATTGTTGACGTTATGGGTAGAAAAAAAATAATAAAAATATGAGTGAGTATACTCTAGAGTAATTTCATGAGTTAAATTAGCATTTATATATATATATATATTAGGGTTTTATTAGTTATAAAATAGGAAATATATATATATACATATCCCCATTTGAGAAAAAAAATGATGTCTTGGCCATGTGAAAAAACACATTTCATGAGCAATCTATGTTAACTTATTTTGTGGTTATAGATGGTGACATTTGCGGAAAATAAACGGAAACAATAACATTTATATGCACACGTGTATCTCGTTAAGTAAGCAAAATTGCAAAGCTTGACATCTTGCATAAATATTTTAAATTTAAATGTCTAATGTTCTAAGACACTTCTAGTTGTAAAATTAATATTAATAAATATGTTTAAATATTTGAGCATTGCCCTCCATGAATTTAACTGAAAAATATATATTTTTAATGTCAAGATTGCCAAAGATGGCTAAAAATAAAAGAATTTCAAGCTGCTTCTTGTTTTAGAATATAAAATCAGCATTTCCTATTTGAGATAGAATTTGAACTTTTTCAAATATATTTGGTATTCAATTAATGTAATTAAATGTATTGAACCTTACATTGATGTTGCCATGCACCCAATCCCATAATCTATATTTAGTTAAGGGAATTAAAGATGAGATGGAGCATAGGAGACTGGTACATAAGAATCATCATAGGAGACTGGTACATAAGAATGAACTTCTTCTTTTTTTCTCTTTTTCATTTTTTTTTCTTTTTTTTTTCTTCTTTTTTTCTCTTTTTCCACTATGTTGGACCATATATCGAGTGCAAAATAGGTCAGCCATATTATTCTTGCCCAGTAAGACGTAACACGTGCAACACGTGTCAGGTCCATGTACGGATCTATCCAAGCGTTCACATAGTCCTAGCCCATGATCAGTACCGCCCAATGTTTTTAGGTCGGCATACCATATCGATTACCGACCACAATCTATCGATCCTCTTACAGACCATGTGTTCGATATCAAACAGATAGAATGAGAGACTACAGATCGGTATACCGACCTGTAAAGATCTCCGACTCTGAAACGGATGACGACAGAAGGCCCGATCAAGTAGGGATAAGGCATGATCCACTGCGATAATTTCGGGATCTACTCCTAACTCGACTCTGATAAGGCCTAAAGCTCTACTAGTTCGACTAGGAGATTGATAAGCCATCATAATCCTACAAAGATCATACCAGATATTCCTAGTTCGACCAAGAATCAAACATGCTCGTCCAACAAGATTTAGATCCCTGATTCTACAACAACACTACTACAAGGCCAAAGACCTCAAGCTTTCTCTATAAAAAGACCATAAGCCCTAAAGGGGAGGTAAGCAACTCTAAGTCATTCTCGACTCAGTTCAGTACTACTAAGCTTTGAACTAACTTAGGCATTGGAGGGTCTTTGGCCGACACCACATTGGTGTTCCTCACGATAGCATGTATTCTCTTATTTTTCCTCTCACAGATAATCAACCTTTGGCAATTTCTCCAGCACTCCGACGAGTTCCAGATCAGCATCTTCCCTCCACCTCATTGTCTACTGGTGTTAGTCAAATCTTGCACCAACATTTGACGTCGTCTGTAGGGACTGACATTGCAAGTCAGAAACAGCTCTGTCGTCATGAGTCAACAGGCAGAAATACCAGTTGAAGTGGAGCCCGTCGCCACACCTACAGCACCCCAAAAACAAAAGGGAAGACCACAAAAAAAGCAGTTGAAGAACTCTATTCAGAAATTGATGTTGACTGCTATAAAGAAAAATTTGGAAAAGATGACTCAAAACGTCTTAGAGCAGCAACGGGTGTTGAGGGAGGTATTCTCCCTACAGCCACTTCATAGTCACCTACCACGTCCTAACCTTCGACCTCAGAAGGGGGAGGAGAGTAGGTGCTGAAGTGTGACCTCGAAGAAGAGGTCAGTACCGGGGAAACAACCTCTGAATCGTAAGTTTTTATCTGCTAAAGACTTGCATCACTCGTTGGACGCCAAGAAAAGTCACAGCTCGGTTTTCTCAATAATCATATCGGTATCTACAAAAGGAGTTGCGACAAGAAAGCTTGGTCCAGCCAAGTCGGTGCCGAAGATGCCGTACGGATCGGAACGCTTTAAAACTATTAGATCCGCACCTCGACACTACCACGAGTATAAAGAACTCTTTTCTCCCTTTATTGAGGATATACTCAAGACACCGCTACCAAAAAACGTCAAGACCGCAAAGGTCAGGACGTACAAAGGGAAGGTAAACCCTAAAGAGCACATCGAGAACTACAAGTTCATGATGGAATTCAAGGGCTACGACGACGCTACCATGTGAAAGGGCTTCCACATCACCCTTGGCGGGCCTGATTAGAAGTGGTACCGAAAACTCAAAACCGGTTCTATATGCTCTTTTGGGCACTTACCTCATAAGTTCATGAACCACTTCGCTGGAAAGAAGGAAAGGGAAAAGCCTGTGAACAGCTTGCTAGCCATCAAGCAAAGGAAAGGTGAAACTCTGAAAGAGTACCTCGGTCGCTTCAACGATGTACTAGTCGACGTAGACGACTGTGACGATAAGACGACGATCACTGCCTTCCTCATATGATTAAGGCCCTGAAAGTTTCATTATTCCCTTGGAAAAAAGAAGGCCCAGACGTACTAAGAAATCCTGAATTGAGCAGAAAAATACATCAATGCCGACGAGCAAACCGATGCAAAATAGGGGGTAGATGAGTCCCCGAAAAGCTCGAAGAAAGATAAGAAAATGAAAAGGGAATACGACTCAAATGAGGACAACAGAGGCGAAAAAAGATCGGATGCTGGCACCCGAGATCAGCGGAGTAACAAAGTACCCCAAAACTTATACTCCAACTACATGCCTCTTACTGCTTCACGAGAGCAAGTCCTCATTGAAATCTAGAACAAAGAGTACATCCGATGGCCCAGAAAGTTGAAAACGCCCGCAAAACAGCGGGATAAGAAGAAGTATTGCTGGTACCATCGAGACCACGGTCACGATACCGACCAGTGCTATGATCTCAAGCAAAAGATTGAAACTCTAATTCGAAAAGGTCATCTAAGGGAGTTCGTGAAGAATCCCAACCGGCAGAGGACTCCAGAAGATGACCAAGTTGGGCCAGTGGGCGAGATCAGAACAATCTTTGGTGGAGACCAGATCGGTACCTCGAATCAAGCTATGAAGGCTTACGTCTGGGAATCCAAGTCGGAAGTCATGAACCTTGGGTACCGACCTAAGAAACAGAAGCAGGTCAATTTCGCGATTACCTTCACCAAGGAGGAATCCCAAGACATACTTCGTCCATTCACCGACGCTTTAGTGGTCATGATGACCGTGGCCATGATGACCGTGGCCAACTACAAAATCTGTTGAATGTTGGTCGACAACAGTAGCTCGGCAGATATCCTCTACTGGTCGGCGTTCAAAAAGCTAGGACTGACCAAAGATCAGCTGAGCCCGGTAGATGTCCCTTTGATCGGCTTCACTAGAAACAACATCATGCCTTAAGGACGGATAACCCTACCAGTGACAGCCGGTGACTCAGAGCACAAGGTCACGGTCATGACCAATTTTTTGGTGGTAAAGTGCCCTATCGTGTGCAACGCCATAATAGGACGACCACTCCTCAGTAACCTGAGGGCGATTGTATCAACGTATCATCCGGCTCTGAAGTTCCCAGCAGAGCGAGGCGTCGAGGTGGTACGGGGTAGCCAAAAAGAGTCTTAGGACTGCTATGTCACAGTTGTGAAGAAGAAGACGGGACATGAAGAAAATATCAAATCTATAGAGGAGCAACTAATGCTTCTAGAGCATCCAGCCGGTACCGAAACTAATGGCAAACAGCTTGAGAGGGTGATATGATATCTGATTTTATTTAAAGTGTATGAATAATGCATTTATTTTATAGAAAAGCAGAACCAGTATTCCACTTATCTTGCATCTTTACATCCTCTTTGAGAAGTTTTTAATATCAGATATACCAGGAGATCAAAGCAACTGATTTCAATGAAAACCAGTGATTTGTGTGATACAACTCAAAGCCAATTCTATAAAACCAGGATAATTCTTCAAAAACATAATCAGCTAGCAACTTCACCAAAACTATCAATGCAATATCTTCCAATGCATTTTCACTTCAATGCAATGCAACATGTAATTAAATGCTATGTACATGGAAAAACTGGGTTTTTGATTTAAGTGTGTAGACGCGCTTCATGAATTCTTTCCCCGCATCTTGAAGAGCTTATATATATATATATCCTTGAGAGATTGAATTGTTGACCTTTGGATATAACTCGGATTATTAAGAGAGCTTCCCTGAAGTAGTATCTATACTTTTATATGGAGTTTGAGTCTGATAAAATCTCTGGTTCAGTAGGCACATTTTGAGCCATATCATTGCTCCTGTGGAGAAGGAAAGTTCCAGACAGGATGGTCACAAAGCCGCAAAATTCAGTTACTATTTGCGATGCATTCTGCGAGTCCCAATCCTGAAATCAACGCCAACACAAGAGATAATTACCTGATTTGAAGTTCTAAAATTGGAATGAATTTTCATGTAGATCAGAATTCTCCAACTGATAATGCATGATAACACAGCTATTTATAAGTAAATCAAGAATAAATCATTCCAGAACTTTGGAGAAACTAAATCCAGCAAAACAAACAAGAGAGAGAAAAAGATGGGAGATGGGAGATAATGAGGATTCAAGGAGTTTCTTGTAACAATAACGTCACTGATAAACATTTGACAGATATAATTTCAATAGAGAAAAATCAAATACATACATATGAAATCACTTGATAGAAGTTAAAACATTTTTTTTCTTTTTTGCAGCTAATTACTGTATTGTACTGTCTCTAACAAAACATCCGATGTAAAGTCTCTGGTCATTCATCCTTGCCCTTGTTCGGTGTCCAAGACTAAAGCTTTCTCCAAAAAATGTCCACAAAAGTTTAAAGTTTGAAATGTGAAAATAGTTTGAATTACGTAGAATGAAAGGGTGAAGTCATAATTGGAGATAACTTATTCTTTCTCAAAAATATAGAAAAGAGGGAGAAAAAAATTTTAAATATGCGCTGTTTATAGTGCCCAGCACTATAAACAAACATGTAGTATCTATCACAATTGAAAGGTCAATGATTGAGATGATCTCTAAATCACTATTATTCATAAACAATGATCAAAAGAATGAGATGCTACTATAACAACAATGGTGGTTGAGGATTCTACTGAGATTACCAGCACATATTCATTGGTATTTGGTATGTAAGTTCAATGACATGTTGAATATTGAAATGTTACATAGAGGAAGAAAAAAGAAGAAAAAGAATCACCTTAAACATTATCACACTGGCAATGATGGTGAAAGTCGTGAACATAACATAGTAGACCGGAGATATGACAGCAGTATTAAAAGTGTCTAATGCCTGTAAAAAGGAAGAATCATGAGATTTACTATAGTTCTTAAAGATTAGTAAATAAGAAATTGTTACAGAGAAATTGGTATCAAACATTAAAGCTATGAAATTGAATTTCAACATTCCTTCTGAATTCAGCATTTCAATTACCTTGTTCAAATAGTTCAACTGCAAAAGGCAACAGAAAATAACCACCAGAGTGAAAAACCATGTTTGGAAGTACACAAACTGGTTAATTCCTGAAAATGTTAGCTTCAGAGCAATTGCTAATGCTTTCACACTCATAACCTACAGTCTCAAAGAAGTGGAAGAGTATCAAATACAGGAAACAGAATGAACAAGCCAAATTATACAAGCTTTGAAACATTTGAAATGTACCGTAAGAGAGCCCATAAGAGAGCAAATTCCAATATACACAAGAAGATGTGTTTGCCCGTAACGTGGTGCAAACCGGAAAATGAGGACAAGGGACAGAATCAAAACTATAATAGAGTAAACGACAAAACCTGCAAGAACAAATGATTAGAGTCTGATAACATCAAAGAAGAAATCAAAACAAATTTCATGGAAATCCCAAGTTAGATATATGTACGCTTTTCTAAAAAGAAGTTAATACATATCATGCAAACCAGGCTTTTATCCGATTCTATAGCTGCAAACCAAGAAACTCAAGAAAAAATTTCACCAGTTAACTTACCCGGCTCAGTGGCTAGACTCCACACTTCCTTAACCGATTCTATAGATCTTTCTTGTGGTGCATGAAGAACAATACTGACAGAACCCACCACGCATAGGATACAACCAAGAACACCAAAATTATGTAACTTCTCCTTCAAAATAAAATGAGCTAGGACTGCACTGTAGGGAAAGAAAATTTCAGAAGGAAGAAAAAAAGAAAGAGAGAAAAAATAATCAGAGAGGGAGAGAGGGAATGAACTATAAGAAGTTTAGATTGAAATTCTGCCGTCTAGTACCTGACAATGATACTTAGAGCTCCCAAGGGAGTTACAAGAATTGCTGGTGCATATGCATAAGCTGCAAAATTGGCTACTTCACCGACAACCACTAGTGATGATTATGTAGTCAGTATGAGATATTAAAATGTATGAAATAATATAAAACTGAAGTGGTTTTCACAACATAGAACAATAAAAAGAAAAAGATTTAAGCATTAAGTATGAATCCCATGCAGGCGTTGATGATGATAAATTAAAATATGAACTCAACTTGACAGAGCCTTGTCCTAACTACGTGGGGATGGCTACTTGAATCTGCTTCGTCACTCCGCTCTGTAAAGGGTTAAATCTACATTTATACTACAAGCAGTTATACCTTTAGGACTTATTTTTTCCCATGTTATTTTAAGTCTTCTTCAACCTCTGCTATTACCCTGGATTGTTAATAGGTCACTCTTCGTAATTGTCATATCCAATGGCCTTTGTTGTATGTACCCATTTCTCATTTTATCTCCAATTGGAGCTACTCCTACCATCACTTGAATATGTTCATTTATAATTTTACCTTTCAATATTTTACTACATATCCATCTTAACATTTGCATTTTCATTGCACTAAGTTTGTCAACGTGTTATTTTTATATTACCACCCAACATTTTATTCCATATAGCATGGCTGGCCTAATGGTAATTTTTATAAAATCTCCCTTCAACTTCAATGAGATGCGTTGATTATATACTACTACAGAAGCACTCCTCCTCTCAACCCATCTTGCTTTAACTTTATAGTTCACATCCTTGCCTATTTCCCCCTCTTGACGAATAATTGATCCCAAATACCTAAAGTTTTCACTCTTTGATATCCCTTAGTTTTCAATCTTCACCGTCTCTTCGACTGTGTTTCTACTTTTACTAAAATTACATATAATGAATTCATTTTTAGTCCTACTACCTTTAGATTCTAAAACCTCTCTCCAAACCTCTAATTTAGCATTTACCCTGGATTTAGTTTCATCAATTAAAATGGCGCTACTTAAAAAAAAAATCAAGCCAAACAAGTTTAAAATAGCTTGTTATTTACAGTCCCTGCTCATCTATAACCACAATTGTGTTAAAGAAAATAGCATAATGCCACACAAGTTAGTCAACTGCCAGACGGTTCAACTCAGAAACATTAGGCGCCCAAGTTTGAGAAATAGGAGTCAGGGGAGGGGGGAGGGAAAATATTGATCTTGCCAACATAAAGCACTAACTTGATAAAACAGACACACGCAAGGATTAAGTGGATATATCTTCAAGTAATCATAAGTCAGTTGGTTCTGATAAATTCAAAATGAACATAAATCCTTGTACCAACTACTTGGGAATAGCTGCACAAATTCTCATTCAGTCATTCAAATCACTATATGACCAGTTGATCACATTTCTATTTGACCAAGAACACCCACGTCTTTCTTCACAATTCCAATTCAACTTAATTATGGTCTTCCTATTGTCTTTGTCGTCCTTTTATTTAATACAGCCTTTGGCCTTCATATCACGCAGCCAAACAAACAAATCACCTCCTTCTACCTATAAGTTCTTGCCATTTCACACATTTGCCTTTATCCTCCATGTATTTCTACTAGTTCTTTCTATTTCTGTTCCATATAACATTGTTAATCTTACTAATATTCAAAATGAACCTAAAAGAAAAATAAACAAGATTGCTAATCAATCAAGCAACTAAGCTCAGGATTAATAAGGGCTTAACTGGACTTAATAAATATTGCTTCCCACAAATATTATCAAGAGAAAATATCAATTTTTAAAAAAAAAAGCCAATATCAATTTGTAGAAGGGCTCTGGCCCTTCAACCTAATTGAATCTATCTTGGTCCAATTTTCAAACCAATAATCTAAGTTCACACTCCTAAATACCACATAAATTAGACTTACTTGTTATCATCCCAGCCCACCACAAAGGCTCATATAAGTATGAGAACCCTCCAGAACCTGAAAACAAAGAAAACAAAATCCCATTACCATTTCAAAGCAAACACATAGAAATCCACAACAACAACAAGAACAAAACCCCCCCAATTCCTACCCAAAACGCGACCAAAAACCATTGCAATCACCCATTCGCATAACCTTCTGATTCTCTCAGAACCAAAAACAGCATTACCCGTATCACTAAATAAAAGAAATTCATAGAAAAAAAAAGGCAGAAACTATCAAACAAACCTGCCCGAATTCCACGCACCCCTGATTTCTTGAGCCCTTTTTTCTTCACTATGAAGCTAGAACCAATGAAAAAGCTTGAAGACAAGGCTAGAACAAGCCCATGAACGTTGTCCGGAGACACCCCCATTAGAAACTTGATTAAATACCCTTAAAAACAATCACAAAATCAAATACCCATCAAGAAAAAACCACAAAAAATCCTCAGAATGATGGCATTTTCATAGAATAACCCGTGTGTTGCCCTTTTCAATCTCTGTAGCGAATCGAAATTTGCTTAAATACCCGTTAATCTGCGTTGCGAATGGAGTGATTTTGGTGATGATTATGATGGGTTTTATGTGGGTGAAAATGGTGGAAGATGATGATGAGTTGTGCTCATGGCGGCTCTGTAAATGGAAATGGAAGAAGAAGAAGAAGAGAGAGGTGCGGGGGCCCAGCAACGGTATTTCCGTTACTTAGGAATCCTCCGCGTTCAGAGGATTCTGAGAAGATTTTGCTTTGTCATCTTGCCCATGTTTGTTTTTTGTTTTTTAGGTAATGCCATTGCCCATTTGAACTTTTTTATTTTTTAAGGCTATAATATATTTCAATTTCCATTTTTAGAATATATCCTGTCAATAGTTACACAATACATCGGTTAGTAGGGCCAACACATACACATTAGCCCACAAGGGGCGGGCTCACACCTGAGATTGCCTCCTCTCTTTTTTTTTCACATCCTTCGGATCCGAGACTAGCCTTCATTTAAAGAATGAGCAAAATAATATACATTTTTTAATAAAGACATATTAAAGAATCGAACCTTAGAACTTTTATATAAGAATGACTTTGAGACTAAACTCACTTTCACTGAGTTAACCACTTGTTGGTTACTAATTAAGATTGTCTTTCTATTCAATAAACTTTGTTACTATAAGAACTCCCATTTGTTTCTTATTTGTAACAAATAGGAGGAGAACTCCACTTTTGCAACTATGATCTACCTTAAAAATAAATTTGATACAAATAACATAAAAACTTTGTTAGAATAACTATAACATGAATTTACAAATGACCAGTTAGTGTAGTGATCAGAATCGTTTCTCTCTCAAATCTAAATAGATAAGAAAATAAATGTTATTTACAACGTGGTGTATTTTCTTATGAGCCTTCTTGTTGCATACTCTAGGTTGGTTTGTGTGTACTTACAAGTTCACTAATCGTATATGGGTTTACATTCCTTACTAGTTAATATATGTTTTACTACAAAGAAAAATGTTTACATTTATTTGAGTTTTAAATGTAGAACTACTTATATTTTATAAACAAAAATCTGCATTCATTCTTGTTGAAGTTCATTTTGGCCCGCCCCACATGTCGCAAGATATTGTCCTTCTTATGGGCTCTCAAGTTTGGCCAGCCCTTAAGTTGAGCCATCGGGCCTATGGGCGGCCACGTAGAGTGTGCCATAAAGACAAGTCTTTGGAGGTTTTATTTTTTTCTTCAGGAAAAGGTCTCATGTTAGTGTAAGGGAGTAAGATTGTTTATGTGTTTTAGCTTGGAATAACACATAGTCAATGTGAAATTAATCTCTGAAGTTGAACTCACCAACAATACTTATAATCCAAAAAAGTATAAAAAAGTTTGAATTTATGGGATTTGATGAATTAGAGAGTTTAAATATAATATTACAAAGGATTTATTAATTAGTTTAATTGAAATTTACCGTTATATTAATTGGACCATTGATAAAGGTTATAAGTTTAAAGGATGTCCATGCAAGCTGAGAATTGTGTGTCATCTTCTTGTAATTTAAATGCCGACTTAATTCTTGATAAAACAAAATAAAGGAGTAAGCATATTCATTTAGGAGACTCCATGTAGTGCATGGAGAAAAAACTTTGTTTAGTTGAAGTGATAATTCCATAATAATAATAACCATTTAGGGCTTTAATTATAGTTTTTTTTTTTTGAAAACCTAATGATATTTATTGCTAATAAATGAATTAACATTATCACTTCCGATAAATTTGAGAAGCCACTCTGGGCCCTCTTCCATCCATACAACCGTATCATCAACGTTCAAACCGAACTTTGCTAATGCATGTTCAACCTCATTTCCTGATCTGGGTGTGTGAGTGAATCTTCTTACTCCGCGAGAATTGTTTGTCTCCTTTATATCTTGGGCTATGAGAGCAGTAACTGATCTTGAAGGATCTTCATTTTGGACCGTTTTGATCACTGAAAGAGCATCTGATTCTGTTACGCAAGGAACACAACCTGTTTCAATAGTTGGATAAATACCTTCCCGTAAGGCTAAGCATTCAACCACTTCCACTGAAAACAGAGATATTCATCCTTTTTGCTGCTGCTACGAGAATATCTCCACTCTCGTTCCTTATGATCGCACCCAATCCTATTGTCTGTGTCTTCATATCAACTGTTGCATCAACATTTAATTTCATTTCTCTTAGATTTTGGGGGGATCCATCTCGACTGCGGGGCACGTTGTGGTGGTACTAGTCTTGCTAGAACAGGGCGTGTTGATGATGAAATGGATTGAAATTCTTCAAGGAAATCAATGGTGCGAAGAGCTATTTCTTTGCCTGTTCTTCTTGACTGCCCGTGTGCAATTTGGTTACGGTTCGTCCATAGGTGCCATATTAGGGTCACTCTAATCTCCCATTGCCTTTTTTCAAATTCTGCTCCTGGAATAAGTAGCTCTTGCATACATTTAAAGGTTACTGCTTGCTAGTTCTGGTTATTCCCCATAAGCACACTCCATGCCTCACAAGCTGTGTTGCATTAGAAAAAAATATGATTTAGAGAATCTCATCCTTTGCCACATAGAATGCATTTATCTAGCGCAACCATGTGGTGCATCACCAAGTTTTCACTTGTGGGTAAGCACCCATGTATTGATTTCCAGTAAAAGTTCTTGATTTTAGGGGGAATTTGTAGATTCCATAATTGTTTCCACCATATCATGGAATGAGCCAAATTTGAAGATGAAGCAAGATGTTTTCTGTCCATGACAATTAAATATCCGCTGAGTGCTGTGTAGATGCCATTGTGAGTATAATGTCACATCAATGAATCTTGAGATTTCCTCCCAGCTGAGGGGAATTGATGTTATGGCTACAATATCAGGCTCAAAGAAATTATTATTGATAAAATCAACATTTCACTCACCATCTTCTTTGATGAGAGACGATACCTTAGCTTCCTACATGATGTGGATAATTCTTTGCAAATTCACATCAATGATTTGCCTTTAGCTAAACCAAGGAAGTCTATTAGTACTTGGTGCACACGAATTAGTACAATAGGTCATCTAATTCATTGAACTAAAACGATGAAATAAATTATATGACTGGAAATGTTAATCTAACTGTAAAATGTTGCAACTACATGTTCATATTCATTGGATGTGTGCAGTTTACACATCTCAAGATGTGTAATAAATGATCTAATGGATATGAACATATAGTTACAATTTAATTACATTATTTTGCAGTTAGATTAACATTTTCCTTATATGATATGAATACTAGCAAATTATACCAACTTTGACACCGTTTATAATCCTCTGTATTTTTATGGTTAAGTGAGTTTATAAAATTAAATTAGTTGGCATTCCTAGTCCCTAAAATTTGGTAAATGTACATACAAATTTAATTTTTTAAAAAGGGCATACTGAAACAATAATGAGAAATATGTCTAAAATCATGTATCGAATTAACATTAGCAATAAATTAAAATAGCTTTACCTAACTTCTATTGAAACTCATGTAAAGTGAAAAAGATGAATATCAAAACTTTTGACTCCAAGCTTCTAGCATTCTCACTTTACGTGTGGAAGTTGTTAGTACCTTCTTTACATGATTGCTCTTTAAGAGAAGCCCCATATTTTTATATTACTGAATGTTAATATGTCTATGTTTACCTTTCTATATTTACTTTATTTATAGTAGGATAACACCTCTAGATTCATAGCAAGCTTGTTTGGTATTGTTTTTCAAAACTTGTTTTTAAAATTTTGGAAAAAGTAAAAAGTTTGTTTGATTTGGGTTAAAAGGATAGCTAATGGAACCTTTTAGTCTTGTCATTTGTACCTTGGTATAAAGAAATTAGCTTGAAGGATGAATTAAAATATATTAAAAAAAGATAGGAACTTTTTGTGAAAATAAACTGAAAAAAGCTTAAAAAATGACATTTGCATGTTTTCTGAAAGCAAACCATTTTTTAAATTTTATTCCAAAAACTATTTTTAAATCCTTTCAAATCAAACATGTTTTCAACACCTTGTTGTATTCTTTCTTTTTAAATACTAAAAATTAAATTTAAATTTTATACCAAACATAACCTAAACATTTTTTTTCTCGTTCAAAGATTAAGGCATCAGAATGTAGTTGGTGGCAACCCTCGTGTTTATCTTTGTTTTGTAGGTTGTTAGTGTGGCTTAGGTAGAGTAGAGGCTCATGAAAATGGAGAACAAGTTCAAGGAGGTTGTCTCTTTCCCCTTTTTAAGGGAGTTCCTTGCAAGATGAAAATTAGGTCCAAGGTGGTCATCTCAACCCTTCTGTCTACATATGTCTTTGCCATCCCATAAGAAGGCTGTTGTCTTAGCCCTTTGCCAGAGGAATATCAAATCTTTGTTTTTTCAATCAAATTTTGCACCCCTCCACTTCAATGTGAATTTTGGTTGAAACAATTTATATTATCTCGTGTATCATATTCTTGATAGATAATTGAGTCTAAATACTTGAAGTCTTTATTTATTTATATCTCTCAGCTTTCAATTATTATTGTTTGTTTTTTTGTTTTGTGTTTTTCGGTCTAGGACACTCCCACCCCCGTGTCCTTACTAACCTCTTTGAGGGGGCCAGACTATTTTGGAGTCGGAAACTGCAGAATAGGAGTATCAATAGATTGGTTTAAACCACAAAACCAAATCAAATCGATCTATTTGGTTTATTTTTTAATAAGTTTGGTTTGATTTAGGTTTGGAAAAAATATAAACTGATAGGTTTGGTTCGGATTGTGGTTTGAGACTTTGAAAATCGATCTAAACCGAACCAATTCTAAAATTAAAACTATTAATATTTATTTTTAATATTTATGATATAAATATTTTTATTAAAAAATTATATAATCATCTTTATATAGTAAAGATAGTTTTGAAGTTTTTTAAATATGCATTAAAAAAGTTAAAATTACCTTATATACATACATATATATATATATATAATTGATTATTTTAATTTATTTAACGTATATATATGTAAAACTATAAACCGATTAATTTAAACGAAACCAAACTGATTATGTTTGGTTTAGCTTTGAGCATTAAACTGATCCAAACTAAATCGTCAACACCCCTACTACAAAGGCTATTGAGCGTCCCTTTCCAAAGTGGACGGATAAATGTGGGCATGACCTCGGATTCGAAGTCGAGACCTCGTTCTTCAATCACAACTTATACTTTATCCCTCGAGGCTACTTGAGTTAGGGTTATTATTGTTTGTTTATTGGTATTATTATCTATACTAAAATTATATTTCGTGATTCAATTTTAATTGTATTATGCCCGAGCCACTAAAATTCTTAAGTCTATTTCTAAATTTTTAGATCAATATTTACCCTCAATTCAGTTTTATCAATTAACACAATGATCAATAAATAAGATGTAACTATAGAATAACTTAATCAATGCGAATTTACTCAATTCATCCTCATAAACTAGTGTAAAAATTTACCTATTTATAATTTTTTTTCCCAAAAAACCCTATATTTTATATCTAAGTACTCAATCAAATGTTTTCTCTGTTTAGCTTAATAAAAATCTTTGAAAGATACATTTATTCTCCTTACATAATAAGCAAATAGTTTCTATGATTTTCCTTCTTAAGCATAAATCCATAAGGTACCAATAACTTATGTCTCCATGTTATTATAATTAACTATATAGTTGTATTTGCTTTCCTAATAGTCTTTTATTATTATTTTTGAATAATTTATTAGAAATTAATCTCATGTATATTTTTAAACCATCAAGTGTCAAGATTTAATCGGACGACTTTCACGGTATTGAAAAAATTGGGGGCGTGTGGGTATCTTTTTCGCTTGCTTTACAGTCACGTGCGAGTTGCGACCCCATTGGTTAAAAAAAAATGATACAACCAGGCCTTTTCACCTTGTAGTTAAAGGGTGTTTATCCCCTACCGAGTCCCCTGACCTGTTCATCCCAATAATCTGATCCAAAGTCGGGGTGGGTTTATAAATTAAATTAGGTTAAAAATTAACAATTCGATTAACTTGAATTTCGTCAAAATTTTATATAATAAAATAAAATCAACTTAATTTAATTCGAACTTATTAAAAGTAGTATGTATTATTTTAATTATTATTTTTATTAAATTAACTATTATAATTGAATTAAAAAATATCTCATAAATAAAATAATAAATTTACAGTTATATTTATATTTAATTTATAAAATCGAAATTTAAAATTAATACATTAAAGTAGATTAATCCAACCAAACTGAACGAAGCTAATTTCGATCTTATTAGGTTGAATTGAGTTAAAAATTTTTCAGCTGTAACTTAGCCACCAGTGAACACTCCTTGCTTTAGCCTTTAGTATATTTAAAATCACTGTACCTTACGAAAACGTATCTGACGATATCTGTTTCCGTCTACGGAACAAATTAATATTAAAACACAAAAACGCTACAATTAGGGAACAAATAAAGAAAAGAAAAACCCTTTCTCGCTCCCTCTTATTCTCTCTCTCTCTCTTTCTTTTTTTCTTCTTTCAGATCCAAAAAGCAAAACCCTAGAAAACTCGAAGGAGAAGGGGAAGAAGAAGAAGGAGAAGAGGCGAATCTCTGCTCTCCGTGATCATCATCTTGTTAGATCGTGAAATCTCTTCGTTCAAAACCGAAATCCAGGTACGTAGTGTTTGCAGATCAATCATCAATGGATCTGTTCGGTTTTGAGACGAATAGATCGATGAATCTGCTGAGTCTACAGTGATTTTGTTCTAAATCTTGCTGATCTCGATCTTTCGATTGGTTTTAGTATGTTCGATTTTGATTTTTTGGTTATTGGTGAGATCATTCGTTAATTTATAGGATACTGTGGTTTCTGTAGATTGGTTGTGTCGGCAATGGCGTCGTCTCAGGCACCTGCTGCTGGATCTTGTCCTACTGCGCAAGTCGTAAGTGTTTGGATCGGCGTCGTGGTTTCTTGTGTTTGTGTTTTATGCGTTTTTGTTGTTTGATTGGTGCGAGTTGGCTTTTTTGGTTTTGTATTTTGTGTTTTAACAGGTAGGGAATGCTTTCGTGCACCAATACTACCATATATTGCATCAATCACCCGAGCAAGTGTATCGATTTTACCATGATAGTAGTAAGCTGGGGCGTCCCGAGGCGGAGGGCGCCATGAGTTCCATAACAACCATGCAAGTGAGTTTTCCTTCTTGATTGTTGAGTGTTTCTTGATTATTGGACAACAATTTCAAATCATGAATATTCATTCGGACGCGGTTTTTCTGTATTCGGAAATCTGAAAACAAGGAAAATGCGTTTGGGAAGCAGTTTTTGAGAATTTTTACAAAGAAAACAACATATTTTTTGGAAGCAATAAAAGTTGTTTTCTAAATTTCACTTTCTGGATTGTATTCCAGTTTCTGGATCACAAACCGCTTCTTTTGCAGTTGGGATTGCTGATCCACTGTTATTGGAAAAGCTCTAATTCTTACTTATCTTTTTCTTCCTTGTTATTTTTTTTTATCTGTGCTTATGCTTGTGTATGTTTGAATTGCTACAGGCTATTAATGAGAAGATACTCTCACTCGGCTACAGTGATTACTTAGCCGAGATAAAGACGGTGGACGCACAGGAATCACTCAGTGGGGGAGTTCTTGTTCTTGTGACTGGGTATTTGACTGGAAAAGATAATGTGAAACGGAATTTCACTCAGTCATTTTTCCTTGCTCCTCAAGACAGGGGCTACTTTGTGCTGAATGACATATTTAGATATGTAGAAGATGGTCAGTTTCATGATTTGAACCAGGGTTTGGCAAACGGCCTTGTTGCTCCTGCAACTCCAGACAGGGGTAGGATATAAATTGGTTTTTGCACCTAAAATGTTACTGAATATTTCTATGTATCTGATAATGGAAGTTAATGGTTGTTTGCAGAGCCTTCTCCAGCACAGGAGCATCTGGTTTCAGAGCAGCCTGTTCATTCTTCAAATGAAGTCAATGTAGAGGATGTATATAATCATTCAGACAATGAGGAGGATTCTGTGGTGGAAGAGGAAGTTCCAGTAGCCGAGGTTGTTGATGACATTCAGAATGACTCACAGGTTGTGATTGAGACCAGCTCTGCTGCCCAAGAGGAAGTTCCAAAGAAGTCATATGCCTCCATTGTAAGTGGCTTATACGAAGAACTTTCAGTTTTGTTAGCTTCATATGTTGTTCAGAGTCTTGAGGTTGCTTCTGTTTCCATTGTTTATTGAAGTACTGTCACTTGTGGGAACTTTAACTGTTTGAAATGCACTTGATGATGGTTTTTCTATTAAGCTTGTTTAGATGTTTGGTATTAGATGATCTTTTCTAGCCAAATGGAGATGTACTTTTGCCCTTGCAGCATTGGTATTAAAGCAGATCATATTTTTATTCCAGGTAAAAGTTATGAAAGAGAGTTCTATACCAGTTCCTGCAGTTTCTCCTGCAAGGCCAGCACCAGTACATCAAGAAAGGCAGGTGGTTCCTCCTCCACCTCCAGTTGTGGCAGCTGAGCCACCTGCTTCTACTTCAAATGCTACTGAGAGTGTGAATAACCATGAGGGAGAAGGTATGTCATATCATTCTGGTCTTGGTTTGGATGTCTTACTGAAGATTTGGTTCTCTAGCCCTTTCATGATGGATATCTGTTTGCATGTTGCAGCTGATGGCCACTCTATTTACATAAAAGGTCTTCCGCTTAATGCAACACCTTCCCAACTTGAGGAAGAGTTCAAGAGATTTGGACCTATTAGGAGTAATGGTGTTCAAGTTAGAAGCAACAAGGTTCTTTTCAGTTGAATCACCTTCTTGTATTGCTTCATTTGGTTTCATATATAGTTTTTTATTATTGTTTAATTTTTATACTTCTTTTTATCCTTATTTTTCAGCAACAAGGATTTTGTTTTGGCTTCGTGGAGTTTGAAGTTTCTAGTGCTGTGCAAAGTGCAATAGAGGTATTTTGACTTGTTGACAACTATAACACTATTATAGTATTATGTCTGTGTTCTATTATGCATTGGTTGTGAGAAAATTAATGCACGATGTACTTGTGCACTTCTGTTTGATACTTAATTTCATCGTCTTTTTTATTCTTAATGATTTGGTCAAGGTTGCCCTCTGGTTCCTCTCTCCCATGTTCCTTTTGCTAACCTGATTCAATGTTGCCTCAACTTCTGTTTTACATTCTTTGTATGAATAACTCTGCTTAATTACTTTCTTATATTGTATCTTTTTTTGTTCTATGGAAATATTGAATAATAATAATATTTCTATCCTTTTGGGTTTTTTTTTTGGATCTTTTTTAATTAAAAATTCGTACTCCCTTTTCTACTCTCTTTTAGTATGTTATTTTCAACATTTTCTTACATTATTTTATTGTTTGAGACTACCTGTCACGTATGGATGATTTTCTTGATCTTGAATTCGATGAGGGGCTATTTTTAACTAAAAGAAGATGACTTTGGAAATTCTTTCATTATATTTTTAAGTTTTTGTCCCATTTATTTATTCTTTCTTCATTTTTTTTCTTACTTTTTTCTGCAAGCCACATCCCATAAAATTACATGATTTGTTAGCTTGTTAGATTAGTATTTTTATTTATATTACCATGTTGGTTGATGAAGTTAAAAATCATGAATAATTATTGTAACTTTTTTTTTGGTTTTTTTATTGATGAAATAACAGCAATTTACTTCTTTGTTGAATTTTATTGAATTTTGTCAAATTTTATTGAGTTTTATCGAATTTTGTGTTTAATTTTTGCATTTTCTAATTCAAAATTAAACTTTTATCAAACTTTGTCTAATTTTATCAATTTTTTGGGCTAATTTTTACATTTTTTTATATTACACCCACTTCACACTTTGGTGATTCAAAAAATCGATCGCCGAAATTTTGGCGAATTAATTCCATTTTTTGAACCATGTCTCTATTTATTGGCATGTTCTTTGCATAGCAAAATCAATTTTTACAACACCATACCTATGACTTTATTTTGATTTTTGTTATTATTAGTTTATTACTACCTTGTTGCATTGAGTGCCTTAAAACATGTTCCTTTAATAGATAGTGTTATTGTTCATGCTATTCTTTATGGTTGACAATTTGAACAGTAGGTAGAGGTGGTAGATAAGGTAAAATAATATTGTGATCTTAAGGTTATAACTTCATGGTGAAGTTTTGATTAACAATTTTGTTAGCCAACAAGCATTGATTATTTTCTTCTCATATTGTTCATGTTGTAGTTTAATAGTCCAGAGATACTATCATATTCATCCTTGTACGCGACCATTGATATTGGTAGTTGAATACAAAGATGATATGTTTGTAGTTGATTTCGTATAATGTTTGGAAAATGCTTTTTGATGGTACGTGTATGGAATGATACTTTTAAAAGGGATGCTTTTGTGACAACTTGGTTTTGGCCATTTGTCATTGATATTAACTTAAAACAATAATTTATTAAGGAAATTTTATCCAATAACTTTTTTAAAGGTATATGTTGATCAATAAAGCTGGTGAGAAGTTGAGAACTATTTTTAAAAGAAAATTATTTTAAGTGTATTTTCTAAGCATAACTTATAATGCCAAAACAAATGAGTGCTAGTATCATGTTTGCTTAAAAATAATCCCAAAGTGCTTTGAGCCACTGAAAGAAATGGTGCTAGAAGGGTTGTTTATATTCACATAATCTTATGCATGAAGTGCCCTATATCTTTGTTTCTACTACTCTTTGCTTTGCATGATTGATCATATGTCGATCCTATCACTGCCTTCTGATTTCCATCCACCATTTGCAATATACTTACTAAAGATTTTGGGGACCTTACCTCTCAATCCATACCGACAACTGTTTTGAATGAAGGGTTTGTTTGATTATTATTTCTTTAATGATCCAATGCCAAGGCCCATTGGTGTTGTTTGTTGACATTTATAGCTTCTATACTCAATCCCGTAGGCATAAAATTCTTTAATGTTGAAAGCTTTTGCAAATTGACTTGTAGTTGGGCATAGTAAACTACCACAAAATTGTTTGGTATTATTATGAAGGAGTTGATCATGTTATTAGTTTGAACTTTGATATGTACGATATATATATCTTCTGATATTAGGTGCATTTGGTGGGCTTGTTTAGAGCGATTAAAATCAGTGTTGTTGAGGCCACATCTAGGCAACGACTAGTCTATCACCTAGGCCGTACTTAAGGCAGATAGTGGTATCTTTAAAATTTTATTTAATTGTATAAGGGGGCTAATATAAATATATAAAGCGTAATGTTATTTTTTCTTCATGTTGTCACATATATGATGTATAGTTTAAACATCTATAAATTGCATTTGTTGTACGTATACTTCCATTTTGCAAGTTATCTTTTGTTTTTTCCTATTTTTATAAAGTGATTTCCTGTTCTGTTTCTGTTATATTGCTGCAATTTTTTTTTTTTTTTTTTTGCATAAGTACTACATTGAACATGACTCTTTAAATCGTTATACTTTCAACTTTTTTTTAACAAAATATGTTTTCTGGTTTTTACTTTTTGGACACAAATTGAAGAGTGTAAAATAAAGTAATGTTAATAAGGTTTGACTCTTACATTATGTACTATGTATGTAATTATATAAAAGGTTTTTTTGGTGTAAAACTAATTATTTTTCTATTTAGGGAGGCTATAAATAAATACATGGCCTAGGCCTCGCCTTGCCTAGACAGGACCAATCGCTTTGATTTCTTAATCACATTGATTGGAATTGCTTTTGGCTTATTTGTGGGGGAAAAGCTGGTGAGACCTATTTGATATTTCTAGTTCTAGCAATTAGCCATTCTCCTAAAAATATCCTTTTTTTAATTTGTTAAGTGATCAAAATGCCCCAACCTTATTTTCTCATTGTTATTTTATAAATGCTTTTTAGGTACTCTACCTAACAACTCAATTTCTTATGATATTAAAAGTATTTTACTAAATAGGTTTTCATAGATTATCTTTAAGCACATTTTTTATAATTACTTTTAGCTATTGCATATGGTATCTAATGGGGGCACCTAACATTTCATTGGGTTGATTATGATTATCTATGATAACATGGACAATGCAGTCTTCATCATTTCTCATCTACATTATTAAATAGTTTTAAGTAAATATTCAGCCATGTAGGAGGGACCTAGTGCATTCGTAAGTCTCGATGAAATATGTTTCTGTTCAAACAACCAAAGAGCTAATCAATGTTTACTTCCATCCATTCACTATTATAAAGTCCATTAAGGTTTTGGACCTCCTTGTATTAGAGTATCAAAAGCTCTTGATGAATGCAACTGTTCTTTTAAGGTAATGAAGAGGTGTGAATGCAACTGTTTTTCAGGTTGTGAAGAGGTTCTATGAACATTTCCAACTTAGTCTATGCCATCAAGTTATATTTTGGAGCTGTTTCGTTTGATGGTATTAGAAACAAACATGACGATTTTTAGCTATATGTTCAGTAGTAGTTATTCATTCTATGGTTCTATATCCATTCTCTTTAGTTGTTAACTAGGTTTTCAAATTTTTTTTCTACAATCGGATTGGATAAATTTGAGGCGTCTTTTGGCAATCAAGTGCCTTACAGTGCTTGTTTAATATTTAGGTGGTAGAATTGGTATATATTATTTCTCCTCTGGCATCTCAAATTGGTTCTTAGTCCAAGAATTCTACAAGGGTGTTCTTGGTATTAAATCGTTTACTTCTTAGGAGCATCATGCATATAATCAATGGTTTCCATTTGGATTTTAATGTAATTGATAGAAATGGTCTAGCTGTAGCCTGACATGATAAATTCAGGATGTAATTGTTGGTTTCCTTTTGGATTCTAGAGTAATTTGTCATGCTCTAGCTTTAGAGCTTGACTTGGTAAGACTCAGAGGAGATTTGTCTTTAGGAAAAGACTAGAGTGGTTAAACTATAATGGTGGAGTTACTTTGTTCTTCTCATTATGGTGTTTCAATGTTCGACAAAGAAGAAGGGAGAATTTGTTATTGTGTAATTGTTAAAATTGTAAACTTTCCAAGGTTACACTAGATATAATACATGGAACCACAAATATTAATGTTGGATGAAATATTTCTGTTTTTTGCCTACAAATTATATATACAAATTGTCCTCCAGGTTTTTGTGCAATTTATTCTTGATGGATGAATCTCTAGCATTTGACTAAGTCGATGGTGTTAGTTTCCATGGAATGAGGGTTTGGTTGTGGTTGAAGTCCTTACTTTGATATCTTTGACTACGTGCCAGAGTTGGATCCACGGTTATGTTGCTGATGATTAGTCATTGAACTGCAGAAAGTGTTTGGTATTTATCTGGATATATAATAGTTGGTGATGCTTGATGTATAGGAATTGGGAAGCTATTTAATGCTCTTCAATTTCTCTCTTAAAATTTGGGTGGAATTTGAAGATATTGAGCTTGTGTTAGGGGATAATTGGATGAACTTGAGCTTGGTGAGTTTTGGTATTATGCTCTCTACAAGGGTATCATTGATTTTTTTTTTTCCTTAGTATGCATCTTTAGGCCTCTATATCTCTAGTCAGAAGGCATCCACTAGTTTTGATAAGTTTCTCCTGTTTCATTGCATGGAGTTTCACTTAGATTATTTGTTTGTAGGTCTTGTTACGATAAAAAGTTAAAAGATCTTAGCAATCATTTGAACATAGTGCAGTAATGGTAGATGGCACACTGAATGTAGGAAAGATTAAAGATATTGCAAGTTTGAATCTTGGTTTTGTTCCATCTCCCTTCTTGATTAGAAGGAAAGTTTAAGTTCTTCTAATATCAAACTATTTTTTAAACGAATATTTTTTTGGAGAATTTGCTCAACTCAACTAAGCCTTTCCCCAAACATGGCGTTGATTGCATGGATTTGCTTCTTCCAATCTGCTCGATCGAGGGCTAAGTTGACACTTAAAGTACAAGTAGTTTTATGCATTATATATTTTGATTTTATGTTCTGCCAAAGAGTAATGATTTTTTAATCTTAAAACTGAGACCTGTATATACCTTTATCCTACCATTTGCACAACCAATAAAAAGCCAGCCTTCACTGAGAATTTTCAGTCTACTTTATCCTTTTTTTTCCTAAGGAAACATCTCTAAGTTTTTTCTAACTTAACTTGGCAATAACGAGTGGTAATTGTTATATAATATTTTTGGTAAAACAATTATATCAAATTATCTTAGCAGAGACTATTCTTTGAGGATGTGCTTGATCACCAATTTTCATGGCATCTAAATTTATTTGCCGAATCTCCATGTCACCGCTAAATGTACCCCAAGAGCTTGAATTGGCTGCATGATCTTTTTCTGCATTTATCTCTTTCTAGGGCTTGATTTTCCTTTAAATAGAAGGCATTTATTAAGGAAACAAAATTTGGCCTTCCTATCACCCTTCTCACATGGTCAAACCACCTCAGCTGATGTTAGCACATCTCATTATCAATTGATGCTACTCGTAAGCCTTGGGAAAGATTTAGTTTCAAATTCTATTGTTTCAAATATTTCTATGCAACCATCAAATTCTTATCTTATGGAGAATTATTCTATATATTTGTGTACTTTACTTTCTGATCATATGTTGGTATTACTTAAATCTCTGTCTAGTATATTCTTAGTCTTTCTTGCATACTTAAGCTTTTATGCTCCTCTCCCTGAATATTATGAATTTTGTATTATATTTTGATAGAGTATTGCTATAATGACTACAACACAATCTACATGCCAGACTATGCCACGTCAATATTTTTGGATCATCTTGAATGAGATGTTGAGGGGTATGCATTTCAGATGATCCAGGAGTGTTGATTTGGTAGAGTTTGGTTGTAGTTCGCATTGTAGTCACTTTATCATTGTCCATTTTGATAAACTAAGTAGTACTCAATTTTATCAAAAACTTCTAGTATTGCAATGCGGATGATATTCCCTCCTTGAAAGAGTTTATTATTATTGTTTTTATGTTACTTGAATATGAACTATTGTTTTGTTGTTTATTCCAGGCTTCACCCGTCACCATTGGTGGTCGCCAAGCTTATGTTGAGGAAAAGCGTGCTTCCAGTTCTCGAGGCAAGTTGAGATTAATCTGTTAAATAGTCTGATTAGCTTTCTAAATATTTTATTGTTATGAGCAGTGGAAATGATGTCTTGGTGGAAATACATTTAAAGTTGGTAATTTGTTTGGGAAAAAACGCAAATTAAGCTTAAAAACCCAAATTAAGGGTGATGGTGTTTACCTGAGGAGTTGCTGCATTTGTCATGCATTCAACAAGGGGCATTCAAAAAGAAGTGTTACACCTTCTTGTTTACTGTGATTAGTGAGCTGAAAACTCGACAAATTGGTTTTTATGCCTCTAATGCTTTACTGCCTAAAATGTCTGGAACCATTTTGGACGCAGCTAGGATAAAATAGTTCGCCATTAATATATTCCCTTTGTGGCATAGACATTTAGTCTTAATCATATGAATAACATAGGCCACATGTTATAAATTGGGGTTTCCTGGTGGTCTTCACATTGTTGTTTTGGTAGTTGGACCATTGATTCATTTTTTTGCTATTTCCAATACATGTCTTGATTTATGGTTGGTAGCCCTTTACCCCTGTTGAAGGGCGGGCCTCGGCACAACAGTTAAGGTTGTTCCATCATGACCTGGAGGTCACTGGTTTGCCCTAAACAGCCTCTCTAATGTGGAGGTAAGGCAAGGTCTGTACATTGTTTCTTCCCCAGACCTCTCAATAGCAGGAGCCACGTTCACTGCATAGGGCCTTTTTTAAGTTTATCCCTATTAGGTTTAAAGAGGCTCAGCACTGCTTGGTATGACCTGCGTATCTGAAGAGAATTTATTTGATCCATTTCTGCAGTGAACAGAGGCAGCCGGTTCCCTCCTGGTAGAGGGAGTGGTTACAGGAATGAGGGAGCAAGAGGGCGTGGAAATTATGGCAGCGGCAGGGGTTATTCTCGTGGTGGCGATTTCAATAGCAACAGGAGTGAGTTCCTCAACAGAGGTGGTGGTGGCAGAGGAGGATCTTCAAACCGTGCAGTTGATGGTGTATACCAGAGGGTCGATCATGTGGGCAGTAACAATGGTCGCATGAACCGAGCTAATGGTCCAATTTCCAAGACTGTTGCACCAAGGGTACCTGCTCCTGCTTGAGGCGTCCGAAACATGGCGTTGGTTATGGGTATTGATTGCTGTGGAAATACAACTAATTCATCAGGTAGTTGGATATCTTGTCGAGTTACAGGTGGAATCTACAATTAATTTTTGAAGGATCATTTCTAACTTTTTTTTTTTTGCCTTTTCTTTCAATCATTTTGTTGCCATAAAGCAAATGGTAGTAGGTAGATATCATATGATTAGTTGGTTTTTCATGTTTGTGTAGTTTGTTAGTGCAGTGCTTCTATGTCTAGTTTTGTTCTGGTGAGATACGGTATGCCCATTTGTTGTGGCTCTTAGTTGGGTCTTTTTTTCTTAAATTTTTGAGAGATAACATGTTATAAGATAAAGAGGCTGTTTTTTTTTTTTTTTTTCCTTGAATTTTTGGATTAGAAATATGATTAGGCCAGAGAGAGTGTATTTTAATTGGTGGCATTTACTTAAATTCTCTTTTATGTAGTGGGAAGAATTGTTTTCAAATTTTGTAATAACAATTTGATGTATTTGGATCACCCAGGTCTTAGGAAGCCTTGTTTGATTATTTTTTCTAAAATATTTTTTTTCTGGTTGCCATATTGATTTTGGGGCATTGTTGGAATTGATCTTTTGCGGGCATTGTGCACAGAAATCTTTCATTGGTGATTTGGATTATTATAATTTGGTTCAGATTCGTTTCTTAAGTTGTTGAGCTTATGCTATAATACTGACTTTGTCAGAAGTTGGTGGTAAATCAGATAGGGTGGTACTGTAATATTCGTTTCTTAAGTTACGTTAAGTATTGAGATCTTCAAGTATATAATAAAATTCGTTGTACCTACGGTTTGTTTCAGTTCAGTTTAAATTGTTTTTTAAGAAATTATCAAAATTTGACCTAAAACTGTATATGTACTTATTGTATTGAATGAAGAATCAATCGTAACCTGTCACTCCGGCTCCTTTGAATTGTCAATTTGAAACCAGTTGCTACATGTGCCCACCACCGGACTAGCAGCAGTGGAGCCAAGCTTTTGAGAAAGCATCTATTAAGGCATATGAAGACGATACAAGGAGAATAATCATGAAAAATGATTATTTTAACTTGCTGCCTAACTTAGATAAGTCATATTTCAAATTAATAATTCTATTTCTAACGAGTTATCACCTATTATTCAGTCGAGCTTTTTTTTAGCACATAGCCCATGAATAATATATGATATTAGATTAGATTAATAAAAATACAATTATTTGTAATATACATAACTTTGATAAGTGTAATGGGCCTTTAGTTCTGTTGAAACCAAATCACTTTCATCCAAAGTTTTCTTTTTCATCTTTTTTGTAAAGGATTTCATCCATACTCAATTGTGCATTTCCAGCGTTCAAGTTCTAAAAAAGAAGCAACAAAATGCAAGTAAATCATATCTAAATTCTAAAACGTTAGTAGTAACGTAACTAACAAAAAAAGAAAAGAAAGAAAAGAAAACAAATATACATCCTCCAGCAATTAGCAAGTGTGGAGTAGTAATGTAAGAAGGAAAAAAAAAAAAAAAACTAGTTGCTTCATCAAAATGCTGATGGAACCACAACAATGCGCTTCAATGGATGAGACACATCAGTTCCTCCAGCATGCTTTACAAACTCTGCAGGTGTAAAAGAACTTCCATGGCACACACACATGATGCTCACTTCTGTTTTGCAGTACTTGTACAAAAACCCATTTATTTTCTTCCCATTTGGTCCATCCCCAGTTGTTGACACACATGGCATCTGTGGCAAAGATTGTGATCTCAACAACGTTCGTTGCACCGGAGACTGCACCTGCCGCGGCGGAGGAAGCGACTTGGATTGAGGCTTTGGAGGCTTGTTACTGTCTCCTCCACCATTGCTTTTTTTCATCAATGGAAGATCGGAGGGTGGTTGTGGTGGTGGTGATGGTTTGTGAATGGAATTTGATTCTTCTTCCTCAGTTTTTCTTTGTATGGAATCTATGGATTTGTTGGTGTTGGTGGTGGTGGTGGTGGTTTTAGGTGAAATTGTCTTATTTTTGTGAGTACTTTGTTCTGTTTCGATGACTTGGGGGGTGCCTTCGGTTGCACGATGAGATGAATCACTATGCTCAGATTGTGCTTCTGCATTGCTCTCTAGGGAATTCTGCAATTGCTGCTGGTACGATTTCGATTCGACGGAATGGCTTGTTTCTCTGCTGCTGCTCATACCTGTAAATAGATACAATGTTAATGTTAATACAATACAAACATTACACATTGGAATTTGTCTATTATAGTCAAGATTTTGAATATAATCAATCAATCAATCTTATGGGTAATGAAGAAGAATCATCCTTTTTCTTTAAGGGCGTGTTTGATAGCTTAGAAAATGAAAATTTTTCTAAATTTTATGATGTCTTAACCAAACAACTAATAGAAAATTTTATTTGCTATCAAACACACCCTAAAAGAAAGAAATAGAAAAAAGTGAAATCAAGAGAAGCCTTTATTTAACAAAACAAAGATCTTCCTCCCGTGTTGTTATATAGAATTTAGAACATGTTTGGACTTTTTGGATTCAGATTGTTAGATTTGATATTCCATACAACTATCAAATGACTTCTTGAAACCTTCATTTTCACTAGGTTTGTTTTTCACCAAGTTCATTAGCAACTTCTGAGATCCTTCCATAGTTCCAATGATTGCCTAATATCACATAATCATATATATAGTTGAACAACAAAATCACAAAATCACATAATCATATATATAGTTGAGATCCTTCCATATTTCCAATGATTGCCTAAGCAGTAACAAAACTACCCAAAACAATATTCCATTCTATAACCTCACATAAAAATTATAGAAACAAGAAAAATAGGTCTTAGAATCAATGTAGATCAAACCACTTAAACCCAAGATTCCAGTTGCAATTTAGGAGGATGCCTTTGAGTTCAAACATAAAAAACCCCAAGAAAACCCAACATTAAAAAAAATAAAAATAAAAAAATAAAAAAAACTAAAAATCCCAACTTCCCAATAATCAACAAAAAATCTTGAAAAACCACAGATTACACAAAAAAGGGTTCAACTTCTCAATAATCAACCAAATATCTTGAAAACCCCCTGACCAAAGGAAAAAAGAAAAGAAAGAAAACTTCTCTATAATGAACAAAAAACCCAGTCTCTAAAAAAAAAAATCTTGAAAAACTACAGGTAAAAAAAGAAAAAAAAAATACCGTTTCCAGATTCTGAAACAGCAGAAGAGCTGCTAGCAGCAGCTCCACTTGATTCCCCTGACTTGACTCCACCACCATTCCCTCTCTCCACCGGAAATCCCTGAACCGGCCGGGAAGCCACCGGATAATACACATTCTTCTCACTCTTCTCCTCCCCAGGCGCCGGAGCCCAACACGGCAACATATGATAAGGAAACACAAACCCATTACCAAAATTAACAAACTGCACATTCGAAAACCGGCCAAATTGCACCGGAAACGCAGCCGGCGCCGGGGCAGAACTCGATACCGGCATTTGAATTCCACCCACAATTTCCTCTTGATTTCTACACAATCTCTTCTTCATAACAACCTCAGATCCTCCATCACTTTCATTATTATTATCATTATTACTATTGTTATCAACAGAACCAACAACAACTCTTCCTCTTTTCTTCTTATCCTCTCTCTTCCTCTTAGCTTCTTGTCGTCTGAACGCGCGAATCTCGCGCTTCTTCTGCTCCGAATCAAAATGGGCGTCACCGGAATTCGAAAAACTCGTGATATCGGACTTCAATTCCGGCAAACTCGCCGTACCCTTCACCTGTTTCTCGAACTTTCTGAAACTTCCTCCGATTGAAAGGCCTAAGCTAAGCACCACTTCGTTTTCTTCCATTGCTTTTCAACCAAACAGATTCAGAAATTAGAAGGTTGAATTTTCTTTTTCTTTTTTTGGGGTTTGATTTTAATGGGTATTTGACAATTAGAAGATTGAAGAAGAAGATGATGAACAAGAAGAATTGGTAGAAAAAAGGGCTATATATATAAAAAGAAGAGTTGTGGATGGTGTGGGAGGTGGACACGTGTCGAGAGGAGGAGGAGGGGAAAAGGAGATGGGTTTTTGACACGTAAGAGGTACGACAGAGAAGGTGAATTAGCGCGTTTGGCTCTGATTGGTGGGTTTTGAGGCGCTTCTCGATTTTAGTGGGGACAGGTATCTCCTCTTTCTCTCTCTAGATTTCATCCTTCTATTTCTAGCTTTATTGCAAACGCCTCCTTCATTAATTAGTTTTTCTTTAAATTTTTTTATCTTTTTTGAAAAAAAATTAATGCTGACCATATTAAACTATTAGAGGATGGTGATTGAATTCTAAGGTTTGTACGGTTAAAATTCTGGGTTAACTCTCGACATCTGATTATAATGATTACTGATATATTTCTTCAGTGAAAATATTATTAGTATTTATACAGTAAATTAGTAAATATCAATGTGTATGTAAATTAATTTATATCTTATATTTAAAAAATATATATATTATATTATTAATAATGCTAATATAATGTTTTTAAAAAAAAATTATTTTTACATATAAGACAATTCTTATATTAAGTAAAAAAAGGTAAATTTAGAGTGTTAGAATTAAAAAGATTGAGAGAGAGAGAGAGAGTAGAGGACTCAAAGGTCAAAGTCAACGGTCCAAGGAGGTGAAAGTAATTTACTCAAAGAATGACTTGAGCTTTCTCAACGAACGAACGAACGAACGAACGAACCAACTTGCAAAAAAAATATTAACTTAAGATAATAAATAAGCATTATTAATATCTGATCTACTACGACCAACGCAGGCCTGCAAGCGTCGGTACGCCACGTGGTGCGCTTAGACGACAGAGATTCAAACAATGAGCTCGACAAGTGTCTCCTTTCAAAGCTTTCAAATCTGTTATTTTTTTTATTTTTTTATTTTTTTCTAGGTTTTGACGTGTAGACCAATGAAACGTCGAAACGTAGTTGCGAGACATCGTGCTTTCTGTTCCATGTTTAAGATACGGGAAAATCTCTGTGCTTTACATAACGTTCAAGTTTCTGCATCGCCACGTATCGCTTTCTTATCGCGACACCTTTCACTGTTTAATCTGGTGTTTGAACGCGACAATTGACCTCACGTGATGGTTTTCGATGCGAAATGGTGACACGTGGATCCGTGTTAGGAGGGAGCATGCATTTTCGACAAGTGGAGAAAGTACAGTTAAAGGACAGCAAGTTTGGGATTGCAGCTTTTTTCTACAATGTCGCTGTACTGCCACGTGGGAGGATTTTATTGGTGGTACTCACGTGGCAGTAGCGGTGCTGGGTAGAGTGGGCCGTCGTTTGTTGGAAGCGAAACGTGGGAATCTGATGATGCGAATAAAGGACGATGCCACGTAAGACCTTGATTGGTGGGCTCACTATGAAAGCGCTGTGGGCCGCGATGTCTGTACGACCGACGACTGTGAAGCGCCGCGTCATTTTCTTTTTTCTTGGGCCCACTTGTGATTTTTTTATGAGTTTTTATAATGATGTTCAATATAAATATTTCAAGGTACTTTTACTTGGAAAATGCTTTGAACATGAACAAATACTATTGACATTATTTTTCGAGAGTTATTAAATTTTTTTAAATAATATGTTAATATGTAATTTAAGATAATTCAATAATTCTCAAACGTGATTTAGGCCTTGTTTGGTTTGTAATATGAATACAATTTTTTGTATTCAAAAATCTTAAAACATAAAACTTGTTTAATTCAAAAAATTCTGAAAATAATTTTTGACCTTTTTGTTAAAAAAACAGTTTGTGTTTTCAAAAATAATAAAAAATCTTTTTTTTTTAAATTATATTCTTATTTTTATATTACGAACCAAATGTTATCTTAATTAAGATAATTCATGGCACTGCTCTTTTACTTGACAAGTAGTAGGAGTGAAGTTTGAGTTGAAAAGTAATTTTGGAGAATTGTTAAACAAAGCTATGAGACTATAATAGTAATTTTAGTAAAACTATCATTTGCTAAAAAATCTTTACATTTTTATAATTCAACTCAAATTAAATCTAAGTGAATTTATCTCAGTGTAAAAGCGAAAAGGAGACACCACTTGAGTGCCGCTTAGCAGTGAAACCAAAAAAAAAAAAAGTGAAAGGAAAAAATTGTGACTACTAAAAATGAAGAAGTATAAATTTTTTTTTTTTTTTTTCCATATTGTTGCAAAACATATGTATTATAATTACCACAGATCATCTTAAGTTGGAATATAATTTATTTCAAACATGAACCCAAGTTCCTAAATTAATTTTTGATACTAAACATTACCCAAGTCATTTTAAAAGCTTAAAATTAATTAGTACATTTTTCAGAGGGGCAATGTTGAAAACTTGTCAAAAAAAGTAGTGTTGTATTATAATAGAAGGCACAGATAAAAAAACATAAATTAAAGATATTTTAGTTTAATAATATATCTAACAATATATAATTTACTAATACTAAGATAGCTAAACAATTTGCTTTTATTCTCATATGATTAAAAACAACCACTAGTCCAAAAAGGAAAGTACCAACCACTACATGAATATGTAACCGGCCATTGCTTCATCTCACCATCAGTCACATGAAGCTCACCATTGAAAGAAAATAATGAAAAAGTTACCTTGCTATTTCAAGATATAGATAATTCCCAACCTTCTATTTCTATTATTAGAAGTGGATACAACATTGATTATATACAAAAATAAATAAATAAATAAAGTGGGTAGGACACATACGTCGAAAACGATAGCATGCATCAATTAGTAAGAATGACTTGTTAACAATCTACAGTAATGATAATAGATCTAAAAGGAAGGGCTAAAATAAAACTAACAGAGATATAATTGTAATGATATAAATATCGACTTAGTCCTTGATAAAGTAAATTGAAGAACCCAAGGTCATCCCTGTATAGAAGTTTCAGGGTTTGATTCCTGGAGGCACCCTGGTTGGGAGATCAGGTCTACCATTCTGCTCCTGCCTCGAACGACTACTAATTCTATACCCAAAGGGTGTGGGAGATACCTCGTGGGAAACCAAAAAAAGAATGTAAAAATAATAGGTGACCCTTCAATTGAAGAGCATAAGTAAATGATTTCTTCTTCTCCAAAGTGTGCTCTGGAATACCATTTTGTCACAAAAGCATGGTCAGATTTCACAAGAAAGGTCATTACTCTTAAGAATTTTAGCCCTCGAGTATTCAGATTGAGTATATGATAGCCTTCAATGATTTTGTGCAATTGTTAGCATAGGAGTTTTGCCATTATACTACTATGAGAAGCCATAATATTGAACAATAATCACATTTAAAAAAGAAAGAAAGCAAGAAGGAAAGAAAAAACAGTAAAAAAAAAGTTTCATTTTGACATGAAAGCTTGATTCCACCAGTTTGTTCTGACATGATAACTTTGAACCCAGTATTAGAGATCATAAGTTAAATTTGCATTCATAACTTAACTTTCTGTACAGCTGAAGAAGGAAGTCTCACCAGGAGCTGGCCATACATCGCACTGTAAATCAAGGCAAAAAAGAAAAAAGAACGATATTGTAGTAACAGTACTAATAAGCAATAAGCATAAACAAGAACTATCAGCATTTTTGCAAAATTAAAATTACCTCTTGATGTAGTAATAACAAAAATCGGCCAAAATAAAAGTCTGAACAATTTCAGTAAAGATGACCATTGTTGGCCACAGGTATCCATCACCGATGGAGCGTATAAAGTGCTTGCGAGACTCAATGACCTAATCAACACGAACAAAGATTAAAAGAAAAAATGAATAAATAAGAAAAAGAAAACAAAAATCATATATATATCCTGAAAAACTTAGGACAATATCAAGCATTTACGATGCGTAATAGCAGGACATAATTACCAGCAATTGAATTCAGTAGTATCGATCCAGTTATAATCATTATAAAGCTGCAAAGATGGCACTAATTTGCTAAAGTAAAAGTGACAATCTTCACCATGAATGCTGGCCTACTTCATGAAGCGCTTTTCAACTACATTTGCTTGATGAGATACTCCACTTCCAATTTTATTTGATATGTGTAGCAAATTGCTTCTCAATATTATACAAAAAAATAAATCAACCCGCTTTGCAGAAAGAAGGCAAAACAAGGGTCCAGTACCATCTGTATACTTTAATAGAGTAATTATGTATTATTAGTAATTTTATTTGTTTAGGTAGCTATATAAGCTTTGTTTCTTTTCTTTTTGTATTCTCATTCTTTCAAAGTAATGAAGCCCTAGCATTCTAGCATTCTTTGTTTCTTCTTTGTGTTATTCACAATACTCATATGCTAGATAGGCATAATTTTCAAAGTTTATCATATATTTGTAGCAAAGTAATATGGATTTAGAACCACAAAAATACTCACTTGAAAAATCCAATAAGTGCATACGAAGAACCTTGCGACACCCAAAGCAAAAACATAGTGACCAGTGAACGTTTCGACCATCTAATAAAAAAAAATGCAAGAATTATTTACTAATATTGTCATCAAACTTCAATAAAATATTGATTCAACACAAACCAGTCTAATGAAAAAAAAAAAAAAGACCTTTGCATTCTGCATGAGTAGAAGCTGAGGAAGCACCGAAACTGATTCCATGTATACACAAAAAGCCAAAAGCATTCTGTCGATAAGCTTATAACTGACATATGGGTGCACAAGAAAGGCTAGGATAACCGAAGGAATCACCTGTAGTAATAAAATGAACATATATAACAGTGTTTTAACACAAAATACATGCTTCAGAAATTACTTATCGAACGTATCTTTACCGTAAAATATATCGGGAAATTGTCAAGTTCCTTGATGTAGGTGGACTTAAGCTTGAATCGTATCATGTAAATAACCCAAAGAGTTGAGATTAATGTTGCAAAATCAAGAAATGAAAGAATGCCTGCTTCTAGAGGAAAGTTGCAATACAACCTTACAGCTAGATATATGGCGGTGAGCTCTTGGGACTTCAGTGAAAGACCTGAATAGAAGTCATGAAGAGTTGAAAATCACATTTTGTGAAGAACATGAAATTTTGAAAAATGAAATAGAAAAAAATGATGTTGTAGTAACCCAACCTATGTTGCAAAAGAAATGAAACCAACATGTGTACAACACTACTACAACTACATCTCAATATCTATGTATAGTGTTGCTGATGGCTACAATTTTAACCTTGGTGAATACACAATTAAGATAGTAAGCAACTATTTGTTGGTGGCTAATCTGGTTTAGGGTTTAGGGTTTTTGATGGCTATAATTTTTACGTTAGTGAATACATAATCAAGATAGCAGGCACTATACCTTGGTGTTTGTATAAATGTAAAGTATAGCATAAACCTACCCAGTTCTAACCAGCCTAATCACATATAAAATGATTAAGGAACGAAGCTGAAATCTAATAAGACTAAAATGAAAGCCCCTGATGTTGTTCGTCCTTCAAAGAGATCAATATGAACAAGGCTCAATAGGATGATAAACCATAAACATTTATAAAAATAGAACAAAATTAATCCCAATAGCTAAATGAAACCCAAAAAAGAAAAAAAAAATCCTCAAAAAACCAGTAAAATGTACAAATAGTAAAACCAAAACCAAATGCATAATATTAAACACTCTCAAAGAACACAACAAACCTAATTCCATTAGAAAATGCCCAATAAGGTAGCAAGCATGAAATTACTCTTTCTTGAACCAATGCCTTGGAAACAACCAAAATTGAAAAAAAAAAAAAAAAACCAATTAAAATACAAATAATGGAAAAATACCCAGATACAGATACAATCTCAAGAGAAAGAGAGAGAGACCCACCAGAGCAATTCTTCTGGATAGTGAGCTTGTAAATAAGAACACAGATTCCCAACAAATGAGCAGTCTGTGAAGTTACAAAGAAGTGAGTTTGATCTTTAATCAGAAACTTTAGAGCAACCAAAGCAAAGAGCCCCAATGCCACTGCAACAACAGCTTTCACTCTCATAGATTGCCTTCTAACCCATCCAAACAACAACACATTTGCAACCCAATTTCCCTTTTTCCTACCCATCTTTCTATTTCAACTAAACCACAAAGAAATTTTACAAAAAAAAATTCAATAATAATAAATAAAGGAAAAATTTTATAAAACAAAACAAAAAAAATGAGGAGTTTTGCTCTGTTTTGCTCTGTTTTGGGGTTTTGCTTTTGCTCTGTTTTGTGTGAGGAAATGAAATGGACACGAACAGAGCATGCAATTAAAGAGCAGAAATGGGGAAGGTGGCGGAGGCTTTGTAAGATTTTTTTTTTGTTTTTTTTGTTTTTTTTAAGTATTCGAGTCTCCACCAATAGATTCTCGACACGTGTTTTTGGTGGATATTCGAATTGTGTCATAAACAAGATTTGTCTTCTCACAATTTGACACATGTACTAACTGGCATTCATTTTCCACGTGTCTTATTGAAGAATCGGGTGCTTTTTGTTTTACAAGGAAACGGGTGCATAAAGTTGGGAATTTAAATTTTGTTTCCAATTACAAAAAATATAAAAAGAATGAATTATGCAAGTTTTTGAAAAGAGAATCGATCCAATCATATTATGGATATCATTTAATCCAATTAGATTTTAATATTTATTGGTTAGGATCCAATTTTGATTTTATCTTATCAATCATTTAAATAATTCCATATAATTCCATAATGAATTTAGTATAACAAATCTTCTTGCAAATACTTCATAAAAAGTATTTATTTGCACATTGCAAATGTCTTGTAATTATAAGTCAATCTGACAGCAATATTGATCCATTTCTAAAAATTTTCAATTTAACATAAACTAATTTAAGATGATAAATAATAAGATTGAAAAGCAAATTATTGAATTATTTTGATAAATGAATTTTGGGGTTTATGTTTACACATCATAGTCAATTCACCCTCAATCAACCAAAGATGTCATGTTTTAAACATATATTACAAACTTTTTACCATCTTTTTATAAATCTTAGACAATCTAAATATTATAATGCATTAAAATATATTGATAGTTGTTGGTGCAAGATTTGATCAACATCAGTAGACGATGAGATGAAGGGAACATACTTAGTTGGAGCTGACTCGCCTTTTCTTAAGGAGATAAACAAAATTTCCTAGCACTTGCCTTTATGACTCGCTTTTATGTGAACATCCATATGCCCGATAACCTAACTTAGGGGCTCGTCAAACTGGGGGGCCGCATGAAAGACAATATTTTACAACGTGTGGAGCAGGCCAAAATTGACTTCAACAATTATATTTTAAACAAATTCAAATAATACACTTGTCATTTTCAAGAATAATTATAATATTGCCATTGGATTGATTAGGTTATATTAGTCTTTAATTTATTAAAATCAATGCATTCAATAAAGCCTCTAATAGTTACAATAAAAAATAGTACTATTTTTTAAAAATAGTATTGGGATCAATATTTATTTTTTTAAATAACAATACTTTGTGCTTAATCCCCATTTTTACTTAAAAAATTCTTTAGTTGCATAACTACTTGACTATCAGGAAATCTTGAAGAACTCAATGGTTTGACATGTTAGTTTTTTTCATTATAAGTAGTTATTATTAGAGTAATGCTATATTAGAACCTAAAATATACATTTTAAGTGTACGTCACCCCATACAATATTAAATTTTCTCGAATAATGTGTTAGCACATAATTCAAAATAATCTAATAATATTTAATGTTGATGTATACCTTAGATGTACACTTTAGCATTTTCCTTATTGTTATTTGTTTTATTAAATGAAATTGATATTTAAATATAATGTAAAAAAATGTACATTTTAGTGGTTTTAAAATAGATAAATAAATATGCAATCCCGTGCAATGCTTGACACTTTGAACAAAAATATATCTTTATATTAATAATTAAAATAAAATAAAATGAAATAATTAAACATAACTAAGATAATATAATATAATTTTATCATAAAAATTACCCACATAAAGTCATTTCATTAATCATAATAAAGTTGCTTTGTGTTGTGAAAAATATATTTGTAATTTAATAGTAGAGAGCTAACAAAAGAGGTAAAATACTTACAATGGCTAATAAGAAATTAAGAATCAACTAATCATCAAAGACGAATGGTGGGAGGTCGTGAGTTCGACTCTGAAAGCGACAGTAAGCGTGTACAATGCATGTACTCTTAGGAGGTTTGTGCTTATTGGTACCCTTAATTGATTGTGGAAGGATGTGCGGCGACTGGCTCAATTTATTGACGTGATAGTGGTCCTGGGTCCTTTTGTGGGTACGAGGACTAGTTGATCTACAATAGGTCGGATACCAGTCTTTTATTAAAAAATATATATATATACCTAAGGCCACTAATAGTAATAGCTCTTCCCATTTATTTTCTTTTAAAAACTCATAAGAGTGTTACTAATATATTAGTACTATATATTACTGTTTCCTAACAGGAATCGTGGATTTGTAATTTTATGTAGTTCTTGTAGTAAAGCTAGGGAGAATTTTGACCCATAAGAAGGAGATCCATTCAAACTGGTTAATTCTAAGAAGTTTTCTACAACTTCAAAGCAATCAAACTCCTACTACCAAAGATTCAAACACTCTTCACTGCCCAAAATTGGTCCTCACATCAACTCTCTCGTTCCCTCAAGCTCCACCACCAAGCTTTTCCCATCCAATTGCTTCAAACACATAGTTCATAATCTCTTCTTCCCTGAATCCCTTCCTTCTAACACCACCACACTCTCATGGAATTCCACAATAAAAAATCTCAACTCCACCCATCAATTCCTGCAATCAATCCTCCTTTTCAAGAAACTACTCTTCTCCCCTTCTCCGAAGCCCCTCAATTGCTTCACTTTCCCACCACTTCTCAGCGCCTGTGCCTCCCTTCCCGCTCCAAATCTTGGCCTGAGCCTTCATGGGCACTTGATAAAACATGGGTTTTTAGCTTGGTTTGCTCCAAGTTGGTCTCTCGTCGAAATGTACTTGAGTTTTGGTAGAGCCCGGGATGCATCTCAGGTGTTTGAAGAAATGTCCGTTAGAGATGCAATGTGTTATTCTTCTTTTGTTTCTTGTTTGGGCTCAATGGGTATGTTTGAGGAGGTCTTGGATGCTTTTGAAGGTATGCTAGACTTGGGTTTGTGCCCAAATTCCAACACCGTTTTTTATGCACTTATGGCGTGTAGTGAATTGAAGAGGATAGATACAGGAGCATTGATTCACAGTTTTTTGGTTCAAAACGGGTTTTTTGCTAATGTGCGGATTAATAATTTATTAATTTCGATGTACAATAAGTATGGGAGGTTGGATCTTGGGCGTCGAGTTTTTAACGATATGCCTGAGAGGGATCTCGTGTCCTGGAATTCGATGATCACGGGCTATGCGCAGAATGGAGACTCGGGCGAAGCTTTTAGCCTTTTCTTATCCATGAAGAAGGTGGGGAATTTGATACCGAGCCGGGTTACTTTCTTGGGTTTGGTATTGGCTTGTGGACAAGCTGGGACTCTTGATATAGGGAAGAGTGTTCATGGCCAGTTGATTCGCCATGGATTGTTCTTAGACTTTCGATTGGGAACCTCCATCATTGACATGTACTTAAAATGTGGTGAAGTAGATTGTGCCCGAGTCATTTTTGAGGAAGAGTTACTTGAAAGAAGCTTGGTTTCATGGAACTCACTAATTGCAGGCTATTCGCAAAACGGGTATTATTATGAGGCTGTGTCTCTATTTCAACAATTGCTACAGGATTCAAACTTGAAACCTGATTCAATCACTATTGCTAATTTAGTCCCTGCATATGCTAGCTTATCAGACTTGACGATGATCAGATCAATCCACACATTCATTATCAAGAAAGGATTCAGATTTGATTGCGACATTGTTTTGGGAACAGCCATGGTTGATGCATATAGCAAGTGTTCAGATATTGAATCAGCAAGCTTCTTGTTTACTGGCATTAGGAAACCGAATGCCGTTACATGGAATGCTATGATTTCAGGGTACACTTTAAACCTCTATGCCCATCAAGGTATGAAGCTTTTTCTTGAAATGCTTGTTAATGATGTACCACCCGATTCAATCACCATGGTAATTCTACTTCAATCATGTGGTGAACTAGGATCTCTAAACTTAGGGAGTATGATTCATGGTTACTGTGTTTCTAAGGGCTTCATTTCACATCTTACTGTTAGCAATGCCATGATAGACATGTACATGAGATGTGGATGCACAAAAAGCTCTCAGTTAATTTTTAACTTGATGCGCTGTAAGAACATCGTGACATGGAACACAATGCTTTGCGGCTACATGAAAGCTAATGATTCTACTATGGCATTGGAAATTTTTCATCAAATGAGATTGGAAAACCATCATAAACCCGACTCCATCACTATGATCTTTGTCATCCAAGCCTATTCTGCTGATTCGGTTAACCATGGCGATCCAATGGTTCATGGTTTGGTTTTGAAACTTGGGCTTCACTCCGAAACTTTAGTTGCTAACTCTCTTCTCGATGCTTATTCAAAGAACGGGCTTATAGACAAAGCATGGTCTTTCTTCGAGCAAATGGGTCCATCAAGAGATCAAAGCTCTTGGAATGTGATGATAGCTGGATGTGGAATGAATGGGCAAGGCAAGAAGGCGTGTGAATTGCTTTCAAAGATGGAAGACAGTGGTTATACCCCTAATTCCATCACCTTTGTTTCATTACTTTCTTCTTGTAGCCATTCAGGTTTGATTGATGAGGGTTGCAGGTATTTTGATATAATGGTTACAAAATACAAACTCGAGCCGTCTTTGGAACATTGGACTTGTATCATCGATATGTTTGGACGGGCTGGAAGATTAGAAGAAGCGTATAAGTTGATTAAAAGTGGGCTTTCCGACAGGTCTAAATCAGGTGATTCTTCTGACTGTGCGGCCATTTGGGCGGCTCTTTTAAGTGCTTGTAGGATGAACATGAATGTTGAGATTGGAGAGCTTGCAAGCCAACATCTTTTTAGATTGGCACCAGACAATTGTGGGTATTACACATTATTGTCGAGTTTATATGCTTCTAAGAAGAGGTGGGATGAAGCAGCAAAAATGCGGAGAGTGTTTGAAGATGGAAGGCTGATGAAGAAACCTGGTTTGAGCATGGTAAGAGTGTGATTGAGTAGTTATACGGAAATTTAGATAGACCCAACACCATCTTTTGTAATCTAAATTAAATCTTTGAGTTACATTTTAATGGTTTTTAGTTTTCAAAATATTTTTTGATGGAAAATATAAAAGGAAAAATGTGTTTGGTCCATTTGTGTCTAATAGAATAATTAAAATTTGAGGAGCTAAGTACCAATTTTATAATTTCATGAGGACTGAATAAGAAATTTTGAAGCAATATTTTTATTGCAGAAATTGTAATTTTTCAAAAAGGAAATAAATCTATTTAATAGGGGTGTAAATCGTTGGTTTAAACCACGAAACTGAATCGAATCAATGTATTTGTTTTGGTTTGGTTTAATTTTTAATAAGTTCGGTGTGGATTAATTTTAAAAAAAGAAGTATAAATCAATTTGAGTTACAATTTTTAAGACTTTAAAAGTAAAAGTGTTAATATATTTATTTTTTAATGCCTTAAATATTTTATAATATAACCATTGTTTAAAATTTATTGAATATTCATTAGAAAATTTAAAATTACTTCATGTATAGGTATGTATATCCAAATAATTATTTATTTTAATTTATTTAATGTATGTTTATTTAAAATCTCAAACTGATTAACCTAAATTGAATTAAACCAATTTCATTCTGTTCGGATTGAAAACTCCAAATAAACGGATTAAGTTTAACCAAATTGAACCCGGATGACATTTGGTTTGATTTAGGTTCAGGTTCAACCCAAATTAAATTGAATCAAATTAACTGAATCAGGTTCGACCCAAACCAAATCCGTAAATTTGGCCCAATTTATTTTTTTAATTTATTTTTATTTTTATTTTTGCTTGATTTGCCCAAAAAAACACTAATGGCACTGTCATTTTCCTTTCCAATATTATCTTTCATTTTCCATTTTAATTCATTGTTCATTCTCATTTCCTTTCCAATATTATCGGAAAGATTAACAATTTTAGAGTTCCTGGCAACCTTCCAGCCCTTCTTCTTCTTCTTCTTTTGCCAGCGCCTCCTCTTCTCTTCTACTTTTTTCTTCTTCTTCTTCTTCTTATTCCCGCCCGGCGTCCTCTCTTCTTCAATTCTTCGTCTACTTTTTTAATTATTTTTTTTCACCACCGGCGCCCTTGTCTTCTTCTACTTTATTTATCCATTTCTTATTTTTTTGGACGCCTATGCAAGTTGGTGCAACCTTGAACAACAGAAGCCACTGGATACTCAAATTTAGCAGAGTAAGTCAGTAAATGTAAACACCAATTTTAGCTAATATAATTAGTAGCATTTTTTCTTTTTTCTTTTTTAGGACTAAAATTCAATGCTTAGGAGAATATCATATATTTTGTGCGAGCATGCACGGGTGTGAACGGATGGAAGATCCTCGTCTATTTATTTATTTATTTTTATCGAATATCTCAAATGAGACAAGATCCTCCTGTATGATAGAAACATTATACGCCACACATGATTCACATACGTGTCCATGGAAAGTAGAGGTGAAAGTAGGGGTGTTGATGGGTTGCGCCACACACGTGATTCACATAGTGGGTTGGGTAAGATTTCGGTTAAATACCAACCTAATTCAATAAGGTTTGTGTTAAAAATATATATTTAACTCAACCTACCCAATTAAATCCCTTAAACCGAATCTAATAATTTTGGATTGGTTTGGGTCTAGTTATAGTCTACTAATATATTAATTCATTATAAAATTGTATAATCTACATAAATAAATAAATAAATAAATAAATAAATATATATATATATATATATAAATTCTAAATAATATTTTATAATATTATTTTTAAGTTAAATACGAATATTATGATAGTTATTAAAATAATTTATTTTATATTACTTGCATCATAAAATTTTGACTAATTCAATCATAATAAATGTCTATAACAAAAACATCAATAGAGTAATAACTATTATTTTTTATTAGTTCGGGTTAATTGTCAAAATCTTGACCTAGCTCGAACAAAATCGGGTTATAAATTTCTAGATGCAACCCAAAAGGTTTGAGTTGATCGGGATAATTGGGTAATAAAATTAAAAAAACTTTAAATTGGATAATTTTTGTACTTCATATTTACAATTTTTTACCCTTTATTCTAAATCTTAAAATAATAGAGAATAAATGTTTTAAAATTTAAAGGATAAAAACCCTTTGATGGAAAAATATTTAAGCACTTGGATTTTACCTTTTACTTGAGTTTTATAAGTTAAACATAGTATATAATTTTAAATTACTAAAATAAAAAACCTTGAATTAATTAAACAATTTTGTTTACCTTATATTATAGTTTTTATTGTTTGTTAAGTACTTCTGTTATTTTAATTTGTTACCCTCTATTTGGGTTTTATTAAGATAAAATAGATTAAATTTTCAAATCAAAATAATAAAAACTTCGCTATAAATTAAAATGTAAATTAAAATATTTCAATTATTTATAAATTTATATCTATACTATATATATATATAAAGCAAAAAATCCTTAACGTGATACTTTTATTTCAAACTCCTAAGGCTGCATTTAGTTTGTTATCCGAAATACAGTTTTCTATATGCGAAAATATGAAAACACGGAAAAAATGTTTGGTTGGTTGAAACCTTAAAATAATTTTTCAAAACTTACAAAGAAAACATGTTATTTTTCGAGTTTTTACTTTTTGAGTTGTATTCTAGTTTTGAAATCACGAACCAAAAACAACTTAAATTACTTACTATTTAGTAATAAGGCACTAAAAGAGTTCTTTTGTAAATTTAGTAAATATAAGACATATTTTAAGAATTTTTTTTTGTCATTTTCGGCCTCATTTTATTCTTATGCAACGTATGTGCTTATAGAATAGTTATAAGTAATAAAACCTTAAAATTAAACATTAAAATTTAGCTTTTTTTAAATTCATTTCATTTTATTTGATATTTAAATTTTTATAAATTTAATTATATAACAAATATGAAATTTTAAAAGGAAAAATACTAAAATTTAGGTTATACATTGGCAATTTTTATTTGATTGGATTTTTATTATTTTAAGTTTAAAGTTTTTAGTATTAACATAAGATAAAGATTTATTTTCTTACTCACTTGTAAGAAACATAAGACTACAATAATTTTTTTATTAGAGAAATTTATAAATTTTAGTTTGTAAGAAATAAAACTAAAAATTAATCAAATGAAAAAATAGAACTTTAATTTGAATTTTGTTGCCTTGGCAAGCTACACATAAAGTGTGGAGCAAAAAGAAGGGAAATACTTGGGGCTAGGGATGTTCATCGGGACCGACCAAAACAAAAAATAAAACCAATTTGGTTCGATTTTCTCATAATTCGGTTCGATTTTTGGTTTTGGGTTTTAAAAAACTGATCAGTTTGGTTCAGTTCGGTTTATGCACTAGAAAACCGAACTTATCCCGAACTGAACTGAAAAAAAAGAGTAATATGGTTAATTATCCTATAACCCTAATGATTTGAACCCTATGAGAAAAAAATTGATATTGTTATTGAATATAATAATGTATTTTATTTTTAAATTTTAATGATAAAATTATATATTATATTCTTAAAAGGATTGAATGTGTTTTGAAAATGTGAAATAATGTTAATTATAAGATTTGTAGTTGTAAAATTGACGTATGTAACTCAATCAACCCAAACCGAACCCAACCGAACAAGTTTGGCTTGGTTTGAAGAGTGGTTCGGTTTCAAAAAAACCAAACCGATTCAAATTCGGTTATGTTTCGGTTTTTGGTGAAAATCAAACCGAATCGAGTTTTGCACCACCTCTACTTGGGGCACTTACTCTTGACACTAAGCCCACAAGTGTTGTTAGATTGCCTCGAATCATGCAACTAATGCATGATCCAATAACACTTAGGAGCATAGCGTGCAAAGTGCGTTTCCATAGCTCTACACTTGTTGAGAAAAAAAAAGTACATTTCAAAGTAATAAAGAGAGAGTGAAGTTGGTAATGTCTCGTTATTTCCATTAATATATCATTAGATTGTCTCAAATTATGTAGCAACTAATAAATGAAGGCAATTCAATTGTACATTAATGAAAAATATTTTTATGGATGTTAATGTAACATTAATTTAAACATTAACTGTTGGGTTTGTGGAATTACATAATATAAAATATTATTACGTGATTCGAAATAATTTAATCACTCAAACGTATAATATAAAAAATATTTGTCAAAAAAAACATTTCAACTAATCATTTTCCTTTAACTGTTGGGTTTGTTGGGTTTTTGGATTTTTGATCATGATTTGCTGGACATGGGATTCTCCGGACAAGCCTATACATGGAGTAGGGGTATAGGGGATCAGTTTAAGGGAGCTCGCCTGGATCGAGATTTATGTAATTTAGCTTGGAGGCATATGTTTGAGGACGCTAGAGTGATTCACCTTCCTAAACATCACTCCGACCATGTTCCTATCTTGGTTCGTTTAAAGGGTTCAAGTGCCACTGTGAGGCCAACGCAGTTTAAATTTCAGGCAGCTTGGCTAACTCATCCGGGATTTTACAATGTCATTAAGGAGAATTGGAGTCGTGACCGATCTTTGGATACAAATAATCGGCATATAGCCTCGGTTCTTACTTCATGGAATAGTACCGAGTTTGGGAGTATTTCTAGGAGGAAGAAGAGGCTCTGGGCGAGACTTGCAGGCATTCAACGTGTCTTATCTAAACACCCTACACACCGCATTCATCTTTTGGAGTCTAAGCTTAAGAAGGAGCTGGACCTTGTTCTGTATCAAGAAGAACTTTCGTGGTTTCAGAAATCTAGAGCCGACTGGATCCTTTCGGGTGACCGCAATACCAAGTTCTATCACGCTACTACAGTCATTCGTCGGAGCAGGAATGTCATTGAGAGGTTAAAAGGTGCAGATGGAAATTGGGTTTCAGATTCAGCTCAGTTGAAACATCTAACTCAAGATTTTTATACCAGGCTATTTTCAAAAGAACCTTGCGGGGATATGTCTGATTTTCCTAAAGGGGGCTTTCCAATTCTAGATGGTGTTGTCATGGCAAGGATTCATCAGCCCTTTGAGATTGAAGAGATTCGTCAGGCTTTATTTGAGATGGCTCCCTTCAAAGCGCCAGGCCCGGATGGTATTCATGCAGGTTTTTATCAACGCCTCTGGCCTACAGTGGGGCCTTCTGTCTACAAGCTTGTTCAAGACTTTTGGGTGTCAGGAAAGCTTCCAGATGGGATCAATGATACTCTGTTGGTATTAGTACCGAAGGTTCAACATCTTGAATTATTGTCCCAGCTTAGACCTATAAGTCTCTGCAACGTGGGCTATAAAGTGATTACAAAAGCTATGACAAATAGGCTAAAGATGATCCTCCCTAGTCTTGTTTCTCCCAACCAAAGCAGCTTTGTTCCTGGTCGCCAAATTACAGATAATGTCATTGTGTATCAAGAAGTCCTTCATTCAATGAGAACTAAGAAAAGTGGTGTATCTCATATGGCAATTAAGATTGATCTTGAAAAGGCCTATGATCGATTATCTTGGGATTTTATTGAAGACTCGTTGAAGGAGATTGGTCTTGGTGATGGGTGGATCCGAAATGTGATGCATTGTGTCTCATCCTCTAGGATGTCGATTGTCTGGAATGGGGATCTTTTGGATTGTTTCTCTCCTGAGCGAGGAGTTCGGCAAGGGGATGCAATTTTGCCTTATCTTTTTGTTCTGTGTATTGAAAGATTGGGTCATTTGATTAATGGGGCAGTGGAGCGACAGGAATGGAAACCCATACAGCTTTCTCGTATTGGTCCTTCTATCTCCCACCTTTTCTTTGCAGATGATATGGTTTTGTTTGCGGAAGCATCTACAGAGCAGATAAAGGTTATTATGAAGTGCCTGGATTTATTTTGTGCGTGCTCGGGCCAAAGAGTTAACTACCAGAAATCTCATATATTTGTATCTCACAATGTGGAGCTTGCGGTGGCTCAAGACATATCTACTATTTCTGGTATTCCCCTTATGGACAACTTGGGTCGGTATCTTGGTGCTCCCTCCATTCATGGGAGGGTCCGACCTGCTGACTTTCAGTACATCATTGAGAGAGTGACTACTCGATTGAAGGGGTGGAAGACAAAATTCTTGTCCTTTGCGGGTAGATTGGTTCTAGTTAAATCGGTGCTTAACTCTATTCCCATGTACATCATGCAGACTATGGTGTTACCAATAGGGGTGTGTAATACCATTGATAAATTAGTTCGACGTTTTCTATGGGGAGGGTCTAATGAGAAGCAGGGCGTCAACCTCATTAAGTGGGAAATCATCATCAAACCTATGGAGGACGGTGATCTTGGCATTAAGAGTATGGCTTATATGAACTTGGCTTTTTTGGCCAAATTGGGATGGAGACTAATTACAGATAAGAATAGCTTTTGGGCCAGAGTTGTTTCCATGAAGTATCTGCATCGGGAAGCTACTATTGATAGGTTGCAGCCTAAGAATGAGGCTTCCAATGCGTGGCGGGGCATTGTTAAAGCCTCGCCTATTTTACGTAGCGGAGTGCGGGCTCTAGTTCGTAATGGTAAGGACACTCTTTTTTGGCTTGATACATGGGTAGGTGAGGTGACCTTAATCAATATGAAAATGCGGGATTTGAGTTTGGTGGAGATGTATAGGCCTGTCTCAAGCTATTAGGTGAAGGGTTCAGGGTGGGACTGGAATGCTCTATCAGGTTTACTCCCTTTTGAGGTTGAAAATAAACTTGCTGCTGTGCTCTTATGGGATGAGGAGGAGGTTGCAGATGGCATATGTTGGGGAGCTTCTAAGAGTGGCATATTAACGGTGACCTCTGCTTATACTATTTCTACTGGAACTCTTATGGGAGATCCTACTTCCCTTTGGAGGATGATTTGGAAGCTTAAAGTTCCTCAAAGATGCAAGACTTTTTTGTGGATGGTTGCGCATCGAAAGATCATGTGCAATGCTGAGCGGATGAAAAGGGGTTTCACCATGGCATCTGACTGTATTGAATGTGTGGGATGTATCGAGGATGTTGATCATATTTTTCGAAATTGCTCTAGAGCCGTGCAATTATGGAAGCGTCTATTGCAGCCAGTTGAGTATCATCTTCAGAGCAATTTGGATTTCCAAAGCTGGCTTGCTCATAATCTTGCTGGCGTTAATGATTGTAATGTTGACTATGACTGGGCTTCCTACTTTACAGTTGCCGTGTGGGCTCTTTGGAAATGGAGGAATGATTTAGCTTTTCGTAATCTTCGTTTTCACTTCGAGTATAGCATGGCTTGGCTTAAAGGAAAAGTGGCTGAAATCATTCATGCTTTTCGAGCCAAAGTGGCGGTCCATGGTGCTGGACTGATAGAGAGGGTGAAGATGGTAGGCTGGTGTGCTCCCAACCATGGTTGGACTAAGCTTAATACTGATGGATGTCTTAAGAATGCTTCATTGCGAGCAGGGGGTGGCGGTCTTCTCCGTGACTATCGTGGTATGTGGTTGAGGGGGTTTGTGGCTAATATTGGTTCTTGTACTGCAACTGAAGCTGAATTATGGGCTGTTGTTCATGGCCTACGTCTTGCTTGGGAGGAGGGCCATCGTTCTATAGTTTTCGAAACAGATTCGGCTATGGTGGCTGGTTGGTTAAAAGGCAACAGTATGCCGCAACTTAGCCTTTCCAACTTGGTAAATGAGTGTAGAAGACTCCTTCAGAGATATTGGATAGTTCAAGTTGAGCACATTTACAGAGAAGGTAATAGAGCAGCAAACTATTTGGCTACTGAGGCTTTGAAGTTCAATTGGGAAGTGTGTATCATGTCTTCCCCTCCCCGTGGGTTATTCAATATTTTGAGGGAAGATGCAACTGGGGTTACTTGGCCTTGGAGAGTTTGAGATGTAGTGTGCTAGTTGTTCTTGCTGGGTGTTCCCCCTCTTTACCTTTCCAAAAAAAAGGAGGGTGAACCACACGGCAACCCTCTGGCCTCTTCTTCTCTTCTACTTTGATTCAAAACATGGGTGAGTTGAACTCGTCGAGCTCGAAAATGGACTTTGATCATCCAAACATAGAAGAATATCTCACCACCGATTCCATCCACAAGCCCCAAGTGAAGCTTCACTTCTAATTCTCACTTCTTCTTCCTCTTCTTCTTCTTCTTCTTCTTCTAACCTCAGATCCACTTCTGTTGTCGTTATTGTTGTTATTTTTGGGATTTTAGGGTTAGTTTGATTGTAATTATTTATTAAAAAAGTTCAAATTTTTGGGTAAAAATGGGGATGCAATCGAGATTGTAGTTTAGATCTTCAGATTGATTATTATATATATTTTTTGGGTTTTTAAATTATTTGATTAAAAATAATGTATAGAAAAAGTGGGCCAGTGTGGGGTATTAATTAATTGAGTATTTCTTGAGAAACACACAATGGACATTCATACAATGCTCATTGTTGTGTTATTAAAATTTCATACATCACGTTTTGGTACATAATTTGAGGGGGTCCAACAACTCACAATGACATAGTGTCAAATGTGAGTGACTATTGTATGTTTTATACGTATTATTGTAATTAATTAGTCAATTTTTTTTAATTTGAATGTTAGAAGTAATGAAAGTGAAATGTTGTATACACAAAGTGGGTACGGAGGTTGGGGTATTAATTAATTGAGCATTGTTTGAGAAACACACAATGGACACTCACATTTGATATTATGTTCATTGTGTGTTGTTGGATCGCCTCATATCATGTGTATGATGCATGATTAAAGGTGATTTAACAACTCATAATGACATAATGTCAAATGTGAGTGATCACTATGTGTTTTCGAAGTATTATTATAATTAATTAGTCATTTTTTTTTTCTTTTGTTACGAGTGATGAAAGTGAAACAACATATTCATAAAATGGATGTGGGGCTTAGGGGTTGGGAGTCGGGGCGAGAGATTGATTAATTGAGCATTGCTCGATAAACATACAATGAATATTTACATTTAATTAGGAGAGGCAATTCGTGTTGTCATGTCATAATCGGTCGTGTTGTAATTGTGTATAATGAAATATATTGTAAACATAAACACAACACGTTTAAATAACGTGTCATTATATATAAACTCAAACCCGACCCGTTTATTAAATGAGTTAAACAAATTAACCTGTTTATAACCCTTAAAGCTTAAATAAGTTCATTCTAATATATTCATCGTATATAAATTCTAAATTAACATATAAATCAAAAAATTATAATTATAATTATACAATTATATAGTAAAGATCAAATAAAATATTATAAAGTTAAAGTCTCAACACATAATATAAAATATTAAAAAATCTTCACATATAACATAAGTCTCAATACAAAATATAATCGTGTTAAACGGGTCAATTTCGGGTTTAACAGGTTGACCTAAAATTTAATCGTGTTTAATCGGGTTTAACCTATTTTGACGTGCACCTGTTTATACAAAACCCAAATCCGTTTATTTCGTGTCTGTTTTAAGTCGTGTTATTGTGTTGTGACTTATATTGTCACCCCTACATTTAATACTATGCTCATTGTATGTTGTTAAATTGCTTCGTATTACGTGTCAGTATATGATTTAAGGTGATTCAACAATTTATAATGACACATTGTCAAATATGAGTAATGATGTGTCTCTTAAGTATTATTAATTATAATTAATTAGTCTATTCTTTCATTTGAATGTTATAAGTAATGAAAGAGTTGGGGAGGGGGTATTAATTAATTAGTCTATTTTTTCATTTGATTGTTATAAGCGGCAAAAGTGGAACGTCGTTCTTTCTTGTACATCTCTATGCATATCCTATATCTATTTTTATATCTATAACAACTATAAAAGATAAGAGAGAGGACTTTTGTTACTCGTCAACTTTTTGTTATCCGTTCTACCCTTTTAAAAGTTATTATTTTACTGTTCAGACTTTTGCTACTCATTACCCATTTTACCCCCTTTGAGAGAGTTAATTAACATGTTTTGTCTTACTTTCTTTTTGTTCACACATGGTACTCATGGATAAAAATTCTCTCTTATCACTTTGTCTTTTTCTTTCTTTATAATTAGTACATGTTAACGTGTGCACCTCTTTTAAATTTTTTTAAAAAAAATATTTTATGTACAATAGATGTCAATACCATTTTTTAATATTGGTACTCAACTTTTTTAGATGTTATAAATGTTATATGAATGCATATGTATTGCACAATATTCTAAAAATTACGCACATCTTTAAAATATTTAAAAAAAACTGAGTGTCGATGTTAAAAAATAACGTTGGACCTAGCGTACATATAACATTATTTTTTTTTCTAACAAATTTACATTTAATGCTATTTAGAAATGCTCTCAGATGTTTGCTGGCATTTGAACAACTTCTTAATCCTCCCTTCTCAATATCTAGAATTGAAGAGGGATAAAATAATGTAGAGCTTATTAGCTGCAAGAATGTCTATAACCAACAGGCTCAAGTGGTAGAATACAAATGTATAGATATAGTTAATTTGTTTTTTTTTTTTCTGATGGATTAGAAGAGAAAGCGTTATCACTTGTTCTTTGAATGCCTTGTTTTTTTTTTTCTGATGGGTTAGAAGAGAAAGCATTATCACTTGTTCTTTTGTATGCCTTGTTACTAACTTGATTTTGCTAGCAGTCATTCATGGGAAGCTTCAACATGTTGGTAGGTAGAGGTGCATGTGTTCATTGATTGTTCCCAACCAAAGGGATATCACTTTCATCCGGTTGAATGCCTTGTTACTAACTTGATTTTGCTAGCAGTCATTCATGGGGAGCTTCAACATTTTGGTAGGTAGAGGTGCATGTGTTCATTGTTGGAGGGAAAGTAACCTTGGCCAATTAGTTGGTGGCAATTGTTCCCAACCAAGGGGATATCACTTTCATCCGGTTAGAACTTGGACCGCACCTTGTGTGGAGCTAGCTAATTGAAAATGATTGTAGAGAAATTAACCAATTTTTTTGTTAAATCAAAATAACCCCCACCCATTTCTTCAATTTCTATTGTGGCCATCTTCTATGGAAACCGACTCCTGCAATGTAATAGTTAGTTCAATAGATTAATTTATTAAACAAGATAAAAAATATTTAAAAAATATTTTTTTTATATACATTATTCTACTTCTATCATAATTCAAAAGGTAAGTGAGACAATACGAAAGTTTAAAATGGTTGAAAACTATTTTGTCACTGTGAAAGACTATCATCGCCAGCTACTGAGTTCTCTTACGGTAAATATATCTTACTCTCCAAAATGCTTGAAATTTTTGTAGACGGAGGATTTAAACTTTGATGGATTTAATAACAGTTAAACACTTTTTTAAGCATTACTTTCTAAACTTTCAAAGTAAAATAGAAAATAAAGATTAATATGTAAGATATATATTTTGTTCACTTTTAGAGGGTAAATGATGACAATTTAAATACCAAAATAATAAATTGAAATCATCATTATAGATATATAATGGTGAAGTTCTAGTAAAAGTTTCTATTTAGGAGGATATTAAATATTTACTATTAAATCTAATAATATGATTTGATCTAGAGTTTATAAAAAAAAATTATATAACATTTTGCATTTGTGAATATTTTCTAAAACAAGATAAATTGGTTTTTAAACATAAAATTTGATATATTTATGCTCCTCAATGTAGATAGAGAGAATACTGACTAGAATTACTACTTATAAGTTTCATATTTGTTGTAAAATTAATTTTATTTTTTTTACCAATACTATAGCTAAAATAATAGTGTGTTTGTGCAGAGGGTTATAATATACTATTACATTGTTAGATGAGTAGCATATAAGATCTTGAAAAAAAATTAGTCTATTTAAAGTAGATAAAAAAAGAGAGATAACAAAAAATTAACAAAAAACAAATCAAAGTCCATTGAAACTCAATGTTTGAAAAACAAAGAGAAATATATCAAATAAAATAGTTTAAAAAAGAAATATATGAAAAAGCCATTTCAATTGAAAATTTAAAAGAAAAGTTCGTAGCTATTAAAAGCAATTATTACCATTTAGATTCTTTTAGCCGGTAGAGTTATTATAGAAGTGGTTGCTTTTAAACTGTTCTGTCAAAGTTGAAAGGGTTTCAAAATTTGCTCAATTAAGGCATAAAAGAACGAAACGCAACATTTAAAGTCCTATTACTCGTGTAACAAAAAAGAAAAAAAAAACCCAACATAAAAAAAAAAAAAGATTAAGAATGCGGAAAGGGTGCAAGGGAAAAGATACAAGAACAAAAGAAGATTAAACAGGTTTCAGCTATGCAAGTGTATAAAAAAAATTATTTTTCTTGCTTTGCTGTGCAATAAATAACAAGTAATTTATTTTTTCTGATTTTATATTTTTGAGATGTTAGTGCAAATAACAAATTTTTTTTTAAATGCAAATAGCATTTAATCTGTAAAAAAAAGAGAGTAAAATAGCATTTAATGCGTAAAAAGATTAAAACAAGAAGTCAAAAGTCTTAATGTAGCAAGAGAAATAGAGAAAGGAGATGAATGTAATTAATAAATAACAAGGTAAGAAAGGTGTAGGCGTATAATACACTTTGCTTATAATCTTGTGTTGCTCAAGGAAGGAAGGGTCGAGATAAAGGAGAAGAATAAAATCTCGATATAAAAGATAAGATGAAGGGTAGAAGAAGCAAGGATAGGAGAAGAAAATAAAATCTAGGTATAAATGATAAGTTGAAAGTTAAAATAGGTATAAAAATTAGGTCATTGAAAAAGTACAAACTTTCTCTGTTATAATAATTAAAGTTTATATATATATATATGAAATTTTATTTTATAAAAAATAATAAACAAACCCCACCCAAATAATCTAAAACAAAAATAACGCCAATAATAATAAAAAATAAGTATGAATTAAATGCTCGTTTAAGAGAAATATTGACATTTGATATTGGAGTATGAAAAAGCGTTAAGAAGAGCGCAGTTTTAGTATTGCTTTATGTCACGACGCTCCTTACGTAGGCTGATGTCATGACTAACACATAATATTATATATGTCATCAATCGACGTATATGATACTCTGTCAGCCTCCCTCCTTTAAGACATTCCACAAATCACAAAAAAAATAACTTTTTTTTTTTAAATCAAAATCATTCATTTCATTTTCTTACAGCAAAAGTTACATGATCAAAACTTCCAAAATTAAATAAATACATTATGCACCCCTTTTTCTTTTTTTCTTTGACATCCAGTTTATGTGATACATATACTTACTAATGTTATATACATAATTATAACAAAATAACAAATTTCAGAATTCTCAAACAATACATACATGTCAAAATTAGAAGGATTACTCTATCATTCACTTGCTTTATCCTTTTTCTTGGGATGCAAACCTAAAATATTTGAAAATTTGAGTGAGCAACCACAACTCAATAAATATTCCTAACTATGGCATTATACATGAATTTAATAAAAACCACATGACTCGGTCATTTAAAATCATATTCAACATGCATGAAACAATTTATAATACACACATGCTCATAATATGCTTGAAGCTTCCATGCAATATTTTTAAACATACAAAGTTTCAATAAAATCACCAATCTCTCTCCTACTAGTAATGGAGCGGGTAAACACTCCCTATTATGCACCTATAAAGAGTATAGGCTCAGCCTCACATTATCCAAATTTCTGCTATAAACCATTCAAATTAGGACAAAATCTCAATTTCACTCAGAAGATTATCGCTCGGACCATGAAATTAAATAATCATCATGCGGGGTTGTCTTCTGGAGATGGTTCCATGTTTTTAACTTACTCTAGCAAGTCAAAAACATGCTCCAAAGTAAAATGTTTTCATGAATTCAAACAGTACAATAACTATAGATATTTTCATGATTTAAAACACATCATTCATATTTATAATGTTATATATAAATATCCAAAGTTAAGAGATACTCTCGGTGATTACTATACTACTCAATTGCCAATTTCACCAATCACAATAGTGCATACTCATCACTGTTTTGCTGTCCAATTTCCATCAATTCAACATCAATCTACTACAATTCAACATTACAACATACACACATAAATTTCATCATCAAAACTCAGTCAATTACTCATTCAATTGATCATCAAACTGATCACAATACACTGGTAACATTTTACAAGATCAATCCCTAAATTTCCAGCATATCAATAGTCCATTAATACATTTCTAAGGATTCACACATTAATTATCATCAAAGCACCTTGAATTTCTTGCTGGAAATAACATTAAACACTTACCATCAAACCAACAAGTGAACATCAAGGATTCTAGTCTGTCATTCACCAAATTTTCAGTCCAGATTCTTGAATTTCTAGCTCCTAATCACGTCATAGAACCCATTTGCATGTCATATATATATATATATATATATATATATATATATATATATATATATATATATATATATATATATTGTATAGAATGAAAAAAAGGAACTCAATGATGCAATTTACACATTAAAACCAGGGATTTTACCTTCAATTTCCCCTCTTCTTCCTCACGTTTCTGTTCTGGTTTCACTTGTAAAACTTTTGGTTTCTCTTAAGTCCAGCAACCAGTATTTAGTTAATCTAGCAACTCATTTTGTTGTTACCAACATACCAGCAAAATCAACACATGGCTAAACCAAAGTTGTCAGCGACTCAATTAGGTGTCAATTTCACTTCTATTAGGTGTCTTAATTTCATCATTTTAAATTAGCTTGTCAGCACATGACTTATCAACTTAATTAGATATTAATTATATTTATTAATCAAAACACTTGTTTGAACCATGTATCAACCGACTTATTAAAAATTTCACACAATTATATTATTTAACAGTCATGTACATAAGTATACGTGTACACGTATGCCTAATAATATGTATTGGTCAACGTACAAGTTTGACTCGTACGTATGTGGTGTTACACTTTAAGTTGGAAATCCATATATATATCTTTAACATAATATAATAGCACATGCGGTCTAACCGTATAACATGGACATCGAATCTCTTTTTTAATATGTATGTATATTAATTAAACAGTTCATGCTTAATTCTTTGAGTTTTAAAAATAGAGTAACGCTGGGTGCCCCGAACCGAATCATGTTCGACCCAAACCAAACTGAGTCGAACCATAGGCACTATTGACCTTTTTTGGTAGAGATTCTATGTCACAACGCCCCTGACGTAGGCTAACGTCATGATCGGCACAGTGTACTATACACTGTATGTCACGCTCGGGTTGCACCGCAGTGCCCCCTACCCAGGGTGATGAGTACCCCAATCTCCAGGGCCTCCCCCAGAATCGAACTTGAGACCTCCCTTAAGGAGTCTGATTTTGCATTCTGAGTAACCATTGGCTCAGTGGCTACTCAGAATGCGAAATCAGACTCTTTAAGGGAGGTCTCGAGTTCGATTCTAGGGGAGGTCCTGCACTATTCGTGAATGAATAGTGGGGACAAATGATCTCGGTGACCGACATCCTTGTGCGGCGTGGCTGGCCGAGATGAGACAATATTATGGGTCCATAATGGCTGGAGTACGCCCTGGAGATTGGGGTACTCATCACCCTGGGTAGGAGGAATTGTGGTGTAACCCGGGTGTGACACTGTACATCCCATGTACAGTATATAATACACTGTCAGCATCAACGAACATTCACAATAATTCCCAAAATTTTAAAAAAATTGACAGCAACTCTCCATAAAATGGACAATTCACATTTTTCCCTAATATACCACAAATCAAATTCAATATATATATATAATCATCATCACGTTCATTCACACATCAAATTCTCACATGATAGATACTTACGATCATCCATTCCATCATCACAAACATTGTATAACTAAAATATTTAACTATAATTTACATTACCACACAACCCATCTAGGTGATATTATATATATAGTATGTGATAATGATACTTATCAAAATAAATAAAAGTAACTCATATCCTCCAATGCAGACATACATATATCAGACGAATGCAATCACGTGATTATGACTCACAGATTTTTCCTTTTCCCTTCAACTCGATACCTGAAATATTGGAGGAAATAAAGTGAGCAATCAACAGCTCAGTGAATATATTTCTTGATATGACAATTATATGCATTTAGGAAAATATGACATTTAAAATCATTTCAAACAAGTATTAACCACATGTATCATTTAACGAATATATCATACATGTGGCGACCCCGCACCCCGGACCACCAACCCCGCAGGGAATGGCGTGCGAAATGCCGGGGCGGGACGCCCGGCGTAGGCATCTCCGACCACTCCTCAACTCCCGTGAGGTGGTTGAGACCCTACGAGCCTTATCTCAAACAACGACATAATATCAAAAGGTACTAAACAAGACTACCCACCGTATTAATCATCAAAGACAAGAGATAATCCATAAAAATGAACCATAAATAAAATCATAATCCCTACAGTCCATTAAAATTGACATACACATAAAGTCCAAAATTGTGGGTACAAATAAAAACTGTCATATGCCCACATGGTCTATCTAACAAGTCCCAACTCACCCATACTACAATGTGGTAAGTGTTATAATTACATAATCCAAAATATAATACTTCATAATTTAAAACACAGTTCAATCAAAATGCCTCTCAACTCACATCGAAGCTTTGGATTCTCTCGCAGGCAAGGCCCTCAAGATATAACTACTCCTTTGCCCTTATTCGGGACAGAAGGACCTGAAAGAGGAAAATGAGGATGAGCCAACGGTGCCCAGTGAATAGAATTCAAATATGCTATCAATACTCATCAATAAATATCATGTATGCATGTCAATGTGTAGCATGATTAAAAGCTCATAACATATAGATATCAAACATTTATAATAAGTTTGATGCAAGTAAAAGCATATCAATTTGGATCCACATTCCACATGCATTGGGTTACTAGTGCACGTCTATTTCACCGTACCGTTGATCCCAATCATGTTTTATTTGGGGTTACTAGTGCACGTCTATTTCACCGTACCGTTGACCCCAATCATTTCCTTTCCTAAAACCCTCCTATGACAATGTTAAGTCCCCCTATTAGCCAGATAGATGGGCCCAACCAAAGTCATAAGGTTTTCTCAAATCAATGCATCATTCAAAACATTAGAACACATTCATGCTTTCAACATACAATATATATAAGTGATATGATGACATAAAATATATAATCATAAATGAAGTTTACTCACAACCAAGCCTCGCGAGAGTATTTAACCACACACGACCACCAAACCGAATCAACCCAATCAAGATCCTGAAACATACATCAATATCCTACCATACATCAATTTCTATGCTCAATCATATAGACATTACACATCAACCCTAAATCAGCCCACATATAAACAATAGGCCTAAATCCCATCTAATCCCATCATTCAACTCAAATCACATGACTTAGGCCTCTAATGCATAGTTCTCATTCATAAACCATTCTATTAATCAAAAATACTGATTTTCAATTCCTTAGGCATAAACATGCCCAAATTGGGTCACTTGATCTCAAGTAGGCCTAACCCATGATATGGTCACAACCACCAAATCAGTAGCATAATCAACCCTAATCATGCTTAATTAAACATAAGTTGCATCAATTCAATGATTCTAGGCCAAAGGCATCAAAAGCCCCAAAATATGAAAATTTTCATACTTAGGCCATATTGCTGATTTACACTAGGTCACCATGTTCAGCCATGTATATCACTGATTTTGCATCATGGGTTCATCAACAATGGCAACTAGGTCAACATAGTTGACATTCAAGCTATTTGGAAAGGTCTAAGTTCATATTTTAAATTTAGGTCTAATACAAGCAACCCTACCAATTCTTCATTTAATATACTATTCAGATGCATCAATCTACCAACAGAAATATGTAATCACAAAATCAACCGTACAGATTGAATTATGTGAGGAAACAAACCTTCTGTCCAAATATCAGCCCAATCCAACGGTGGACCGAAAAGATAAGTATGAAAAGATAAGTATATTTGATGAACAAGTCTCTAATTAGACAATTTCTCCTTTCCTGCGGCAAATACTCAAACTCAGATGACTATATCACACAAAATAATACACACATAAACATCTCCACCGTTCATAATACAGAAATATCAGTTATGAACTACATACCCAAATTTTATATCCATCCAACAGTAGATTGAGAAGTTCTACAAGTTTGAGCGAAACGGCACGAGAAATCCAGACTTTCCGACCAGCTTTGTTTGAGAGGTTAGATCTCTCAAACGAAACCTCTAATCAAGATATCTACCGTTCAGAATATAGAAATATCAGTTGTACACTACATACCCAAATTTTATATCCATCCAACGGTAGATTAAGGAGATCTAGAAGTTTGAACGAAACGGCACGAGAAATCTAGACTTTCCGACCAGCTTTGTTTGAGAGGTTAGATCTCTTAGACGAAACCTCTGATCAAGATCTCCACCGACCAGAATGAATAACCATAAGCTAGGAACTTGCTGAAAAATTTTGAGCTCAATCTGACCATCTATCGCAAAGATCCAGCTCTTTGATGAAAACGTCGCAGAAATCTTTCTCCTGCAGCTCCCTCCTTTCTCTTCTTCTTTCCTTTCTCTTCTTGTCTTTCTCTTCTTTTTTTCCTTTCTCTCCACTCACCTCTTTCTAGCACTTCCTTGATTCCCTACTTGATTCTCTCCTTGATTCCCTCCACTCATTCTAGCACTTCCTTGAAGAAGAGAAGTGGGCATGGGACACTTGTCCGCTTTCATGCACCAACTTTCACATGTGTTGGTCTCATACTACCCATACCAACCACATGTACTTTAACCAATCTCATGCTTCCATGTATTTTAAATGTCCAATCCATTTAATACACCAAATTTTCATTCTCATTTATCCTTTTATTCAATCAATCCTAACTCATATCAATTCATGGTTTAATGGGCCCATGCATAAATAATAACATATGCATTATAATTTAATTTAACATGACTCATATACAATTTATGATACACATATTTATATACATTATCAAGCATCAACTATACAAACATTAAACAACCATCAAACAAACACCAAACATAACAAGGCAACACATAGAGTTTGGGCAAAGTGCAATTGGATTATGGGCTAGATGAAATAATTTTCGGGGCGTCACAATACATGTCAACAAAATAAATTTCATGAGTTTTCAAGAAAATAATGCATTCTTTTTCCACGAAATCCACAATCTCCCTCCTTCAAGGCAAGAGAGCATGTCTAACTCTTGTATGGTCGTTACAAGGTAGTCACAGCCTCTCATTACCTTATTCACAGTCATTTCAAGGATCTCCAATCCTTGTTAGGACAGACCTACTGACAATGAGGTTACGCATAACACTCATCCGGGTCTAATTCCTAACGAAATGACACCAACTTGCCTTTGCAAGTTTTACATGCTCTAATGCTAAAAAGAAATTATTTATGAATGCAAATTAAAACACAATGCAACAATATGTGCATAACATATTTACATTTAAACATTTCATATCTTTAAAATGTCATACAAGAACCAAAATCAAGAAAATATACTCACAGTATAAGACTTTTCAACTTAAATACAATCACCATCGCTTTCGAGTCAAGCTCCAATTAAATCCAACTAATTCAACCTGTCACAACCACTCCATAATTTAATTTCATTTATTCATATCTATTTATATATTAAATTTCTCAACTCACTTCAAATCACCAATAATAATGATCAACCTTAAAAATATTATACACATTATGTGTGACTTGATCAATTTAGGACACATAAGTAGTTGAAGAAACTACTATATCGTTTATGTGGTCAATCTAGATATTTCCACAAGAAAGAACAGTGAAAATAGATTTCCAATTCATATTTTCACTAGTTCTCACTTTTATTTTTCTCCTGGAACATATATCAATTTTATTAAAAATATAGAACATTCCTAAAATTATTCTGTCCACATCGACACGTGTAAAATCCGTCATACTACCATTCTACTACCTTCAACAGGTATTTTACTAAGGTTTTACACGTTCGCGGAGGCATCTAAAGTCAATTTTACTCACAAAAATCATATATTTAGCTACTAAAAATATCAAAGCATATCCAAAAATCATGATCTTAACATTGAAACGTCCGGAATTCAGTTCTCTACGATTCTATTATCTCAAACCGGAGTTTCATTGGATTCTAATTCCATTTTATTCACGGGATATGAGCATAGTACTATTTATCACATCACTGTTCATTGGAAACATGAAAAGTTTTACTAAAAATTGCCAAACGGTCTCCAAAAATCATGAAATTAGCATCGATAGACTCGCAACAGTGCATTCTACCATTCTATAGCCTTCAACTGGAGTTTCATCGGGTTTTAAATGATTCAAACGGTCTCCAATATAAACTCTAACTTCCAACAAACTTCAACGGCTATAAAAATTTCAAATGAACACATAAATAGAATCGAACCACATATTCGTAGTTCCTACAGTGTAGGGAGTGTTTTTCCACCTTTCAAACAAATTTTCATCCAAGTTGGGTAAAAACCTTAATTTCAAAAATACTGTAAAACAGCTCTCATAACTAAAATTACTCTGCTAGAATCGTTACATCTAGCTTAGATATTAATTTCACGAAGAAATAGAATGAAAATCACTTATCGCAAGCCTCGATTTGACGCGAATCCCGCATTTCCCCTTTCGTTCTTCTTTCTTCTTCTCGGTTCTTCCTTCTTTCGTTTCATTCTCTCCAACTTCTTTCTCTTTTTATTTTTTTTACACGTTTTCTCTTCTTTTTTTTTTTCTTTTTGTTGCAAACCGTTAGAGATAAAAAAGGAGATTAGAAATGAGATAAGTATACTTATTTTGATCCCATGCTCCCCATACAATTTAACAAACCAACTTTTTCATCTTAATTTAATTCATTAAATTATACTACAATCTATATATTTAATTAACCAACCTCATTCACCTTATTGGATTTATATTATTCATTTAATAATTTTATTTATTTACTAATACCCCTTAAATCTAACATATATTTTCATACACGCGTATATTTGACTCATACATATAAAATATGTATATTATATATCTCAATATATGCGTAATTCAACGTATGTATTTAAATTAAAACTACGGGGTGTTACATTCTACTTATAGCTTATAGCTTATGAAAAAGTAATTCTTACAAAAGTGCTTTTGAAAAAACTGTGATTGACTTGTTTAGTGAATAAAGTAAAAAAGTTATTTTATTAATATGTGGATAAAATTGCATTAGGGCAATTGATGGAACACATGTACGTGTAGCTTTATTTAAATCTGAAAAAGTTTCATATATTGGTAGAAAAAGCTATCGGACACAAAACATAATGGTTGTTTTAATTTTGATATGTGTTTCACGTTTATATGGGTTGGTTGGGAAAGAAGTGCTTATGACACTCCCCCGCGATGGTATATTTCTAATATCTTTAATTTAATCACTCATATTAATTTTCTGTTATTATATTAATTTTTAATTTTTAAAAGGTGAATTTTATTTGGTCGATGTTGGATATTCAAATATGAAGGGATATCTTGCACATTTTAAAGGAGAAAGATATTACCTTAAGGAGTTTAGATGTTGTCAATTAACTCAAAATGCACAAGAGAAATTTAACCAAACTCACTATTCGTTAAGGTGTGTTATTGAATTTGGAGTATGAAAAGAAATATGACACATCCTTCACAACATGCCTTCTTGTGATATTAGACATCAAATTGATATTGTATGTGCTTTAATGGCTATTCACAATTTCATTCGAAAAGAAATTATTGCAGATTTTCAATTTCACACACATATGACATCAACCGAGATTACATTCTTCGTGAAGATCCAAAAGTGAGGAATATTGTTTGTCATGGTCCAAGACAAATTAATGACGATGATGACATGAGAAGAGTGCAAGATAGAATTTGTTATGATATATGACATAACATTAGATAATAATCTTTATAGGTTGTTAAGAGAAATGTGACTATAAAGTAATTTAAATTTTGTTGTTGATCATGTAGTATTAATAAAAATGAAATATTTGTTAGAAGTTTAACTTCTTGATTTGGACTTAACTTTTTACATATTATTATTTAAAATAAAAAATATTAAAATTTTATATCAATAAATTATAGGTTAAAGTTTTTTACTTAACAAATGTGCAATAAGATATTATGATTAAAAATAATTTTTTTTGTACCATTAAAATTATAAGTATTTAAATATTTTTTTATACATTGAGTAAAGAGATCTCGTAAGATATATATATATATATACACGAAGAACTATAAAATATATAAAAAAGAAAAATTAATAATTTAATCAACCGAATAGTTTGTACATTAATCAACTAATTAAAAAATTAAATTAAAAAAATAAGAAAAGCATAATCTAATTTATGCAATTTAGAACTAAAAATAAGACATTATTTTTGAAAAAGGGAAATGAAAAAATTGAAAACGATATCCGAAATATAGAGATTGATAATAGGAAGTATATTTTAGAATTAATTTTTTTAAAAATTCATCAAAAACGAAAGTGTTAGAAAACTAAATAACAGTCTTTCATTTTTTTATATATAGGGGTAAATTTGTTAATTTGGGAGATAATCACTTATTTAAGAGAGCAGTTAGATAAACCTTATTAATAGATTATGTGCACCCCACTCCACTTATTTTATGTAATTTCTTAAATATTTTTAACTGAAATTACTAAAATGACATTTTTTTCTAAAAAATCGCCATGAAGAGGTCGCCCATGGTCGCCCGACCCTTTGTAGGCCGACCCTCTTTTGTAAGGGTCGATTATGTCCAATCAACCCTCTTATTATTTTTTTCTTTTTTTTTTCTTTTTTATATATCATATTGTATTATGATGTATTTCATGACAATTTTATCATGTTTACATTCAGTTCGAGATCATTTGGGCGGTAGGGTGTCATATCACATCCGTACCCCACACGAGAGTAACAAATAGAAAACGGTGCCCCTCCACCCAAATTAGTCCGAAATAGATGAAAATATGTTAAAATTATCACGAAATACATTTTAATACAATATGATATGTGATAATAAAAAAAATGGAAAATAAGAGGGTCAGTCAGACAGAGCCGACCCTTACAAAAGAGGGTTGGTCGGCCATGGCCGACCCTAAGGATGAGCTTCGTTCTTGTCTATTTTTTGTACAAAACACATTAAAAAATACCATAAATATTCTATTTCATGAATGAAAATGAATAGAAATAAAAAAAATTATTAAAATATGCATTTCTTACCGATTCTAAAGATCAAATGTCAAAAAAATTTTGAAGATGACGAGTAGCAATTCGCTCCAAATAGAATCCAAACGATGCTTCTCTAGCTCCAATTTTCTTCTAACAAGGATAAAAAGATAAAAATGGTGGGTTTTAAAGTTAGAAGATAGGGTTTTAGAAGAGTTTTGAAGAAGAAAAAATAGAAGAGAAGAAGAAGAAGAAGAATAATGAAGGGTGGGGTAGATTGGAGGAAGGATAGTTTAAAATTTTTTTGGTTTTTGGCTGAAATGGGAAAAATATATGTATGTTAAATTGAGATTGTGTTAGTAACTGAGGTATAGATAGTTCTAGCTGCTCTATTCTTTAAATGTTTTAACGGACAGTTTGTGAATTGTGATTATCGATATCACTTTTTCACTTTCAAAAGCACTTTTGTAAGAATTACTTTTCCATATTTATTAAGCAACAAAATAAAAAGGAAATAAATCTCCCGAAATTCCTCTCGTTTAGCGTTAGGGCTCGTTTGCGCGTGGCGGGAAACAGAAGGAAGAAAAAGAAAACGGAAAAAAGAGAAGACAAGTTGCAATTACAATGTCTTTCATTGAACAACTTCAAACCAGTAAGTCTTATTCAAACTTCTTCCATTTCAATTTAATCTCACTGAAAGAAAGAAAGACACAATTAATCGGATCTTGTTTCGGTCGATTTATGAAAAAGAACTCAATCGTTTAATCCTTCGATCGAACTACCGCTTTTATGTGCGTTTTGGTCGATCGAATCTTTCTTTCGATTGAGTCGAGGAGAACCGTCGCGTCAATTTTGTTGTGAATCTTTGAGCTGTGATGGGTTTCTTCTTTTTGCCCTAAGATTTGGAGGGCAAAGTTTGATTAATTTGTTAAATAAAAACAGAAAAGAAGAAAGGGTTTTTGCATATACAAGTAATTGTGAAAGGGGATTGCAAGTATTAATGTGTTCTCAAATTCGGAATTTTTGAGAACTTACATGGACATTTGGATTTTGGGAGTTTTGCTCAAGAATTAGGTTAAATTTAGTGTTTTTAAAGCTTCTTGCTCAAGAATTAAACCACGAAACACTAAGGGGTTATGATTGGTTCGTGACTCAAAACTTAGTATACAACTCAAAAAGTAAAATTTAGATTTTTTTTTCTTTATTGATCATCTTAGAAACCCATTTTCTGAGTAATAATTTTTTTTTTGGAAAAAACTGTTTCTTTTTTGTTTCCAAGTACAAACAAATTTTATCCTAATCACAAATTAAATAGTGCCTAATATAATTTAAAAATTGATGCAGCATAGGATTAGGAGCCTCATACATTGCGGGGTTTGGGAAAGGTTGAGGCACATGTCCTTACCCTGTGTCAAAGGGCAATGGCATGAGCCTCGTGCACTGAACATGCCTTGATGTTGCATAAGAGTAGGATGAAATAGTTTAATAAGCTAAATGGTCCTTTCCTTTTTACAATTTTTGTTATGAACTGAGATTTTGAATTAAGAAACAGATATTGATATAGTGACAGCTACATCTGTGATTCCCTGTTAAGGTACAAACCATTAACTAAAATGCCAATTATGTAAAATATTCTGAAATGGTCAAGTTTTTGATAGGAGCATCCTGTTGCAACTCCAAACCCTATTCCGATAAAACACAAAGTGAGTAAATTATCCTGAATTATTCAAATGTTTGATTTGTTTCACAAGCTTGATTTAGATTTCTTGTGAGAAACCTTAGGAAGCGACACAATTGAAAGCATTTGAAATTTATGTCATGGTCAATTCTATTCTTAGAGTGTGAAAAACCATGGCATGTATGTGAAAGATATTTTAGTAAAAGTAACAGAATGATTCTCCAAACATGGTTTCACGAAATAATAATAGTAATGCATGTGGTGTTATTAAAAGAAGAACTGGTGATAATTCTTAAACCTTGTGCAGCTATGTGGACTTTCAGGTTTATGCCTCATGTGCCTTTTTAAACCTTGCTTGTCCCATGGCATGCTGAATTGATAAGAAATGGTACCATGTGATGCCAAGATACCTTTTAAAATGTTTAAAACTGTCTTGGGGAGAGCATGTTTGAACTGAAAATTGAATTTTACGTTTTAAAATGTAGCCTGAGTTTATCTTGGAGAAGTGTTATTCTCATCTATGGTATTTTATAAGGCCATTGCCTTTGATACTTTGATCGACTCAGATTTTATTTTTCCCTTTAGAAGTGTTGCTCAAAATTAAGAAATATGGATCATTCTTTGTGTTTGTCGTGTTGTTTTGGTTTCTTCGTTTTCATTTGTAAATGTTATATTTGTTGAATTGCACTAGTGAATGCAATTAAGTATAAGACACTCTCAAACTTGCTTCAACTCTTTTCATTATTTGCATAAATGCATTAATATTGATGAGCTTATAACCTATTATTTATATTCTACCTTCAAGTGTTGTGTCTTTTTTTTTTTTAATATCTACACTGCATTGTATTCTACATTTGAAGCTTAAAATCATGTTATATTCAGATTTTATGAGGATTCATTTCTCTTTTCTTCTTTTTTAGAGGTAGGCCTATTCTCCTGATTCTAGTCATACACACAATTATTCTCTTTTATATTTTTTTAATGGTTTCTGAAACTCGGATCCATGATTGGTGCTATTACCTTTCTTTAGTTCTAATAGTTGATCACACCGATAATATTAAAGAATTCTTTTGACATTAAGCATTAGGTTGAGTTGTCTTCTGGATATTTTCTTCATAGTTTGTTAGATTTCGTGGTGAGGGAAAAAGAAGAGGAACATTGCTGCCACGTGCCATCTTATTATCATCATAATGTCTTTTTTTCACTAAAAACTTGCTGTTCATCATATGCAATGCTTGGATTATTGTTCATTGTAGAAATTTGGTTGGAGCTTATTGGTTTTGTAAGATAATGGATTTCCATGTATTTCCTTCCTTATATCTTCCATATTCTGCTGCAATCATTGCAAGTAGATGTTTAGAACTGTGTTTTGGATAATCTGACCATATATATCATTCTCGTATCTGATAATCATATACTTGTTTTTATTAGTTTCATGGTTTCCTTTTTAATTTAATGGGATATACCATTTTAATAGTGACAATGTTATCCTGATGCACAATGTTGAGGCAATGTTGGCACCAAATACGTTACAACAAGTGATTCTACCTTATTTCATACTAATTGATGTAGTTTGTAATTTGTAAATGATACAAGATTTTTATTATTTAACTTTAGTGGGATTTTTCTTGTTGAACATATCAGTTGAATTTTTTCAGGTCTTGAATCCTTGCCAAGTATTCTGCAACGTAAATATGCACTGATGCGCAATTTAGATATGAGCTTACAAGGTACATATGAGGAGGCAACTTTTTTTCTCCCTAATTTTTGCTATATTAAGGCATCTTCTTCTTTTAGCTTCAATTTGTCGAAGTCTAGAATGAAAGGTGATCACTTTTTTCAGGATCTGAAAAAGATTACTCATCATCAAACTTTTCCTTTTTATATTCACCTCTTCCTTTTTCAAGCTGTGATTGCTTTTTAATGGGATATAAATTGGATTTGTCTCTATCCTTCCCCAATCTAAGCGTGTTTGGTTACTTTCGTCCAGAAAATTGGGTCTACCTTGGTGCTTAGAGCAGTAGTGGCTGAAATCACATGTTTCTTTACTGTCATTTAGTAAATTGACATTTGCTACACTCACAGTTTTCAACAATATATTGATGGATAATATTAATCATCTTCTTCAAACTTCAAAACAGTCCATATAATTTCTTGCGTTATGTATTATGTTTTAGTATGTCATATTTCATTGGCTAAATATGATTGCTATTATCTTGACCCAAAGAAAAAAGGTTGCTATTAGGATAATTTATATGGCATGGTTCAAGAAATTGTCCTTTTTTGGTTTTTCTAGTTAACTTGTAAACTCACGGTAATCTAAATCTACTTGCTGGGAAATTTGACTAAGGAAGCACATTAGTGCCTCACAGGCTCTGTCAGCTGATTAACATGGTTCCCGATACTTGCTATTTAACTTTCTCCTTGAGACCTCAAACAAAAACCAAGAAATGAAATCTGGCTAAGTCTCCAGTTGATGTTGCCAGGCATCAAACATGATAAAGGGCACACTCAGTGCAAGAGACTCTGATCATTGCTAGTTTTGGGTAAAGGTTAGGTCAATATATGCATCCTTGAAATTTGTAGTTGGATTTTCTATCTCTGAATGTTGTAGGAACTGGATTAGTCGTATGTAGGTTTTTGGATTTTGGTACGTAGAGATAAGATGGTGGGTATTAGGGAAAAAAAGAGTTAGAACTAGGTACATTGAATTGATAAAAGACATGTATGATGGGGTAAGAACCATTGTAAAATCAATAGTAGTTAAAACTAACGAATTTTCAATTACAGTAGGTTTACACCAAGGATTTGCCTTAGGCCCCTTATCTCTTTGCACTAGTTATGAATAAATTGACTAGACATATTTAAGAAGATATTCCATGGTGTATGTTATTTGCTGATGACACAATATTGATTGATTAAACTGCATCTCGAGTAAATGTTAAGCTAGAGGTTTGGAGAGAGGCTCTAGGATCTAAAGTTCAAGATTAGTAAGACTAAAACTGAATACGTTAAATGTGATTTTAATGGAATTAGAACTACAAATGAAGAGATAGTGAAAATTGGAAGTCAAGAGATACCAAGGTGCGAGAATTTTAGGTATTTGGGATCCAGCATACATAAAGAATGAGAAATAGGCGAGGATGTGAACCATAGAGTTAAAGTAGGATGGGTCAAGTGGAGGAGTGCTTCTGGAGTATTATATGATAGGCACATCACATTGAAGTTAAAGGGAAACTTTTATAAAGTTGCTATTAGGCCAGCCGTGCTACATGGTACAAAATATTGGGTAATTAAAAAATAACATGTTAACAAAGTATGTATAACAAAAATGCGAATGCTAAGATGGATATGTGGTAAAATTTTAAAAGATAACATTAGAAATGAGCGTATTTGGAAATGGTAGGAGTAGCACCAATTGGAGATAAAATGATATAGTTGACTAAGGTGGATTGAACAAATACAATGTAGCCTTAGATGCACTGGTTAGGAAGAGTGACTTATTAAAACTATGTGGTAACAATAGAGGTAGTTAATACTAGATGGTAACGCTAGAGGTAGAGGTAGACCTAAAGTAACATAGACAGAGATAATGAAAAAAGATCTAATTTTTTGTAATTTAAATGCGAACTTAGCCCTTGATTGGCGGAGTGGAGGAAGCGGATTCATGTACCTAACCCCATGTAGTTGGGAAAATGCTTAGTTGGGTTGATTAGGTTCTGGTGTTGCTTTTGTCTTTCTTGGATATCTAATGTACTTCTGGTACTCCTTTTGTACTTAGTTTTCGAATTTATATAAATTATCTTTTGTTTCGTCTAAAAAAAAAAGAACATGTATGCATCAACTTTGCATTGTGGAGGGGCTGTTTTCAAAATCAAATCCGTGACCTTAGTTCACAATGGAGCAATCTCTACCTTCTTGATTCCTATATTTCATGGCTGATCTTTTAGTTTGCTGCTGAGAAATGTAAGTATATTACATATGTAGGGATTTGTTCCTGCATTTTCGTTCATGTGCCGGTGCACATCCAGTGCAACAATGCCTTGTGTCATTTATGTTTTGGGGCAGTTTTCTCATGCAAGCTGTTTTCTCTTATAAAAATACCTATAGAAAGCCAGCGGCAAAATGAGCAACGATGTGAACAAGAAATAGAGGACATTGAACGAGGAATTAAGTCTGGTAGTATCACGGCAGATGCTTCTTCAATCAGATTCTCGGATGATGCTCTTGATGAGCAAAAGCACTGCATCAGGATTGCTGATGAAAAAGTTGCTTTGGCTATTCAGGCCTATGACTTGGTATATAACTTTGCCACTTAAACATTCTTTACGTTTGGCTTCCACTATATCAGAGTTCACTAGTTATATATTCTATCACATACATATTTCCATTTTCATTGATAATTGGTGTCAATATTGATATATTTGATTGAAAAACTTCCATTTGCTTTCTAGGGTTTATGTATATGTACTTTTGTATGCAAATCTATTTTATTTGGTTAATTAGTATGATCTAAAATATTGATTACATTGCTTCCATTTCTTTGAATGCTGTATGTGCGATATGTTCTTTCTCTGTTTCTCCTACTTATTTAGTCTGTTAGTCATAAAAAAACTTAAGAAGTACTCGACCGAAGATTTCTTTTATTTCCATTTTTCACGCCAGAGTTTTAGAACACAAGTTACTAAAAACTTTCATGAATCCTAATTTCATTTGTGATGACATCGCATGGTGTTAGGACTTGTATATCTGTTCCATTTATGGATAAAAGGTTTCATCTGGTGAACAATTCAAAGAAAATTCTGAAGAACTACTCCATCAGTCTGTTTATGTGAGAAAACGAAGATGATATTCAGATAGAATGTTGCATTTGTCATATTAAAGTGAAAATTTTCTTTTCACCCATACTCTGGTGTAAAATCATGCATCTAGGTGGATGCACATATTCAGCAACTCGATCAATATCTGAAGAAATTTGATGAAGAGCTTAAACGAGGTACTTCTACGCTCCTTCATTGAGCTTTATGTGAATCAGAAAAGCTCGTTAACATGAATTCCTTTTCTTTATCTCCCTTTCTGTCCTTATGGTCAATTTGAATTATGACAGACAAGGACCTTGCTGCTACTACATCCGTTTTGAGCAGTGATAATAATGTGAAATCTGGAAGGGGCAGCGAAACCAGTAGAGGAGGGCGTAAAAAGTATTCATCTTTCTTCAACTACATAAGTTAAATGGCAGCCTTATTTCATTACTAGAAGAAACTTTTAGATCTTGTTTAAATGCTTTCTGTTGCATAAATAAATACCTTTTATATGCAGGACTCGCTTAACGGCAGCGGCACAAGCAGTAGCAGCTGATGCTTCCAGTACAGATTTAGATTTACCAGTTGATCCAAATGAACCAACTTACTGTTTCTGCAATCAAGTTAGCTATGGCGAGATGGTTGCTTGTGACAACACAAACGTATGTATTTGATTCCAGTTATTTTCCATTTCTTTCCTTATATTTTCAGCTTTTCATCTGATTCGTATTCTTTGGACCCCTTCTTAGTGCAAGATAGAGTGGTTTCATTTTGGTTGTGTTGGTCTAAAAGAAAAACCAAAAGGCAAGTGGTATTGCTCAGACTGTGCCGGTTCTCAAAAGCGGCGTAAAGGAAAATGAACAGAAAACAGTAGTTTCGGGAGCCATATCGAATGTGCAGGTACAATTTATGCCTAGATCATCGATTTAAACCCAAAAATCTTATTAGGATCCGTTTGGTTTGGAACTTAAAATCAGTTTTCCAGCATGCAAAAACTTGAAAACAACTCTTGAGTTTTATTTTAGAAAACAAAGTAAACAACAAATTTCAATGTTCTATTCAAAAACAATTTTTCTAATTTTTCAAAAACTAGTCAATTAAACACTTGCTGAAGAATCTTTCTTTTGTTTTTTTTTCGTTTTAAACCAAACAGGGACTTTATCTTTCGAGATATATCTTCGTATTAATTACAGGGAAGCGATGATTTAGGAGGATCCGAGGAAGCGATAATTTAGATGTTTTGGAGGATCCGAGGAGGAAATTATTATTTGAGATATTTTATTAAGCCAAGAAGAAGAAGGAAGCATATACATGTTCAGCCTCTCTGTGTCCATTTCTTTTGCAGTATTCAGCTCTGGGGCTTAGGCTGGAAATGAATTGTATTTGGTGTTTTTGATTGGCTGAGAAAGAAGGTAGCTGAAGCAGGTTTTATGTAACACCACCTTATTGCTGATGATTCAGATGTAATAAATAGAAGATTGGCATCATTTTTGTTCCAACACATAATCAAAATTCGTGTCATGGCATCCATTTGTGTCCCATTTGAAGGTCTGACATGGATATTGGCTTATGTAACACAAAGCAACAACGATCTTTTCTATAGAAGGCTCCCTGAACATTGCAAATTTTTCAAGTTCTGGGTAGAGGTGGAACGGGTTAGGTTGGATTTGAGTTAAAACTTAACTCAATTCAAATTAAACTAACTCTTTAACCCAATCTAATTTAAATTGTTGGGTTGGTCATTAGGGTTGAGATGATTTTAACTTTAAAAGAAAAAATAATAAAAAAGAATTTAAGAAGAAAAAAAATACAAATAAAAAAAAAAAGAAGAGTTAAGAGGTTTTATGTAGAAGGTTAAAAAAATTGTAAATTGGGTTTGGGATTTTATTAGTTTTGTGATTTTTTATTTTTTTAAATATTTTTCAAGAAAATGACTTCAATTTAAAAAGAAAAAATGATAAAAAGGAATAGTAGAAGAAAAAGAAATCTAAATAAAAAAGAAAAAGAAATAAAGAAGAAAAGTTGACAGGTTTCATGTGGAAGGCTAAAAAAATTGTAATTTGGGTTGAGACTTTAAAGATTTTGTTAGTTTTGCAATTTAGTGACTTTAGATGATAAGAGATTTAAGGGGTTAACGTTAAGTTAGGTTCAGGTTGAATTTGGTTTCAAGGGTGTCAACCTAAACCGTTCGGATTGAGATTTTTGAATCCAACCAAAACACTTTGATCAACCTAACTCATTGGATCGCTCGGGTTGGCTTATACCCCTAGTTTTGGGCATGTTCTTAAAGCAAATTGATATAATTATTGTTATTATTTTTTTTAAAGATACAGGTCACCATGTTAGGTTGACCAAACCTATCTCAAGGGGTACCACGCTCACTTAAATCCACTAGTCCCCTCACCAAGGAGGGAGAATTAGGGGTATAACGTGTTGAGTTAGGTTAGGTTGGAGCTAAAACTCAACTAAAATAATTCAAGTTAAAAAAAATGAGACCCGACCCAATCCAAACTAGCTCTTCAACAAAGTTTGTTTGGGTTGAGATTGCTTAATTTTTTCAAGAAGATGGCTTGAATTTTAAGGAAATAAAATAGAAAAATAAATAAATAAAAGTCTTATTGTTTTTTCTTGAAGCAACAAAGAAGAAGTAAAATGAAGAATGGAGAAAGAAACACAAACAAAGAAAAAGAAGAACAAGAACCTTAGGTTCAGTTCGAGTTGAGTTGGATTAGATTCTAAGAGTGTCAACCCATGACCCAACATAAATTGTTCGGGTTAAGATTTTTGAATTTAACCAAAATACTTAGATCAACCCAACCCACCAATCGGGTTATATTCGGTTCAGTCGGGTTGGTAGATTTGGTTTGGTTGCTTTACACCCCTAAGGAGAATGGTAACACGCTCCGTGAACCAGTTCACCAAAGGTCACATTTGGTAATATATCATGTTCCCCGCAATTGTATCAACGCCATGAAAATCTTTAACCCTGTTAGGGTCCCTCCACATAGTTGTAATTGTATATTTCCATAGTTGCAGTATGTTGAAAATCTAATCCTTAGATATTCTAGTCAAGAGTAACCAAATTAACAATTTAAAATAATGATAGAGAGACAAGAAAATCTAAAGTAATATAAATAAAAATAATTAAAAAAAATATAATTACTTATAATTTAAATATTGATTTAGCCTTTAAAAAATCGCAGCGGAGGCAACTTATTCATGTAATAGTATTGACTTTGTGAAATTTAGTTGAGTAAAAAACGTTATTTTAAAATTTTAAAAAATAAATGTTATTTTAAAATTTAAATCTAAAATTTGTTAAATGTTTTTCATGTTATTTTAAAGTTCGAACAACCCGGTTCTAATAAAACCATAAATAAAGAGAAGCCCTATTTCGTCATTTAAGAAAAAGCTTCGACTCTTCTTTGTCTCTTCTCATCTTTCCTATCCATTCGAAATCTCCCACTCCCCAAACCCTAACCAGGTTTCTAAAATTTTCCCAAATTTCCCAAAACCACCTAATCTCTAAAAACCCTCATCGATTCATCCAATCTCGACCAACCCTCGACATTCAATCCAATTCCGTTCTTTAGATTAGGGTTTCTGGCGGTCCTTGCGTTCTGAACTTCAATCTCTCAACGGTGACGAACAAGATTTATTAGTATTAGGGTTTTGGAGAGAGAGAGAGAGAGAGAGGTTCTAAACCTAGGGATTTTATTGAGAAAATTTATAAATTTGATTATCGTTTTTTGAAGAATTCATGGCCGATCGCACCGCTCCTGCTGCTACTTCCTCTGCCGTGGCTCGACCTATATGGATGAAACAAGCGGAAGAGGCGAAGCTAAAGAGCGAGGCCGAGAAAGCCGCGGCCGCGAAAGCCGCATTCGAAGCGACATTCAAGGACGTAGAGAAAAACTCCGGGAAAGAACCAGCTTCCGATGATAGTGATGCCGAAGAATCAGAGGATTTTTCAAGAACCAAGCCATTAGGCCCGGTTGATCCGGCTAAGTGCACTGCCGCTGGCGCTGGGATCGCCGGTGGCGCTGCGTGCGCCGCATCTTCGTTTGTTGTCGTCACGAAGGATTCTGACGGCCGGAAGATCCCTACTGGTGGCGCTTTGTTGAAGGTTAAGATATGCCCTGGTGTTGGTGTGGGTGGGTCTGAGCAGGAAGGAATGGTGAAGGATCAAGGAGATGGAACTTATATGGTAACATATGTTGTTCCTAAAAGAGGGAATTATATGGTGCATGTTGATTGTAATGGGAAACCTATAATGGGTAGTCCATTTCCTGTGTTTTTCAGTGCAAGTAATGCAGGAGGGTTGTTAGGTATGCCACCATCGACGGCGGCGCCGCCGTTCCCTAATCTTGTTAACCAGACAATGCCTAACATGCCCAATTACGCTGGTTCGGTGTCGGGTGCGTTTCCGGGATTGCTTGGAATGATTCCGGGTGTTGTTCCTGGTGCTTCGGGTGGGGTGATTTTACCGGGTGTTGGTTCGTCGCTTGGGGAGGTTTGTAGGGAATATCTTAATGGGCGGTGTGTGAAAACGGATTGTAAGTTTAATCACCCGCCTCACAATTTGCTGATGACTGCATTGGCTGCGACGACCAGTATGGGGACGTTAAGTCAGGTGCCCATGGCGCCTTCTGCTGCGGCAATGGCGGCTGCTCAAGCGATTGTTGCTGCTCAGGCACTCCAAGCTCATGCTGCTCAGGTGCAGGCGCAAGCTGCGCAGTCTGCGAGAGATTCATCTGGTCTGCCTCTTATTTAGCACCTCAATTATTTCTGATTTGTTTTTTTTTTTATTATTATTCTTTTCTCTGTAGTTGTTGATGAAATTTTCCCTAGCTAGACTTCTGAGGGAACATGACTATGAAAACTTCATCTTAGTAATTATTCTAGTAAACTAAAAATTCCAAGTCCATGGTTTAATATTTCTATAGAAGTAATACAATGCAATCTAAATCAAGCAATTAAGGGCTTAGGACACACTTAAGGTGACAATGTCAGTTGTATTTGAGGCATTAGGTGCATGTTTGAGCATAGTAAGAGTCGATATACAAAAGCACGTTTGATTATATATTGATTTAAACTAAAACGTCATAGGAAATGCATGTATGCACCCCGTTTTGAATTACAGTGTCTAGAGGAAGTAATAAAATCGACTGAAATGAGCTATTTTTATTGTTAAATAACTATATTAGTTTATAAAAAAAAAATTGACATTGTAAGTTCTTAATATATAACTATACAAATTACGAACTGAAATATAGCATATATATATCATGTTGGTTATCATTAAGTTTAAAATACAATTAGTTATTAGAACCAGTTGTTTAGAGTTCCAAGCAATTAAACTGATAAGTATGTTGGCTCCAAAGTTGAGTTGTTATCTATATTACCGTCTTTTCTGGTGATTTCAACATATTGTGATATGGTTCAATAGGTACTGATTATAATTTTATCATTTAACTCTGACTTGATATTTTGTTTTAGAGGTTAATACTTGATACCTCAAGCATGTTTTTGGATTTCCCAACATTGCTTCTTCTTGGTCTTCTTTCTCCCCGGCCCACTTATTTCTTTTGTTCTTTTTTCCTTCCTTTTCTTTTTTCTCTTTTTTTTTTTTTCCTTTTCTTTTTCAGTTGCTTGGATTGGCATTGCAATCCTGTAATTCAGTTCTGGATGTCTGCTTTCTACCTAGTTAGGTAGGTTGTGAGTCTTGGTGCATTAATCGAGCTCCATTATAAATGGTGTGGTTGGTGAGTTTGAAATTGACAACTGAGTTACTGATTATTCTATTCATTTGGTCATTCTCGTTCTTTTTTTCTCACTATGAGCTGAGGTGCGCTTGATCATTGCCTCTACTTCAAATGCCTTCTGTCATCATTCTAGACTTCTTGTATGTTAAGTATTACTTATATTCTTTTTTTTTTATTTCATTCTGGTGTATCAGGATCACCAGAAAAAGCAGGGAAGGTTGATGTGCTTAAGAAAACACTTCAAATCAGCAATCTCAGCCCGCTTCTTACAGTAGAACAGCTGAAACAGTTATTTAGTTACTGTGGCACTGTTGTCGAGTGTAGCATTACTGATTCTAAGCACTTTGCTTATATAGAATACTCAAAACCAGAAGAGGCAACTGCTGCTCTGGCTTTGAACAACATGGATGTTGGTGGACGGCCATTGAATGTTGAGATGGCAAAATCCCTTCCCGCAAAACCAGCTATTCTTAGTACACCCATGAATCAGTCTTCTCTACCAATGGTGATGCAGCAAGCAGTTGCCATGCAACAGATGCAATTTCAGCAGGCTCTTCTCATGCAGCAAACATTGACATCGCAGCAGGCCGCAAGCCGTGCTGCCACTATGAAATCTGCAACAGAGCTGGCATCTGCTAGGGCTGCTGAGATCAGTAAGAAGTTAAAAGCTGAAGGTGTAGGAATTGAAGAGAAGGAACCAGATATAAAGCAAAGGTATTTAATCTATCAATAGTTCTCACCAGTGAGACAATATGGTTATTCAAAATTTTTAAGATAGATTAGATGAAATCTGGGAGATCATAAACTTCCAGGTTGAGAATTATAAACAAAGAAAACAACTTAATTGAAAGAATCGAGTTTTTCTCTTGAAAGCATTTAGTTGAGTTGGATATCTAACATATTCTTTAAGTGAATCATACAATCACCAATATTTGTAACTCTGCATCAGGCACTTGGATCCACCATTTTTTGGTAAATTGATTTCCTGGAATAGTGGTTGCTAGGCAGGAAGATTCTAATGTTTAAGATTCTAAGATTCCTAAGAAGAAGTTAGAAGAGAAAAGGAGAAAACAGAAATTGACATTATTACTAAACTAGGAAATTGAAGTTCTATTATACCTTTAGAAATTTGAATCCCACTAAAACAAATAACTAGAGTCCTACTGCATTTAAATAACTGAAATTTTGATAAAATCAACAGCTCAAAATCCCATCTACTAATTAATCCTCGTCTTCATACAGTTGGATGGTATGGGTGTTTTTAAATCTTGTTTTCTGTAATGGAGATGGATGGATGGTTGGTTATAAATTGAATAAACAATTTCTGGTCTGTCCTTTTCTTTCTTCTTTTTCTTATATCCTGTACTTCATGCATCAATGTTGTTTCTCAGAAATGCTGTGGGTAATTAGTTTATATTTGTCAATTATTTGGATTATTTTGGTATATTTATTTTTAAGTGACTGAAGACAAAAATTACTATTTCCCCTTTTGTGATAAATTTTGAACTGCAAATGATTTTCCTTAGGCTGATGATTGATTGTTTTCATTCCCAGGTCTCCTTCCCCCTCTCGTCAAAGATCAAAATCTAAGTCAAGATCACCCATTAAGTATCGTCACAGCCGGAGGTCCCGCTCTTTCTCACCCCCAATGCGTCGAACAAGAGATAGAAGATCCAGGTCACCATTGAGATTTCGTTATCACAGGAACTATGACAGTGAACACCGGTATCATAGGGATGTTAGTGACAGACTTGATAGGGCTAGAAGGTGGGAGAGAGAAAGATCACACGATCATTATTCCTCGGTTTTGAGGAGAAACAGGAGTAGGAGTGGGAGTCCTCGGACAAGAAAACCATCTAAGGCTAGCTTGGTGTCCCCAAAACATCATAGAGAAAGCTTAAGCCCTAGAACAAGGAAAACATCTCATGGTAGTTCAAGGTCACCAAGGCATCACCGAGGAAGTAGGTCATCTCCAAGACGTGCGCATGAGAGCACATCATACCACAGAAGGCGTTCCAGGTCTAAATCTTTGGAAGACACATCATACCGTAGAAGACGTTCCAGATCCAAATCTGTTGAAGATGTTAAATATCGCACGAGGCGTTCAAGAAGGTCTAAATCTGTTGAAGATAGGGTCCATGCTGGCAGTAAGAGAGATGGAAGTAAATCTGAGAAGCTCAAGATTGATGAAAGAAATCATGAGAAGAATGATGAAGCCATGGAGAAACATCACCTCAAAGCTGAGGACTCGAGGGATGGAGACGATGAAGTAAATCATGGGATTTTGGATCCTTTGGGCTTGAGTCTGAAGAAGAGCCACACCTTGTCGATGGATGTGAAAAACTTAACAGATGGAAAATATGAAAGTAAAAGTAAAAGGTCAGATAATGATACTGAAAAGCTTGAAGCTACTGCAAAGAATCAAACTCATTTCGAGAACAACTTGAGTGATTCTAGTGAAGATAAAAGATTAGCAGCATCTCCAGTTCTGGGCTCTAACAGTACTTCGACGCCTGTGGATGAGAAAACCCATTCTAGAAGCAAGGATATGAGGAGATCTGAAAAGCAATCATCTGAGAGTAGAAGAAAGGACAAATCTGAAACTTCCAGAACAGATCGGAGTATTTCTGACAAGTATAGAGCTCATGCTGTCAATGAGGATTTAAGCAGGCATGGAAGGTCGTCTTCAGATTATAAAAAACATGAGAAACCTGAGTCAGCCAGAAGGGAAAAAGGTATTTTGGATGTTGATTCAAGGGAAGGTGGTAGGAAGGCCTCTGATGATTCAAAGTCAAAATCCTACAAGAGTAGTTCAAAGAACCTAGAAGATATTGGAGGTAGAAAAGATCGACATCGATCAGAGAAGAGGAGGCTCGAAATTTCTAGTGTTGCAGAAGATGCTGCTTCTGACGATTTTGGTGTTTCTGAGACAAAGGACAGAGTTTCACGTTCTTCAAAGTCAAAGTCTCATAGGACTTCATCTCCTGTTGAAGATGGAACTCCCAGTGATCACAAATATAATAGTAGGCAGGAAAAATTGGAATTGGGGAAGGATAAACCAGATATGATTGATTCCTTTCTCAACAAAGGAAACAAGAATGGCGAGGACTTGGAGGGACTCAGAGAAGATGTGTATGCCACTTATAACTCAATAAACTTAGACGGTGATGGTAAACCAGAAAATCCTTCTCTAAAACTTAGGGGACATGATTCCAAACATTATGATTCTGAGGGGTCTAGAGGAGATCTGATGGTTCCTAGGTCTTCAATGAAGAAAATTCAAGAAAAAGAATCATCTTTTCCTGTTGAAGAGACCTTTGCTTATGCTAATAATCTGGCCCAGAATGGAAGGCCAATGATCGATAGTGGCAAATTTGACATGATCACAGATCAGAACTATGATATTGATGGTACAAACTATCTGGATTTTGATGCACAGACCACTAGGACTTCAGCTGATTCCAAGGAACAATACAATTGCCTAGAACAATTGGTGGAAGATAAGGTTGCATGCTCGGCGAAGTCAAAGATTTGTGAGGGTAGCTCAGTTTTGGAGGGTCATCGGAATTTAGGCACTGAAGAAACCAGGATGCACGATGGATGATAAGAGTTCTGCCTTGTCTGAGGTGGGAGATAGTAGTAGTGCTCCGCCAAGCACTGAAGAACAATACCCACAGAAGAGGCCTAAACTGGATAATGGATATCTCTACGATAAAATTTGAGCTAACATGGAGGAGCTGATCATGTCTATTACTAATGCATAAAATTCACTAAGTTTGCCTTTTTGGGATGAGCTTACCTTCTACACTTGATGGCATTTGTGCAAGCTTGGTTCTCTTCTCTTTTATTGCTGGGGGCTGCAACCTTCCATCACTTTTAAGATGAGATTTCTCTTTGTTTATCTTTTGCAGGTATACGAAGAACAATTAAACAAGAGTCCAGATGAAAATACTGGTTTTCCATAGTTTCCAAATGAGTGCGTTCTTGTGCCCAGTACCCATCATGCAATGTCTGTAACAAACTTGTTTTACTGCTTGATGTATTTTGGGAGTGTTTCCCTCCATTTGGTAGCCAATATTTCTTGATTGAACTGCATTTTGAAGACTGTTTTTTTGGGCCTTCCTTTGTGCTTTAAGGTTTCTTTTTAATTTTTATTATGTCAGAAGGCTTTGTTAAGCCTAACTGGCCTTGAATGCTTTTAGTACTAGGGATTTACAGCTTGAACACTGCAGGGACAATCTGATATAAATATGTTGCTGCATGATTGATTTTCGGGGAAAGATGAGGGTTGTCTGAGAAAGCGAACCTGCCTATTCGATGATCATCTGTTTATCTGATAAGGCTTCTCTACACTTGCTAGTTGCTAAAGTGTTTGGTTGAAGTAAAAGTTTGGCTTTTAGGATGAGCCATTCTCTGATTATAGGGCTCCATAATGGCCTTCAATGACATGGGTTTTACCTGTCATATCCAAATTATGTGCAGGTGTTTATGATCCGGCTTTTCTTGGAGTTCCTCAGTGCAAGATGGCAGAATCTTTTCTTCTCTTTTTTTTCGGATTAAGGTATGGATGCTATGTGGCTGAGATTGTTAAAAAGTTTGGCCCTTTGGCAAATTGTCAAATGGTAAATATTACATTTTAGAGGTGTGCGACTAGGCAGCTTGAATTAATTTGAGTCTGAGCTTCTTACCATGAATTTGTCAGCTATTCTTATACCATTCATCTTAATTCTCAGCATCTCTTTCTCCCTATCCATTTTATTTTGTTTTGTTTTGTTTTTGTTTTTTTTTTTTTTTTCTTTTTCCTCTTTCCCCCTTCTTTTCCTTTTTTTTTTTCTTTGTACTTTCTTGGCTTAGGCAAATGCTTTAGGATCAAGTAAAAACAGTGCTGCTGAATTGATCTTAGCAATGCTACCTCACCTGGTCAGCTATGGGCAGATTTTCTGATTCCTTGAACAGTTGTATCTATGATGAATTTCTCATGAGCTGATGATTTTTACAGGTAAATATGTCTTTGAGGCAGGTTTGGATTGCAACCGTGTAAAATTTATTTGGATCGAGTCATTTTTTAGTTACTGTGTAGAGCTTTTAGGTGCTTAAATATGTATTTTTAATTCATTGATTTTGTTCATGCTCATCTCCAATAAAACTTTTTCTTTCCTCTTCTCTTCATAATATATATTATATAAAATCTCATTTACAATCAGATAACTTGCTGGAGAAATTATTTGTCGGGAAAACTTTTCTCAACTATCAAACATCGCCTTAGATCTTTTATTATCAAACACGGTTAGTCGGGTAGAATGTGGAACAACTGGTTTATGTTTATAGAAACTGTGGGTGCTAACTGAAGTGTACATCAATTGTAGCTTCTGTTATTAGATATTTGAATCTTAGTGGTAGATGGTGAAATTTTGATCTTGTACCAAAAGCAGGGTGTCAAGTAGCACGCTAATCTTTCTTTAAATAACTTGATCATTGGAGTTTATATGCAATAGATGATAGTGTTTTAACATCAATTGTTGCCATATGTTTTTTTCTCCCTTTTTTATTTTTTTATTTATTTTTATCCTTTCTCCTCTCTTCCCCACACCTCTCTTCTTTGTTCTCTTTTTTCCTTCTTTTGCATACTTGTGGTTAGGGTTAGCTATGGATCAGGTGGATTAGGAGCTGAAGCCATGAACCTTAAGTATCTCCCCTTTCAGCTGCAGAAGGATTTGTGTTTCTATCACAATGTTGACTTTTTGGTCTATTTATACAAGTTATTGCTGTTAGTCTCTTTTAGTTTCTGCATATGCTGTTTGGTTTCAGCATTATTTGGGGTTGTTCATCTTAGCTTTAGATGCAACATTTGAATTGCCAATGTTTTTACTCTGATGAATACAAGATTGTGCACCATAAAAGTGCTTCAAGAAACTGTAAGGTAGCACGAACCATTGATATTGAACATTATTAAATGTTAGATTTCTTGTTTCACTCCTTAGTTGTACAATCCAATGTGCCAAAATCCAGTTCAAAACTTGCTACTTTGGTCTGTTGCTAGGTCAATCATGTTTATTGTTTTAACTTCAATACTTCCGACTGTTCCTGCATGACTGACATCGTGCAACTGCTACACAAACAACTCTACCTCTTCATTTTGATTAGGACAATGCTACGGAGACACCAAGGTGGAACCCCGACTCCACAGTCTATTGAGGTGGAGTCTTTGGAGGCAACACATGGGTTTACTTTTTTAAATAGTGAAAAAAACTGGGCTTTTTTTACTTGATTGCCACAGAAAATTAAACTTTTTTACAAATGTGATTGTAATAGAAATAATGACCCATTTGCCATAAGTTGACCATTCAACGCCTGGTTAGTAGATAATGTGGCGCCACGTGGATTCTAGATCTATTGATTGGGCGCCATCAAAGATTTCCCAAAAAAAAACAAAAATTAAATGAAGGAAAGTGATGCCACTGAGGATTTCCAAATTTTTTTTCCAGTATGGCATTTCCTTTGCGGCGTCCAATCAGTAGATTCGGGATTGACATGGTGCCATGTCGTCTCCTGATTATTTATTTTTCAATGACATTTGTGAAGTTTTTTTAGTTTATTGTGGCAATCAAGTCAAAAGGCCCCGAAAAAGCTCTTCTTATCCATTGTGACTGGTCGGTCATTATTGAAGTTTGCCAATTGCCTGAATTTGTTTGTTATTAGTCTGATTAAAGTTTGCCAATTGCCTGAATTTGCCTGAATTTGTTATTAGTCCGATTGAAGTTTGCCAATTGCCTGAATTTGTTATTGGTCCGATTGAAGTTTGCCAATTGTCTGAATTTGTTTGTTACTAGTCTGATTGAAGTAGTTTGCCACTTGCCTGAATTGTTATTAGTCTGACAGACGTTCAAAAGAAGTAACTTTGGGTGGGGCAGGCAGGTTGATAGCAGTTGAAATGTATTGATGTTGATTTTGCAAGTGCAGACATGTTATAAACATGATGTCAATTTTTTATGCTACTCTTCTACTCAAATTAAAGAAAATATAGACTTCTTTTCATGGATTGGCGTAGTTGTCTTTTTGCGTGTCCCTACCTTTCCTTATCATTAATAGGAAAGCAAACAAGGAAATAGTGTAGGATAGGTCCCTCTTCATTATCACATACTATGCTATGCATATGAAAAATAAAAGTAGATGATGATGTAGAACATTTGGGGGTTGAGTTTATGCTTGTATGTGGATGAGGTGTGGCATGTACAACATTATCGCATAGAGACTTAAGGAAGGTGGAAACCACACTAACAACCTGTGCACAAGGCCACCACCATATATTTTGGGCACCTGAGGCTTTGACAAAATTAAACGTTATAGCTTCCGAACAAGGGCACTAGAGCCCTAAATCTTTATAAACCTCTTTGTTATTGTTCATGTCTACGAATGTGTGTGGGCAACCATGCCAATTATTGCAGAATATTTGGTCTTTTTTTTTTATTTTTTGTTATAATATCTTATATTAATAACAATAAGGTTGGGCTTGTACTCTGTTTTCTAGGATTGATAAATATTTGGAGAATCAATTTTTTTTTTTTTTTTTTTTTTTTGAGATCAGTAGGTATTAGGAATTTACTTTCCCACTTGTCTCTTTGGAGTATGATTTCAAACGGCTGATACCGTGGTTGGTGGATGAGTTTTATTAGTCCATTTCATTTCATTATTGTAGCTTTCCAATAATGGTGCAATATTGTTTTAGATGGGAGTGTCAAAAGATGGGTGAAAGGGAAAGATGCCAATAAAAATTGAGCTCGTGAGAGTAATATTTGGATTCTTTTTTGTTGAATGTGCACGTGTTATTACAATGAGGGGAAAAATATATTATTTTGTCATTATAACAGTCCATGAGAAAAATAAGTAATTAGGAATATTTATTAATTAAAGAGTATGATTCTCATAAAAGAGGAGAAATTTCCCATTATTTTAAGATAAATAATAATAAATAGGGTTTTCTTTTTTTTCTTTTTCTTTTATTTTTTTAACCTAATGAATCATATCATTTTTTTTAATTGGAATCATATCAAAATTTGAAAAACTCAAAATGATGTAATAAAAGTGATTCTCAGACCAATTAAAGTGGTAGTTTAGTTGGTTGAAGAATTGAGTATAAGTAAGGTTAAAATTAATGTCTTTAGTTTGAGCTTGTAAGAGGATTAGTTCCGTTTGAAGGAAAATAATAATAAATAAATAAAAAGTGATTCTCTGAAGTGCTTGTTCGAACCCTACTTGATTTTAAAATTTGGGCCTATATTTATGTCTGAAGGCCTACCTAATTTTTTTAATGCTAGTGCTAAGCTCGGAACTCTTTATATGGAGTCAAATATCACTCATGGTAAAGATGTATAAGCAATATAAATGAAATGATGGGAGGGTTCCAGAAGAGTACTTAGCTTCTGGGTGGGATCCTTGGATCATCTTGAAGCTGCAAATATTTGGATGGTTCTAGAATTATCTAAAGGAGTTGGGTCTAGTATACTAGATGAGTTCATTTTAAAAGTCTCCAAAAGCATTTTCCTATGTGTATATATATATATATATATATAGTGTAGTGAGCACCGTTATGGCCAGTCCCAAGTTGGGGTAAAAGAGAAGGGTTATGTTTGGTAGTTGACGATCAGCGTAAAATTTCTTCACATCAACTATTACATGAATTTTAATTATCGAACTATACGAAAGGCTACTGGAATGACGGAAGTGGATTTATATAGTCGATTCCATATAGTTAGGAAAAAACTTTAGTTGAGTCGAGTATATATAACGCAGTAGCTATTTATGGCTCTTGAAGCAAAGCAAGGAGTAGTTTGAGAGAGTTTTTTCAAAGTACTTTTAGAATAGAAATACTTTTAAAGGTGTTCGGTAACACTTCTTTTGAGCTAAATTGAGGTAAGAAAAATTAATTTTTTGCTTTTAGAAAAAATAAGAAGAGATTAGTTTTTTTCAAAAGCGTTTTTCCTAGAAATGCTGTTCAAAAAAATGCTTTTGAAATAGTTACTGGTGGTAGATGTGAATGGTCAATTAATAGACTTGTGAATTGTATTTTAATTTATGTTTGTTTTTATTCATTTGTGTTTTTTCTAAGAGGACACCAAAGTCGAAACAAAGATGCAAATAATAAATGCTCGTTAGATTATCTTTTAAGATAATTGTTTTGAGATGCCAAAAGTTTCATTATCAGGCTAAAGATTATGCTTAATTAAATATGATTCAAACGTGTTATCAATATTGTAGAAAAAATGTCAAAGTTCCTAGAATATGACCATTATCATATCATGAGTGAGACAAATGCAAGAATAATCGTTGAATAAATATGCATAAACAAAGGTCAACTGCACTGGCTATGCTCTTTAACCGAACTAAACCCGATTAAATTTGATTTGAATTAAGTTTGAGCATTAAATCGATCTAAACTAAACCGTTTTGACATTCCTAAATTTAAGCTTTTTTACCAATACAATAATAAGCCATGGTAGGGCAACTAGATTAAAAATGCGACGGAAAACTCAAGGGCTCCACTCCGTTGATCACGAAGGAGCTCCCTTGTGATCAAGGGCGGAAAGCACTTGAGTTTGGCCTCATGTTTTCAATCTGAGTTGCTTTAAGTTTTTTTATAGTTATTAGTTCTCTACAGTCTCTTTGTGAACTTATGACCTTTCTTGTAAGGACTATGCCTTTTTGTATTTGAAGCTTTGTCTGCTTTCATGTGGGCTTAGAACCCACCTTTTCTCTCTGGCCCCTAGGGTTCCAAGCTTTCTATACCTACATGTTTTTCATGATTTATGATGGTGTTGGTATAACCAAGATCATTATAATCTTATCATTAAAAAAAAAAAAAAAAAAAGACATGACACAATGAAATCCAATTCCATGGATAAATAGAATATGTTTTATTTTTAAGTTTTTATTCATCAAAGTAATTCATACAGGTTAGTTCTTTATTAAATTATCATGCACAAAATGAAACATTCATATCTATAATATATACTTAATAACTCACTCCAAAGGAGACTCCTCAGCGCGCCACCTCAGCATTCTTAGAAGATATTTATAGAGCGTATAAATTTTCTGTCCATGCAATCCAGTTTCTAGGCAACACAAAGGTCAATGCTTCTACAACATCTCATGTGAATTGCATAAGATATTGACATGTGAAAATTCAACAGATAAGTTCAAGAACAAGATAACCAACCTGACTACCTTTAGCTCCACTTGCAGTCATTAGAAAAAAGCAGTTGCTTCGAAAAGGCTTTAATAATCCTACAGGGGAAGAATTTGATGGGAATAGCTTATCATTAATCCAGTTTCTAGGCAACACAAAGGTTAATGCTTCTACAACATCTCATACCTAATAATGCTAAGATGTGAATTGCATAAGATATTGACATGTGAAAATTCAACAGATAAGTTCAAGAACAAGATAACCAACCTGACTACCTTTAGGAGACTTGCAGTCATTAGAAAAAAGAAGCTGCTTCGAAAAGGCTTTAATAATCCTACAGGGGAAGAATTTGATGGGAATAGCTTATCATTAACCTCATTGGTTAATTTAGCATTTCTACTTGACATCATTTTGTCCAAACGTGTTGTTGCCCATGTGATCTTGCTGCCTTTCTTGACTACTGTTACATGAAGAGTTTTCCTGGTTTTGTCTTAGTTGGGAGAGATGGCCATGGATGGTTGTCCGTCATGATCTTTTGCCTAATTTTGTCCAAGTCTGAGAGATGCCCATGTGATCTTGCAGCCTTTCTTGACTATTTCCCATGAAGTACTGTTACATGTGTTATCCTTTTCTTGAAACTCACTATAAATTTTAGGATGTTCTTCCCATTTGTATGCCGGAAGTTTTTTAACAAATAAAGCCGCTACACAATTACTGTACAACGACAAAATTTATCAGCACATATTACCCACGAAACTACTAAGGTATCATCCTGTCAGCTTAATAAATTTTCTGTTTTCATTCATAGCTAACCTTTATGGATTGTTTTTTTTCTGACTCTTCTTGCCAAGCATATGAAGGATAAGATTTATTGTTTATAAAGAGTAATACCTCAAAGACACAAAAATCCGTACCTCAACCTCTCTTATCTCGGGTTGATATGTCCCGAACATCGTCAACTTCGGAGTCTCAAGATCCGAAACTAACTGAAATTAAAACAACAGATTGAAGACTGAACCCAACTTACCTTAAAAAGTTAGGTTTTTCTGAGTTGAGTTGTGAATGGATGATCAAGCAAGTTTGCTTGAAGCTGGGCCTTTTAAGTGGCACGAGCGTGTGTTATAGAAAAGAAGAAGAGAGGAAAAAGAGGCTCTTCTTCTTCCATCTTTCTTTATTTTTATTTGCTTATAGCATCAAAAGGCCTACCCTCTTTACCCAATCAAATATAGATACATAAAGTTGTGAACCAAAAACTGTACCAAACCAATCAAATATTAAAAAGAAAAAGGCAAATAAACAGTACCCATTTTGGCAAATCTGATGGCAACCATAAGATAACTATTGAAGATATCACTGTACTGTAAACGTAAGCATTGCGTTATATTACATAAGTAGGGTCCGAAAGCAAATGTGAGGAATGATATCTTGCAAGTTCAAGAAACATAAATATCATCATCAGATATCTATGTACATTAATCATAACCCTGCCCCCACCTGTTGCACAGTATAGGAGCTGAGAGTTTTGTCTTGCTACTACTAAATAAGTCAACCAAGGGAAAAGAGTAGTAGTACTAGGAGGATCCAAAGCCAAGCTGTCACGACGCCCCTGACGTAGGCTGACGTCATGACCGGCACAGTGAACCATACACTGTACATACCCATATACAATATATAATACACTGTCAGCCTTCACGTACTCTCACAAAACTCCCAAAATTGTACAAATTTTTTTTTTTATATACCACACATCAAATCAAATCACATATATATAGATGATCATTCCACTCACATTTATTCCATTCATTCCACAAATTAAATTCTCACTTGATAAATATCTATGATCATCTCATTCCATCACCCCAAGCATTATATAATCTTACCACATAACCCATCTAGGTGATACATATATATATATATATATAATGTGTGATAAGTAAAATAACAAAAATAGAAGTTATTTCCTCCAAGCATACGTACACATATCAGACGAAGGCTCACGTGATTTTCACTCACGAATTTTCCTTTTACCTTCGACTCAATACCTGAAATATTGGAGGAAATGGGGTGAGCAAACAACAGCTCAGTGAAGATAGTTCTTGAGATGACAATTATATACATTTAGAGAAATATGACATTTAAAATCCTTTCAAACACTTATTCAACACATGCATCATTCAACGAATATATTGTACATGTCAATAACATAATTTCATGATTTTCAATAACACAATGCACAAATCTCCCTCCTCCGCAAGACAAGAGAGCGGGTCTAACCCTTGTATGGCCGTTACAAGGTAGCCACAACCTCTCATTACCCAATTAACAGTCATTTCAAGGATCCCAACCCTTGTTAGGACAGACCTACTGACAATGAGGACTCGCAAAACCTCATCCGGGTCTAGTGCCTAACGAAATGACAATGAGGACTCGCAAAACCTCATCATTACAAACTCCAATTGCTAAAATCAGTTTGCATGATCCATAAAACTCAATGCATTATATATAAATATAACATGCATACAATCAAACATTTTATATGCGTACAATGTCATACAAGAACCAAATCAAGAAAACTATACTCACAGTGGTTACACGGATTTTCTAAGCCAACATCTAAAATCAAGCAACAATATTGCTTCCTCAAGAGCGTTTATCCATGCCCTTAAGCCTCAATCTAAAATCATCATTTACCATATCAGTAGCTACTAAAATATCAAATCACCGTTCACAGTACTATTCATTTTTTATTATTTACTTTTCACTCTTTACTATTCACTATTTACTATTCACTATTTACTATTCACTATTCACTATTTATTTTTACTATTTATCCGAAAGATGTAAATTGTATTAAAATTGTTAAATGGTCTCCAAAAATTATAAAATTGAATCTAACCACATATTCGGGGCCCCAACAGTCCAGGGAACGTTTTTCTACCTTTCTAGCGGATTTTCTACTCACGTTGGGTCAAAACTCCAATTTGTCAAAACGCCGCAAAACGGCTCCCATAGCTAAAATTAGTCCGCTAGAATTGTTACATCTAGCTTAGATAGTAATTTTAAGATGAAAAATAGCAAAAATAGCTTACCGGCACGTCGAATTTGGCGCGAATCCCGCGTTTTCTCTTTTTCTTCTTCTCCTTCTTCTCTCTGTTTCTCTCGTGCGTCTCTTTGTTCTTCTCTTGCCCTTCCAGCAACCTCTTTTCTCTTCCTTTCTATTTCATTTTATTTTATTTTATTTTTATTTATTTTTTATTCTAGTTGCACACGTTGGGTGCAACTAAGAAGATTTTTTTATTATTATTTATTATTTATTTAGATTTATATATACAAATGATTCCATGCACCTTTCTCTCAATAGTTAACCAACTCACCATCTTGATATTTCACTTTCATTCATTCAATCATACTCCAATCCACATTTTTTTTATTTAACCAACCCCATAAATTAATCAATTTCATAATTTTGTTTATTTACTAATCATACACATGTATATTTAGCGCATACGTATCAAATATGTGTATTATCACGTGTATATTTAGCTCATATGTATAAAATACGTGTATTATATATCTCGATATACGCGTACTTCAACGTATGTATTTAATTAAATTTACGGGGTGTTACACAAGCACTTTGTTAAAACCACAACTTTTTTCCATCTTTTCCCGCTCCTTCCTTTCTCTACTTCCACTACGGTCAAAAAGGCTGTACCCACCAATGATGCTCCTTCTGTCCCTCTCTCGCTAAATAAAACTCAAATGAAACCCAAACGCAAATGCAAATTAAATTTCAATTTCACACCAGTGGCTCCCACCTCTACTATCCCCATAATATCTAACCACTTCTACTGGTTTTACTTCCACGTGTCCGTCGTCTTTCATGTGCATGCTAAGATGAATTTTTTTTTCATGATTACATCATCATTTACCATGAAATCATACAAAGAACGGAAAATCTACCTTAGCATAGTAATCTTTCCAGACTCTACGAGCAATCTGATGTCCTCCCAAATCAAAGGCCTTGAACTTGATTTTGCCAATGCTTAATTCCTCCGATGTCGGATACTGCGTCGGCTGACGCTGAACCAGTCTCTGCAAATCATCATCCAACAAGAACTGAAATTAAAACAACAGATTGAAGACTGAACCCAACTTACCTTAAAAAGTTAGGTTTTTCTGAGTTGAGTTGTGAATGGATGATCAAGCAAGTCTGCTTGAAGCTGGGCCTTTTAAGTGGCACGTGTGTTATAGAAAAGAAGAAGAGAGGAAATATAGGCTCTTCTTCTTCCCTCTTTCTTTATTTTTATTTGCTTCTAGCATCAAAAGGCCTACCCTCTTTACCCAATCAAATATAGATACATAAAGTTGTGAATCAAAAACTGTACCAAACCAATCAAATATTAAAAAGAAAAAGGCAAATAAACAGTACCCATTTTGGCAAATCTGATTGCAACCATAAGATAACTATTGAAGATATCACTGTACTGTAAACGCAAGCATTGCGTTCTATTACATAAGTAGGGTCCGAAAGCAAATGTGAGGAATGATATCTTGCAAGTTCAAGAAACATAAATATCATCATCAGATATCTATGTACATTAATCATAACCCTGCCCCCACCTGTTGCACAGTATAGGAGCTGAGAGTTTTGTCTTGCTACTACTAAATAAATCAACCAAGGGAAAAGAGTAGTAGTGCTAGGAGGATCCAAAGCCAAGCACTTTGTTAAAACCACAGCTTTTTTCCATCTTTTCCCGCTCCTTCCTTTCTCTATATATTATATATATATATATATTATAACACCCCCACCGTAACTTTAATCTATAATCAATCATATTATTTATTATAAATTTTTACGCCACAATTTCTGCACTTATGTCTCTCTCTCTCTCTATACAACGTTATAAAAGAAAAAACAGAAAAAATAAAGCGGCGCTTGTAACACCCCGTAAATTTAATTAAATACATACGTTGAAGTACGCGTATATCGAGATGTATAATACACGTATTTTATACGTATGAGCTAAATATACGTGTAATAATACACGTATTTTATACGTATGAGCTAAATATGCACGTGATAATACACGTATTTGATACGTATGCGCTAAATATACGCGTGTATGACTAGTAAATAAATAAAATTATGAAATGAAGATGATACATGTGAATTAAATTGATTAATTTATGGGATTGGTTAATTAAAAATGTGGATTTGATTATGATTGAATGAATTTAATGAAATTTGATGGATGAGTTAGTTAATAAAGGGAGTCAAGGTGCATGGAATCATATATATATATATATAAATCTAAATAAAAAAAATAAAATAAAAAAATAAATAAAAATCCTTCTAGTTGCTTCCAACGTGTGGCAACTAGAAGGACATAAAAAAAAAAAAAAAAGAAAGAATAAAGAAGATAAGGAGAAGTTGCTGAAGGTTGAATAAAAAAAATAATAATAAAAGAAAGATAGCTTATCTACGTGTTACAACAAGAGGAATAAAACAAAAAAAATAAGCATGAAGGAAACGAAGTTTCCAGAGAGCGAAAGAAAGAAGCAGAGGGAAGACGGAGAAGAAGGAGAAGAAGAAGAAGGGGAAGCGTGCGATTCGAACGAAATTCGGACCGTCGGTAAGTAATTTTCACGCTTTTTCTTCGTAAAATTATAGTAAATGTGAATAGTGAATAGTAAATAATGAATAGTGAATAGTGAATAGTAAATAGTAAAAATAAATAGTATGGTGAATAGTAAAAGTGAATAGTACTGTGAAAAGTGAGTTGATATTTTAGTAGCTACCGAAATGGTAAATGATGATTCTCATGATAATCTATGGTAATTTCAGTGTTTAAATTGAGAGCTTAAGGGCATGGATAAACGCTCTTGAGGAAGCCCTATTGTTGCTCGATTTTAGCAGTTGAATTAGAAAACCCGTGTAACCACTGTGAGTATAGTTTTCTTGATTTGGTTCTTGTATGACATTGTACGCATATATACTGTTTGCTTGTACGCATGTGATATTATATATAAGGCATTGAGTTTTATGGATCATGCAAACTGATTTTAGCATTGGAGTTTGTAATGATGAGGCTTTGCGATTCCTCATTGTCATTTCGTTAGGTCTGTCCTAACAAGGGTTGCGATCCTTGAAATGACTGTTACTTGGGTAATGAGATGTTGTGGCTACCTTGTAACGGCCATACAAGGGTTAGACCCGCTCTCGTGCCTTGCGGAGGAGGGAGATTGTGCATGATGTTATTGAATTGGGTCATGAGAAGTTGTGTCTACCTTGTACGACCATACAAGGGTTAGACCCGCTCTCTTGCCTTGCGGATGAGGGAGATTGTGCATTATGTTATTGAAAATCATGAAATTTATGATGTTGACATGTACAATATATTCATTGAAATGATTTTAAATGTCATATTTCTATAAATGTATATAATTGTCATCTCAAGAACTATATTCACTGAGCTGTTGATTGCTCACCCTATTTCCTCCAATATTTCAGGTATTGACTCGAAGGGAAAATGAACTTGTCTGGTATGTGTATGTCTGCTTGGAGGAAATAGCTTTTGTTATTTTGATATGTATACTTATCACACATTATATATATATATATGTATTATCATCTAGATGAGATGCGTGGGCATATATATAGCTTAAGATATTGGATGAAGAAATGAAAATGTGATGTGTGAATGACTGGGATGATTATAGATATCTGGATTTGATTTGTGGTATATTTAAAAAAAAAATTACTGTACATTTTGAGAAGGTTTGTGAGAGTACGTGAAGGCTGACAGTGTATTATATACAGTATATGGATATGTACAGTGTATAATATGCTGTGCCGGTCATGACGTCAGCCTACGTCAGGGGCGTCGTGACAATATTGGTATCAGAGCCTTAAGTTTAAAATTCTTAAAAAGATAAAAGCTTTATGATATTATGATTGTTTGTATGGGTATACATATGAGTAGTCCTATTATGTGGAGCCAAATCCAATAGGTTATCTTGACTGAGAATCACCTGTGTCAGTGAATTCCAGATTTGGAAAAGACTAGTCAAGATTAACAATGAAAATTACTGATCAAGAAAGGATCAGAAGGCTGAAAGAAAAAGAACTGGATGTAATCCAGTGATAATAAATGATATAGCTTATATATGACTAGTAACTACCCAACAACAATGAAATGCACAACTTATAAGCTTGTGGCCAAGTTGTAATGTGAGAAAGACAGAGGCTTGAACCGTTGATAGCTCCAGATGTGGGTGCCAATGGTGTGAGTAAAAACAGACTGAAGTAAACAGAAAATTAATAGAAGGGCTCAATGATAAGCCAGATGGAATGAAAAGATGTGAAAATTATGGAAACTTTCAGGAGAAGGGACTCTGATATTAGACGTAGTAAAGAATTTGCTACTCTGAGTGAAAACCGTATTAGAGAATGATTAAGTCGCTGGAAATGATAAAGCAAGTTAGCTATATTTAACTGATGATAAGAGATGATAGAAAATTGGGTTAAGGACTCCTAAGATGATAAAGACATGAGATTAATTAAAGAAGCTATTTTCTAAGGGCTTCTATCATCATGCTGAAATTGTTTAAGGCATGAAAAAGTTTAATGTAGTGACATGCCTACCCATAAATACAAACATGACTTCAACAGACTGGTATAGTTTCTTTTTGGGAATGCTCACTATGGATAGTGTGATAATGATAAGGATCTAGAATAAATTTTGAGATCCTCTACGGCAGGTTGCTAATTGTTGGGTTATAAATATATACGCAAATTGTGAGGCAGCCTATAACTTTTGGGTTAGCCAATGTTGCGGTGAAAGTGTAACACCAACAATATTAGTGATATAACTTGCACTGTCGTTTGAAGCCGAGTCATCAACACCAGTGTTAGAAGAGAAATAAGTACTGTAAGGAAATGTTGGGGCAAAAATATGAACTTGAAGATAAGTGAAACATTGAGTAAGGTTGAGATTTTGGCAGTATCGGGTCAGGTACTAACCCAATAAAAATGGGAAAAAGGGAAATGATGTTAACGACTTATGACAACCAGAAGTGGTTTCTATTGCCTAAGCAGGAGTCACAGACTGAGTAAAATTGTATCTTAACCTACGATTGTCTATTAAAACAAAAAAAGACACGAGATGTGTTAATCTCCAGTTAGTTGATACGAAATGCTCCAATATGTTTTATCAATGTGACTCCACCAGATATGAGAGAATAAATTAAAATAAATTAAAGTAAATACGTTGATAACATGTATGATCAACATTTTGTTATTGTGTATATTTTGATTGTATTGTTAGATCTACCTGGTCTTGTACCTCTGGTGATATGGTAGAAAAATTGTATTATCTTCTGGTATAATAGTATATCATTGATTGTGAGTATGCCTACAGGAGGAAAAAAAAAGAATCTACCTTGATATGGTTAGCAAATAATATGTGGAATAAATATGAGGGTTATCAAGTAATTATGGACTTTTGAAGTTTTGTTTGGAATTGGATGCTTTGTTGGGTATGATTGGCTGGTCACCTCTCATGCCAAGTGGAGCGTATCTCCGAAAAGAAATAATATGCTGAATAAGTGAAAAAAAAATTCTCATTTGAAATCTCGAGGAATGTATACCCTCAGACTCTTCTATCTCAAATAAGATGGTTATTGACGAGAAAATGGAGAATATGGCTAGTACAAAGCCATGTAGAGTAACGTAATAAGGCATACAGTTGATTAAAATTCATGTGGTGAGCTGGTATATTGGAGTATTCTTTGATGAAGTATTAAAATTGCTACCTGCACAGGAGCTTGATAGCATATAAAACTGTTGCCAGTATCATGTGTATCTCCAGTTCTTCACATAAAGAGTACCTGAGGAATTGTGAGACTTTAAGGTGTTAATGAGTAAAAGATTTGATATGCCACCTTGGAGAGCATTTGTGATAAGATGGAAAGAAGGTATAGTGAAACATGTTTAAGTATGAAGTATTGTTACCTGAGTAGGGTAACAACAACGAATGAATATCCTTTACCATTGATCGATGGTCGAATTCGATTAACTAAATGGAGCCAAATTTTCTTTAAGATCATTTTGAGATCTAGGCACCATCAGTTAAGAATTCGAGAAAAGGATGTAATGCAGACTGTGTTAAAACAAGATATGGATATTATGAAATTTTGGTAACCTTGATGAATGTGTCAATCACGTTTATAGGATTGATGCAGTGGGTATATGAACCATATCGTGATTATCACATAGTCTTCGATGATGATATATGAAATTGTCCCAAGAAAATGCGAGGAGCATGAATAGCACCTCGGAATTATCTTGTAGTTACTGAGAGAGCATTGATTGAGTGTCAAGCTCGGTGAATATGAGTTGTGAATATAATTGAGATGAGAATTTGTGGATCACATGACTAGGTTAAATCGTATCTTTAAGGATGCAGGGAATGTCAAAGTGATCATAGAACTGTGAAAACTGATTTAAATGATGGAAATCAGAAGTTTTCTGGTATTAGTTGTATGTTATAGAAAGTGCGTGGAAAGATCCTTAGAGCTATATGTTCCACTCACGAAACGAAACCAGATGAATGTTATATAATGTGTGGACCGTTGTGCATGGGAAAACTCTCATAGTATGAAATGTTGTGAATAGTTTCAGAATCTGGAAGTAATTGTGATTGATGAATATCACGTCCAGATCTGGAGTTTGCATTGATACAAAAGGATAAGTTAATTACTTGTGCCTTCAGATATTTGGTAGTGCACGAGAATAACTATCCTGAGAGTGAAGAGAAAATTGTTGGTAGTTATTTTGACATAATGAGAGCATTGCCTCTATAATAAAAAGGTCACACTATTTTCAAATTTTAAGAGTCTGAAGTAATTATTTGAACGGAAAGAAACTGAATATGAGGTAATAAATGTGGCAAGAATTCCCGAAGGATTTGATTTTATATTGAATTATTATCCTGGGAAAGGCCAATATGTTGCTGAGGCATTGAGCAGGAAACAAACTGAAACTGGAGTAACATCTATCAATTAACCATACATGGAGATTGTTTGTGAGTGAGAGTTACAGTTATGCGTGTACTCTCTATTTCTCCATGTGTTGATATTTGTGCTCGGATGCATGTTCAGCTAATTGATACTTATATGCAGAGAGTAAGAGTTATGATGAGACGAATATGATATCAGTATGAAAGATTATGAAGATGGATTGTGTTAAATGCAGATGGGATTCAAATGGTATCTTATGGGTTATGGGTAGAAATGATACCATTTGGATAACCATTAGTGGACTAGTAAGTCTATATATTCTTCCAATGAACACCATAATTCTATGGATAGACTGAGCAGATTATATATGTGTGAGATAGGGAGATTTGATGGGAGTACTCAGATATTTGTCATGTCGGATTAAGATCCGAAGATTGTGTCGAGATCCGATATCTGATGCAGACTCGATTTGGTACTCATCTCCTTCTCAGTGTGATATTGTATTCTCAGACTGGCTGACAGACTGAGAGAGTGACTTTGATGCTTGCGAGCATGCTCAGGTCTAGTATATTTGAATTTTGGTGGAAGTTGGAAGGAATATTTTATGTGTGTAACCGTATGTGTATAAATAGCTATTATAAGAGCATAATGATGGCACTCGAAAGGTTGATAAGAAGCCTTATCCATCTCCAACTTGTTGATTTGAAAGTATGGAGTTGTTGTTATTGGTGCCACAAGATATTATCAAATGCACAGGGTTGGTATATAGACCTTGAAATGTATTGTGGCTGACTCAGTTTTGTTAAGGGTCTTACCACAGAAAAGCCAAAGGAGATTTGGAATAAAAAGAAAGCTCGCACCGCGATTTGTTGGACCAGTAGAAATCCTTCATAGGATAGGTCCATTGGCTTACCGATTTGCTCTACTGTCACAGTTGATAAGTGTTCGGAATAGTATATATATATTGATGTTGAGGACATGTCATTCAAATTCCATATATGTTGTGGATATAACTCACCTCTAAGTTGGGGAAGATACCACGTATCAAGAAGAGCAAACATGACAGCTGAAATATAAAATGCGAGAGCAGTTTTCTAGGATTGAGTATCACGTGAGGAATCATCCTTTCTAAATTTCGAGGACGAAATTTCTTAAGTTGGGGAGATTGTAACACCCCGTAAATTTAATTAAATACATACGTTGAAGTACGCGTATATCGAGATGTATAATACACGTATTTTATACGTATGAGCTAAATATACGTGTAATAATACACGTATTTTATACGTATGAGCTAAATATGCACGTGATAATACACGTATTTGATACGTATGCGCTAAATATACGCGTGTATGACTAGTAAATAAATAAAATTATGAAATGAAGATGATACATGTGAATTAAATTGATTAATTTATGGGATTGGTTAATTAAAAATGTGGATTTGATTATGATTGAATGAATTTAATGAAATTTGATGGATGAGTTAGTTAATAAAGGGAGTCAAGGTGCATGGAATCATATATATATATATATATATATATATAAATCTAAATAAAAAAAATAAAATAAAAAAAATAAATAAAAATCCTTCTAGTTGCTTCCAACGTGTGGCAACTAGAAGGACATAAAAAAAAAAAAAAAAAAGAATAAAGAAGATAAGGAGAAGTTGCTGAAGGTTGAATAAAAAAAATAATAATAAAAGAAAGATAGCTTATCTACGTGTTACAACAAGAGGAATAAAACAAAAAAATAAGCATGAAGGAAACGAAGTTTCCAGAGAGCGAAAGAAAGAAGCAGAGGGAAGACGGAGAAGAAGGAGAAGAAGAAGAAGGGGAAGCGTGCGATTCGAACGAAATTCGGACCGTCGGTAAGTAATTTTCACGCTTTTTCTTCGTAAAATTATAGTAAATGTAAATAGTGAATAGTGAATAGTAAATAATGAATAGTGAATAGTGAATAGTAAAAATAAATAGTATGGTGAATAGTAAAAAGTGAATAGTAAAAGTGAATAGTACTGTGAAAAGTGAGTTGATATTTTAGTAGCTACCGAAATGGTAAATGATGATTCTCATGATAATCTATGGTAATTTCAGTGTTTAAATTGAGAGCTTAAGGGCATGGATAAACGCTCTTGAGGAAGCCCTATTGTTGCTCGATTTTAGCAGTTGAATTAGAAAACCCGTGTAACCACTGTGAGTATAGTTTTCTTGATTTGGTTCTTGTATGACATTGTACGCATATATACTGTTTGCTTGTACGCATGTGATATTATATATAAGGCATTGAGTTTTATGGATCATGCAAACTGATTTTAGCATTGGAGTTTGTAATGATGAGGCTTTGCGATTCCTCATTGTCATTTCGTTAGGTCTGTCCTAACAAGGGTTGCGATCCTTGAAATGACTGTTACTTGGGTAATGAGATGTTGTGGCTACCTTGTAACGGCCATACAAGGGTTAGACCCGCTCTCGTGCCTTGCGGAGGAGGGAGATTGTGCATGATGTTATTGAATTGGGTCATGAGAAGTTGTGTCTACCTTGTACGACCATACAAGGGTTAGACCCGCTCTCTTGCCTTGCGGATGAGGGAGATTGTGCATTATGTTATTGAAAATCATGAAATTTATGATGTTGACATGTACAATATATTCATTGAAATGATTTTAAATGTCATATTTCTATAAATGTATATAATTGCCATCTCAAGAACTATATTCACTGAGCTGTTGATTGCTCACCATATTTCCTCCAATATTTCAGGTATTGACTCAAAGGGAAAATGAACTTGTCTGGTATGTGTATGTCTGCTTGGAGGAAATAGCTTTTGTTATTTTGATATGTATACTTATCACACATTATATATATATATATGTATTATCATCTAGATGGGATGCGTGGGCATATATATAGCTTAAGATATTGGATGAAGAAATGAAAATGTGATGTGTGAATGACTGGGATGATTATAGATATCTGGATTTGATTTGTGGTATATTTAAAAAAAAAAATTACTGTACATTTTGAGAAGGTTTGTGAGAGTACGTGAAGGCTGACAGTGTATTATATACAGTATATGGATATGTACAGTGTATAATATGCTGTGCCGGTCATGACGTCAGCCTACGTCAGGGGCGTCGTGACAGCGCTGCTCAGATGAATGAAAAAAAAGGACATCACTGTGTCTAAGTGTCTCCTCCTCCCTTCTTAATTTAATTACTTACCCTTTTTTTAACTCATTTCAACTAACTAATTAATAAATAAGAAAGCTACTAAGCTCTGTAAACATGAGTAATGATGCGTAGCAATAACAACTTAAAGTAATATTGCTTCCCATAGCAGCAGTTCTCAGCAGCAGCTCATCTCTTTCTTCCTACCTTCATTCTCTGCTACTGCAATTGAGACAGTCAAGGTGCTTCCTCGAGCCACACAACGCTATAAAAGCAAGTAAAAAACAGCAGCAGCTCATCTCTTTCTTCCTACCTTCCTTCTCTGCTACTGCAATTGAGACAGTCGAGGTGCTTCCTCGAGCCACACAACGCTATAAAAGCAAGTAAAAAACAGCAGCAGCTCATCTCTTTCTTCCTACCTTCCTTCTCTGCTACTGCAATTGAGACAGTCGAGGTGCTTCCTCGAGCCACACAACGCTATAAAAGCAAGTAAAAAAGATAAGAAAAGAACCCAATATTTTTTTTTAATGTTTCTTAGAAAAAAGAGCTAGAGCTAACTTTGTTCTCATCAGCTCTTTCTTCCTTTAGTGCTCATATTCACTAACACTAACTCCATAGTACGTATATACTTTTTTGTTGGAAGAAAAAAAGAAGAAGAAAGAAGCCCAGAAACCTAGAAGAAATTTATAACCCAAAAGAAAAAATGATGTATAGTTAGCTAGCTAGAGGGCAATAAAAATATTTATATATATATATACATATATATAGCTACCTCGAGACCACAAAACTCACAAAATTAATGAGGATTGCTATTTTGTTGACTTTGTGTTTCTTCTCTGACCATTCATTTAAACACTCTATTCTTGATATGTTTGATAAACATGCAGACAATAAACCCGTGAAATACTCGATAAATGGATGAGAACTCAAATTGCTTCATGTTGGCCAGAGAATTTTCTTATAGATTACTTAATCCAGCAATCTTTGAGTCATTAATGATGAAGTTACAAGACCATCTGTATGATTACGGGCTCCAACCTCAAATTGTGGATAATGAAGATCAGCCTTTTCTCGAAATCGATGAAACTTTCGTTTATTGTTGGTCTCCAAGAGAAACAAGCACGCTAATGGTTTATTGGTCCATCATTGGTCGACCTACTATAAGAGTCGTTTTAGATGACGAAGCGGAGACTAGGTACCCTGAAAATTTGTATGGTGTTTTTTGGCATGACCTTATGGAGTCCGGTCAGCCAGTAATTTCAACATATGTACCATATTATTATGCATGGGCATATTAAATTAATGCATACATCTAAATGTGCGTGCATGTGTATATATATATATATATATATATGTATATAACTCATAATAGATGTATAAATGTAATATAACCTATGAATATAAAAATATGTAATAATAGATAAATGTTATACGGCACTTTACTTTTGTATATTATACAATTAAATGAAGAAGACATACAACCAGCTATATATATTTCAAGCATGTATTTACCTAGCTATAGAGTGTTTGTTTGTTGCAGAACTTTGAATAATAATAAGAAGCAGATATTTATATAAATATTTGTTAAATAAGTAAGCGTAACGTGATAATTAATTACATTTTCTAATTACACACCAATGAGCAGTTTGGTATATGTCATTGTAAATACCTCTCACTATTTGTTTTTTTCTTTTCTTTCACCACTTTCTTCTTTTGTTTTCTTTCTCAACCACTCCCCTTTTTCATCTCTCCAGCAATCTCTCTCTATCTCTTGCTTCATTTCCAACCATTCCTTCTCTTCATCTCCATCTACTGCTTCTCTTCATCTCTTCAATGCGAATTACAGTATTGATGCGACTGCGAATTTTTGTCGGTTGAGTCTTCAATCTATAAAAAGAAGAAGTAAGCTTTTCTTTTTTTATATCTAAATTTCTTTTTGGGCAGATAAGGTCAGAAAAAAAAAATTAGAATACAGATTCAGATTAATTCAATTAAACTATATTCAATTTTATTTTTCATACAAAAAATCTAAGTCACATGTGCTTTTAACATGTACAACGGGAGAAGATAACTAATATCTACATTTTTTATTCTTTCTTCCTCAATTTTCTTAGTTATTTATCATAGAATTATAGAATCATAATATCTTCTTTTTTTTTTTGGTACAGTTCAGTCATTCAAGAAGACATTCAAGGTTAGTGCATCTCTTGAATGTTTTGCTTTTGATTTTTCAATTTAGGCTTTTCTTTTAGAATATTTGAATTACTTATTCTTTGATTAAATTGTAGATTTAGAATCTTGGTAGAAAATTCATGTTTTTTATTTCATCTGGCTAGGTTTGAACTTAAATAGTTTTGAATTTGCTTGATTGTTTATACATGAATTTCTTCATGAAAACACCTCAAGCTGATTGATGACTTTAATTCTTCTTAAATATTTTAAATACTTTAAGGGTTGTTCTTTGGTTTCTAGAGTTTTTTTTTAAGTTATTTTAGTCAATAAACTAATGGGTTGTACTAACTTTTTTAGGTTGTGGAGAGAAGAGAAGAATTGTTTCCTGTAAATCTTGGACGCGAATATTGAAGATGAACAATAATATTATTTTTTCATTCAAAGACTATTGTTTCCTGTATCATTTTGTTTCATTCATTATTTTACATATAATGTTCACATAACTTTTTGACCTCAATAATAGGCATGTTTATTTTGACTTTCCTTTGCTCCTAATCTTCATCTTACTATTATATAATATTCAAACGAAGAATTATGTTTTTTTTTTAACTTGAGTGTTGCTACATTTCTAGAGTTAGAATTATTGCAAATATTCCTGTTACCAATCGAATAATGGAAAAACTTATATTGTTATCAATATCATATTATATGCTTATATATAAACTTGAATAATGATAATTTCCTTTCCAAATACAGGGTTGACTTGCATGGTATGTGAATTACATTGATTATTTTTTATATGTTGGGTTTTATTTGAGAGAAGAGGAAAGAACTTGGTGTATAGGCCGAGTATATAGGTATTAGTTGCATTGGAATTGATATTAAAATTACTATAGGTGTGGTAGTAGTAGTATGTAGTGTCACACCCCGCCCGGACGCGCCTAAACCGGCGTGCATTTGAAATAATCACAATGGTAATAACAGAGTGCGCAGCGGAAATACAGTACACAGTACAAATCTGATTTCATATAATTCAGAATACTTTTGTACATAAAATGGTCAAGGGAACATACTCCCAAAATCCCCAATGATTCATACAAAGGGTACAAAATGTGGGCCCCATAACCTGCACCCAGTCCACCCTAATTTCCTGTGAAAGATTTGATAATATTGGAGTGAGCTTAACGCGCTCAGTGGGTAAATAGTGCATGAGTATAACAATTAATAAAGCATACTTCAATATCAAATATCTTAAATACACATGTGAGCATCATAATCAATCAATATGAATGTATGCATGACACCGTCACGTATTAATGGTTTAATGAACGTACATCGCCTGAATTCACGTACAGGAACGATGCTCTGAATTCACGTACTGATGTCCCTCCCCGGGTGTAGCCGGGTTCTCATGTACGTCCCTCTCCAGAGAAATAATATGAATAGTGAGCAATGTTTCTAACTATTCTATGAGTCATAAACCATATACGTCCCTAAGTGGTGATATGTATGATGCCAATGCATGAACTAGTCTAGTCTACTGGTCTGGTCTTTTCTTGACATTTAGACTGACTTTGGCAACGTCTGGTGATCCTTATCAGGGTCGGTATCACGACGTGCAAAGTTAGGACATTCAGGTCATAAACATTATTGACATAATGCAGTGTAAATGAATAGTAGACATAATAATAATTGAATGTAAACTTTAATAAAAGTTATGAAACACGCAAACCTATGTCTCGTTCCCCACCTTCAGATAAAAACTTCTTCTTTCCGATCTGGCGCTTTCCTCCGGACAGAACTTCGTCGCACCGTACCAAGAGTCTCGATCAGAGAGTCTCAAAAACTAAAAACTTAGAATGAGTGGAAAAAGAAGAAAAATCATAAGGAGAGTGATTTTGGTGTGAGAAATGAGAATGAGGAGGGTTCCTTATATAAAGATTTTTGGCGCCTGAACGTTCTGGCATGCGCCTGAACGTTCGGGCGTTACCCAAATAGTAAATTAATTTTTTTTTTTTTGTGAAATACAGAGTATTACACTCTACCCCCCTTAAAGGGATTTCGCCCTCGAAATCAAGTCAAGTATGGATGAGGGGTATTGCTTGCGAAGTAGCCGCAGGTTGCTAAGGAGCCACTGCGTGTGTGCATCACGATATCCATTGATATGATTTTCAGATATCTGCGTAGTTATTCAAGTGAAACAATGTATGAAGATAAGTGTAAACAATGTTTCATCCTGGTATTTAGAAGTGAAAATAATACAATGTATCACAACATCAGGTGGTACTAGAAAACAATTCAGGGTATTTCTGTTTAATTGTTGATTCTAGTTCCCATGTAGCTTCCTCTATGCCGTGGTGATCCCAAAGCACTTTCACAAGTGGTATGCTACGTCTCCGTAGTTCTTGAGTTTTTCTATCTAAAATCTGTATTGCTTTCTCTTGATACTTATTTCCTTCCTCAACCCGAACCTCGACTAAAGGGATGATATGCGAAGGATCAGGACGATACTTGCGAAGCATAGATACATGAAAAACGTCATGAACCTTAGGCATGGACGAGGGAAGGGACAGACGATAAGCAAGTTTGCCAATACGTTCAATGATCGGAAATGGACCGATATACCGCGGGGAGAGCTTTCCTTTGATCCCAAAGCGTTTGACACCTCGGGTGGGTTGGACTTGTATAAAAACAAAGTCCCCCTTATCAAATTCTAGAGGTTGTCGTCGTTTGTCAGCATAGCTCTTCTGTCGACTTTGTGCAACACGAAGTCGTTCCTTTAGGAGTGTGATTTTCGCAGAAGTCTCTTGAACTAGTTCAGGGCCCAACTACGGTCGGTCTGCCATATCTAACCAGCATACCGGAGATCTGCAAGGCCGACCATAGAGAGCCTCGTATGGTGCCATGCCGATACTAGTTTGGTAGCTGTTGTTGTATGCAAACTCAGCTAGATGCAAATACTTTGCCCATCCGTCATTAAAGTCCAAAATGCAGCATCGTAGCATGTCTTCTAAGATTTGGATAAGCCGTTCTGACTGCCCATCAGTCTGAGGGTGGAAGGCGGTGCTCATAGTGATCTTAGAACCCATTCTATTCTGGAAGCTTTTCCAAAAGTTTGATGTGAATCGAGGGTCTCGATCAGAGACGATCGTGAGTGGTATGCCATGAAGGCGTACGATATCTCTTTCATATAGTTCTGCAAGTTTGGCGGGATTATTCGTGAACTTTATTGGCAAGAAGTGTTCAGATTTGGTAAGTCTGTCAATGATAACCCAGATAGCATCGTGCCCTTTATTATTGTGAGGTAAGGCTGTAACAAAATCCATTGCGATGTTTTCCCACTTCCATTCTCCAATAGGGAACGGCTGGAGAAGGCCAGAGGGAAGTCTTCGTTCTGCCTTAACTTTCTGGCAAACAAGACATCGAGCAACGAAGTCTGCAACTGCCTTCTTCATTCCAGAGAACCAGAATTGTCGCTTGACATCCTGGTACATCTTGTCACCCCCAGGATGCATAGCGTATCTCGAACAGTGCATCTCAGTAAGCACGTCTTTCCGAACCTCAGGATCGTTCGGAAGACAAAGACGTTTTTTATAGAAAACTGCTCCGTCGTCAGAGACTGACCAATGAGGAAGGTCTTGCCCGCTGAGTAGAAGTTCTCGTTTCTCCATTAACATAGGGTCATTGGCTTGAGTAGCTGAAATCTTGCGAACGAGGTCAGAGGTAGCTGATAATTGAGAGAGTCGTGGGCGTGGTCCCTCTTCGTTTAGCAGGAGGTTAAAGTTCTGTAGCTCTGTAGCCAATTTTCCCATTTCATAGTTAAGAGTGCAAGCAACATAAGATTTTCTACTCAGGGCATCAACCACAACATTGGCCTTTCCGGGATGGTACTGGAGTTGAAAGTCATAGTCTTTCAAGAATTCCAACCATCTTCTTTGGCGGAGGTTTAGGTCTCTCTGAGTGGATATGTACTTAAGACTCTTGTGATCTGAGAAGACCTCGAACCGTTCACCGTATAGGTAATGACGCCATATTTTAAGTGTAAAGACAACAGCTGCAAGTTCCAAGTCATGGGTTGGGTAATTACCTTCATGAATCTTCAGTTGCCTGGAGGCATATGCAACAACTTGGCCTTCTTGCATTAGTACGACACCTAAGCCTTGGAGAGAGGCATCGGTGTATAATGAAATACTATTTCCATTTCTTGGAGTGATAAGTACAGGTGCTGTCGTGAGGCGTTTCTTCAATTCCTGGAATGATGCTTCACAGGAGGGATTCCAGATGAAGCGCACGTCTTTTCGAGTGAGCTTGGTCATAGGTTCAGCAATCTTTGAGAAGTCCTTAATGAAGCGTCTGTAATAGCCAGCCAAACCAAGAAAACTCATAATCTGAGTAACAGTGGTAGGCTGCTTCCAGTTTAAGACGGCTTCAACCTTAGAAGGATCGACCTCAATGCCATTGCCTGAAACCACATGGCCGAGGAATTGAACTCTATTCGCCCAAAATTTGCACTTACTCAACTTTGCATACAGTTGGTGGCTTTGTAAGGTCTGGAGGACGATCTTCAAATGGATGTTATGGTCTTCCTCGGTTGAGGAATATATCAAGATGTCGTCGACAAAAACCACCACAAACCGGTCTAAGTATAACCTGAATATGCGATTCATCAAATCCATGAATGCAGCAGGTGCATTTGTTAGACCGAACGGCATGACCAAGAACTCGTAGTGACCGTACCGAGTTCTGAATGCTGTCTTGGCAATGTCCGACTCTCGGATCCGGAGTTGATGATAACCGGACCGTAAATCAATCTTAGAGAAGTATTTGGCATCTCTAAGTTGGTCGAACAAGTCATCGATCCTTGGCAATGGATATCTGTTCTTGATGGCGACGTTATTCAACTTCCGATAATCGATACAAAGTCGTAACGAACCATCTTTTTTGCGAACAAACAGAACTGGAGCGCCCCAGGGTGATGAACTCTTTCGGATGAAGCCATTACTCTCTAATTCCTTAAGTTGTTTGTCTAATTCGACCAGTTCAACATTTGACATTCTGTATGGTGGAATTGAGATAGGCCCTGTCCCAGGTATGAGGTTGATCTCAAAATTGAATTCCCTAACTGGAGGTAGACCAGGAAGGTCATTAAGAAAAACTGTTGGGAATTCAGATACGATTAGAACATCGCGTACTTCGGGAGGGTACAGAGCTGGTGATTCATTGCCGTCGCCAAGAGACAACGCTCGAAGTTGTGACTTGAGAAGTGCAACTGTTGATTTGTGTATCCATTGCCTTGTTCCCTGAATCTTGACAAACTCTCCTGTAGGCAAAGTTAACTGAACGTGTTTGTTCATACAGTCGATCTTTGCATTCAGTGGTGCGAGCCAGTCCATGCCGAGGATGATGTCGAAGTCTTCAAAATCCATCACAAAAAGATCGGCATATATTATCTGTTCGGACATTCGAAGCTCACATCGAGAACACTGCAAATTCACGTCAGTACCCGATCTGAACGGTGATGTGACATGGAGTGTGATGTTTGTGGGTTCAGGATGCAGGCCTAAATATCTTACCAATGCTGATGATATAAAAGAATGCGTAGCACCTGAATCAAACAAAACATGCACCATTGTATTGAACAAAGGAAAGGTACCTTCGACGACATTATTGTCTGGGAGGGGTTGGTGAGCGATGGCATATGCTCTGCCCTGATTTCGTTGACCCTGGTGCTGCTGGTTCTGCCTGGGTTGGGCATTAGCAGCAGGTGGTGCTTGTTGGACTGGAATAGCCGGAATAGGTTGCTGAAGGTGCGGACAAAGATGTTTTACATGGCCTTTCTGGCCGCAGTTGAAACAAGTTGGCCTGTACTGCTGATGGGTTTGCTGGCCATTCTAATTATTCTGCGGGCCTTGTTGATTGTGGTGTCGACCACCACCTCTGCCATTGTCGTTGCTACGGCCACCTCGTCCATAACGACTGCCACGGCCATGGTTTCGGAAACCCTGATGGTTAGGGGTAGAAGGTTCAGCCGCAGGTGTTGTGGCCTCATTCTTGGAAACTGGGGCTGGGAGGGCTGGGTTTTGATTGTAGTAGGGCTTTTTCTTGTTGCCCTGTTGTGAGCCTTGTTGGGAAAACGTTGCAGGCCGTTTGCCCTTATTCATTCTCTGTTCCTGTAAGAGCTTCTCTTGTTCAAAGCTCATGGCCTTGTCAACAACCTCCTTGTAAATCTTGAGATCCAATATCGATAAGGCTTGTCGAATGTCATGGCGAAGACCATTATAAAATTTCTCGCTCTTATCTCGCTCCGTTGAGATGGTGGAGAGAGAGTAGACTGATAATTCTTTAAATTTTCCAGCATATTCTCTGACAGTCATGGTGCCCTGATATAACTTAGCAAATTCCTGGCGCTTCTGCTTTGTCACCGCGCTGGGAAAATACTCATCAATAAACATTGACTCAAACTGTTGCCAAGTCATATCTGCTATATTGACCCTTGGGTCTTCTTTCACTGTGATCCACCATGTGTTTGCGGCACCAACAAGTTGGTAGGTTGCTAGGGGAATTTTGCGAGTCTCATCGACTCCCATTGCATCAAGAGCCTTCTTTGACTCATCCAACCACTTTTGCACCTCATCAGGATCAATGGTGCCATCGAAAGTAAGAGGTTGTAACCGCTTGTATTTAGTAATCTGATCGGTTTGAGCTTCGGACCCAAATTTTACAGGTGCTTGAGCTGTGGCAACCTGACTGGCTGCGGTCTCACGAACGGCAGTTTGAACAGTGACCTTCATCGCCTCAATAAATCCAGCGAAAAAGGTTTCAATGCTTGAAGGCATGGCAAAGGGTGTGGGTGGTGGTGGTATTGCCTGCCCAGATGTAGTGGCAGTGTTGGGTGTGTCCTGTGCTGTTGTCTGAGGCGGCGGTTCCTGAATCTCAGGAGGTGCCTCCACTGCTGGACGAACAACACGTGGCCTTCCTCTCTTGCTGGTTTGCATTGTCTCACTGGCAAAGAGAAAAGGAAAACCAAGATTTAGGAACTGTAGCCAAGTATAATGTGAGAATATGCTCAGCAACAATTTCGAGAGTACTGCAATATTAAAATCACCTTATTTTTCTAAGTATAGTGTAAGGTTTTTGTTGAGCAATCAAAGAATCTTATATATCTCGTATGTTTGGCCATGGTGTAAAAACAAACAAGGTTAGAATGTTTATATAATAAGTACAAAACTGTGCAAGTATTTAAAATGATTTGGTTCTGGTTGTTGTGAACATACATATATTTCATTGAAAAATCATACGAGTCATAAGAAGTCTAAGATTTGCCTCGGTAAATATCCTAATCTAACGTTCTATCGCAATCTTATGCATTCATACGCTTACGCTTAGTCTGTTCGATTATTATCCAAATTCATATGTCCCATACCACATGAATTTAGTAATAAGGGTGGAAACCAAGTTAAGTTGTATGAACACGGTCTCTAAAAACATTGGCTGAATAGAAGTTCACTAATAGTATCGTCCAAATTTACTCGTCCCATACTGTGTAAACTTAGTGATAATATTAGTACAACTTTCTCCAAATGTTTCTTTTCACACAAGGTCATGGGTTTTCTTACTTCCACATTTTATTTAGTATCCTCCAAGTTTGTTGTGTCCCATACCACTCCAAAGTTAGTGATACAAAAGAAAGAATGGTTGTAAGTCGGCCCACCAAAGATAGTCTTTAAACAAAACAATTTCATTCATATATGCCAAAGAAAATGTTTACAATGCCAGAAATTAATTTTGACTTTCTTGCCTACTACTGTTTCTTCGAGATCTACTGTTATGTACAGAATGACTACTAACAGAAGGTTGAGAGTGTGCACGCTCTGCGTTGGAGTTTGGCAAACGAGTTAATATATTATTGTGGCTTTCTTTGAGTGCAGCAATATTGGATGCCATTTCATCCAACCGTTCAAGTAGGTTAGTCGGTTGTCCCATTGGTGGTTGATGGGTCGTTTGTCTTGTAGGTGAAGGGTAGGCCATAGGCATTGGAGGAAAGTATTGGTTGTATGGGTGATTCATAGGTGGAACGTAGTTGTATTGATTGCGCGGGGATCCCCTAACCGGAACCCCTTGGATAATTTGGTTTGTTTGAGATGAAAAAGTTTGAAACAATGGGCTCATTGGGATGTTTGACCCTCCAAGATTTGGTGACGCCCAGTACTGTTGTTGTTGGTTTACAGCAATTCGTGGAACTGGCTGATACTGTACCGCAGGAGTTGGAAATCTTTGGTACGAAGTGTTGCCTTGAGTTGGCACGTCCCAAGTTGGTGGATTTGCTTGTGTACCTTGTCTATCATGACTTTGTATAGGTGGATTGAGTGTGGCATATAATTCTTCGTCAGTAAGTGGTCGATCGGTTGGATTACCGGCTGGGTCTGATGTAGGATGTGGATTGGAATCATTATTTGGGCCTTCTCTGACAGGCATCTTGCGTCAACATTTGCGAAGGCAACGCCCGTGCTTGTCTCTCATTCTTTCGGCAGTTCTTATTGTCTTGCCGAATACCTCTTCGTCAGTTACCCCTCCACTTGTGCCATATGTCTTGAAGATAGAGGATGTTGTAACTGGTTCAGTGATCAGCTTTGACGTTCCATCGAAAGTGTCGACGTTTGCCTCATAAAGTATTCTCATAATCAAGACTCCATAGCCGAGGAATTCCTTCTTTAAAGGGTTTTGAATCACCCTCAACATTTGTTGGATGATGATGTGTGGTAGGGAGGCTTTTATTTTCTTCTCTATGCAATACAACACAAGGAGTTGGGCCCTTGACATAGTGCCCCTAGTGCCCCTTTCTGGCAAGATGTTGCCGTATACAATCTTTCCGAGGCCGACAAGAGATGGCTTAAGATGATTGTTTGGGAGGTTGGTGTATGTTGATTGAGTGTATGGCTCTTTGGCGAGGGAATTGAACAGTTGTGCATTAGATTCTGCGATCTCTGCAACTGTCTGGGGGTCATGTGGATCAATAATCCTCTCATCAATCGGAATGTCCAAAAGGCGAGCAATAATCTCGATATTGATAGGAATTGTCGTTCCCATGATTGTTGTCTCTAAATTAGGACTGATCTCATCTCCGTGAAGTCCCACGTAATTCATGGCTTCATAGAAGGATCTGACCAAGTTGTAAGAGACTTGGCCATCGACGTTGGTTATATTTAACCAATCCAGTGTTGCGAGTTTGTCATGAAGGATTGGACGGAGGCGGACAATTCCGTTAGTCTAGTGGGAATTGGTTCCCTGCTAGTAGAAGTTGTTCCTTCCCTTGAAGCCATTCTTTTGCTGAAAGGAAAATAAATTTGTGTGAAAGACACAAAATATATTCCTAATATTTTTAAGATTTATGCCTTGTCTCGTAGACATTATTTTCGAGTTTTTGATGTTTATGCCATCATGAAAATTTCTTCATTAGTGATTTGATGCATATATGTCGTATTCACATATGAATGTATAGACATATTTAATCATAACTATATATATATAGTTTCCATAAATCAACTATATTAAAATTGAAACTACAAAAATCATATATAGTTATTTTTAATCCAAATCTTAATTTTGAAAAATAAATTTTTTCGATTTTTTTTTTTTTTAACGATAAATTTGTTCCAATTTTTTTTTTTTTTATTCGAAAAATAAATTTTTTTCGAATTTTTTTTTTTTTTACCTCATATACACTAAGGTATACAGATATATATATTTAATCATAACTACACATATAATGTCTAATAAATCATGACTGTATGTATAGTTAAATCAAACTATATAAAAAGAATATAATTTTCTAGATATATATTTCATACAAATCTCAACTATATATAATTGACGTATATATATAGTTCTAGAGATATATATATCTAATAAAATTTTCTTCCCCTAATTTGGTGGACTTGGGTGGGCCGTGGACCGTACTCTCTGATACCATTAAATGTCACACCCCGCCCGGACGAGCCTAAACCGGCGGTACACTCGCGGACGGGGCGTGCATTTGGAATAATCACAATGGTAATAACAGAGTGCGCAGCGGAAATACAGTACACAGTACAAATCTGATTTCATATAATTCAGAATACTTTTGTACATAAAATGGTCAAGGGAACATACTCCCAAAATTCTCAATGATTCATACAAAGGGTACAAAATGTGGGCCCTATAACCTGCACCCAGTCCACCCTAATTTCCTGTGAAAGATTTGATAATATTTGAGTGAGCTTAACGCGCTCAGTGGGTAAATAGTGCATGAGTATAACAATTAATAAAGCATACTTCAATATCAAATATCTTAAATACACATGTGAGCATCATAATCAATCAATATGAATGTATGCATGACACCGTCACGTATTAATGGTTTAATGAACGTACATCGCCTGAATTCACGTACAGGAACGATGCTCTGAATTCACGTACTGATGTCCCTCCCCGGGTGTAGCCGGGTTCTCATGTACGTCCCTCTCCAGAGAAATAATATGAATAGTGAGCAATGCTTCTAACTATTGTATGAGTCATAAACCATATACGTTCCTATGTGGTGATATGTATGATGTCAATGCATGAACTAGTCTAGTCTACTGGTCTGGTCTTTTCTTGACATTTAGACTGACTTTGGCAACGTCTGGTGATCCTTATCAGGGTCGGTATCACGACGTGCAAAGTTAGGACATTCAGGTCATAAACATTATTGACATAATGCAGTGTAAATGAATAGTAGACATAATAATAATTTAATGTAAACTTTAATAAAAGTTATGAAACACGCAAACCTATGTTTCGTTCCCCACCTTCAGATATAAACTTCTTCTTTCTGATATGGCGCTTTCCTCCGGACAGAACTTCGTCACACCGTACCAAGAGTCTCGATCAGAGAGTCTCAAAAACTAAAAACTTAGAATGAGTGGAAAAAGAAGGAAAATCATAAGGAGAGTGATTTTGGTGTGAGAAATGAGAATGAGGAGGGTTCCTTATATAGAGATTTTTGGCGCCTGAACGTTCTGGCACGCGCCTGAACGTTCTGGCATTGCGCCTGTACGTTCTGGCATTCGCCTGAACGTTCTGGCATGCCTGAACGTTCTGGCATGCGCCTGAACGTTCTGGCATTGCGCCTGAACGTTTTGGCATTGCGCCTGAACGTTCTGGCATTGCGTCTGAACGTTCTGTCATGCGACTGAACATGCGCCTGAACGTTCGGGCGTTGCCCAAATAGTAAATTAATTTTTTTTTTTTTTTTTTTTGTGAAATACAGAGTATTACATGTAGGGTAGTACTATAAGCATCTTGACATAAGTAAAGAAGTGATACCGTATAATGACAAATCATTGCACTAAATTGATCATAGAGTAGACTTTTAGAGTTATTTTCTTAAGTCAAGTTGTCATCTTTATGTCAAGTTCTTCTTCATATAAGGTCCTAACAATATCATTATATCTCGGACTACACATAGACGAAGATCCGACATAAATCTGAACTAATAACTCACTCCAAAAAAGAATCCTCAGCATATCACGCACTCCCCAACTTCATACCTTCATGTTAATGTTTCTTAAATAGATGAGACCCCACCTTCATTATATATATATCCTGAAAAATGTTAACAAAAATATTTTTCTTTCGGTTTGGTATATGTCATTGTCAATACCTCTCACTATTTGTTTTTTCCTTTTCTTTCATCTCTTTCTTCTTTTGTTTTCTTTCTCAACCACTCCTCCTTTTCATCTCTCCAGCAATCAGTCTCTGTCTCTTGCTTCAACATATGTAATGACTTTGACTTTGACCAGTTGTTCATTCGTTTATATATGTTATAAATTTCCAAACCTATTTCGTTGTTGCATCATCATATATGTAATGTTAGTCATCATTTTGTCATATTTATGAACTTATAAAGGTTGTAAATAAATGCATGACTATGAATTTTACATTATCTAATTTGATGGTATTTTATTAATAGAAGCTTTAAAAGAAATAGAATGATTTTTCTTTTTGTTTGACAAAATTTCATGCATCATAAATTTCCATCAAAATGTTACGATGATATATATATGATCAAATATTTATACCAACCTATAATAGTGAAAAATTGTAGATAAATTTTTTTTTTAATTCGTATAGACAACAAATGATGAATGTTATATAATTATATTTTAATCAATTAGTTAATATTATTCTTAACATCAATATTATTTACACAGAAGGGTAACATTTTTAGTAAATCTAAATTGAGTCTATAGTAGTATTATTTTATTAACGCCGACCATCGGGTGGGGCTACAAACTTGTTTATCTAATAAATCACTATTTTGTGCAGAATATGTATGTATTTTAAAATGCCCTTGTAAATAAATGTGTTATTTATCCAAATAATAGATATAAAGCAAGAAGTTCTTCCTTGGAATAAACAAATTGAACAGTTGAATTAGAAGGAGAAAAAAGGTGAAACACAATATAAACATTAATCAAAAGCAAAGAAGGAACCAACTATTGGTTAGCGGAGTGGCTTTGGACTCTCCTCTCATGACATGGGTCAAGAATTCGACTCTCACCTTACGAGACGTCTCCTGTTCAAGCAACTAGGACCTAAGTGGTGGACTAGTCGGGCAACGCTCAGATACCACCACTTAGTTATTAAAAAAACAAAAAAATCAAAGAAGGGGGCCATTATCTATAGTTAATTCAAAGCAAAAGATTGTTCATCTTAAAAAAAAAAAAAAAAAGAAACAGATGGCATTAAAGGGGTTAATTAGAGCCCCACCTTATGTAATCAATTCACCAACAAAAAGGGACACGTCATAAAGAAACAAATAACTGGGGTTTAAAGGGTATATTGTATAATTAAATCAAATAAAAGGAGAGTGCCCACCTTAATGCAATCAATCCACCAGCAAAATATCCATGTGTTACTTTAGTTTTGAGTGATTAATATGGTGCTTTAACTTTGTATTATTTTTATTGTCTCCTTTAATTAAAGGAGCATTTTTTAAATACAAGTTGGATGTGCTTAAGAATCAAATATGAAAGCATATAAGGTTTGTTTCCCTCCATGGAACAAAAGTACAAAGTGCCCCCAGTTTTTGAACAGAGATGTTATTAGTTTGTTGGTTTCTATTTAACGTACCACACTAAATGCTGTTATTACCCCCACCCAAAATTATTATTATTATTTTTTTCACAATACCCTTCTATGATTTATCTAAATTACTCTCCCATTAATGTTATTCTCACTTAACCCTAAAGCATTTACTAACTTTACTCACCACCATAAACCCCATCCCCATTCACTTCTTTCTCTAAACCTAAACCCTTCTTTATTGACATCTTCCTACTCTTCTTCTCATAAACACTCTTTGAAAGTGTTTAAGAGCCATTTTGATAGGGCAAGGATCCTTTGTAAAGGATTTTGAGGTGTTTTGAAAGTTGGTTTTCAAGTATGTAGGGTTCGACTAAACTTATTACATCGATTTGGTCTTATTCTGTTAAACCAAGGTAATAGGTTCGGTAGGATTCGACCGAACCTCCCATTTTCAGTTATTTTCAATGGCATGACCCCTCAATTTGCAAACGATGCCTAGATGATGTTGAAAACTTCGATCTAACACCTTTCAAGCTCTATTTGAGGATTAGAAGGTCAAGATGACGGGTGCTTCAAATTAGGGCTCAATTTGAAAAATTTTGGACGAGAAAAATGACAACGACGGTGTAGACGGTTTATATCATAGTAAGAGAAGAAAATAACTTTGGAACTTGGTGTTTTCAAAGAGAAGAAGCTTTGATAACGGCGGTGAAGCTTGGGCAATGGCGGCTAGGGTTTGGAGCTTAGAAGAAAAAGATGAAACGGTGGAAGGGAGAAGGGTATTTTGGGATGTTATAAAAGTTTTTTGGGGGTAAAAAAAGAAATGTAATATTAGGGGGGTAAGAGTAGTAAGTGGGGAAAGACAGAGCATTAGTGTGGTACGTTTAGTTGCTCCCTTAAGTTTTTGTGTCATACAATTCTCTCAAACTTTTGTTATTGTTTTAGTTTTTTTTTTTTTTTTTTTTTTTTGGATAAAGTGGGTATCTGGTCCATACTAATTCCTTGGGAAAGCCCTAATTGAACGAAGGAGAGACGTTCCTAGTGGCCAACGCTAGTGAAGAGTCGAACTGGTGACCCTGCAATTTTTTAAAACGAGCATTCCAAATCACTCAATCAACCGAACATTTTTGTTTTAGTTCTAATTACTGATATATTTTATATTCATGATTTAATTCAGGTTTTTTTTTATCAAAAGATTTGTTTTAGTTCTAATTACTGTCATTTTAGGGTATTTATGTAAGTCCTTGTACTTATTTGTGGCACTTTAATAGCTTAAAATCGAGCTCATAAAGAAATAAAAAGAAATGAACATTAATATTACATTATTATTAGCTCGTGTACGTGCATGTATTATTCGTATTTATTTTTTTATATTTTTTAATTATTTTTGTTATTACCAGTTATTAAAATGAAATGAGAATCTTTGCTCCTTGGATATTTATCTAAAGCTTAACTTTACTAATCTGGTACATTTTTTCTTAAATGATATATGATAAGTACTTTTATTATGTGCTGCAAGTCCTAAAATGTACCAAAAAATTAAGGCGCTTGATATATATTTTTTTCATGTGCCTTCCTTATTCAAGTCAATTAATGGAGATTCCTTAATGAGGGCATAAATAAAATTAAAGGTTCAAAAGGGGAGATGTATGCTACACTTAATAAAAACTATAGAGCGATACCCATCGGGATTGCAACACAGTTGGTGATGACAACTGCGTCTTAATGGGCTGAGGGACCTGATTACGGGTTCGAGTCTCTCACTATGACATGCATTGATGGAGAGGTGCTAGCTATTTACTCTCTCAGGGCGCCAAATTTCATATTAGTCTCCTCTTCCTAAAGAGGTTAGTTGAGAACACTGAGGGATTTAGGACAAAAAAAAAACAATATAGAGCGATACCAATTTAAAAAAAATTAAAGTAAAAAAGGGTCCTTACCTATTCAATCCACCATCAAATTAAGGATTATATATGACAAATTTATTTTAAAATCAATATAGGCTTTATGGGAGAATTTTGACGGATTTGCTCTAGTTTCATGCTTTACTTTTTTTATTATTATTATTATCTTTATATGCATAGAATATGTTAGATTTGCTTCTTTTCTTGTTTACATAAGTTTATATTCCATATTTTTTAAATAATAATTTCAATTGGTTTAATAGAAATTAGGCAAGTGGATGCAATAATAAATGTTCATAAATACCCTTTAATTTTCATGACTGAGAATTCACAATTAATTAAATGTGATGGGGCACAATAGAGAAATTTATGATGTTCCACGTATGCATCAATATTAAAAAAAAAAAAAAGCTCAAGAAATTATATTAATAAAAAAATAAAAAATAAAGTTGGCAAGAAGTTATTTTTTTTAAATATCTATATTTATATTATTTTAGGTTTAACTATCTCTCTATAGTTATTATCTAGTGTTAATAAATTATTTTTTCTAATTAGTGCATTTAAAGGTGTACATTGTATGTATTCAAACCATCTTAATCTATTTTTTATTGTATTATTAATAAATAACATACACCATAGAATATTTTTTTAACTATGTTTATGAAAAAAATCAACACAGGTAATTTAATCCATTAAGAAGTTATAACATTAATATACACTTTATTAAGTAATAAAGAAATGTAAACTACCATGTGCAACATGTTTGCATGTGTCATTAATTGTGAAGCTTGGTACACAACAATCTAAAATTCTCAAATAACAATCATTCAATAACTTAATTATCAAGAACCAGAAAAATAGAAAAATCAAAGTGTAAGTTAAGATGCTAAGTACAATATTTTATAAATATAGATATAGATATAGATATAAAGTTCTTTATTTATACCTACTATAAAAGATATTTTTTTCATTATCTCAATTTCTTTACCAATTTTACCCCTTATCTTATCCGTTATACTTATTTTATCCGTTTCCGTTATAGTCAACCCTTTGTTATTAGTTGTCCATTTTGCCCCTATTGTTTCACCCAATTTTCTTTCTTGTTGAACAAGCATGGGGAACAAGAGAGTACGGTACAATTTTTGTTTTGTTTTGTGTTTCTGTTCTCCGTGTTTTGGGTTTGGTATTCAAAACTTTAGAAATATCAAAAACTCGATTGATTGATTGAAATTCAAAATTAATTTTTTAAAATTTATATAAAAAAAAGGTAGATCCTAAGTTTTGAAAAAAATCTCTTCAGATCTTAAAAATAATTTTGAAATTTATAATACCAAACATATTTTCAAAACTACAAATCAAATGAAGGTAGATCCTAAGTTTTCAAAAATTATTTCAAACAGGGCCTAAAATTATTGTTCATTAAAATATAGATTTTTATTTATTATGTGTTTTGCTATTTTGTTATTAGAAATTTTTTTCCCTTAATTATATGATAAGGTCAGTTTATGTTTTCTTATCCTTTTTCTCAAAAAAAAAAAAAAAAATCTTAGTCATTTTAATTTATTTATTTTTGTTCTTTGAAGTTAGGACTTTTTCAATTAATTATTGGACAATAGTGATTCTTAATTTTTTTTTTTTTAATCTTAGGATCTTCATTCTTATAATGCCCTATGCAAATCATAACCACGAGATAATTTTTTCAATTTAACTCGGCCTTTTTTCAAAGTGGACAGGATTCACCTACATAAATTTTCTTCGTCTTTGACTGAGTAGATTCATGATCATCAACTTAAGTGTTAGAAAAATAGGTATTACAACATAATTTTTCATTATGAGTCAAATTTTAAGTAGGATCCACATATGATTTTGAATAGGACCAAGTGAAAGATTAATTTTTAATATGTAGATATTAATAATTATATATAATTATTTGACCATACTCATTTTAATATGAACGAGAAATTAAAACCAAAGTAGTCTAGTTGACATGTTAAAAAATTATATAATATTTAAAATAGTTTTGTTCTATTTGAAAAAAATAGAAAAATAAATCTCATTGCATAAAAAATAACTACAAACTACACATGTCTTGGTATTTAAGGAAGCATTACTCAGTGTATTTTAAAGATCACATAAATAATATATACAACCCTCAATAATATATACATAATATTTTAAAGATCTTTACGTGATCATTTAAATATCACATAAAGATAAAAAAGATAGGGGCATCATCGCCGGTTTGGTCAAAATATATTTTAAAGATCACATAAATAATAATTACTAATAATTTAACGTTGGCTAGCTTCAACGGTATGCATCTGAACCTCTTCACTTGAAGTCAGGAGTTCGATTATCTCTCCTTGTAAATAAGTGAGCCCCTTATGTCCTTTACCGTTGTGCTCGCCTTCTTAGCCCTACTGAGGGGTCACGACTTCCTCTTGTCCCAGTATCAGCATCCTCTGACTTTGTGTCAGCACTAAAAAAAAAAAAAAGCCCTCTAAAAAAATCCTAATATTGTAACCGTTAACCGTCTAGCATTTTAAGATACTTTACCATTAACTTACCAACCAAATAAATTTATAATATCTCTTATTATATTCTTTTTTCTTTTTGATAATTTAGATAATATTTTTTTATACAGCTATGTGCACCACAAAAACTATTCTACTTGAAATGAGTACCATTAAAGTAATATAGTGACATTCAATTTAATGTTGTGCGAGCATTCCTACAAATGACCACAACACAAGAGCTTTGTTACGAACAAAGGTTATATCACCCCGTCCATGCACTGAAAACAACAGTAAAGCTCAAAACCTAAGAGCTTCTAGGAAAAAAAGTCTTTTTTTTTTCCTTTCTTGCAAGGTACCTCCACTCCTTTGGAGTATATGATTAGTATCTGTTTAAAGCAGAAACAGAATGATAGATTTTTTTTAATGAGATTGCCTTTAAAAATTAAACCCTGAAATTTTTATAAAAGAACGAACTCAACATGCTTCGACCACTGCTAGTTAAAAAAATAAAAATAAAAAAACGGTCTTTTTACTACACCGCCAAGCGATCCAAACCTATTGGCGATCCAAACCTATTGGCGTCTCTTATTCTATTTAGATCCATTGTTCCTATTGGCGACTCTTATTCAAATCTATTGTTTCTATTGGCGTCTCTTATTTAGGAGAATGCATGGATGCACGTTGGAGTCCCACTACGCCCCCAGAATACATGTCGGCTAACCAAAACTACAAGTTGGCTCGCCACCCACTCCACCCACCTGTACTCTACCACTTTCCTGTAACGCCGTAACGGTCCCATGACCCGACTTGCATCTCGTCCCTGCACATGTAAATCCACCAAAACCAAGGGGCATATCCGTCCTTTCATGGATCAACCCACATAACATCCTCTTAAATTAGTTGAATCTCAAAATCCTATATATATACGAAAAAAAACCATAACCAAAACCATAAAACAAGCATCAGAAGAAGAAGATGGGAAGCGGAGTAATTTGCGAGATATCATATTCTCTCTTAAATTCATCTTCAAAAAAACCCTCTGAAATTTTAATCCGAAGAAGCAATAAATTTCTGGGCAATACCCATATGGGAAAAACAACAGCAACAACGACAAGCTTGAAGATCGAAAATCATGGTTTTGGTGGTGTTTCTGGTTCTGGGTATTGCAGATTTAGAACAAAAGCGGCTGTGAACGACGGATTCGTGTTAACAGAGATGCAAAAACTGAGTTTTTATCAGCTATTGGGGATACCGGAGAGTGGAACTTCGTCGGAGATAAAGCAAGCGTATAAGCAATTGGCGAGGAAGTACCACCCGGACGTGTCGCCGCCTGATCGGACGGAGGAGTATACGAGGAGGTTTATAATGGTTCAAGAGGCTTACGAGACGTTGTCGGATCCGACGAGGAGGGCTTTGTATGATAGGGATTTGTCTAGGGGTTTGCATCTTGCTTTCTCTGCTAGAAAAAGATATGGGCATCATCGCTACGATCAATTCGATGATGAGGTATTAATCTTTATTTTTAACTTTTTATTTTATTTTTTGTTTTTCAGTTGTGTGGTTTGTGAGTGATTTTTGGGTATGAATTTGGTTTTCTTTTATCTGAGTGTTTCAAATTTGAATTGGGTTTTTAATTGTTTTAATTTTGCTCTATGATTAATGGGTTCTTCTTCAAGAGAGAGAATCGATATTTTTTTAGCCCACTTGATATTTTTGTTCTAATTTGGAGAACAGAGATTGGTGAAGTTCGTTCTGTGATGATAATTTCTTAGGGTGTCTGAGTAAATTTGATTTCCTTTTATCTGGTTTTGAAATTTGAATTGGGTTGTTTACTATTTTAATTTTGTTCTTGGTTGGATTAAAAAAAAAGTGCTCTTTGATTAATGGGTTTTTTTTTCTATTGTTTATTAATTTTTTTTGTGAAAATAAAATCATTTTTTTTCAGCCCAATTGAGATTTTTGTTCTGGTTTGGAGAACTGAGATTGGTTAATAATAAGTAAGTTGAATGATGATAATTTAGGGTGTCTAAGTAAAGTTGATTTTTTTTTTTTTTTCACTTTCCAGATTTTGATTCAAATCTGGGTGCTTTTTTTTTAATTACTTTGCGTAATGGTGTAGAAGAGAATATTTCTGTAATCTGTTATGGCATTGTTCTTTTGTTACCTTGAAGATGCCTGATTCTGTCAAATAGAAGTGTTACAAATGAGGAGTTCCTTAATTTTTTTGAAGTATAAACTGTGTTTCTGTTTTTGTGGGGTTGCTTAGTAGGTTATCTATCATCAGTTACTAGAAGTTCAGTGGATTTTGGGTCATTTCTGGTGTTTTGTATGGAATTCAGATTTAGAAGTTAGGTTATTTTTGTGTCTCATAGGCTTTTTTCCTTGTAATAAGCTGTTCTAACATAATATGATTTTGGGTCTTCTTGAATTTCTCAATTAGATTCATACCCGACATACATGAAGGGTAGGCCTTAGTTACATAGTTTGAATCTGGAAATAGCCTCTCTCATATGGAGATAAGGCTATATACATCATTCCTTCTATATACATCATTCCTTCTCTAAACCCTGCAATGGCAAGAGCCTCGTGCATTGGATACGCCCTTTTTTATTCACACCAAACTCACCTAAGACTTTTAAGTAGTTGGGATAAGGCTATTGCGTCATTGAATTTTGATTTATTTATAGTCTTTAGTCGTTTATGTGTGTTTGATTTTGGAGATTTCTTTTCAAACAGGACGTAGTGGGGAGCACCGACGGGAGTAACCGGTGGCAAGATCAACTTGCAGGGTTGAAGAGGAAGAGCCAGACCAAGGACTCAAGCGAGAACATGTCATGGGCAGCTCGGATGCGCCGGCAAAGGGAAGAGAGTCATTAGGCAAAGCAGTTGGTTAAATTCCTGCTTCAATAATTGTATACGTAAATCTATTATAGTATTATTAGGAATTCTACTTCTTTGTTTTTTTTTGTTTTTTTATAGGGCCAATGTCATCTATATCCATAAAACAAGGAGATTGTACAGTGAAAATGAGAAATTTTAGTAAAAGCTCTATTCAACTTTGACAGGGCAATTCTTCAGCTCAATGTTTGAACTTTGAAAAAATGGTTGATCTTTGGTTTCTTTGTTTCTTCTCATGTTTTTTGGTTTTATATGCATACTAGGAAGGGCGGCACTAAGACCATCCAACAAAGGCAACTGTGTCAGCCTATAAGCTTTGAATGGTTATCTTCTTCTTCCTCTTTTTTTTTTTTTTTTTTTTGAAAGCAACTCACACACACACAAGCTGCTTTGAATGGTTGAGGACTTTTCAGTATACGTATCTTTTTTTTTTCCTGTCAAAAACAAGGGGCCCTTCATTCCACTGCAAACAATTTTTGTCTTTTCTTGACTTGGAAATGTTGAAACAAGCATTTGCTACTAAATATTTAGTCATTTTCTCAACTAAATTTCATGGTTAGGTTTTTTTTTTTCATTTTTTTATTTCCAAAAAAAGTAAATTCACTAAAATTAGGAAGGAGGGGGATGGTTTAAAAAAAAACTTATCATATTATCTGCTTAAATTTTTTTTTTTAAATAATTTTCCCTTGTCATAATCAAAATAAGTACAACTTTCTTTGTTTAATTTTGTGCACTATTGTTAGGGTTTTACATATAAATCACTTGTGGGTTGAGTCCCATTATAGTTTCTGTATAAAAGTTTGAGGATTCGATTTTTAGAGTCGCATTTGTTGAGAAATGTCTATTATTTTGCTTTTACTTTGAACTAGGACTAGTTTCATATTTAAAGAGTATGAAAATATTTTATAAAAAACCAAAAAAAATAAAAAAATTATTTGTGGCTCAAGCTGCAAAGTCTCTTGCATTAAATGAGGTTGGTGGTTCAAATCTTTTTAATTGGTATAGCCTCGGGTCATGGGCTAGTTCGAGTTTATGGGCCCTGAACACCAATGTACAGTTTCCTTCTATCCTTGGGATGTCAGTAATTAAAAAAAAAAAGTTATTAGGGTCCCACAAATAGCTTTAATACAGTTTTAACTTTAGCAATTGACCTTTTGAGGCACGTTTTGCATTGTTCGTGAGAGTTATTTTCTAGATCTATTATGGGTTTAGGTTGGTCATAGGTGCGTGGTAGAGGGTAGACATCTATTTGGTGAGGTGTCAGTAGGTGAACTAGTCGAAAAATTAAGTATAAATAGGGTCGAGATCTAAATTTTAAGTTCGAACATGAATATGTCTTCGTTTATTGGCCTCTGTTGAGAAGGTCAATTCAAATGTCTCTGTAATGCTTAAGTCCGAAAAATTTACTTTTGCCTAAAAGAAAAGGAAATACCTTTCGAGTGTCAAAAACTTAGTAATAAAAAAATTAAAAAAGAAAAAAAGAAATAAGGTGTGTTGACCATTGAATAAAACAAAAAATAAAAATAAAAATAAATGAAAAGAAGAAAGAAGAAGAAGAACAAAAAAAACAGAGAGGGTCGTAGTCAGCCAGCCAATTAGCTAGACATTCAATTTGGAAAAGTTTTAAATATTCAAAAACATATGAATATCTACATTCTTGTATACTATAGCTTTTGAATACTTTTCGTATTGGATTATTCAAAATTATTTATTAATGATTTCATAACCAAAAAAATAAAAAATGTTACATGTAATTCAAAAAAGTTAAGAACGATCAAGATGGATAAAATGGAGAAATTGTAATAATAGTAAGACCAAATGCAGAAAAAGAGAGAAAAATAAATTGTTTAATTACGATATTTCTATATTTTTTAGATTGTTAACCTACGATTTATATATTATATTAAAACTAATTAATATGAGCTATATATATATATATATATATCAAGTAGCTGATTTAGTGGCCTAATTATAGATTAGTCAATATAAGAGAGAGGAGGGAGAGGGATTTGATAATATATTTCATCACTGTTTGAATAATTTTTATTTATTCCTACCTTTTATTATAATTAAATTAGCTTATTAGCAACACGGCAATATAGTACTTATGACCATTAATTAAGTTTCTAAAGAAAATAAGGAAGAATTAATGCAAACGATTTTCATGTATATTTCACTGTTTATTATAGGTTGTAATGGCTATAATATTTCTTTCTTGCTTAATATAATTCTTTTATTTACCTTGTAAAAGAAATAATAATAATAATAATAAATAAATATATATATATAACCCCGATCAATAAATAGAGTTCCAACCAATCATCGGCTAGTTCGGTGGTTCAAGGGCCGAACTTAAACAGGGTTGAAGGACTCAGTTTCGAATTCGAGCCCCGCTTGATAAAATTATAGTTGGGAGGGACGCTCCCGCCTCTGTAGACTCTTGAAATCAAGTGAAGTAGTCTCATCCCAAAAGAGAAAGAGGACAACATCGGATGCCAGTATCTCGGTATCTAAAAAAAATCAATAATGTAAATGATATGATGATCTACTATGATTAATGATATCATTAATCAATTCAATCAGGTTATAAATAGTATTACCTAATTTATGAAAACTTATAGACTCTTTTTCACATTTTAATAAAAACATGATTTCCAAGATGGTAACTTTGTCAATGGTCCTATTAATTATATGTGTCCCATTCAATAAATACTTACTTTTAAAAAAAGCTCAAGTTGACAGCAATTAATATAATTGAGCTTTTCATAAATATCTACGTCTCCCTCTAATTGTCTCCTACATCCACCTAAATGTGAATAGTTATCATGATATTCGAAGTACATATAGTCTATATATATATATATATATATCACAACTAATTAGTTTGATTATATAACTTCTTTATTTTTATTTTTTTTTAAAAGAAGCTAAAAATAGCTTTTACAGTAGAAATAAAGCGTCAATAATTAATAATAATGCATATTAGTCGTCATTGTGCCGCAATTGTACCTCTATTTCAATTAGAGTTGGGAGAAATTAGATGTTAGAATTAAAGTTACTTAACCCTACTTCAAATTATGTCTTCTTCTTTTTTTGTATTGTTTTTCTGGCACCTGGCAGGAGTTCTCATTTTTTGAGAATTTACAGAGATAAGAACACATTTTTCAATAAAGATGAATGAAGATGAACATAAACTCGTAATAAGTTTCTTAATCGCACATCGTAATTCATTTTTAAAATCAGCGAACCAATCTCTTGTTGGTTCAAATTATGTGTCAGTACGTAATTTAAGGACAATCTAATGATATTTTAGCATTTTCTTAATCAATAACATGTAATGATCATGAATTCTACTATAGTTAATGATATGAAATGACATATACCCAACAATCTTAATCAAATTATTAAGCCAATCACATAAAATATAGTGTTAAATAATAATTTGAGAATTTAAGTTATATACACATTCCCCCCATTAAAATATCTTCCCTATAAAAATATCTTGGGTTTGAATCGATGTAATTGTACTTTCTAAAATCTTATACACTTTTTTTTTTCTTTTGATGAGAACATACTTAGTACAAGTTAGTTCAATCATACCTAATTTTATCATATAACATTAAATAGTCCAAAAGCAATTTCTGGTGTAGTAATAAATGAGTTGTATTAATAAGATAATTGTAACATTAATTAGCAAAAGTCGTACGTACTATAAAGGAGAAAACTACTAAATTTTTTCTATTTTTGCACTCTTCTTTAATTTATGCATAACACTTTTCAAAATACAAATATTGTGCCCTTTCCAATATGAAAGCAAATGAAACTAGTTTTACATTGCAACAAAAAAACAAAACAAAAATACATCACCCTGTGAGCCTTAGATCTATATCGTAGATTCATGTAGATCCAAGGGTCACAAGGTAATCGTATTTTTACGTGTTTTACCTTATTTTTCTTTTGCTTTATACCACAAAATTCTAAAGACATTTGTGTTTTTTTAGCTAAATTAATTAACAACTCAGACATATTCACACCTGTCAGGTGCAGTTGCACATGTAATACGTCAAGATTGATGACATCGATAAGGTGAAAATTATGTCGATACAAAAATTGGTATATATTCTGTTTAAAAATTTTGTCACCAATAAATATAATATGACTACCATGATATGTCATTTTTTTTTCTGAATATGTTCTCCTTTAAAATAATATATATATATTTTTTTTAAAATAGATACATATATATTCATAAAAGAAAAATAATATGTTTGGGCGGTTTAGGCAACCATTGCTATGAATTGAATGAAAACTAGAAAAGCATCGAAGTTGCTATCCACTGCAAGTGGGTGGCATAACTAGCAATAATTAATATTCATAAAGCTGAAGGTAGTTAGAAAAAAGAAACGTAGCTACAACACCAATGACTCACATGCATAGAAAAGCCAGTTTTGGAAGATATAGCCATGTGCCACCAGTTGGAAGATATATATATATATATATAGGTCCAAAAATCCATATTAATTTGGAAGAGACCTTATAATAAAGTCATGCCATAAAGCTATGAAAATATATATGCCAAGTAAGCTGAAATTATAGATTGATTGGAAAATTATTTCAAAGTTGCTTTTCAAGCATGCTCAAGAGAGGGAGGGAAAAGTGGAGAAAACACACTCTGTCACACACAAATATTGATGCTACTAAAACTATTTGTGTCATGAATGGGGTGATAATTACTAAAATTATATATGTCTAGTTGTGAGCTATATAAGCTATAATATTAAACCTTTATATATATATATATATATATGTGTGTGTGTGTATTCATGTGTTTTGAACTTGTATGTATATGTATGTATGTATACATATATTCTGATAACCGAGCCTCTCATGAAAGGGTTTAGTTTCCCTCGGGCTCACTTCGGCCCTAAAAAAGACAAATAAATCTATCAATGGCACACTTTCTCGGAGGTGTTTTGAATTATCAAGTAATCATTAATTGTTTTTTTTTTTTTTTTTTTTTTGGAAAGAAACAAAATGTATGATATATATGTATGAAGTAAGAATTTAATGCATACTACAGCAAAGCACAAGAGATGCTCAACCCACAACTAGAGCAAACTACACTCCCAACCTAATAACTTGATTTTTAGCTACCTGTGACTATCATTTACATATACTCACATAAGTACAAAAAACATAGTTACAAACAAGCTGTCCAATCTCTCCACCATTGCGAAATGGACCAAGGATCCATGCATTTGCAGAAGGAGAGGCTATTACCTAAGAACAAGCTAGCAATCTAATATCATCCCACAACTTGGATTCCTCTTTTTGCAAATTTTGAAATACCCTTATATTCCTCTCAATCCAAAGAGACCATATAGTTGCCCCATCATCCCAACCTCTTTTTCATTACTAGGTGATGAACTATAAAGGACTGATGTCAACCTTTCCTCACAGCTCCTAGGCACATGAACTTTTCTTTTAGAAAAAAAGACCATTTTGCCCACATATACCTCGCTACTGAGTAAAGGAAGGACAAATGATCGGGATTTTCATTCTCCTACAAACATAAAAAGCAACAAGACAGAGACAAGCAAGTATAGGGAAAACAACTTTGTAACATATCGCCTGTATTAATTTTTTTATGTGGCAGTAACCACCCAAAAACCCTCACCTTGGAAGAAATATGCAAATTTTAAATGTGAGGGGCATAAGTAATCATTAACTGTATATCATTGATCTTACTTTGAAGTATAATACACCATGTTTTAAAATTAAAATATTTTAGAAAGAACTACACTAATTCTTTTTCATAAAAAAAAGTAATGTTTTTTCATGGACATAACATCTTGTACATAACATCTTGTACATAGGACAACTTTCTCTCAATATGAGAGTTCGCTTCCACTAGCTGGTGGTTTTTCTTCTCACTTTGTGTGAGTTTTCCTTCTCCTTGTTTGGAGTGATGGCTGGGTTTGATAAGGAAGTCTCTGGCTTATGGAAAACCTTTTCCATAACCAAAGATGAATCAGAGGTGGTAGATCTTCTAAGTAAGGATCATAAAGAGGATGAAGAGCAAGAATGGTGTTTGTATGCTAAAGTTATAACAACAAGACGGTTCAGTAAAGAAGCCTTCAAAAATACAATGACAGTGGTCTGGTCCCCTCATAGAAAGATGTCCATTATGGAGGTTGGTCCAAACTTATTCATTGTTAAGTTCAAGCACCCGATTGATAAAAGAAGAGTCTTCGAAAATGAACCGTGGCATTTCAACAATGCTCTGGTGGCCTTGACAGAAGTTGACGGATCAAAGCAACCGGGGGAAATCATATTGTCCAAGGAAAAATTCTGGATTTATGTGTATAACCTCCCTCTTATTCAAATGACAAAGGAAGTCAGAACAACCATTGGAAACAATATAGGCTCATTTGTTGAAATGGGTAATGGTTTCAAAGGTAAATTATGGGGAAGAATTAGAGTGTTAATCGACATTACTAAACCTCTAAGGACGGGAACTATGGTGAAGATTAATCGAGACAAATTTTTAGTACGAAAAGCTGCAAATTTTCTACTTTGAATGCGGAAAAATCGATCATAGTAAAAAATATTGCAAAATCTATGAAGAAATGGTGAGTTTTACTCTTGCTCATGGTCCAAACTATGGGAGATGGCTGAGAGCACAATGATCTAGTAGGGAGGAAGGTGTCGAATGATAATGGAAGTAATCAAAACAAGGAGTTGCAAGATTCCCCAATCAGTCAAAATCGTAAGGTTTAGGATTCTCCACCAGTCACCAGTTGTCATGAAGAACGACCTCTGACCGGCGAGAGCAACAGGAACTCCGGCGAGGGTGTGAAGAGGAAGGACATGAGGCTGGGCGCTACAACAACTGACAGTCACGTGGACGGCATGGTGTCTGGCACGACGCTAATTGATGGTGGTCTCTCCACGGAAAGTCAGTGGCAGGTGGAGGAATGGAGTCGTAGGTGAGTAAAACGAGGGCTGAAGATGTGTTTTCCCAAGAAAATCTGACAGGAGTGGGTGTGGAAGAGGAGCTAGGCACGTGGCTTAAGAAAGGAGAAACAACATCCTTAGTTGCTGATCTGAGAAATGAACATGTGGTGACTATTGTTTCTCTTCATAAAATGCACTAGGTGGAGATTTCGTGTAATGAATATAAATCGGCCAAGTCATCTCCTTTCCTGATAGTAATTGCGGCTGAGTCAGATGATATCTCTCAGAAAATATATCTTGGAAACCATAAAAGAGATGTCAAAATGACTAAAGAGGGGGATCTGCGGCCATGCTACAGAGTGGTTTTTCAAAATTAAACCGTGACTTGGAAGTGACAATATAGACATTGCCAAGCTATTGTGAGCCTCAACCAACTGGTAAACCCCAAAACGTTCCTCAGGTTGGGACGATTGTCTAGGAGGACAAAAAGGTGATTTCTGAAACAAAACAAAACAACAACGAAGATGCAAAGGAAGGTCTAGTGATCCAGTCAAACAGATCAAAGAGAACCAGAGTTGATGGAGATGTTGATTCGGTCGAAGTCTCGAGCAAGAAAAAACTCAGTCTGTCTAACCCAAGTGAGGAAAGAGAGAGATTGGTGGGGTCGACAAGCCGGCCTTGCCGGGCACAATGAAAACCTCGTGTTGGAATGTCAGGGGGTTGGGGAACCCTCGAGCATTCCAGGACCTACGCACTGTTGTGCGGCAAAATTCCCTGGAAATGGTTTTTCTTTTGGAATCTAGAATTTCACAAGGAAGAGCAGATAAGCTGAGGTTTGAGTTAGGTTTTTCCAACTGTGTTGTGGGTCCGAGATTGGGCAGTGGTGGAGGCCTGATCATGCTGTGGAAAAACTCCTTAAAGTTGACCTTGAGGTCGATGTCAACAAACCATTTGAATTTTTTGGTTGAGGAAGTGTCGAGATGGAAGGTCACGGGTTTCTATGGTGAACCTGATCAGAGGAAAAAGGGTTCAAACATGGGAGCTATTGAGAAGACTTCAAGATTACTCTTGCACAGACTGGTTGGTAATAGGGGAGTTCAATGAAATTTTGACAGCCCAAGAGAAGATTGGAGGTACAGTTAAACCTGCAAGGCAGCTGGAGGTGTTCAAAAAGTCCATTTGTGACTGTGAGCTTTTTGATCTTGGTTATTGTGGCTCTTCCTTCACTTGAAATAATAGAAGAGTGGGGGTGGCAAATGTAAGAGAAAGATTAGATAGAATGTTCTGCACCATCGACTGGAAACATAGATTTTGTTCCTCAGTTTGCAGACATCTTTTATTCTTGAAATCATATCATTTCCCCATCTTACTTGATGATCATGGTTCTGTGATGGTTGGCTCAAATGAAGGGGGAAGGAGAGTTAACTACAAAGCTTTGTGGACTGGCGAAAATGATGTTGTCGAGATTGTCCAATTTGTCTAGTATTTAAACAGTCACTACAATCCAATAGGAACATGGCAGAGACAATTCACAAATGCATGAGGGATTTACGAATCTGAGGCAAGCAAAAATTTGAAAAAATTCCAAATGCAATGACAAGAATTTAAGAGAAGCTAAATTGTCTCTACAATGGCCCTCAAGACTCGCGGTACTGGCAGGTAAATAAAAGACTTGAAGCTTCTCTCAAAAAGCTTGAGTTGAATGAGGAGATTTATTGGAATCAGAGAGCGAAGACCAAATGGCTTTCTCATGGAGACAAAAATACTACATTCTTCCATGTCAAGGCAAAGGCCAGAGAAAAGAAAAATAACATCAGAAAACTGCAAAACAAAAATGGTGGTTGGGAATCGGAGAACAAGAAAATGGGAGAGATTATGACAACTTACTTCCAAGAATTGTTCTCCTCTTCCAATCTAGAGGCATCCAAGATCAAAAGAGCAGTTAAAGGAGTCTAACAAGTGGTAACCAGTGAGATGAGCTAGCAACTTCTTAAACCTTTCACCGCGGCTGAGGTGAAATATGCACTTTTTTCAACGGCCCCACTTAAAAGCCCTGGTCCGGATGGATTAACTGTACAATTTTACCAACATTATTTGGACAATGTTGTTGAATCCCTGTGTAATGCATGTTTTTGTTGTCTCTATTGTCCTTATCCCAAAAATTAAAGACCCATCTAGTCCCAAGGATTTTCGTCGTATTAGTTTATGTAATATAGCCTATAAAATCATGTCTACGATGATTGCTAATAGGATGAAGAGTACCAAGTTTTTAATTTCTGAAAAACCAAAGTGTTTTCATCAAAGGTCGTTTAATCTCTAATAATATCATCCTTGCATTTGAGCATTTTCAACACATGAAATCTCTTAGGAATGAGAATGTAGGTTATGTGGCCAATAAGATTGACATGAATAAAACATTTGATAGAGTAGAATGATCCTTCCTTAACGCTATGATGGATAAATTAGGTTTTGACTCTCATTGGACCAATATTATTATGAAATGTGTGTTTACAGTCTCTTCGGCTATAGTAGTAAATGGTCGCACTTATGAGAACATTTGCCCATCTAGGGAACTCAGACAGGGTGACCCAATCTCTCCCTTCTTGTTCCTTATTTGTGCTGAGGGTCTCTCAGCCTCTTTAAAGATGGCAGAGAACTCCCAAACTTTGGAAGGTATGAGAATAGGTCGGGGTTGCCCCAATCTATCTCACATTTTATTTGTTGATCTTGTGTAGAGCAAATTCCACCTCTAGTTATGTAGTGCAGTCCATTCTTCGCTCATATGAAGACGCATCGGGGCAACAAGTCAACTTCAACAAATCATCTCTCTTCTTTTCCCCAAATGTGACGGATGAGGTTCAAAGTTGGTTCAAGGGGAGGCTAAACATTCATCAGATAGTAAATCAATCGAAGTACTTGGGTCTACCTTCCTTGCGCCAAAAGAACACTACCAAAATGTTTCTTTTCATAAAAGAAAAGATTTGGAAATCCCTACAACATTGGGACTCAAAATTATTCTCTACTGGTGGTAAGAAAATTCTGATTAAAGCAGTAGCTCAAGCTCAACCGATTTACTCTATGACCTGCTTCAGAATTCCCAAGGGTTTATGCAAGAAGATCAATTCGATGGTGGTTAATTTCTGGTGGGGCCACTCTTCTCAAGGGTCAAAAATTCATTGGAAAATTTGGGGAAGCCTATGCAAGTCCAAATCTTCAGGGGGGTTGAGGTTCAAAGTTTTAGAAGATTTTAACAAAGCCTTATTGGCCAAGCAGGGTTGGAGAATATTCAACAATCCCTCATCTTTATTGGCCTGTGTTCTAAAAGGAAAATATTTTCCTCATGTGACCTTCTGGGAAGCCCCTAGCTCAAGGAGGGCTTCAAAAATATGGAAGAGTATTCTTTGGGGGCGGGAACTACTGGAGAAAGGTACCAGAAGGAGGATTGGAGATGGCACTCAGATTAGCATTGATAAGTAATGGATTCCTACACCGAGCACCTTCAAGATCATCTCACCAGTCTCTGACGAACAGATAAGGAGGGTTGTTGAGTTCATCTCGAAAGAAAATGACTGGAACTTAGAAAAACTTCATGAAGTCTTCCTTCCAATTGAAATGTGGAGGAAATTCTAAAAATTTCGCTAAGTTCTAGGAAGCCTCATGATAAAATGATTTGACATTTTGCGAAGAATGGGGAGTACAGTGTAAAAAGTGGGTACTGGCTTCAAAACAAAGATGAACAACTTGCTGAAAATTCTCAAGTTGATAGTAATATGCAAATGTGGTTAAAGATATGGAGCCTCTGCATCCCCCCAAAAGTTAGAATTTTTTACTGAAAAATGGTTCAGAATGCTCTCCCAACTCATGATAACTTGCAAAAAAGAAAGGCTATTAATCAATCAGTTTGCTCAGAATGTTTGGAAGAGGTTGAGTCGAGGGTCCACGTAATGGTTAAATGTAACAAAGCTAGTGAAGTCTGGGATGCGGCAGCTCCTGGAAATATATGTGATGATTGTATGTTTCTTCTGCACCATGGTTCTTGGAATGAGCTTATCCTATATGCTGATTTGGGTGAATTACAAAAAATCATGATGATTTGTTGGGTTCTTTGAGAAGCAAGGAACAAATCTAGAGTGGGGAAACAAAGTATGTCCTCTGATGCCATTTTCTTCAAAGCCAAGAATGTCAGAAGAAAATACCAAAGTGTAGCCCCTCTTCCTCCTATCCAGCGCGTGAACAGAGATGTGAAATGGTCTCCTCCTCCTTTGGGGATGTTGAAACTAAATGTAGACACTAGTATCTGCATCAACTCGAGGACTATTGGTGTTACAACAATTTTTTTTTTCATGTGGGCTCAAAATTTTTCTATAAAAGCAACCAACTCGTTTTTTAGCTCACTTGTTCATCTTTTCACATTGAAGAGAGGGAAAGGAGCTTGGAGGAGAGGAAAAGAAGGGGAGAAGATAAAGGAGAGAGAAAAGGCTAGGGTTTGGGTGATTCTTGCCCAAGATCCCTCCAAGGTATCAATTTATTTCTCATGTTCTTCTTTCTATCTCTTTCATATGTGTTTGCAAGCTTAATTTTGACCTAAGGTTTGTATGAATCCCGGAATTTAAGGGAGTGGTGGAAAACCAATGTTTGACTTAGGCTTTGATTTTGTGATGTGTATCTAGATGGTATGGGGAGTCCATAAATAGTAAAACCCCCAATTTCTAACAAAAAATCGGTGGGGTTTCATGGATTTGACCTAAACTAGAATTTTAGGCCTGGGGTTTGCTATTCAAATTACATGTGATTTTTTATGAATAGATGGGTAATTGTGGATGTATGACACTCCAAATTACTGATTTTAATTAGTGAATACCCTATTGTAGTGTAATTTTGGTATAGGCCATGTAATTTGAGAATTTGCTCAAATTGGGGCTTTTGACCTAAACCAAGTCAATTGATTAAATTGACTTGAAAATTGTCTAATTTGACCCAAAATTGAATGAAATTATGGGTTTAGAATGGTTGGACGTGTTAAAATTGAATGACCTAGTTCAATTTGGCTTTATGCCTATTGTAGAGATTTTTTTCCCAAATTGGGGCATATGCTATGTATTGGCTTGAATTGGAGATTTTGACTTAGACTTGGTCAATTAATGAAATTGACTTGATAAATAGTCTAATTGACCCTAATTGTGATTGAATGTCATACATTCTAGTGGTTGGATCATGGGGATCAACCTATCACATTCAATTGAGTTAATTTTAGGTTAAATTGATATAAATTGGTTGAATTGAGCATTATGGGATTTAGCTCATGTGTATAACCAATTTATGAACTTAATTGGCTTTTGATTTGGGTTTGAACATGGCTTTTTTGACACACTATAGGCTAATTTTTCAGTTTGTGTAAACCATGTTATTTTCAGGGTTTTTGTGGTTGATCTAGAAATTCATTTAGTCAATTAGAGCCTTTAGTGCCTTGGGGTGAATTGTGGTGATTTGAGGCATCATAGTTCTTCTTGTGGAGTTGGAAATTTGATTGGCTAAACTTAGCCAATCAAGTGTGAGTGTTCTTTTACTTTTGAATTTCTTTATATGTGGCATTGTATTACTTAAACTGATTTGAATTGATACATATAAGTGTTATGCATGTTTTAATGTTCCATAAAATGTATTTGAGCATAATTATAGGGTTAGCAATTTAGTTGGGTCTTCTAGTTGAGATTTCCCTTGGAAAGTCTCATAAGTCTACTGGTGATCCCTAATTGTGGACCTAACAGAGGGTTTTATGGCTTGTGTATAGGTAGGTTAGCTTAGGCTAATCCTACGTGCTGCACGACCCAAAAAATCCTATTAGAATACGAGTATTATGTGTTGGATAGGGCACTGTGTATCGTGCATCAGGCCCTTGATTGTCCTTGCTCAGGAGGTGTTAGGATTGCATGTGTATGATTATAAATGATATGCATTGTCTTGTTTATGACATGATGCATTATATTGACATGTATGTAATTTTAATTCATCACTACGATACTTTAGATGTTTTTATGATCTTGCCATGATTTTTATAAATGCACGTATATTGCCACTTGTAGATGACATTCACTGAGCTTGTTGTAGCTCAAACCTCACCCTTTTCTTTCAGGATCTGATAGGAAGGGTAAAAGACTGCAGAACATTCCTTAGTTTTTATTGATGTAAGTGTTATATATTTTCTTTTGTATTTTAATATTATGTACATGATAATACTTAGTATATGTATATTTAACACATAGATGGGATGTGTTGGGTTTTGTATATTTTGTCGATATAAGAAATTTTATTTTTGGTAAATTTAGAGATATAATATATTTATTCATTGTTGATTATGTTTAGATGGATGTTATATTAGGATTATATTTTATTGGGTTTAGTATTGTATTAGGCTGACGGGATACTGGGTGTACCGATAAAAGATATATTTGAGGGTTTTGTGTAGGTCATGACGTTACGTATTATAAGTCGCGGCATTGCATTTTCAAAAAAACAAAAAAAACAAAACATCTTGTATATGAAAAAGCTTGGGAGGTCTTTATCAAATTAATTAAAGGTTGATTATGACTACAGGTACTGTGCGTCCAACTTGTTTTTTGTCTTCCTTTTTTTCCTCTTTGGGCAACTTTAATTTTATTGTACCAATAGCTATGTCTTGGAGTTGAAGTTGAACTCAATCATATTGGAAATATCACAATCATCTATTTAATTTATATTTTAAATTAATTTAAGAAGATAAAACATATTTGTGCCCAATGAGCATCATATATGCATGCATATGGCGTTGACTACATGGTATAGCAACAGTCTTCACAGATTATATAGTTTTTTATTTAATCAACTAGGTAAATTCTCAAGTTGAGAGGTGGAGTCACATGAGAGGTGGAGTCACATGTAATAACAAGGTATCGCTTAAGAATCACTCTTTCAAAGTAGCAAGTTGTCTCCTATTTGCTATTTAAAAGAACTTAGGAAAAGACTCGTCTAACTAAACTAGATCAATTGCTATGGAGATCGGAGACAAAAATTGTAGATCAAGGCTAGAGTTTCACTTTATGTCCTTAATATAATTTTCTTCTGTTAAAGTACTAACGGTCTATGATAATTGTCTCCTAGGATACAACGATCTTCCTCTTGTTATTCCAACACTACAATAATCAAGATATTTTAACCAATATTGTTAGTAAACTTCCACAAAATAAATTTGAAAATAGAGAAGAACGAAAGAGGAGGATGTTTTGAGAATTCTAATATTTTTAGATGATTTTTTTGAGTTCTGGAGGGGCCTATTTATAAGCTTTTGGTAGTTGTTGATGGTGTCTATTTGTGCCTCGTCGGATCACGTTCGATCGTTGTGGGCATGATCTGACGATTTTGATGGGATCACCCGATCTCACATCGTTGAATAGTGCTTGCGCGATCCAACGACTCCGATCACTTAACCAAATTCATCGAACCTAGACGCACCCACTATTTATCGTATTTGGACACCTCCATCGAACGATCTACATGCAACCTTTACGAAAACACCCGATATGCTTGCGAGATCCAGCAGCTCCCTGGATGCACCCACCATTCATCGTATATGGACACCCCCAACGAACAATCCATATATCACCTCCATGGATGCATCCGATTCGTTCGATTTGCCTCGGTTTTCAAAAATAGAAAGCTCATCAGCTCTTCGAGACGATGCGCACGTGCGAAGTGCAAAGTGCACGTTGTGCGCCCTATGTCGCTTAATCGCTCTAAGGCTTTGTTTAACTACTTGAATCTTAAGACATGTGTAGTTGTGTAGTTATTTTTTATATAGTGAGTTTTGTTATTTTAGTTTTCTCATGTAGGACAAAACTATTGTACACATTACACACACAACATTAACATATCAACTAGGCTATTTTAGTTTTAATTTTTCATTCATATTAAAATGAGTATGGTCAAATAATTATATATTCTTAATCTCTACATTTTACAGATTAACTTTTAATTTATTTGGTCCCACTTAAAATCACATGTGGGTTCCACTTAAAATTTAGCTCAAAGTTAATGAAAAATCATGATTTAATACCCATTTAATACCCATTTTTCCAACATATACATTGGCACATATCGTATAAAGTTAAAAATAGAATGTTAAGGGTAAAATTAAAAAATATAAGAAGAGAAAACTAGGAAGAAAGCATTTGAGTACATAACTTATGAGTTATGATGCATGCATCGTACGTGTTGACAGTTGAACATACGTACAGGTATCACCTATTATAAATATTTTTAATATGAAATGTATCTACCGACAAGAAAGAGAATCATAACCCTTTAATTAACCTAAGGCCATATTCGTTTAATGAAGACATTTCAATTTGAACAAGTACAACTATCGCTGAATAAAAAAAAATAAAAAGACAATAATTAGGGGAGAAGAGTACATGAAGAAGATAACCCACCTACACACGCATATATCTGAAGACTTTCTAGATATATATATATATATAGTATTCTCAATAAAATTGCGTTTAATATTGATCAGTAAATATATATATATATATATATATATATATATATGATATATCTTTGGGAGGAGAAGGGAGGGGGGGAGACAGGACAGCTAGCCATGCATGGATATGGATAAGCCCCCCTGAACTGTTTAAAAACACAGCAACTTCATGCTAGCTGTAACCTCTGTAACTTGGTACCTGGTACAGCGTAAACGACACCAATATTATTTAAAAGTGATATCAAAGACTGTATGAGTTTGTGCTCCAGATCAGGTGAATAACAGTGACATAAGCTGCAGAGAATTAGGGTGACCCACATAAAGTGCAAAGGCCACTGGTAAGGCAAAACCATTTCCGATTTCTCTTATTCAATTAGATTTTTATATAATTTAAAAATAGTTTTATAATGTACCCAAGAAGACAAGCACCTGCACATATATCTAAGGCTGACTAGATATATTTATTTTTAAATTGCTTATATTATTGATTGGACAGCTGTCATGGATGTGGATAAGCATGGGGAAGCATCTGACCTTGTTAAGGAAACCGACTTCATATTTCTATCATTCTATGTTATAACTTGGGACATTGCAATAAAAAATTGTCCTAACTTGAACATTGAGATTGAGGGACCAGAGAGACTGTGGTTTTTTGTGGTCTACGGCGGAATTGCAGTACCATAAGCAACGGATAAAGCATGCATGACCCACAAAAAGTGCAATGACACACTGTGTGGGGCAAAACAGCTTCTAGGGATTGTCTTATTGGATTAGGGCCCTGTTTGGTGCCCTCCATTTCTTCGACATTGTGGCACAAAAGACAAAGAAACGCACAGTTAGCCTGTTTGGGATTTTTTTTTTAATGCAATTTTTGTGTAATTTTCAAAAAGCTCGCTCTCCTCCTTCTTCTTCTTCTTCTTCTTCTTCTTCTTCTTCTTTTTTTTTTTTTTTTTTTTTTTTTCTTCAGGTGTTAGCGTTTGGAAAAAGTTTATTTCGCCCGCGATGCCACCGCTGTTCCAAACAAGGCCTAGGATTGGTTACTTCAGCCATGACCCAAAATGCTACTCTCATGGACATTTTGGGGACTTTTTTTTTTTAATCCATTTATGATTTTAGTATTTTTTTTTCTTGAAAGAAATTCTATTGAAAAAATATTATTGAGAAATTTTTTTTTATAGTATAATGGTAAAAAAATGAAAGGATCGAGAAACCATTTTCTCGGTTCTTTTGCCAACTAACACTAAAATTTATAATTTCTTTAGGCCTTGTCTGATAGCTAAGAAAAGTTTTGTAAAAAAATTTCTTGTAATTGTTTGATTGTATATAAAAAAATATTTTTTTTACGCTCTTATAATGTAAAATGTTTTTTTGGATAATCAAAAATTTCATAAAAAAAACAAACGTGAATATAATCAACAATACTAAAAGTTTTCTTACATCTACGGATATTAAATTTTTGGTAAGAAAATAAGGGGGTTGAGATAATTTTTCTTGAAAAAATATTGACAGTCAAATGCACAACTTTTTTACTTTTTTAAAAAAATCTTTTATGTTTTCATTAATCAAACAGGGCCTTGGAGAAAATTACAAATTTTCTCTAGAAAATCTTCAGCAACCAATATTAAAAAAAAAAAAGTAGAATTATTCATAAAGGCATGAAGTGAGCCAAACTATAAGCAAAATTAGAGCTTGGATAAGTATTCTTCAAGTTGTTTCACGAAATTAGAAGTTATTGCATGAGTAACAATATATAATATATATGTTCATCTAATCAAGACCTTATTTAATAATTGCAGGATTCAAATTGATACTAGATCCATCAAACTCTATCACGCATTTTTTGGGATCTGTGCTTATCCAATGTAAATGTGATTGTTACTATAAGTAAACAATGAGATTAATAATTATTAGGCTTTGAATGTTTAATACTTATATAGTCAAGGACAAAAATAATTTATTTAATTATTTCATATTTTTCATAAACAATTATGTTGATAAGTTTTAACTATATGCCAAACCTAATATTTTATTAAAATTCAACTCTTGATTTTTATTTGCTTAAGTATTTACTTTATATTACTTTCATTTTTTTTTATAATTTTTGAATTAATTTATTAATTTACAAAATAGGTTGGCAGCTTGGAACGGTTCAACCGACTTTGGCCCCTGAGGTTCAAGATGTCACCATAGGGGAAGGCTACGCTAGAAGTAGGGGTGTATGCAACCATATCAACCCGATCAAATTCGACCATTTCGGGTCAGGTTTAATTGATATGTCGGGTTGGTCGAATTAATTTTTTAGCAACCCGATCATACTTGACCCGACCCGATCTCTTAAAATTTATAAACATATTATATATATATATACATGTATGTATATATAATAAAGATACTAAAAAAATTATTACATACAAGGTCTCTAATTAAGAAAGCTCATAACCCTCAACTATTTTTTTTGAATTGTTAGGTTAGATGATAAAAAAAATTAGATAAGAATCATAAGATGAGTGCTTGAGACTAAAAGAAAAAAATTTTTATTTTAGTCTTGCATTGTTTGTTAGGAAGAATGAGAGACTCTCCTTCTCTATAAAGCCCATAAACTTCATATTCATCATCATTCTTAGAAGTCAAATTTAAGACTACTTTAGCTTGTATATATATGTGAGTTTTTTCAAAAAGTAGAAATCTCGTCTTTTAAAATTTAAATAGCAGTTTAATAAGCTGTCACATGATAATCCAACATATTTTATTACTAATAAAAGTTTAAATAGTAGTTATTAAGCTTTAAAAAAAATTGAATTATTTAATGAGGGTCTAACCCGATTGACCCGATCGGACCTTAGGTCGGGTGGCATCAGGTTGGACTCGTTGCCACCCGACCTCATTGGATCGGACGGGTTTAAGGGCAAAAATTTAATTCGACTTGATCCGATCCGATTTCACCCCTAGCTAGAAGGGGGTTCAGGGGCACTCCCAAGCTAAATACTTCCTAAACTGAAGGAAGCCCACGGTCAATAATATCTTTACCATCTAAAGTAACTATGTGTCCAAGAACGCCTTGCATTGACGAGTGATACAGACCCATATTGACTATGATGAGGTCTTTTCTTGTAGCAGTACATGTTTTTTTTCCAATTTATTATTACATGAATTGCTGAAAACGACATGAAGTTCATCCAAATTTGTTTCAAATGGAATGAATTAATTTTAAATATGTTATAATATTTTAACATTATAGTTAATATAATTATTATCTTATATTTAAAAAACTATCTGCCCTTTAGTTGCAAACTTATATATATTTTACAATGGGAATGATGGATGCCAAGTCACAGACTCACAGCCCAAAGTGCTTCTTTTAAACTGGACTGGGCATGGAAGCTTACACGTAAAAGAAGATCCGATAAGTAACCTCTTATTGGGCCATTTTATGTGGGCTATGGAAAATTAAATTCAGAGCCCAAAATCCGAATAGTGCGTATCGTAGGTGCGAAGCACCGAAGCCTCAAGCATATTGGGTTCTCTGTTCTCTCTTTTCACGAGAATTGCTAGCTGTGCCTTATTCTGCAAGCCTTTTCTTCAACAATGGCAGCCAATTTCTGGGCTTCGTCTCACTAGTAATTTTCAATTGTTTTTTTTTAAAAAAAATTTCTTGAAAATTTTCTGTATCTTTGATCTTATTTTTTGATTAATCTTTTTTTTTTGCTTTATTATTATTATTATTATTATTATTATTATTATTATTATTATTCTGATTTGTTGGTGTGCAGCAAACAGCTTTTGGATCAAGAAGATGTGGATGTGGTGCACTCTCCTGATAAGGAAAAGGGTCTCACTCTTGAAGAATTCAAATTAATTAAGATGCAGATGGCTAATTGTAAATACACACCCACAATCTCTCTCTGTCTACATATATCTTTCATTGTTTTAATTTCTTACTTTGATTGAGATGGGTTGTTCTAAATTTTTTAGTTGTTTGATCTGGGTATGGGTATTTGGGGATTTGAGGATTTTATGTATTTTGTGATTGTGGGTTCTTGAGTTTTTGTTGATTAGTGAAATTTATTTGTAGTTTTAAGCATCTGGGTTCTGGTGTTTACTGGAAAAAAATCCAATCTTTTGGTTGGTTGTGAAATTGCAGGAGGAGGTTATTCGATGAGGGTTTTGGGTTATCCAAATTTTGTGAAGTTCTTTGTTTAGGTTTTGGCTTATCTTTTGGTTGTGATTGTGTACGATTTTATGTGAGGTAGGATTTTATTTGAGCTTATTGGATCTGGGTTCATGTGATTAGATGCGTCTCTGATTGTGAATTACTATAATTATATGTTAAATTTTATGTTTTAATTTGAGTTTGCTCCTTCTGCTTAACTCTTTCTTGGTAACTGAAATTGTATACCTCTCTTTTGTATTCATTGGTCATTTGTGGACTTCCCACATCTGGTTTTAGGCCATTGAGTCGATTTTGTTAAATTTAAAGCTTTTCTTTTTGTATCACCATCACCTTTCTGCAGTGTAGGGAGTAAGGTAGCATGCATCAACTACCTTGCGATAGTGGGAGCCTCATGCGCTGCTTATGCTCTCTTCAATTGTTTCTTTTTAAAGTTTAGGTTGATGACGTTCTGATTCTTTAATTCAAATATATAGCACTTTATTAAGAGTGTAGCATGGTTGTCAAATTCATGAATCTAAATCTAATTGCTTGGAGCTCTAGTGATTAGTGAATCGAACCAAAATTTGGATTACTGAATTTTAAGGTTCAAGATAAAAATAAGAATCGTGTATATCGTCTTTTTACTAGACCCTGTGCATTGGTTATATGCTCTTTTTTATGATTGAAGACTTCTGATATGAGGCCACTCATCCCTTTTAGATATCTTTAATAGCGGTTTGGCCACAAAAAAGGGAAAGAAAACAATACCTCAATATGTGGGTCAACGAACACAATACATCTTACATCAACAGATAATGCAAACCAAAAAAGAACTACTAATTTACATGGACTAGATACCCGGCTTTTCTATTGCAGAAAATCTAGTAACCAGCAACATTTTTAACCTTTTTGTTCTGGCTAAAAGTTCCGCCCTCCATGACATTTGTGGCATACAATGTTTTAAAAGGCAAGGGGATTTTGGCTTGAGGTGGGTAGTTGGGAGTTGGGACGGTGAATATTCAGAGTGCTTTATAAATGATTTTTTTATTACAAACATATTAAATAACTCTAGAAGAGGTAAATGATTTATTACTATAGCATATAACCCATGACCTAGAAGTTATGAGTTCTAATATGGAAACAACCTCTTCTCAATGTAGCAATAAGGCTAATTACACAATTCCTTCCCTAGACCCCACAATTGTGAGAGCTTTGTGCACTAGTTAACCATTAGCCAATGCATGGGGCTACTACTATTGTATAGTCTGGGGAAGGGACGTACGTAGACAACCTTACCCTACACCATAGGGAGGCTACTTCCAGATTCTTAGATTCTCTTTTTCACTAAATTTTCTTGGGTAATTGCTCTATTATGAAACCTTGGTTCCTTAAGAAGTTTTAAGTTCAATAATTATTTTGGAGGTTAGCCAATCATCGTTATGCTCAATATCTAGGCATACATTCACTCATGTAATAAACTAAGGAAATATACCTTGGACAATGCTATTTAGCCTATTTCCCACCATCAATAAGTTGTTTGGAAAACTGAGGCTTATGTTAGAGACATTAATGCTCTATATATGGTACATGATGAGAAGTAGCTATGTTTGCCTATGTACTCACATTAGATATAATGTAGCTAGTTGGTTTTTGTTTCACCTTTCACTAGTATATGTTAATCCTTATGTTTGACTATATTTTTGAATTAAATATGATGCCTTCAAATGCTTTAGATTTGGAGTTTCAATCAGACCAGAACTTCATACAAAGTAAGATGAATTTTCCTTTCCCTTAAATGAAGAGGCGCGAAGTGTCTAATTTTCTATTTGAAGCAAATATGAAATGTTTTGTTTCAGTCAATTATGAGTTTTAAAATTTCCTTTATTGGAGTTATTGCTGTTTTAATTGCATGTTGAATCTTCCTAAAACAAATATTCTCACAATAAACAATCTCCCTACAATTAATTTCATTTCCTTGTTCTTTATTCTTTTACAAATATGTCTCTTGCCTTCTGATTTTGTATTTGTTGATGAACTTGTTCAATTGAATTCTTTTCTACATTTAGTAATTTCCGAAAATTGTTTCAGATATTTGGAAGCTGGCTCAGTTTGTTAAAGTGAGGCAAAGGTTTGATCTCTTGTTTTATTTAACTATGACGAAATTTACAAAGTTTAACCATAACATTTTTATAATGGATAAACAATAATATGCATTAACGTTTTATACTTCAAGAAACCATAGATGTTTCCTCTCATTAAGAAGTTTTTACCATGCCAAAATATTCTCCCAAGACTCACGTGATTTTTTTATTTTTTTTTAGTCCTGTGTTTAAATTTGGACTTCTTCCTATTATCTTTGGCACACTAGAAATTATTCATTCCTTAAATTTGTTGAGAATTCATATTTGTAATTGTAATTGGTAATGCTACTGCATGGATATGATTGCTCTGAATAACAAGTTAGGAATTTTTAAAAGAAAATGATATTAAACATTTGATACAAACTGATCAATCTCAGTTGACCCCGAAAGTTCATCCTATTGGCAGAACAATGAGCATCATGGTATCACCAATTCAAGTGTTTTAATGGTCATTTACTTTTTTTTGCTGGAAATTTTAGATCTTGCTTTATTTCTAAAATATGTTTTCCATGTTATCTCAACAGCTGTGCTATGTTGTAGAGACATTGTGCTTAAAATTCCATAAAGACATTCTTAGTTTAATTTTCAACTTAATAAACATATGAAATTCTTTCATTATGTTACATCGTTTCTTGTTATTTCCTCATTGAAGTAAATAAACACTTGTTTCTTACTGTCAGATTTTTACAAATCCCCATTTGATTCCTAATCACAAATTCAAACATTCAGGGTTGTAGCTACTGCTGTTACTTACATGAGACGTGTCTATACAAGGTATGCAGCTCAGATATGAAAGTCGTTCACCTTCCATTTTTTGCATAGGCTAGTAATTATTGTTATATTTGTTGTTATTTTATTCTCCAATACTTAGTTATGTACTTGCATTCACTGAATCGCTATCTATCTCTTTGGAATCAAGAGAATCATATAATTTGCTTGCACAAGAATGATTGTGCTACTGCCAGCAACAAATATCTCCTAGTAAAAAGTGATGAATTTAGATTTCTGTATGTTGCCTGTTGGCATATGATGATGATTCTGAATACTATCTATTGTATACAATTCTACTCTTGCTTTCTCGAGGAAGTTGTTCTTCCGAACTATCTATAAGCAGGTAACGGTCTCATAAAATTCAAACATATCCACGACAATTTAGCCAAATTAAGTCTTTTTATTTGGGATCCTGTCGTAGGTTAATTTGCAACTAAATAATGAAAACATAGATCTGCCTCATTCTGATAGACATTAAGTGTGCAAGTTCTAAAGCTAGAAAACATGTCTAATCCTTGTTTATTTTTTGCCATGTCTTGAAGTCTATATTTATTAATTGAAGTGAGAGAAGAAATATGTAATAAGGAATAACACACTATATTGTATTATTATGTTATGATACTTGTTAATCAGCCCCCTTTTCTATTCATTTTTGGGTATTGTTATTTTGTAATGTTCCTCCAGTTCTTATAACATAGGTTTTTAAATTTTTATTGAATATCACTCTTTGTCATGGCTATTAGTAGTAATCATGTTTACATTGGTTTTATCTGCATTCAATGATGCCTATAGTTGATCTTAATTACCTTTTCAACTTCTCTTTTAGAAAAAGTATGTCAGAATATGATCCACGTCTAGTGGCTCCAACATGCTTGTACTTGGCATCAAAAGCAGAGGAGAGCACAGTGCAGGCTAGACTTCTTGTATTTTACATCAAAAAACAATGTAAATGTTTGTTAGTACTTCAGCTGAGTTGAATTTGCTTGTATCATTTTCTGCCTTCTTACTTCTTGGTGCAATCTTTTGCCAATTCTCAGTAGTCCTTTTTTTTTGCTTTGCAGATAATGACGAAAAGTATCGGTTTGAAATCAAAGATATACTTGAAATGGAAATGAAGATTCTTGAAGCCCTTGACTATTACTTGGTCGTTTACCATCCTTATCATCCTCTTTCCCTGTAAGTTATCTGATACGCTGAACTGCATTTGGTCTTCGATGTCTCTACATTGAGTAGAAAGGGGTGACTTTCACTTCATCTTAAATTTCCTTAATTAAAAATTGTGTTTCATTTGGGTAAGTTCAATTCAATGTCGTCAAGGAAATGCTTGAGCGATAACAGTTAAATAAAACCCATAATTTACACTTATAATATTATTGCATTTCACATTGACTATTTTAAGCTTTTGAAACTTAGATAACTTAAATACATCGTAGGTTTTAAAAAAAAAAAAAAGCAGCCTGGTGCATGAAGCTCTCGCCAATGTGGGGTCCAAGGGAAGGGTCGGACCACATTTGAGTCTATTGTATGCAGCTTTACCTTACTTCACAAAAAGTAGTTTCTACGACTCGAACCTGTGACCACATGGTCACACGGCAACAACTCTTATTGTTGTGCCAAGGCTCCCCTTTAAATATATTGTAGGTAAAGCTTTTTAATATGTTATATATATTTCTAAACTCAAATCCTTAAAAGAATAGCTATAAGATCTCAAAAGATGTCTTATTATTTACTTGTTGAATAAAAAAGGCGAACTTAGTGCACAAAGATCTTGCCTTTGGTGCTTGTGGAAGGGACGGTGTATATAGCTGTACCCTGCATTACATGGAGGCTATTTTCAAATTTGAACTTGTGACCTCAAATAGTAATTGAAAAAACATGTTGATTTTTTAAGATAAAAATCATTCTAGTTTTCACTTATATATTGTAGGAAAATAATATATAAAAATGGAAGAGAAGGTTGAGGTATTCTTTTTATACCTTGTGAAATTTTGTTAAGAGCGAGAAATTTTTAAAAGTAATAGCTAAGCCACTTCCTGCCTAGAGAACTACATAGGTGATTCCAAGAGAAAATCCGTTTGGCAATGACCTAGTCAATGCCCAAGGAACGCCCCATAACCCTTCAATTTAAAGCACTTTATAAAAATAAAATTCAGCATTTCAGAGAAGATAAGATACATTCTAGAACATTTTGATATCACACAAAATGATAGAAGATGCATGTTGACAACACTTACCACTGTGTTATAGAAACTATAATTGCACATATGCATGATTAATAATGGTAAATGATGTATAAATGCAACTTTTTTAAATATATGAATGATTGGAGATATAACAAAATCAGTGTTGTCGAGGTATCAAGAAGGTGTTTGAGTGATTTACCTTATTAGATAGATGGTGCCTAGTCATTGCATGCTCAACTCAACTAAGCCTTTTTCCAGTTACATAGGGTTGGCAACGTGAATTCGCTTCCTCCACTCCATTTGTTCCAAGGCTAAGTTGACACTTAAATTGCGAATAGTCATATTTTTCTTAATTATTTATATCAATATTTTTTAGGTCTTCCTCTAGTTCTATCATTATCGTGGGTTGTTGATAGGTCACATTTCCTTACTGGTGCATCTAAAAGTCTTCATTGTATGTGTTCAAACTACCTTAATCAGCTTTCTCTCATCTTATCTCCAATTGGGGCTACTCCTACTGTTTATCGAATGAGTTCTTTTTCTAATTTTATCTTTTCATGTTTTATCATATATCCATCTTGACATTTATATTTCTGTAAACTTGATTTATTCATGTCTTGTTTCCTTATTGCCCAATATTCTGTTCCATGGAGCATGGTTGGCCTAATAACGATTTTATAAAATTTTCCCTTCAACTTCAGTGGGATGCATAGATCATAAATATTCCAAAAGCACTTCTCCACTAAGGCCATCTTGCTAAGCTCTATGATTCATCTCCTCACCTTTTTCTCCTTCTTGATGAATAATGGATCCCAAATTCCTAAATCTTCACAGTCTCTTCTTCTGTATTTCTATTTCCAATAAAATTACTTTTAATCTTTTCAATCTTAGGCCTACCAATTTTGAACCCTTTAGATTTTAGAGCCTCTCTCCAAATCTTTAACTTAGCATTTACTCTAAATTTAGTTCCATCAATCAGCACAATATCAGCAGCAACTAACATACACCATGGAACACTTTCTTGAACATGCTTAGTCAATTCATCCATAACTAATGCAAAAAAAGAGATCAAACATAGCTCAATGGATGGTGTATCTATTTCCTAAACAAAAAGTCGTAGGTTTGATCCCTACCTAGCGCAATTTATTTAACCCATTGAATATATTTGCATATCTTTAAACACAATCAATCTCAAGCACGGGTAAAAGAGGAAGGTAGCATTAGATAGTTGGCAGCCAACATAAAAAGACTTTGTCAAATTATTAATGACATTGAATGGGGAATAATGCTTTAAGGTTTGGAAATTTGAATAACTTCAATACATCTTAAGAAAAGTCTTTTAAACTTGTTGTAAACAATTTTGGACTTAAAATCTTAAAGAAAAGCTATATCATCTTGAAAGATGTCTCGTCATTTGCTAGTTGAATATATTTTTTATAAATAAAAAGAAAAATATTGACTTTTTAATATAAACAAATATTTGTGGTTTGACTTGTATTCTTGTGAGAAATAATATATAAAATTGGAAGAAAAGGTTCAGACGTCCTTTTTGTATCTCGTTAACATGCTTCTATAAATTATTGAGTGCTTAAAACTTTAAAACTTAAAGAGACGGCCATTACTCAACTGGAGAACTACTTGGGTGATTTGAAGTAGAAGTGCCTAGCAATGGCTTAGTTCATGCCTTGGGAATGCCTACGTTGATCAAAATTACTTCTTGATTTATTATTATAGAAGTAAACAAGAGCTAATAAAATCAATTGTTTCTGATAACCCAGTTGGTCCACACCTTAGAGGTGCTTTTAAATTGAGGACGAAAATTGGAGTTTCCTTGAAATTTTGGTAATCTTTCCCAATCAGAAAGATAAACAGCATTTCTTTTCTTACCTCTTTTAGCAATCTCTCTCTGGTTCATTGCGTTTGATAGCTTCTAAATTTTGTTATGGGAATGTTATTTTGGCAATTTTTTTCATCAGTTGCTTTTGTTTCCCTCTCTTTTGACAGGTTTCTTCAGGATGCAGTGCTGACAGACTTGACTCACTTAGTCTGGTAAGAATTATATGCCAATAATATTCTATTCTAAACTGTATATGTGGCAGTTTGCCTTCATGAGGTGTTTCATAAGCCCCAAGGCTGTTTTAGGCATAAGCATCAAAGTTTTAAAGGAAGCTCTCTAAATAATCATGTAACAAGTTTCTAAACAATGTAATCTTCCATGGCAAAATTAATCCTCGGTCACTCCCTTCTGTGCTCTCCCCACTAAGTTTTTGTGGACTACGGGGGGAGAGCTATGAGTCCATTCCCTTCGTCCTACTGAAATAGTGGATTAATGTGTATCTCTTTAAAGGTAGGGGGAGCACTCCCTACACCCGTAGTTGGGGGAGTTCCCCTAAACGCACAACTGAAATCTTCTTTAGACTTCAGTCATCATATAAAGTGTTTGTAGTTAATACAATGGAAGAAGTCCACAATAGCAGGCTTGTACATTATATGCAACACTTAATAGCACAACATTCCAGATTCCTCGATTTCTGCAGGGCTCGCTCAAATAAATGTACGTTCTAAAATGATCATATACTTCCTTTTATGTTAAGAGGATATTGAAGTGCTCTTAGACCCATATCTTGACTGAAGTGGATAGATATCTAGCTGTATGATAAAATTGAGCTTCTAAGGTCTAAATGAGTTGTACTGTATGGTTGTTGAATCTGATGAACTGAGCTTTTGTCGTAGCCAAATCTATCAATTCTTAGTGATTTACAAACTTTGTAAAAAATCCCTGTTTCTTTTCCTCTAATGAACCATTTCCTCATTGCTGGATTTTTTTTTTTGTTGTTGTTGTTCTATGATATCTTGGCCTCATAGACTACCCAATTAGTTCCTTGAGGTGTCCATGAACCTTGTTATTTTCACACACTAGAAACTTTATGGGGAGTGGCCTACTATATTAAAAAAAAAAAAAAAAAAAAAACACCTTCCATCTCTAATTGAGAGGAAATGGAAGTGAAAAATTGCAAACAAGTCAAGACAAGAAAGCCAGCCTCACAAAGTATAATACAATAAGACAAAGAATAGAAGAAAGCCGGGAAAAAAAGAAAACCGATGACTCCACATAATTTGAGCCTCTGTGCAATTTGCTCAATAAAAGCAATGAGGCTAGAATCCTAAGAATGATGGAATGTAGGGTTTCCTTTTTATAACTTGATGAGCTAGCTATTTTCCTTTGAGATTATAATATGCTTTGATTTCCAAAGTCATAATCTGCACTGTGATGAATCACAAACTTAATCTTGATCATCTGATGCAATTCAAGTCATTTGGAATGAAAAGCCCTCATGACCTAACAAGCCATTTTGAACAATTGCAGGGGTATTGTTAATGATACCTACAAGATGGATCTCATTCTTGTCCACCCTCCATATATGATAGCATTAGCCTGTATATATATTGGAAGCGTACTCAAAGAAAAAGACACCACCTCGTGGTTTGAAGAACTCCGTGTTGATATGAATGTGGTAAGTATTCCAAGTTTTTTTTTTTTTCTTTTCTGGAATTTGCCTTATTTGACACCTTGTTCGACGTTCATATAAAGTGTGTGACTCACACTTTATGTTCCATTGTGATGCAAAAATATTGGGTGTTTTATATAGGTGTGATGTAGTAGATTATTCAGTGAATGTATACCAAGGAAATTTATGTTCATAGAAAAGAGAAAAAAAAGATGAATATGGTATTGAATGGGAAGACCACATGATAAAATGATTGTTATGATGTTCTTGAGTCATTTTTATTATTGTTGCATTCAACTGCCAACTTAAGACCCATATGATGTTGGGTCAAGTCGTTCGGCATACATATATACATGCACATAGTGATCCAAATGGCATTAATAGAATGATGTTAAGTTCCATGAAACCAACTCTCAGTTGATTGAGAGGCTCGGGGCACTCGTCTCAAGAAACAAGGTCATGAATTCGACTCTCCACTAGCGTTGGCCACTGAGGCATCTCCTGCTCGAGCAATTAGGAGCCCAAGGGATTAGTCGGACCAGATACCCGGATATCCTCGATTATCGGAAAAAAAAAAATGTCAAAGTTTTATTAAGAAATTTCAGGCTGGTTATAAGATTTGGTGGAGAATTTCTGATCTGAATTTGTTTGAAAATGCAGGTAAAGAACATATCAATGGAGATATTAGACTTCTATGACAACAACAGAGGTATAATGGAGGAGAGGGTCAATGCTGCTCTCAACAAGTTAGCTTTGAAGCCTTAAATCACTGCTTCAGCCTCAGCTTCTCCAATTCAGAGTTATTATCATTATGTCTTTTTTTTTTCTTTTTTTTTCTTGGTTTAAACATGATGAATGTAGGGAAAAAATATCTCTATTTAATGAAATGCTATTAGATCAAATCACAAAGACATTAAAAAAAGTTGATATATAAAAAGATAATTCTAAACGAAGGCTAATATTATTTTCTTCAGTTTATTATTGTAAAGTATCCCTTTTGAATAATCATTTTAACAGTTTCACTTTTTCTCAGTGAAAATAGTTAGTTAAAATTGATTATAATTAAATGGAGGAATTATTGTTAATAAATAATAAGTTTGTAATATTCGTGCAATTCAGGGGGTTTTATTTTAATTATTATAAAATTATATAATAAGTCAAATAAATTATAAAACTTTTATAAAGTATTTAATGAAAAATAAATATTTGAATCAAAGTTCTATATATATATAGGTAGACACGGAGGTGATTAATATGAATAGGAGGTTAAAGAAAGGAATCAATTGAAATATTTGAATCAAAGTTATTTTTATATTTTTATAGTTTAAAAATTAATAACTTAAATTATTTACATAGGTAGAGACGTTGGGAAGGAGTGATTTGTAAGGGAAGAAAAAATTAACATTTTTTATATTTAAATAAAATAATAATTTAGAATTATATAATTACTTATAATTTATATTACTATAATAAAAATACTTTGAGTAATTGACGGTAAAACTTTTTTTCTACTGAACGCAGCCATTGTAGACATATATACCCTTTTGACTACATGATATACCACATACGGGCTTTCTATTTATTTTATTTTTTTTCTACTTAAAAAACCGATTATAATTTCTCAAATAATCCTTTTTATTTACGGACTCAATTAAATAGAAAGTATTCTAATTTTCACTGACCCTTAAGATCAATACACAAACCCAAATCCAACGGCCGAAATCATCTCTCTCGTACAGATTACTTATGCTACAACACTTCCTTTTTTAACATAAACTCTTTCTTTTCACTCTATAAATCCTAATCTCTCTTCTGTATCTCTCTCCTTGTAAATATTCTTCTTCTTCTTCTTCTTCTTCTTCTTCTTCTTCTTCTAAGAGCATACGATTGAACAACTTGACATCAACATGAATTTGATGGAGAAATCGGCGACAGCAGAAGGCCCGTCGTCTTCGTCGTCGTCGCAACTTGAAGTAATCAACATGATCAATTTGAGGGAAAAATCGGTAATGGTGGGATCAGCAGGTGTTGAGCAAAGCAATGTGATTAATAATAATAATGGAGAAAGTTCGAGGTATGTTTTCAGATAAGAGCACCAGGAGATTCTATTATCTTTTCTCCTCTCTCTCATGTTTTATTAGTCAAGTCTTCAGTTTCTTCTACTGTCATTATAACTGTCATTGTAACTGTCACTCTTCTTCTTCTTCAAGGGTAGCATGGGCCTCTAGCCTCTGCTACTTTTAACTGTCACTGTAACTGCCGCTTCTTAATTATATAAGTAACTGATGCTAATGGCTTTGTTATCTAAGAAATTTCATTATAATTAACTAAGGTTTTTTTTTTTTTTTTTTTTTTTTTTTTTTCAGTACTGATGCTAATGGCATTTTTATGTTGTTTTTTCTATCAATTTCTCCTTGTTTTTGAGTTATTAGATCCTGAGTGATGTTTAAGTTTCCTGTTTCAGTAACTTTTAACTGCCATTTCTTGCAATGCCAATTTTATGGTTAATAGAAAAAGGTTTTAATCTTTTAATAATAATAATAATAATAATAATAATAATAATATTATTATTATTATTATTATTATTATTATTATTATTATACCAACATGGGGTTAGTTCGCTCATTCAAGGAGCAAACTACGAGATGCGATTGAGGAACTCATTTTAAAATTAAGTCCGTCCTTGTCCATTCCTGTTGGGAGAGGTGCCCTTGCTCCTTCAAATCCTCGAATTCAAAAGGATTAATCTTGTCCCAAAAGAGAGGAGGACATCTGTCGGGTGTTGTAATTAGACATAATTTTTATTGTGATTTGTGTGACTCCACAGTATTACTAAATTGGCATGTGTTTAGGATAAAGTCGTGTTTAGGAGAGCTTTTGCAAAAGTGTTTTTTTGAAAAACAATTCTGGTAAAAGCATTTTTGAAAAAAGGTGATCCCTCTCAGTTTCTTCTAAAAGCACAAAACTATTTTTTCTTACACAATTTTGTTAGAAGTAAGTGTAGTCAAACGCCTTCAAAAGTACTTTTGTTGTAAAAGCACTTTAAAAAAGCTCTGTCAAACGACTAATTTGTTTTTAGTAACCTGAACCCTATTGGGTTCACTATTAACCAAAGTTAAGGAAAATTTATGAACAGATATGATTAGGCTAATCCCAACAAATATGAACTCACTAATGTTAAATTGTTGAGAAAGTTAGGGTTCTCTCGTTCAATTAGTTTTTATTTTTGGTAATTGAATTATTTTTTTATTTGACAATTTGTTTCTATTTAATATGACATTATATTCTGTTAGTTATATTTTAATTTAAATTTAGATTTATTTTGACATTATTTGTATAGTGATCAAAATAATTAACAAACCTAAATAATATACATAAAAATAATTAAGAAAGAAATTTATATCACGAAACAAATATATAGTTAAATAAGAAAAAGGCTTTGTTGGTTTAATCTTTTTATATTATTTCTTCTTTTTGTTGGAAGTTAAATAACCTTAAAAAAAACAGAAGAAATTCTTATTACTAAATAATAATGTCTTTTTTATTTATTAACATGTGGTCATCGGGGGTGTCAATGAATTAGTTCGAACTACGAAACCAAACTGAATCAGTGTGTTCGATTCGATTTTTTTGCTCTAATCGGCTTGATTTCAAATTGAGAGTTGTACAAACCAATCTATTGGGTTTGAGTTGCGGGTTGAAGTCTTAAAAATCGATAGTAAACCAAATCGAACCAATCATGATTATGTTGTATTATCATACTCTGTATATTTTTTATGTGGGTATTAATACACCAAGATATGTTAATGAAATTATTTTTTTTTTTGTAACATTACATGATTATGTTTTATTATTTACAATATATGTTTCTTTTAATTTTAAAAAATATATTTTACAGGTAAAAAAATAGAAACCGATTAACCCAACCAAACCAAATCGAATTAATTCAGTTCAATTCCATTTGATTTAGGAGGTATATTCGGTTCAAATTGATTTACAAAGAGAATCCGATGCCCATCGGTTCGATATCAAACCGATAACACCCCTAAACGAAACCAAAACCCAATAGATATGGAATAATGGCACCCACAGTACCATGAGAGGGGACTCCATCCCCTAACCGCTGCACTGCAAGGAACTGCAAGGACAGTGTATGCCAAATAAATATTTGTGATGGATATAACATCGAATCACTACAAGAAAAAACATGTAAAACAAGTTCTTGTCAACCAAAATCAAAGTGTATACATATTCAGTCGCCGAAGATCATCTCTTTCAATGGTAACCAAAAGGAAATAAGATGAACAAAAGGAAAGAAATTTAAGAAATTTTAATCAATTTAACTGATCAAAACTCTTTTTTCCTCTTCTTCTTTTTTTTTTTTTTTGTTTTTTCACAGTGAGATCAAGATCTTAGAGAACAACGAAACAAAATCAGACTCTAAGATGGACTCGAACTCTGAAGAAGCAAATCAACTTCTGCCAAGCGCTGAAAACATGGCACCCTCAGCAGAAATGTCGTCAGCCCATGAGAACAGCAACAGAAGGGAATCTTCGACGTCCGCAGACGAAAGCACCCAAAACATATCATTAAGCACACTATGTATATATAACGGAGATCAAAAGAAGACGAAGAAGCTTCTCTTCAGCAAGAAATTGTTCCCAAGTGATGTGAATGACTTGAATAGACTCGTCATCCCGAGAAAGTACAACGACCAATACTTCCCTCCTCTAAGACGTACCAAAGATGGAAACTGCATCAGTCAAATGCTTAGTTTCACCGATAGTGAGAACCGTACATGGGAAATGAAGTATGTCTACTGGGATAGAAGCCAAAGCTATGTCTTAACCAGAGGTTGGAAAGCCTACGTAAAAGAATACAACTTGCAACAAGACGATACACTCGAATTTTATGAACTTGATGAAAACTCACAACCCGGAAACAGAAGCAGACGCTATGGAATCTCCCATTTCAGACCTGTTGTCTTCAGGTTGTTTGGTAAAAACATAAATTTCATAACTACCGACACAACAAAAATTGGTGTCAACCCTAATTCCAGACAAAATCATCAGCGTCGAAAGAGTACTCAGAATGATGAACACAGATCGGCCATTCAAAGTAACAACACGAGTGCTAATGTTGACCCTACTTGCAGAAAAATTCGTCGGAATCAAACAACTCAAAGATGATGATTAGGATGTACTTTGAGAGTTAGAAACCATAATCAAGCTAACTTATGAGTTTTAAATTATACTACGATTTAGTTTTGTAGGAGATATCACATGAATTGTAATTCTGTTAAAATCCCAAAAATTGGGATCAAGTATAGATGACAAATGATAGTACAGATGTTTCAAAAAAGACTTTTACATTGTTATTGAATTGTCCATGTTATTTATAGTGTCATGTGTATTCAGAGCCATTCGCATATCCTCTTCGTGAATCATGCAGGGATGAAAAAAGATTCAATTGAGCACATCTAAGTCAGTCCGGTCAATTTTGATATAAGCCTCCAATATCATAAAATGAGAAGCACTTATTTTTACTCCACTGCATAAAAATTAAAATTGCCTAATAGTAATGGGGGGATTCATAAAATTTGCAAAGTTTTGTTCGACCCAATTTAAAGTGAGTGTAGGCACGACTTTCAATAACCAAGTCCAGTGTAGAATGTAGATAGAGTAACAAAGAAAAACCGAACAATTGGGATATCGCTCGGTTTTCACCCTAGAGGCTAAATTTATCTCGCATTCATTAGTTTAGAATGTCACTTGGCCTATAATACTAATAGTACTTCCAATGAATTGATTGTTTTAAATTGCTACATGTGACAACATTGTTTGTGGCATTGGGCTTGGAGATTTTGAAGGCCAAGGCACGATTGTCCATGGCTTGCTCCTTTATTTTTCTAAATTGTCGTGCAACCTTTTAGGAAAGCACAATTGTACCATTAGGACATAAGTATAATTGGTCCAAAGGATCGGAGCACAATTGTCCATGCACTACCTCCTATTATTTTGAAAATATTTAAGTTTGTGCTTAGTTTGTGATTCAGATACAGTTTTTTGTATCCAAAAGTTCGAAAATCCAAAAACTAATTGTATTTGAAAACAGTTTTGACAATTTTACCAAGAAAACAACTTGTTTTCAGAAGACGATAAAAAGTTGTTTTCTGAATTTTTGTTTTCGGACTGTATTCTTGATTTTGATTCACGAACCAAACCTAGCCTAAGGGCCTTATGGCCTTGTACTTACCCCATCATGTATTTGAGACAAGGCAGAGATTGTTTTTCACATAAAACATAGTAGTATATTGCCTAAAAAACTCTTGAACATTTCGTATTTCTTATATGTATTTCTACTTTGTCAATGGCATCCTCATCTGAATGAAAACTAATTTAAGCTTAAAAGTTAAAAGCCCATCCCAACTTCTAGAGATGTACCCTTAAAAATCTTTTCCTATCAACAATCCTCCATACCCATGTTTACTGCTACAGCAGTTGACTCTAATACTGATTTATGGGAGTCATACTTCTTTTTTTTTTTTTTTGAGTAGAAACAATAGTATTTATTGATATTATAACAGAAAATACAAAGTTAGGCATGAACTATACATAACAGACCCAAGTAAAAATCAGCACAAAAATGCTGGCCAACACATACACCTATGCCAAAAACTCATTAAAGGCAAAACAAACATCTACCCCAATCACCCACCCAGTCCGCAGAGTCATACTTCAAAACAACAAATTATTCTCCTAAACCTTCCTTGCCACATCGTCAAACAATGAATTGCCCGAGTGTTTTCAAAGATTTTATCAAAATTATGGCTCCAGATTTAAAAACCTAGCTCACTTGTTTTCCAGTTCAAATCAATGCAAAATGGTACACATAAAAATCTCCACGACTAAATTTATAGCTTTCAGATTTTTTTTATTTTTTATTTTTTTTTAAAAAAGCTTCTTAATCAGAAGAATGTCCAATCTCCAATCAGAAAAAGAAATAAAAATTAACATCCTAAGAATCAGGAAATACATTCAAAAGAATTTTCCATTGACCAGAAGATGAAACATATTAAGTATAATGACTGCGTACCGTTTTTAAATTTGATGATTGACTTTGTACAAAAGAAACTTTTATAGGTTGTAATTCAGTCACCGCTCTTCTTTTTCTTCTTCTTTGCCAACTTCTTCTCTGCACATCAAACCATCATGAATCAGCTAAAGCTTATTTCAGCTCAAGAAAAATCAATACTCAATATCTGTTTCAATGCAAAAAATCTCTATTTCAGAAGAGTTCATATTATGAGCATACGTTTTCCATTAATCTTTTTCCTTTAAATTTCTTGTATCTTGATTTTGTGAAAATAACATAGAAGGAACACCCGTTTAACCACAATTAGTAACAATCAGTGATGACAAATGCTGGTGGGAAAATTTTGGAGGTGGTAATGGTGGCAGTAAATTTGTACGAAAGGCGGTGGTCATGACACTAATGTGGCAGTAGTTTCAGAGATAGGTTGGTGATGAATGGTGCTACTGTATTGGGTGTTGTGGTGGCAGTGGCACCAAGATCATGTTAGTAAATTACTTTGGAACTAATCATAATGTCTGAGACCATGAGTGTAGTGGTCTGCTGATGATGCAATTGTAGCTTAAAAGAAAGCAAAGAATGAGAATTCTCTAAACTTTAATCATCAATTGGAACTTTAATGTCAACAAAAATAGAAAGCTTCCATCAAAGTTAAGTAAATTTAAAAAAGAAAAACAAAATAAAGTTTGTGACCTTGGATACAGTGGTGTGCAACTGTGAATGGTAAAATGCTAGCTAAAAGAAGGCAGAAAGTGCAAAATCTCCAAAAATTTCCAAATTATTGTCAGATATTTTTTATTTTTAATCACCAAACTACAAATTATATGTCTATTAATTAAAAAAATAAATAATAAAAAAAATAGTCGAAATAAAGCTGGAAATAATTCACAAAATTAAAATCAATTCCTTAAAAGCAAAGTTACAAGAAATCAAAGAATCTACATTAGGTTTTCGTTTTTCTTAATTTTTAAGATCTGTAGAATTGCAGTTTCAATTCTGAAGCCTCTCATTTTTTAAAAAATAATAATTTTGCCTCATTTGTTTTAAGAATTTCGCACAAGTTTTTCACATCGTGGGAAATCTTGTATTACAGAAACAAGCATTTTCCATTGAAAAGGCAGAACCTGAACAGAAACAGCAAAATCAGTCACCTAATTTCCTCCTTGCTTCAGCTTTAGCGAAGAACTCCACCCATTCATCAGTCATAACAAACACTGCTTCTTCCTCTTCTTCTTCTTCTTCTTCTTGGAACTCCTGCAATAATCTGTATATCCAAAACAACACACAAATTCAGTTCCAATCACCGACAGACTTAATAGCAAGACAGTTATACCTTCAGTCACAGTTGCTTTGATTTGCTTGTTGATTATCTCCTTTTGTCTTCCAAATCCTAAGCTTCAACCTTCCGATGGGATACACAAGCACAGCATGTTGAAGCTGGATTTGGGGACTCATTTAAAGACATTAGCCCATTCTCTCTCCATCACAGAGAATGGGCAAACCATTATTGGTTCAATTGAGCGGAGAATATTTGCATTGTTTATTTGATTAAAGACCCACAATGTTTGCCACAATTGTGAGCTAAATCATAACCCATTAACAATGCAATAGTGAGCCATAATGATGACCCACCACTAACAATCACATCTCAATCTATCAAGTAGAAGCTGATTCTGAATCTTAAAAAAAAAAAAAAAAAAACTAAAACCCTAGACTCAGAAGACCACCCAATTGGGGATAAAGAAGAGAACAAACTTACTGAGATTCATCTGGAACAGCAGCTTCTTTAAAATCTGAAGCCATTAGGTTCTGGCAGTGTGGCGTGGAAGCAGCAGCAGCAGCAGCAGAAATAGTGGATTGAGGGTTTGAAGGAATGTGAAGAGAAGCGAAACTAGGGCATCTATGAGAGTGAAAATCGGGGAAAATAGCGCCGTTAGTACTTCTGCAACTTTGAGGGGTGCGAATAGAAAACGGGTGGTGGTGGTGATGGTGATGGTGATGGTGGTGGTGGTGGTGGAACAAGTGGTGGTGTAGATGGAACAAGTGGTGGTGGTGGTGAAAGGGGCAATGGAGAAATGGTCGCCGGAGAGCAGTGCCGTCGGGAAGAGTGACGGACTGAGATGCCGGGTCACCGGTAGCCATGAATGGTACTGAGTCAGCAGATGATGACCTCAAAACGAAAAGTCGCAAATAGAAATGCAGACCAGACCCGTTTGATTTTATAGTGTTTAACAAAGTAATACAAAATAAAATAAAATAAAAATACTTTTATTTTCTTTTTATAATTTTTTATTCTAGGAAAGGAAAACAAATTTCAAAAATAGTATTTGTGACATTTTTATTTTTAAACATCTAAAAGTTGAAATATGAATGTTGCACCTCTAAAATTTTTATTTAGGCACATCTAAAATAAAAATATTTTTATATTTGAAATAAAATGATATTATTGATAAATTTTGATAAAAAAATTATTTTTAACATCAAAAAAGTTATAATATAAAATTGTTGGATGTTTAAAAAATTTTGTTTAGGTTTATCTAATTTTTTTTTTTCCAGACAAAGCTATTTTGATTTTTTTTTTTTTTTGTAGTTTTTATATGAGATGCATCTAAATAAAATTTCCATATAGCAATTATTATATCTTCTAAATTTTAATGGTTAAAATAAAATTTGTTTTCCTCTCAAAAATCTGATAATAATAATAGTACTTGTAATTTTTTTTCCCTTTTATAAAACAAAGATATAAGAAAAAATTAAAAACTATAAAAACAATAAAGATATGAAGTAATAGAAATTAATCACGTTAGAGAAATGAACAATAAAAATACTTAAGTAATTTTAATTTTTTCTTAAAAAGCAATTTAATTATCATTATTTTTCTGCATTTAATGGGTTGTTGATGTATGAATTGAATAAAAATTATAGAATAAGTGTAACATTGCTCATAAACTTTATTTCCTCAACAACTCTAATTTATCAAGATCTAAGTCTATATTTATAATATTGAGTATAAGCAAAAAGATATTTGGTTTATTGTATTTTTATTATAAACAATAAAATAAAATGTAATAAAAAAAATGACCTACTTAATGCATTCCTTACATCCACATTAGAAAGGGAATTTCTAACATTAAAATCATAACCTCTAAATCATAATGGAACAATTTCAACCATCAGGTCACAAACCCCGAACATATAGTAAAAGTTTTGGCCTTTGTCTAAATGCCTACCAAACCACAGGCAGAGTCATAGTGGAAGGATTGCAAATTTTATCTACGGAGTCATATATACAAAACCAGCTTTCAGTAGAGTAGTAAAGCACCCGTACCACATTCATACACATGTACAAGTAACATCGTCGCTAAGAGTTTTTTTTAATGTTGTTCAACAGAGCAGAGATTGAACAAGAAAAGCAAAGCGAGACGCAAGATTAGCCCAACCACAAGTGCCGGATTGTGTGCCAATTGACCTCTGATCGACATTGGGAGCGTGGTTGGATGAACCAATTTAGAGGGTTCCAGGGGCTACAATACAAGTGCTGGACTGCATCCCAGTGTATGTGCTTCTCCCAAGCAGGCAAAGCTTCCCAGAATGTGAGCAAAACACAAGAGAGGATCAGCATTATTATCAGCATTCCAAGAGCCTGCAACGAACCCTTAAACATCAAACATCATCAACATACATATATACACGTATCTACATACATACATTTGAAACACGACCATGCTCTAAACTCTATAGTATCCTTATGGTTAGAATGAGCTAACTAGCAAGGGACCTATCCAAAATTATTAGCATGTTGTTACTGGTAGGATTTTTAATGAATTTTTATTTTTATTTTTTTTTAGCAGAAACAAAGGTAACATTTTATTTATAGAATACTTTCAATATACATCCTGACAATCTTTTGAAGTATCATGCACCAGGGGTGCATATCTCTAGTAACATTGATAACCCACTACCCTTTCTTATCCCCTTTGAGTACGATACATATCCTACACTTAATGCAGGCATCTATCCCAACCTAACATCCAATCTGACAAGGTAAAACCTGTATTCCACTTTGAAACACTCACCCAAGAGCGCTACCAGCTTTATCAATTCCCACAATTGATCCACACCCCTAACAATATCCTTAAAAATCCTATTATTCCGTTCCAACTATAAGGACCACATAGTCGCATGTGTAGCAATTAGACCCACACCTTTCATTTGACTAGATGAATTGACCATATGTGACATAGATAAGCCTTCAATGCTATTGCGTGGGTGAGATAGTCTACCCCGTGAAAAAGCATTTCAAAGACTCCAAATATGTTTAGTATAGTTGCATGAGAAAAAAATGCGATCTAAGCTTTCTCTGTCCTTGCCGCATAAAGAGCACCAATTTGGGGAAATACATAAGTTAGGCATTCTTCTTTGTAGCATATCAAATGTATTTATCCTCCTATGGGCCAGTAACCACCCAAATACCTCTACTTTAGATGGGACTTGAACCTTCCATATATATGTGGCTAGTGGGAATAATGGAATGGTGGGATTGTCAACAATGAATTGAACAGGGATTTACAAGAATAATGGCCTGACAGATCTAGGGTCCAAACCGGATCTAGGATTTTTAATGAATATTATGTCTGAAAATTTATAAATGGATGAATACAAATTGTGAGATTAATAACAACTGTGGTTTGAAGATGATCTTTTTATTCATTCTAGAATATCTAATTCTTTGTGGTTAAGGTGGGAGGATCTATGTGGAGGCGTTTTTATTTGTCCGTCGTCCACTGTGGAGGGTATCACTCTCTTGCATTTCCTGGATGGTCAAGTCAGATTTTGGGAGTTGGCAATGTTATCTTGTTGGCGACATTGTGGGGAGTGTGGTTGGAAAGGAATAGGAGGATCTTTCAGAACTCGGTCAAGGAGACTTCATCGCTTTGGGAAGAAGTTTTGTTGCTCGCTGCTTCTTGGATGGTTTGGCGGGTGGCTTTTCAGTATTTGATTGGTGTAGGAGTTGGAAAAATTGTATGTTGTAATATTTTATCTTCATAGATGAGTACCACAGGTACTCCAATGTAAACTCTTGATGATTAAGATTTAATATTAATTCACTTGTTTCTTCTCAAAGGAAAAATAAAATAAAATTATTTCATAAGAATTTCTCCTGCTTAACCAAGGTGTTAAGATGATGCTAGGGTGATTTACCAAATCTACCTAGGTACCATTCAACCATGCCCAGATAATGAAAATTTGAATAAATTACATAACTGATAAACAATACCATTTCTTGTGTTTGAACAAGCATGAAAAACAAACTAGGAAGATGAACCATTAAATGGATAGATATATTTTTAGCAGAAGTAATCTTGTATGTGGATCTATCAAACACTGTGCCCAGTCTCCCCCATTTTGCACTAGATTGTGTGTATGACAAGCTTCCAGATTTTCATTATTTCACACTATACGGAAATATCTTTACACTTCTATAATCTAAATAATAAGAGCTAAGAGGCATGCTTTCCATATGGATAAAGAAAAATGAATGTTAACTTCTGATTTAATTCCAAGAAGTTTAAAAAATAAACAATAAGTTCCACAATTTCAGAGGAGTTAATTATCTTCAACTAGAAAGTACATTACTCAGAAGCAATATGATAAAAATGAGGATAGTGGAAACGTGTTCCAGAAAGATTTAGACTTCTATTTAAGGTAGTTAATATAACTTAAAAATGATAAAAACATACCTTCTCCAATGACCTGTTCTTACAAGGAAGATTTCGTTCAGCATGCATGAGGGAATATCTTAGCATGTCAAGTATAGTCAGCTCAGTTTCTAAGTCGCAATTATCTGCAGGTTAAAATAGAAGATTTATTATGCTATATATCAAAAAAAATTGTAAATATTAGATCTATTCTTCTGCAAAAAAAAATAAAAAATGGTAAAATAATATCAAAGGAATAACCTGGAATGTCAAAAATTTGGGTAGTTGGTGGAATCCCCAGTAACTCTCCCAAATGAACACGTACACGGGCACGGTCCAATTGGCAAAGTAAATCACCATGTGTTATAACAACAACAGGTTTATCATCTGCAAAACAAAGTGTTATAAAAACTGAAGAAACTAGAACCAATGAATTGTATTACGAGCTGTATTGTAAACTCCGCAATCAAGAGAAAGGCTATTTCTCATAGAACATATGATAATTTATATTCTTGGTCCTTCATAAAGGCAGCCAGATTAAATAGCATTTTTCATAATTTATGCAGTACATCACAAAAATAGCCAGCTTAGGAGCATCATGAAATAGCCGGGCCTATATAATGTCGAACAAGCCTTTGTACATTGATGAGAACAATAATAATTACGATAAACCTAAAAAAAATTATTCAAAAAAAAAATGAAGGCTATTGATTATCATACTCCAATCTGTCTAGAAGCTTCTCTATCAAAGAATTGTGGAAGAACCAAACTCTCCAGTTTGGAGGTTAGAATACATGAAATGGCAAAATTTGATAAATGAATAAAGAACCAAAATGTTGATGAATATGAAATTACCTAAGCGACTTAGAAAAGTATTACGGAAGACTAGCTAATGGAACAACAGAAGTTCAGAACAAAATTATACTTGAATGAGATAATAAAAGAAAATGGAACAAAACTTTTATGGACATGCAAGAGAAAAAAACCTTTAAATGACAAATACGGGTATCTGAAAATCTCTTCAAGCAAACACATGAACTGCGCATCATCTTCACCTTCAATGGATTTTAGAATCGAAATTCCATTAATAACAAAAATAACAAAATTAACCATTCTTGTCTCACATAAGTTGTAGCCTGTCTGCCTTGCTTTACATTTCATACTCTTCCTCACACTTGAAGTATCAGAATCTCTGTTTGGAAAATAGTACAAAGTATAGAATTTGAAAATGGAAAATTTTGGGACTCCAACAGCGTTTAAGTATTAAGTTCACCTGATCACAACTTCTCCATGGCAAACACCATTAACCATCCACCTCTTGATCATTTCAAAGTTATCCGATAAATTTTCAGATAAACTACGGGTATCATATAGGCAAATGGAATTCGAACCTCTAGGAACCATGTATTCCTGAAGAAAGCAGGTCCCATCTCCCAAAGACGATTTATCTGCAGATGTAGACAGATGAAAAGGAAAGCTACTTGTCTCTGATATGGTATATTTTATAACCAAAAAATATGAAAAATTAAGGCCCCGTTTGGTTCGTGATTCGGATACAGTTTTCTATATCCGAAAATCCAAAAACACCACAATCGTGTTTGGTTTAAGGATTCTGATAACAATTCTTCACTTTTTTGTTAAGAAAACAAGTTGTTTTCAGAAAACAATAGAATGTCGTTTTTCATTTTCTCTTTTTGGATTGTATTCTCTGTTTTGTTGTGATTAGAAAACCGGGATACAATACAAAAAACGAAAAAATTCAGAAGACAACTTTGGAGCATTTTCGAAAAAAAGCTTGTTTTCAAAATAATATCTTAAAAAAACTGTTTTTAGAATTGACCAACCAAACATGTTTTTTCACGTTTTTGGATTTTCATATACAAAAAATTGTATCCGAATTACAAACCAAACACATCCTAACATTCTTCAAAGAGCATTGCAATAGATACAATTGAACACATTGTTTGAATGTCACAAGATATGACAATAGAAATAATATAGAAAATGGCAAGTTAAAGTTGACCCACATGAAATTTGAGCCCTTTCGGATGTAAACTTGTCATTTTCAAATACCCGCGAAATTCTGTTTACAAGACTACTTTTTCCGGATCCTCTTGGACCAATCAATAAGAGAGTTATCGCCTTTGGTACTTCATAATCATGCATCTCCAAGTAACCGACCTTGTCAATCCAATCTCCAGGCTTATAGCTGCATATTAGACAAATAATATGAGCAGCAGCCTCATAGCATCTCAAGTTCAATTTAATATTTAAGGGAAGTAGCAATAAAATTGAGTAAAATCAACAATAATAGGCTATGATACCATCAAAAGAAACTTTTTATTATATGTTCAAGGGTGTATGATCGCAAACAATAGTTCTAATTAAGATTTCACCAACCAAGATGTCATCATAAATGAAAGCCTCAACAAATAGAGCCGGAAACAAAGGTCCTGAGTCTCTTTATCAATCAGACCCAAGACAATCACCTCTAAATAAAGCCTACTTTTGGCTCAGGCATCCAAACTAATAAGTCGTAAATTGCGCAAGAAGGCCTTTTCATGGCATCTATAGCAATCACTTTCTAGATGTGTAAATGCAGTTAAGAAATAGGCATCCAAATTCTAAGGAGAAAACACAACAAAGTCAATCAGTTATAGTAAACACTTCAAAGGAATGATTAATTGAGATAATCATAGTGAATCAATCATCATTCTCTACAAAAATATCTACAATATCTGGTCTTCTATGTTCCAAGGATCATTCAAGCTGACCCACGAAGCTTCTTTCACCAAACACCAGATAAACCCTTTCATCCATAATTTTAGAGACAAAACAAAAAAAAAAAGTTCTAACAGAATTCATTTGGAAATAACAGATAAAACAGCAACAAAAATTAGCAATACCTTAATATCAATTGCTTAGCCTCTTCCAAGCTTCCAATTCTCGCCGACAAGGCATCGTAACTTCGCATGATTTCTTCATAATCTCGACGTCTTCGCCTCTCAAGAAACTCAGAATCTAAATTAGATGACGAACTGAAACGACCCATATCGTCAATTTTACCAAATTCCTCGAATTTCAATCTATTCCTTTCATTTCCATCGAAATTATCCCTAAAATCCAAGCAAACAAACCGAACTTCGGAACCCATCAAAACACTTGAAACATCAAACAAAAAGAGAGAGAAAATAAAATAAAATAAACATCAATTTTACCTCCGATAATCATTGTTTTCTGAAGATAATCCATCTGGGCATTCGTAATTCTGATCCAACAATGACTCTTTTTCTGAAAATTCAAAACGGGTATCTCTAATTTCTCGTAAAATCACTTAGAAAAGAAAAACAAAAACAAAATTGAAAGGAGAAAATGAAGAGCAGAGCATGAAAAACAAAGAAGATATAAAAAGATAAGTAGAAACAGAGATAGTTACCATGAGATGAAAAGGAAGATGAGATTCTACCACCGCCCATTCTTCTTTGCTTCATTTCTTGCTGTTTGATCGTTCTTATTCAAGTGCTTCGTAGAGAAAGGAAGAAGTTGTTTTGCTTTGGGTTCATACATCAGCATGGCACGTGTCACTTCCTCCTTCTGTTTGCTGTATTCAAGCAACTCAGTAAAGACCAGTTTGATTGATGATTGTCGACCGTATGATCTTATAATTTGTTTACTTCTTGAGGCTTTTTTAGTCAAAAGACCATGAGAAACGTGAACTAGGCTTCATTTTCAAGTCCAACCTTCTTGTGAAATAACACGTTGGATTTTATAGGACAATACTCTCCTTTCTTTTTTCTTTCTTTCTTCATCCTTACACTACTTTCTTTCGGCCTCGTTTGGAAGTGTTTGAGTTTTTTTAAAAAGTGTTTCTATCAAAAATATTTTAAAACAAAATCAGTCTCTCTCATCTTTTTTTTACTAGAAATAAATATCGTCAAACACCTTCAAAAATATTTTTACTTTAAACACAATTTAAAAAAACTCTCCAAAATAGGGTCATCGTCCTCTTTTTTCTTTTCTTTTTTATGTGATGGTTATTAAATCTATGGCTAGGATTAGTTTTAAATTCATATTATACCATAGTTTTAAAATCATATTAAACAATCTTTGTTCAACCTAATAATATTTATTTGACCTGGTATTGTCCTCAAGTTATATGCACTTATACTTTTATTAGATGAGTTCATAATATCAAGTGGATTAGTAAGAATATTGTGTAAGTGATAGTTTGATTTAAATAAATCATATATTAAATTGAAATATTTTTAAAAATTAATTAACGAAAATATTGTCCAATAAATGTGGATGGGTGGACATTAAAAATTGATTTACTTGACTTGCTTGACATCTTGACTTTTGTAAACTCAAAAACTAATACTTTATTTAATTTTTATTTTTTATATTATTAGTTTTTTAACATTTTCTTTTTGAATGAGATTAATTCTCTCTAGTTCAGGCGTGATAAAGGCGTTTGGACTAGTCCTTCTAATATAGGTGGATAAATTAGAACACGTTCAAACTCGAACTCAAGACCTAGACCTTAACATTATTTATATACAGTTACTGAACCAACTACGCTATCACATAAGGCCAAAATATTCTATATATGCGCGAAGAAAGACTTGATCCTTTGACCTCGATCAGTAGGATAGCCCATTTTTTGAGTGATTATAGAAGTGATTTCAATATTTTTATATCTATAACTATTATAAAAGAGACATTTTGCTACGTTGCAGTTTTTTTCAATGGCCAAATTTTTATGACTATTTTACCCCTCAACTTTGTGAGTTTTTTTATTTTTTATCTTTCACTTTATCTTTTGTTTGTGATGAAGTAAGGACGTGGAATAATAATAAATTCAGCAACTTTATGTCATTTTCACATTTAATGTGGGCAATTCACTTTTTTACATTTAATGAAGTAAGGATGTAGAATTTCATTTTTTATTTCACTTTTTTTTTTCCAAATTTCAAGAAACATATTTTATAAGTTTCTATTATAATACCAAATAAATAAAATTAACAAGAATTATTATTTTTTATTATAAAAAATATAAGAATAAGATTATGTTGTTTACTATAGTTAACTAACAACTTAACTTTTAGCTACCTATCTATATGTATTTAGATTATCTTCAAGTTTTTGTTAATGTCTTAATCACTTTTCATTTATTTTTTTACTAACTTATGTTGTACAACCATATTTAATTACTTTTATCACGGTGACATTACAACATTTCTATTTATACATCTTTATATGTTTTTGTTCTTATTCATCATTATTCACATATCAACTTTAGCATGGTTGACTAACTAAACTTTTAGTTATGTATCTTTACCTACTTTGTTTATCTTAAGGTTCTTGTTAATTTATATAATCTTTATTGAACATAAACACAATAATAAATTAATTTTGTCCAAAGTGTGGATCCAATTCATTTATAATATTTTAGTTAATTTATAATATTTTTATTATCAATATTGCATAAAATAATTTTTTAAAAATTATATTTATTTATTTTAGAATAAATATTAAGCTAATTATTGAATTGCGTCATTTTAAGATAATTCAGTTATCTCATAACTTCTATTTTTATTTAAAAGTTGATTGTTAAATATTTTTTGTAAGTAGTATTTTCTTATTTTGTCTACTAATCAATATTAATTACAGGGACTATCATCATTATTATAGGGGCAACTATTAAATTGTTAACTACATGATTTAGATTTAGATTTAGGCACCTAATAATTAAATAGAAGATTTAAAAATTAAGAAATAAAGATTAGTACATGTGTCAATACTTGGTTATAACTTAAAAGTGTTTCATTATTATTTATTTTTAAAATATGTAAAGCATGCTCAAAGTTATAAAATATGGTGGTTTATATTTTCTGCATCATGATTAAATTGCTAATTCAATTATTTAGCTCGAGTTTATTAAGTTTTATTTTATTTACCTCATGTTTTCTTGTCTTTGTTCTAAATATTTATAACCTTTTGATAGAATTTTGCGTTAGTATTTATTAGGTTTTATTTTATTTGCCTTATGTGTTTTTTCTTGCACCTACTTTATAGATACATTATATTTCAAAGGCATACTTTTAACCTTTTAATCTAAGACATAAAGCTAACTACTGTTTAATTCAAAGTTTGTTTTAAATATATTTTATTTTATTTTATTTTTATTTCTTATAAGTGACAATTCATTTTTCCGATGAAGCTCATTAATTGAATTTTGCTTACGTCAAACGGTGAAATACAAATATTAGATTTTTAATGTCACCATATTATTATATTTTCTTTACTTAGACTTGACATATTAATTTAACTTTTTGCTTATATTTATTAATATGTAGGTTTTAATTGGATATTTCATGGATGGCGTTCTCTCAACTACAAATATTATATTAGGCATTGACATTGGTATTGTTATTGCTTTCATTATAGTTCATTCGCGCACACACATATATGGATGACTGAATATACATATTTCCTTTTTATATTATAATGGGACAAATAAATGGTTGAATTCTAAATTTAATTGTATATAATTGTAAACATAGATTTAATTGCAACTCATGATGATTATTAGCATTATTTCTCTAATTCTAGCAATCAAGATTGTCTACGAATCGTGAACATGTCATATGAAACTTTCTTTATTTTGTTTTGAAGAGCAAATTATAATCTCTTTGTTGCACTATTGCTTTAATTGCAAACTAATTTATGTAGTTTATTTGCATCAAACAAACTATATTATGAAATTTATTTGCACCAAGAAAGATAGTCAAGGGCCTTAATGAACACATATTGTATATTGTAGATAATGCAATATGTATATGTTTATGAAATCATACTACACTTCGTAAAAGCATAAATCTTATTTTACCCCGTTCATACGTATTAACTATCTTTAACTTATTTTATATAAGTTTTGACTTTTTTGCTCTAAAAAATATTCATTAATATTTTACTTCGTGTTACCTTGTCAAGTATACGAACACTATTAATACACTAAACATGCTTTTAAAATGTGCGAAGCACGTGACCAAACTAATCTTTTTAAAAAGAGGCCGACAAAAAGGTTAAAAGAATTTGTTTTTTTTTTAAATACACTTTTTCAATATTTTACCAGAAGGGCCCTTGGCAACTTCTTAATTAAGTGGTTTTTTTTTTTTTTTTTTCATAGTCATTCCTATGTAATCAATAAAAGATAAAACAAAGGTATTTTATCATTCTTTATGAACCAATTCAACTTTATTATTACGAGTTTATATTGAAAAACTCAATAGACATATCAACATATATAGAATAATCGATTGCTTATGGAGAAATTATTGTGAATTTTTTTTTTTTTTTTTGGTCAAGTACATCAAGCCCTAATGGGTACAACAGACCCTAATGGATACAATAACCGAACCCACCTTTTTTTAAAAAGAGGATGATAACTATCTAAGAACAAGATAGACCGGACAACAAGGGCTAATGCCCGCAAGTCCGCAACATCACCATATATATATATATATACCCTAGGAGGGCAGGGTGGTGCAAGACCACCTCAGCTATGGTGGTTTGCGAAAATATTGCAATTCAACTAACTAGTTTTCAGTCTTGACAACAAAAAATTAAAAATTAAAAAGCTAACTAGTTTTCAGGTTATCATTAGCTGAATCAATATTGGCATTGGCCTTTTTAAATGTTGGTTGACTCCAAAAACACTGCATTTGATTCTCAAAAGGGACTTCTCAAACAAGTAAATTAAAAAAGCGAAGCAAATTCATGATTTCCTTCCATCATATTTATCTTGTGTCAAAAATAAAACAGTGCAAGTAGTAGATGAATCAAAAAGGAGTAGCAGAAGAATGTGTATGAGAGACTCTGGTGGGGCATATATTTTCATTGGACTCTTACTCATAAAGAAGATAATATTCTCAAAAGATCTTTCTTTGCTTGAAAAATTACTATGGCTCATCATGCTGTACATTTTTAAGATAAATGTTTACCAAATCAGTAACAAGTTTTCTCTGCTCTCTGCCAATGACAGGTTTCAACCAAACAATTATTGCAGAATGAAACTTTCAAGTGTGTGATCAGGAAAACCTGGAATTACAAGCTCTGTAACAACAGCAAATTCAGCTTGTAGGGTATAAAGAAGTAAAAATAAAATTATATAAAAAAGCCCATGTTCCTGACAGCAGTGCCAGCAAAATCCACTGATTTTCTGAGTAGGATACTTGCAGTATTGGTGATTGAACTTAGACTTACAAAAAAAATCAGAATCAAATACAGCTTGGAGTTAAACAGATATTGTCAGTACACCCAGATTTTAAAGATGAGATTGGAAATGTCATGATACATGGGCTGTAACAGCTATGGTTGAAGAAAACATAATGCAAACAGAAGAAGACAACCTGATTATTTATTTGTTCCATCTACTCGAAAAAAAATAAAAAGGGAGGTTAAGTTTTACACCAATAAGATCAAAAACAATTGTGAAATCAACCAAGTATAATTCTTCCAAATTTAGTAAATAGATCAGTAGTTTTCAGCAATTTTTGCTCCCATAAAATAAAAATGAATAAAAAGAAAGAAGATTCTGCAAAAGCAAAAATGACAAAATGATAAGCACTTCAGTAGAAAAGTAAGGGTACCCTACAGAAACTGACACCAATGTTGAATCTCCTCTTTGAAAAATGCATACACAGACTCGATTAACTTTATGTCAAAACAGAGGTACTTCAAACACATTAATAATGCTCAACCAAACTCCAATGTCAAACAAACATATTGCTTCATCCAATGTACTTGATCAGTCATGAGATAGTGGTCCTGCTTTTGAAGCTCCAATGTCAACCTGCTTGAACTGTCTATAAAACTTAATTCATGAGAAAATAGTAGTATTGTTACCAATTAATATTTATAAGATAATATATGGGTTTCAAATGATTTAACTTCTACACTTATAACTCAAAGCTTATTAAAAAAAAAAAGGTATTGAAAAGACTAGCCTCTGTCCAAAGTTTTAAAAAAAAAAATCTTTATATAAGCAGAAGCTCAAATAGCCAACATGGTGGAGACTGAACACTCGGCTTCCACTTAAAAATTAAGCTAAAAGGCAGTTTTCACCAGAAAAGTAAATGGGTACATAATAAGGCTGAGTTGTTGATACCCAATGAAAATTTACCTTAATATCAGGCAGGCAGAATGAGATCAAGAGAAATTTAACTTTAAAGCAACCAAAGACTAAAAAGAGTATCTCTCAGGAAAGCAGATTTAAAGAACAACATTAAGTAAAGAAGCTTACAAAAAGGACACAGAAATATAAATGAATGAGACTGCCTCTTACTATTTCTTTCCCTCTATTGTACATTTCTTGTAGATAAAGGTTTATATGATACAAATCAAAATTGTGTGGTGGTGTAAACAAAACCACTCCAAGCTTTCCTTCATTATCAATTAGAAGAGCTTCTTAGGCATAAAAAACATGGGAAGAACATCAATGGCACAAGCTTTAGCCCGTCTCCTTTTGAGCCAGATATCATCCCCTCTCTTTAATTTACTTGGCATTTGGATATGCAGTATGTGGCATGCATTGTCTTAAGATGTATAAGATGGTTATCAAGGATTAGTAGTCACAGAAGAGGAATTAAAAAGAATCCATCTAGAATCCAACTCATTCCCACAATGCACCAACCAAATGCAGCAAGCTACTGTGCGACAAAATCCCATATATAAAACCATTTTCGATCACACAGCAATGCTCACTACAAAGGGGGATATCAGTGGAATCCATACCTGAAAGAACAGGGAGTATAATGACAAGAGAATGCAATAAGAGAAACGGATTGGACTAACCATCTTAAGACCCAGATGCTGCCATACCTTTGCAAAGGGTCGGCCAATTTGGACAACATGACGGTCCATTAGATGCCAATAATCAGTAGGGGATGACATAAGGCAGTGCACAAACATCATCAGATTGTATCTGAAGCGCCTTATCCCACACTTGTGGTGTCTCATCCACAGAAGAAGATATGGGCTGCTTGTGTTTTTCTGATTGGTGACTATCACTTGTGAACAGCCACTCCTGGTCATCAAATTCAGACCATTCTTCCATCTTGGGCACTGAAAGTATCTGATTGAGAAATTTGGAATCTGGATGTGATGGTTTTGTAATTTCCACACCGTTATCGCTAGCTTTTGAAGCTGTAGCAGATGAACTCGATGCTTTAATAGCAGCAGATGGCTGCTGAGCATCTATGAGACCATTAATCTTGTGTGCTTTCTTATCTACCTTTAGGTTATTAGCTCCCCCATGCAAACTGGAAGCATGCTGCATAGGAGCTTGGCACGGCTCTAACGTCCTTCCATTCTCCATGAATGGTTGGGAGATGGCAGGCCTTGGCAACTTATTAGGCCGAACATCATTGCCTGAAAAAATTTTCAAAGACCCAAAAAATCAAATCACCAATTATTTCAAGCTTAGCTAGAATATTATACCTCAAGAACAGTGTTCATCAATGAAATCAAACTATAACCAAATTGGCTTTTGATGTCATGAAAACAAGTTATTAAGGATATAAATGGGAACGGCATTGGGTTAGGCAGTACACAAAGTCCTGCACGGCCGTTGTCAGCATGCTTGATCCAGGGTTTAGAACACCAGCACCAAGGTTGTCAACAAGTTATAACTTGATGGTAATAGAGATTATTGTGATAAGAGGGATAGGACTCACCATATAAAAACCCATTTGGCTCGTGTTCCTTCCTTTTCTTGAGATTTCCCTCGGGAACAGAATTCTTATCAACGTTTTTGGGAACATGCAAGGGCTTTGAATTCAAAGTAGCTACAAGGTCCCTTCCACCTTCTCTTACTATATCATGTTTTTTATCATTTTCCACTTTCACCGTCATTTTCCCCTTCTCCTTGCTTTTGTCCTCTCCTGTACTTTTTTTCTCTCGATCTCCTACCTTGTGTCCATTCCTTTGTTTATTGTCAATCCCTAGTTCTTTATTCTTTTCTTTTCCTTGTATCCTCTTTTCAACATTCTTCTCCTCCACCTGTCTGACCATGCCTCCGACTCTTCTTTGATCCAAAACAGTGAAGTTTTGGACCATGGCATTTCCTCCTCCTCTCTCCTCATCTCTGTTTCTTTTGTTATCTGTCTTTTCATAATCTCTTTTTTGGTCTTTGTTTTCTCTCCCTTGAACTCTATTGTTAATAACCTTCTCCACCACTCTGACCACCCCCTCAGCCTTTCTATTATCACAATTAGTAAAGTTCTCAACCATGTGATTTGTTGAACCACCCCCTTCATCTCCAATCCTCCTACAGAACTCCTCCACAAATTTGGAATCCTTGATTTGAACAGCATTTTGCATGTTATCACCAATCTTCCCACCATTGTTAACCTGCAGCTGCCCTTCATTTTTATTCTCATCAGAGACTTTGGATTTATCCTTCTTGCTCTTGTCTTTCTTCTTCCCCTTGCGCTTTTCCTTTCGTTCTTTTTTGTCTCGATGTTTATCTTTACCTCTCTCTTTGTCCTTGTTTTCTTTACCTTCTCTATCTTTGTCCTTCTTTTCTTTACCTTCTCTCTTTTTGTCCTTCTTCTCCTTTTTGTGCTTTTTCTCTTTGTGCTTCTCCTGAACAACAATATCCTGTCAGCAAAAGTACATTCAACCCAAGAGAAACCCAAACAGACAATTCCCAAAAAACAAAATTGCTAAAAAAAATGCAGTTCAAGAAAATATGAGTATGGTATCACTGAACATTGCAAATACAAGAAGCATCTTTGAGTAACAGTAATATATCAGTAAAATCAATAAGAATGCTTCTCTAGAAGACACCAAACAAGAATAAGAAATGCGAAAGTCGTACAAGAGTATAACAAATTGAAGGGAAAGTAGCATGAAAGAGGAAATACTCACAAAAGAAGGGCATATAAAGCAGCCAAAATGTTTAAATGTCTTCACATAGTCATGAATAGAACATACTCTTACAGAAAACTTCAGCATCACCAAAGCTAGAGCAGCTAGTAATTCAAACCTTCAATCAAATTAGAACAGGCTATTATCACACATTTTGACCCAATCAAATATGCAGTTGAGAATCTAAACAAATCGTGCTAGAATGTCAATCGACTTCCACAAAAATTATGACCCTAAATATCCCTAAAGGAGAATGTAACTAAAGTGCTCAGAGTTGAATGTAATTTAAAGGCCAAACACACACCCAATGATTCCCCCCCTCCCCCACCACCCACCACAAAAAAAAAAAAAAATAGAAACTTGCATAATTTGTGATTAATCCCTAATCACAATGGGACGCCCATTAATAAATCAACAGCCTTCAAGACTTGTTCTTCATGTGAGATTTTGTATTTCAGGAAAAGAAATGTTAAGCAATACATTGAACAAGGTTAACCATTGCAAAGGCCAAAAATAGTATATCCAAGATGCAGAGATTTATTTAAAAAATATAGTATCAATAGAATAAGGACAGGTCCTAATCCCCCCCTCCCCTTGTCCCTTTCTTTCTCCCTTTTGGGGAAGGGGGCTGTGGAGAGGGGAAAGATCAATTATATACTTAAACAAGCTAAATGAGTGAACACGACAGATCATATTCCTAGTGTTAAAACAAAGGATGAAAAAGGACGTGTCTAATGTTGTACTCCATGAAGAAGCACTGTATTAGAAGTAAACTAAATAATTATGAAGAAGGTGGCACAATGCATTTAGAACCAGAGTGAGAATCCCTTCCCAGCAAGCCCAAGTGGGCAATGCAGAATCTATACATACTGAGTATCTACGTTTTTCCTATTTCTAATTCTGATTTCCTATTTTTATTTCTTTATGTAGCTTAAAGCTTCATATTTGTCATAAACATTACATCAAACATCACTCTCAAAATCATTACTATACTTATATTACATGCCAATTTGTCTTTTTTCTTATCATGTTGTGCTGATTTTTAGTTTTTAGTTTTGTGGAATGAAATTAAAGAATGCAAATTATAGTTTATCTTTCTTTACAAGATTTTATTTTCATATAGTAGAATATGTAATCATAAACACAAGGTTTGTATGTGTAAAGTTAATTATTTACCAAAGGAGCTATAAATAACTCATTCTTCAATGCGTAGGCATTGCCTCACCTATATGGGACCAATAGCCTAAGCATATCCTTGTCAGTTGCTGCCTTAACAACAGTGACATGCAAAGATTTAACTGGTGCTCATTGAATTTGTACATTGAACATGATATCTACCACTATATTTCCTTCACGTTCTTCTCTTATCCTCTAGTAGTTCTTCCATGGAAGATGATTCCATCCTAACCTACTTAGCATTTAATTATGCTAAAGATCCAACCATGATATTGGAAACTAAGAACACTTAATGATGACCAAAATTGAAATTATGGATCCCCCTGCCCATAATTATGAAAGCCTTTAACTGCTTCTCATAAGAGTAGTACTGCTTGTAGTAGTACTCCTTTTCTATCATATTAACAATTGAAATATGGTTAAAAAAAAATCCTCTATTTTTTTAAGGGGCTTCTTCTCCATTGGACCCAAAAATGATACATTGCAAGAATTATTTGGAACTGCCAATATCAATAGGTCAATGCTAAATCATTTGAAAGCTTTACAAGTATAGTGAGTATTCCAATTAATGGAGCCTAAATCATAAGGATCATGTGTATCAATACAATATATGTATTTGTATATGTATATGTATGCATACACACACATATACCAATAAACTCATGGAACTTGACTGGTAATTTTGCTAATCGATTTTTTAACCCACGCTGAAGTCCCAAAATAGGCTAATGTGTTGTGAGGATGATATCTTAATCAAGGAAATTGCCACATAAAAATTCAATTCATACAAAAATTTGTACCATAATCGAATTATTTTGAAATATCAATGATAGTGACTATTTCATGGTTTCCATCTCCTTTAACCACTATGAATATTGAGATAAATTGCTTTCTAGTTGAACTCATCCTCACAAAAACCAAAACAAACACACACACACACACACATTACCAATTGTATATTCGGTTCAAATATTCAAAAGTCTAGCACAAAATTAATGTAATCAGTAACCACACATTCATTAGATTAATGCATAGCAACATATAAAGGACTTTCATAAATTTGGAGGGTGAGGCATAATATTTAAAATCTATGATATACAAAACATCATTGACATTATTTGTAAGAAACTAAGAATCACGTGAATCACCCGTATCATAAAATTTGAATCATTAAAGATTCTACTTATTTTAGATTTTATCAGTAACTACAAATTCTTTGATTCAAGTTGACTACAAATTTTATAGATTCTACTATAATATATTCTATCATGCCTTTTGTTCCTGTCTCTAGTGAATCGTTAATATAATTTATTATTGGAGCAAATGTTTAGAATTTTTAAAGTTATAAGACAAAGGACTTAATTAAGAACACCTCAGCAACCAACGCTAAGTAATTTTCTACACCAATTAAAAGGGGAAAAAAAACTTTTAGTCGCTACAACTAACTACTAACATTGTATCTTCTCAAAAAAAAAAAAAACTACATAACCATCTTAACATGCACATTTCCATTTCATGTGTTGTTTCTTTATTGTCTAACATTCAATTCTCCTAAAATCCTACTGCCAACCTTATTTGGGGGAATCTAAATTAAAGAATTTTAACTCCCAAGATTAGGAGTTTGGACCCCAAATGGACTTAAACAATTAATTGGAATTTCAACTAAATTCTAGAAAAAGTATTTTTAGACATCAAAAACAAGTAATTAACCGTACTGCAAACCATTATTTATAGACATCTATATTAAAGAGCTAACGCTTCTACTAGAATCATAAGCTTGCATCAAGTTTCAACTTGTTCCTATATGCATGCCTCCTCTTGCCCACGTTCTCTTTGAAATTTATCTCTTGCAACCACATGGGAATCAAAAGAAGCCTAAAAGCCATCAATGTGCAATTTCAAGTATCCTATTGACATCTTCTCATGGGTTCAAAGCTATGCAGCAAGAATAATATTTTCTAAGATGACACAATGTTGAAAACTATACAGCATTCGTGCATCATGGCCACATGTTTGGTTATTCAAACAAATCAGATTTTTGCTTAAATGTTCTGTTTTCAACTATTAGGGCAGCCCGGTACACAAAGCTCCCCTGATGCAGGGTCTTGGGGACAGGTCGGATCACATTTGGGTCTATTGTATGCAGCCTTCTTACCTTGCTTAGCAAAAGGTTGTCTCAACATCTCGAACCCGTGACCACTTGGTCACACAGCAACAACTCTAACCTTTGTGTCAAGGCTCCCCTTCCTCTGTTTTTCAACTATTACTCGTACTTTTTTGGTAAGAGACTCATGCTTGATTATGGGCTTCTTTGTTTGTGTTTATAAAGGCAAATAATAGTTTACTTGTAGAAACTGACAGCAACCTTCTTGTTAGTCTCAAATTCCACTACGGAAAACAAAAATTACTCTTCAGCTTATTTAAAAACGCTAAGTAAGTACTACTTTATATAACCTATGATTCTCAAATAAAATGACTTCCAAACATACTCTTCTTCTTTTTTGGTAGAATCATCCAAAAACAATTTTTTGTCCAACTAACATTGTTATCTGTTGTTCAATGCAATTGACCAAACTCCACCACTAACCACTTATCAGGCTATTAGGCTATCACGCTAGCCAGACATCCAACACCATCATAACTATTGGTTTTTGCAACTTGATCTAAAATCAATATAGTCTAAACAGGATTACTTGACCTAGTGAGTTTTACAAAACATTAAAAATTGATCATCTTTTGCATAAAAACACTTTGACATTTTTAATACCGATTGTTGAAAGGATTTTACAATCTCATCCATAACTATTTCTTTCGCAATAACTTCTCATAACCTATATGGCACGAGTAAAACCTATGCCATACGGGGTTTGTGTATACATAAGTATCTAAATATTAGACCTAATAAGAATAAGGCTTTTTAGATACCCATTGACAATTTGATAATATGAAGCATTTTTTCCTTTCAAATGAGTTACAACATTTATAGGTCTTTCCACATATCAAAATACACAATATAGTATATGAAAGTATAACACCATAATTGTTTTTGATAGGTGTACCGTACGGCAGTTGAACCAATAACCTCGTAGCTTGCACACGGCATGTCAAACAATTAAGTGAAGAATTCAAAATGTAACTGAAGGATTCAAAATGTAACTGAAGGATTAAATAGGCACGCAGTGAAGGATTCAATAGGCAAACAATTTAAACAACATGAATCAATTGAAATAAACATATGTTTATCAATTAATAGTTGTCATTTACAGGAATCAGTCCCAAAAAATGTTAAAAAAAACTTAATGACTGATGCTTCCTAAAGAAAGGAATACTAAAAATAAGTTCTTCATCCAAATGGAGTACAAAGGATACCAAGGATTACAACAACAGAGAAAACTCTATATTACAAGTTATAGGCAGTTTTTTATTTTTATTTTGGAGAGAGAGAGAGAGAGAGAGAGAGAGAGAGAGAGAGAGAAGCACAAGAACCATTACATTACTAAGGCAATAAAAATGAGTTTAAAACTTTAAATCTTTTTCTTTAAAAAAAAAAAAACTACAAATATAGAGGCAATTCTAACAAAGTAAAAGAAAGGAAAAGAAAGAGACATTGGTGAATCTTCAAAACATTCTCATGGATAAAACTGAATTTTGATTGAAAATGAAAGAGCCGCAAGAACCGTAATAAAGACAAAATGAGAAAATGCTGTGACTATTGTCGAGGAGAAGCTCTCACCTTTTCAAAATTAAACCAACATTTTGAGTCAATAACTCTCCAAAAACTCTACTAAGCATGATTACAGCTACATACTCAATTTCAATGACTTCAAATCAGTTTTTTTTTTTTGATAAAATGCCAAAGGATTTTATTAAGTGTTGAAAAGAGAACAAAACAAAAACCAGAAAATGCCTCCCGGAGAAGTGGGAAAAAGACCAATTATAAGATGTGCCCCTAACCTCTTAGACACTGCCAGAAGGTTGTAACCCTTAGATAACTTGCTTGTTACTATCCAAATAGAAGCCAAGAACCTAGATTGTTCTCACACTGAAATGTTTTTTTTTTTTTTTAGACAGTGGTATCCTTTCGACTAATCCACTGCGGCTGCCTCCCACCCACAAGGCCACGAGCCGGGAGACCCAAAGCATAAGACTCACCACGCCACTCAGGAATAAATCTCAGAATGGAAGTGCCAGAGGGATTCGAACTTGCACCAAGCCGAGTCAACATTTGCTCGCCCACCTCCCCCGACCACTAAGCCAATACCCTGATGGGTGTTCCCACACTGAAATGTTGATATAAATCTCTTCAAAAACTCCTCCATTTCTTTCCGACTAGATGCACCACACCATTTTGCTAGGATGCCAACTCTGAATATTTATTAAGATTTAAGAAGAGGGTGTTGTGAAGCTGATAACGAATGAAGCTATATAGTCAAAACACGCTTAATTTCACCATGCAACCTCTAACAAAAGCTGATATTCAATACACTTGGTTCCAGATGAGACATACCAGGGTACAAAAACATGCACATCTCTATTATGGAAAATTGGCGATTTACCTAAAAGCAAGCAAATGAGTGATCTAACAACCTTAATGTGATGCCACTAGGAATGACCACTCCAAACTACAACAAGTTGCTCATAGACACTCCAACTACGGCATGTAGTAGAATTATGAATATTCACTTTAGTAAACCAACACCCCCCCCCCCCCCAAAAAAAAAAAAAAAAAAAAAAATTATTGGACGGGAGGAGGCATACATGCATAGAAATACAAGATGGTTGTAACGGGAAGAAAAACCTAAAGAAAGCAATCTATTGGTAGCATTCTTCGGGTGTAAAAAAAATTAACAAAAATTAAAATTACTATTCACATTTTCACAAAGCTCTAAGCCAAGAGGTTATTTCTCTTTTTTGATAAAAAGCATTACTTTTCTTTATATGTAAACTGAAATTAATCTGGGTTTATTGAGTGTGGATCATAATATGTTACAAGGACCAAAAGCAACTTTGGGAAAGGACTAAATATGTTAATAAGGTATAGTAAGCATTCGAGATCTCTAAAACTTAAAGCAAATATCAGATCTTCCTAATCATGTTTTTTTTTTTTCCCTATGATGGCTTGACAAGTATATGCTCAGCTGATGACAAAACCAAAATTTGATTTTTAAGAAATGCTTTGAAGAGATATTAGGAGCCAAAATATATACAGACACACTTAAAAACAAACACAGTGTACAACTGAATAGTCCATGATAATGACAACCACAAGTAAATGAATGTGGAAGAGCAACCAGAACATGCTGGAACAATATAAATCTAATCATTCTAAAGGCCAGAAAATTCTAGTCCAGTATTGAGGAAGGAAAACTCAATAAACTAGCTATCACATTAGCTAAGTTTTCAAGCCAGGGAAAAGATATTCAATAGACATCTTGAACGGAACTGAAATATAATAAACTTATACAAGCTCCAGCTGTAGGAAGGGAAAAAATTGGGTAGATAAGATGGTAGTAAATGTACTGATTAGAAATTTAGAAGTGAGAGACAAACCTTTTTCAGTAAGTCTATATTATCAGTCCTAGCTTCTTTTACATATCCTGGTGGCGGAAATGGAAAGCAGCGAGACATTGCACGAGATCAAAGAATCTGCAACTCGGGCTCTTTCCACCAGCGCAAAATCCTCAATTAGTTTCCAGTAGCATTGATCCAAGAAGGAACCAAACCAACAACTTTGCTCCTGTCCATGCACCATGACCATGTACTCATTTCCAGGTTCAACACCCTTCCACAATCAACTCCAAAATCAAAAAAAATCAAAACTTCCAAACACTTCCAACAAAAATTGTCTCTTACAATAATGCTTAACCCAGAGATTCAGCTGAAACCTCTAAAATTTGGTGAAGAATTGGGCACCCAAGTGGCCAAATCTACTTTAAATCACTAACCCTAGCTCCACTGATGTGTTAAAATAAAGGAGACACCATGCACCCAAAATCAAGTTAACCCAAATGGTTTCTTGAGAAATGAAGAGTGGAAATTGCAATCTGATCTTCCTTCTTCCCACCTGGGACAATACAGAAACATCACTACAGTCATGGGCTTTTGATCAATTTTAATCACAAAACCTAAACTCACTACTATCTCTCAAGCATACTTTAAAGTGCAATCTTCTTCCATGATCAAGAACACAAAATCAACCATCTTCTTCCCAGATGAATGCAAGATTTCAACCAGCAAAAAGGTCCTGAAACTTGCCACAACCCCACCAACTGAATCCAATATCACAAGAACTGCCGAAAAGATCCAAACTTGTGCCCATGCCACACAAAAACCCCCCAATTATTGAGGAAATAACAAGATTTTCAACAACAAAATCATCCAATACCCTCAATCTGCCTTATGATCTTCTTAACCCTAATAACAATACTCGAAACCACCCACCAATTAGATGATGTCTCCGCTGACGATCCAACCCTAGAAAATCCACCAATAGAGAAACACACTAAGTACAGCACCACGACCCAAATTAAAAACCTAATCATAACGCTTCAACAAAACATCGAATTAAAAACACTAATAAAACCCTTTTTTTAACCAAAAATATATAATATATATATATAGCTTGTAAGAAGAATCAGAAGATCGATTCCTCAACATTTTTAAAACCCAAAAAATTTCTAAAAAAAAAACATAAAAGTTTATGAAAAATCCCATTCTTTCTTTCTTTCTTTCTTTTTAAATCTTGCCCGGTACAAACAAAATCATTGTAGGACAAGATCTCTGAAATAAATAGATAAAAACAAAAATGGGAAATTAAATTGAAGAGCACTTGTATTATCTCTCTTCTCACTCACTCACTTTTTGATTTCAGGTTTCTGCTGGGGTTTACTGTTCTTTTTCTTCAGACCCTTTTTTCTGGGTTTTGTTCGGAAGTTACACGCAGTTTTCTCTTTTTGCTCGCTCGCTTGCTCTCTAGAAGAAGCACCCGAGAAGGCGAAGCAAAATCTACTGCGGCGTAAGCGAGGGCAATTTATAGTTGAAGACCCTGAAAAATATGAGAAAATAAAAAATTATAAAAAAAAAAAAAAACTTGTCAAGAAACCCTGAAATAATGAGAAATATGAAAAAATAACAAAAAATTCATTTTTTTTTTGGTGAAAATCATACCTATACTATAATGTATATATATATATAAGAAAGGAAAATATTTTATGGAAACACGCCTCGTTCAGTCGTTTATACCCTTTAACTATTGTTGGGTAGTCTTGAATTATACAATTAATATATTCAGGGTGATCAAATAATACTTGAGGGCACATTTTTAAGTGTGTTTTTAAAATGTGTCTAACATATTATTTGGAAAAAAAAATTAAGTATTTTTTTAATAAACATTTATTTAAAAAAGTATTTAAGAAAAAAGTTAGTCTCTCTCAATTTTTTTTAAGAGCAAAAAATTATTTTTTTTATAATATTTTAACTAAAAGCAGGTGTTATCAAAAATCCTTAAGCGTGTGTTTGCTTTAAAAGTACTTTGAAAAATCTCACTCAAACAAGACCTAAGAGACAATATTTAAATAAACAAGTTTTGCGTTTAATTGTATATTTAATAAACTTTTTTTAATTTATATACATGAAATAAATGTAAAAAAATATTTTCTTAAACACAATTAAACAAACACAAAGAAATTCTTAAATATATATATATATATATAATAAAAAAATTATTTCTAACAAAATACATATCTTTTAAAAAATAATTAAATTATCAAGCAAATTCTAAGAATAATTGGAAACAAAAGAATAAATGCAAAAAAGGGATTTTTTATTTTAATTTTTAGGTAATAATAAATGGGGTTCTAAAAGGATTCCAAGTTTTTTTTTTTAAGATAGTAAAAAAAACGAGAAGAGAAAGAGAAAAAGAGAAGCCCTAAAAACTCAAAACCTTAGCATGTGGGTTGGTTCCCTTTCCTGGTCCACCTCTTCTTTATTAGACACGTGGCAGTTGCAGCACTGGATTCCTACTGTAAGTAGTGAGAGCTGTGATCTGTCCACACACGTGGCGATTTTTAATTCATCGGATGAGCTCTGGTGTTGCTTGTGGGTGGTGGAGTTTTGCTTGGCTTACATTTTTCAGCAAAGTTTTAGGGCTAGTGTTCTGTGCAAGAGATGCTCTGATCTGGCAGTTCATGAGACAACCTGCTCAAGGTTACTATACATACACTTTGTGCTATTACTATTATTATTTGCAAATTTAAACTATGTAAATTATAATTTTATTTACAACATTTTAATTCATCCCATGTGTTAGAAGAAGGGCACATCCTACAGTCGTAACAGTGTCCATTAACCCGAATCCCCATAAACCCTATTAATCTGACTAACTCAAATTTTATGAGTTGGGTTAACTTAATTACTTTAGGTTAGGTTAATATTTTATTAAAAAATAATTTAATCACTTCAAATTAACTTGAACTAATTTGAACTTTTTTTTTTAGTACTAATAAAATATTATAGGATGCTAATGTTTGGGTCAGAGAAAATCAAAACTTCTCAATGAGACTAAAAAGACAAACAAAATAGTGAAGTGCATAAGGATTCAGATGGGGATCACGTGAACTAACTACTATGGTCATGTTCTTACTTTTATTAAAAGAGGAAAAACTTAAACTTATTTATAAGGAAAATGAATCAAACTTTTAATTTCAAGTAAAAAGATTAATCCAAACTATTTTAAAATGATAATTATTACTTTATATTTATCACTTTTATCGTAATCATGTATTATAATTAAATAATTCAAAATATTATAATAAAAATAACAAGAAAAAAAGTGTCTTAATAAATGTTATAATGATTGTATTTTACTTAAAAATAATTTTAAAATTAAACGGATCACGCAATTCTATAATTTATATATCAAATAGACTAATCCGACCAACTCAATCCGAACTAACCTAAAGTTATTGAGTTGGATTGGGTTGAGTTAGTTTTACGAGGTCTATTGCGTTAGGTTATGTTGAGCTGCAATTTTTTTAGTCTGATTAAATTAGATTGAGTTGGTATTTGGTTATAATCTAAACCAACACCGTTCCTGAACACCCTGTTGCTTGATTGAATCAAATTTAGAGCAATATTTTTTTTTTCTTTCAATTTATAACATATCATTATACATACACACAAAATTTCTCAATACTTTTATACTTAAAAATTAAACATGGTGATTTATTTAACATAGTATTAATAAAGATAAATAAAATAGTGTCTAAACATATTTTAAAACACAATCAATAAGAAATAATGTGATAAAATAAAAATACAAAAAGTAATGAAAAAATTATACGAACCCATAAAATAATATATTCAATGTACAATTAAAATAAGTAGCAATCAACTCATAAATTTTAAAAAGTCTTCATTAAAAACTGAAACAAATAAATAAATAAAATAAAATAAAAAGCTAACCCACAAAATGAATTTAAGAGAATAAAAAATATATATATTAGACAAATAACACATCATTTTTTTTTTCAACATCGAAAAGGAAAGTTTTTTAATCATTTGAATTTGAAAGAAAAGAAAGAAAGTTTCTAAATCAATGGAAGGAATTAATTACAAGAATTAATAGTTAGAAAAGAAATCATTCCTAAAGGTAAAATGTCTATATTACCCCACCAATTTAATATTTAGTTTTTTTTACAGAGAACAAAAGAAAAGGGCACTTGTGGAAGAAATGTAAAAATAGCCATAAAGTGAAAAATTCTAAGTAAATTTATTGTAATAGTATAAATTACCGTTATGTTTTTTGAGAAAGAATAATTTCTTTATTAAGAACGAAAGAGATAGAAGTATCATACATTTGGGAACAGGAAATAAAGCAAATAAGCATGAATCTTTAAGAATTAGAAAGACAAAATAGATCTTTTTAACCAACCTTCGTTCAGTGGTTCGAGGGCCGAACTCAAAGGGGCTTGAGGGACTCGATCTCGAGTTTAAGCCCTGGGAAGGATGCCTCCACCTCTACAAACTCCCGAAAACCGATGGAATAGTTTTACTCTTAAAGAGAATGAGGACACCACCGAATGTCGGAATTCTGGTATCTAAAAAAAAGACAAAATAGATAAATTACAATTAAAGTAACCAAAATACTACAAAATAGAAATTACATTAATGGTTTTATAATAGTAAAACAAGCTTTTTAAGTAAGTCAATAAATGAAAAATGACGAAAAGACTCGAATGTCAATTTCAACTATACGTCGGAGTCACTTCAATCATCGTAGAGTTGTGTGTATCAAACAACTCTATAATGATTTAAGAGACTCAATGGCATGAGTATACTAGTCGAGTTTGCTTTTAAATCCTTTTGTCACTGTCCTTTTTTCTATGGTTAGTAATTATAGGGATGTCTCTGAGGCCAACTTACACTCGTCAAAAATGACTATTTCACTCCGAATAAGCATCAACAAGGGGTCATGATTGTATTTCATTAATGGTGTATGAGCTTCCTATAGTGGCCAAGATACAATAGCTTCACTCTCGTACAAAAGCCATGCCCTTTCATATGTGCAGTGAAGACAAGAGTCTATCTACTGAGACTTGAACCCGAAATCTCGTGAGAAGAAGCTTGTCTTCTTGTCATCCCGCGTTCCAGTATAAAAGGAAAATTTGCATACTTAGCAATGAAGTTTTATTATTATTATTATTATTATTATCAATGTAAATACTCCAAAAAATAAGTTATTTTAAAATAGTTATTTTATTTTTAATTAAGTTCCTTTTTCTTTTTTTTCTTTTATGTTTTTTTTGTCTTTGAACCCCCCCCGTATCCCGCTAACTCTTTCGTGGGAGCGAGACTATTTTGGAGTTGATAACGGTACCCGACATTAAATTCCTCTTTTGCATCCATATTATCTCATTTTAATTTTTTTATTTAATCCTTAGAATTTTCATCCTTTAGTCCATGCATATTTATTCTTTTTTTTTTTAATATAGTAACAACTTTATTTTTAACCATATACATGTTCTTTCTTATATATAAAATATTTGTTACTCAGGATATATATTTACATTTTGATAGATCATATCATAGAGATGGGTGGGTGAAAAAGAAAATAGAATTTACAAACAGAAATTTGAAGGAAAATAAATAGAAATAACTTTAAAAAAAATAATAAAAAATAATAAAAACATGATTTGAAATTTAGTAACCAGTGGCTATGTGCTTACACAGATTTGTACTTTTGTAAAACGATTTAAAATTTATTTTAAATAACACAAAAAAAAAATGACAAAATTGCTTCTAAGTGAAGTATTCTCTTAAAGTAGATTATGGCTCCAAATAACATTCAATGACAACAAAGAGTATTATATAAATTTAATATAAATAATAAAAATACTAATGCACAACTTTGCGGCATCTCTGTTCACAATAACATTGTTTATTTGGCTTGTTTTTAAAACATTGCTTGGCTACCTAGTTAAATTGGAAAATAATTAAATGTAAATAAAGTAGGGTTTCCTAACTCTACTTATTCTCTATTTATACTTCAAAGCCAATTTATATTTCTAGGTTCCCTTTGAGAGAGCATTTTCGATAAGCTCTTCTACCAAAAGCCTTTTCGAGAAAAGTTGTTTCCTCCCAACTTCTTCTAAAAGCTGAGTTTTTTTTTTTTTTTCAGTGTAGTTTAGTAAAAAATAGATGTTGTCAAATATCTCAAAAAATATTTATGTTTCAAACGCATTTTAGAAAAGCTCCCCAAACAAGCCCTAGTAGAAGTTTAAGCTCTACTTAAAAAATAAGCCTTTTTTTTTGTTTCTTTGCTTATTATTGTAGAGGTTATATCTACTTCAATTAGAGGTTGAAATTTTAAAAAATAAAATTTGTCAACAAAAAAAAGTTATTGCCCTCTACCTTTTTAAGAGGGTGCAAGTAAACAAACACCATCTAAGATTTGATTGTTCTAGCAAATATTGACTAACTTCAACGGTATGTATTAGAACCCTTTCACTTAAAGTTGAGAGTTTGATTTTCTTCTCTTATAAATAAATGAGAGTTTTATCTTCTCTAATAAAAGTAGGAGCAAGACCATGATAGTTGATTCGCCTTATTCCGACCCTTTATGCATATCGTTGTTGTATTTAACTTCTTAACCCTACGACCCCTACTGAAGGGTCCCACCTTTTTTTGGCTCTATACTAGTAACCTCTGAGACCTTGTGTCAACCCTTATCCAAAAAAAAAAAAAAAAAAAACGAAGAAGAAGAAGATTGATTGTTCTATTGTTTAAAAGATTGTTAATTAAGCTCTTGATAGATTGAAAAATGATTAATTGTAATGCATTTCTACATTGGACATTCTAAAATGAGACTATGCTTTATGTCTCATTCTCGTTGCAACTAGGTATATTCACAAAAGTCACAATTTGACTCATGAAACTTAAATTATTTCTTTTGAGACAAGGACTCATGAGGCTCTCAAGTCGTCCACATTTTAAGATTCCCACTAATTAAATAATAAAAAGTTGTAAATTTGTCACGTTATTCGTGAATTATATACATGTTGTAATCAGGCTTATATAAAACACATGCTTCTTTTTTTTTTTTATAAATAAATATATTGGTCAAACATTTATATATATTTCTTGGTACATACGATGCAAGAGCTGAAAGGCCCGGAGTGTGTCCATTTTAGCAATTTTTTCAATATTTTCATTGTAATCAATCGTTTATATTTGGAATAATCAAATGCACTTATTGGTTTAAAAAACAAATTTTTAAGGTAATAACATAACTATTATATTAATAAAAAAAAAATTAATTTAACTGTAAAATAATGTAACTATATTGTAACTACATGCTTATGTCTATTGAATTTGTGTAGTTTATATATCTTAAGGTATATAATAAATAATTTAATAAATGTGAATATATAATTAATATTTTTTATAAAAAAAAATATTAAAAATATAAAAACCACGTGCATTCCCACAGTAGACGGGTGGTGATGCCTCCTTAATGATTTTTTAAAATTAGTGGTGGAACGCAGTTTTTCATTTTTCAATTTTTTTTTTTAAGAAAAAAGCAAAATACGGGAGACGTTTTTACATGATTTTAATGATAACCGATCATATCACAACAAACAAAAAAGGATAATGATATGGATATGGCAGCCCCTCGGCCCGCCAAGAAACCTAATGGGCCAAGACTTAACGAAAATCCGGCCCAATAAAAATTAATATTCTAGTCCATCTCACGAAGCCGCATTAGATATTTTTCTCTCATGCTGAGTCGGCGAATTTTTTTGAGCTTAAAACCCTAGCCGCTCTTCATTCTCTTAAAACCCTCACTTCCTCTTCGTCTCTATTCGGTCTGAGCCTCCTATCTCTCTGAGGTAAAAACTTGTTCTGAAAACCCTTCTTCTCCATTCATGTTTATGTTGTATTTCTATCCGTATCTCTGTTTTTTCTCATGTTAGTTTTATGTTCATCTCCATCGAATTCTCTTTTGATGTTAATGGCTGATTTCTCTGATTTATTGGGTAACCATTTTGATCTTTACTCTCTCGATTATAGAGATAACTGATAGTGTTGATTGATCTGTTGGAAAGGTCGTTTGAAGAGCATGGGCTTATTGTTATTATTATTATGCTGTTTCTCTCTCTCTTTCTCTCTCTATACATATATATATGTACATATTAGTCGTGATGAAAGATTTATAGGTATAGGGTTTTTCGGTTGAGGTTTTAGACTCACTGGTTCGAGTTCATTGGAATGATAACACAAACTCATGCAAAGATGTATTACCCTATTGCCTTTAGCCCCGTTGTAAATGTTTGTTATTGAGAGAGGGAAAATTCCTAATACCCTTATGTGTTTATTAACATTTTGTCACACTATATTGGAATATAAATGTTTGCCAAACATGGTTTTTATTTGATGAGTTCATTTTTGTATTATTCTGCCTTTTGGGTGTTTATAAGCGTTTTTCACTGTCGAGACAATGGCTGCTCCATGGTCTATCAATCGAGATGGGAGAATTTCGAGTACCCTTTTTGCCTTTTATACACATTTTTTGAGAGGAAAACATGTGCCAAACATGGTTTTGAGTAATAAGTGAAGCATTTGGTATTCAACTTAGTTGTATGGAGGACGGGGCATGTTTTGATCTGTTCAGTTGTTTGAAAGTTTTTGAAATCAGTGTTGTGTTCTTGCATGGCAGAATACAGGCATGATATTAAAAATTAATCCTCCTTTTATTAAAATGTGAGTTTGACAGATGGTTTGCTAAACCCATATGGGTGTAAGTTGTTTTATTGTGTGGACTTTGCCAACATGATTTAAAAACAGAATTAAAAACAGAAGAGCCCTTGTTACTAACTTACTATCAGCTCACATAGTCACACTAAAGGGATGAGTAAAGCATATTACCATAGATGATGGAGATATGTGTGTAAGAATGATAGGATGAGGATGGCCATTTTTTTTTTTGGTGGCCAATGTGTACTTTACACAGAAAGGGAAATTTGCCAACCTACTGGCCCAAATCTATCCTTGATTCCGTATTTTGATATGTTTTTTCATTCACCAACATTCTTGGAAGGTCTTAACATAATAAATTATTAGGTTGGTTTTCTCATCATCCCGTTGTGCAATTTGGTTCTTTTTCTGTTGAGTGGGGGATTGTTAAGTATCATAGGAACTTAAACAAGTTGAACGTTATCATGTATATTGATCTGTAAGGATTGTTGGTACTGGCTACCTAGGTTGTGCATTTCTTTGGAAATTTTTTTTGGATGGTTGTATGATTTCTTATGTTCATTAAGAACTGATGGATAAGTTGTATCATCTTATACAGGTAATATCTTGAATTTAGTCTAGAGGAGCAATCAAAATGGCTTTTTCTGGTAGATTTGGGAGCCTTATGAGGCAGATTACCTCCCAGAATGCTGTATCAAATGGACAGACTCCAGTGGCTTCTATGCTTAATGCTATTAGGTCTATGTCAACCACAAAACTTTTCATTGGAGGTACACCTTTAGTTTCCTTTTCCCTGTGTTTAATTTGGAAATTACCATTGCTTTTTATGCCCAGTTGATAAAAAATTATGTTTTATCCTTGTTAGGTCTTTCATATGGTACTGATGACCAATCGCTTCGAGATGCATTCTCTAGCTTTGGTGATGTGACTGAAGGTTAGTCTTATGGCCCACTTACTTTTTGTGAATTTAAATCTCAAAATTTTATTGTCAACATGAAAGTGTGTCAATTGCCAAAGGGGGTGTTTGTGAAGTTGAAAATTTTGTTTATTCTCTTTTGAAAGAAAATAGACTTATGTTTAGTTCCAGAGTTAAGTGTGCATTATTTCATAAGACCACATCTTTTTTGGATTCTTAAACACAAAAGCTATGGGAGTCTTGTGTTATCTAATTCTTATGGGCTTGGGCGCTTTATTTATTTATTTTGCAGCAAGAGTTATTACTGACAGAGACACTGGGAGATCGAGGGGATTTGGGTTTGTTGACTTTGCTGGTGAAGACTCTGCCACCTCAGCACTTTCATCTATGGATGGACAGGTTTTGTGAACAAAGCTTCTTTCATTTTGTGAGATTTTATAATGATTGATTTTGACCCTTTAAGTACTAATTTCAGGAACTACATGGAAGAAATATTCGTGTAAGCTATGCTAACGATAGACCACCCCGTACTGGTTTTGGTGGTGGTGGTTACCAAGGGGATGCAGGTTTTAACAGTGGCTCTGGATGAAGAAATGATAGGTTTTAAGGGTAAGCAGTTCGGTGGTGATGTTGGATTTTTGCACCACATAGTCACTCTTTGATTTTCAACTATGGCTTCTTTCTTGTTGGTCAGACTAATGCTAGATTATGTTTCATGTGTCTTGAATTCAAGTAAAGGTTATTTTTCCATTCATCGTCTTGTAGCGCGCATGTTTTTATTTCCGTGACCTTGCTAAAGATTATAATATGAAGATTCATTTTGAGGAATTTTCCTTGCCAATTATGTACTGGTACATGGTCTGGGGAGTTGTCTTTTTATTCATTGTATGCTTAGTTAAAAGAGGAGAAGGTCTGCAAGTGGTGGAGTATCAAAGTGCATCAGCTTCAAAGCTAATTATCAATCTACCCGCTTTTTATTCAACTCCCACATTTCTGTTTCCATATCAAATTCAACATTTGGCTGGATAGATGTTGAATTAGGAAGGGTTGCATTGTTGTGGCCATGTACTTAGTTTTGAACCTTGATCAAGGATATTTCATTATCCTTCATCCTATGCTTACATGCCTAGGCAAAGTATTTATGTACATGAATTATCCATGGTCAAAGGACTGCTAGGGAAAATCCTAATTGACTCTTTCTGGTAGAACAATTTCACACATGGTAATAACCCTTTTGAGTCTTGACCTCACAGGCACGTTTCTTATGTATTGTTGGATGGTCTGGGACTGTTGGTTCTGCTGCGAGAACTATGCCTTCCATTAGAAAATTGGCAAGGGAAACTACCGTGACCTTCGACTTTCCCAGTACTATTGAACTAATCAGGTCTCATCTAGTGTAGATTGACATTGGCTAAGAGTTGATTGTGATTTTAACAGATGATACATTAGAGTTTCTGGGTTTTGCATTGTTTTCATATGAAGACCACCCATGTTTTTTGACAGCTGATAATGCATGGTTGTCTTCTTCTTTTGCCATGTTTTTACTTTGGCAGCTTGAACTGTGGTTTTGCCAACTATTTGTAGCTATGTCCTGATATGACAGGAAGCTTATGTGTACACTCCCATGATTCATGAACCTGATTAGTGATTTGTGATCGGGTTCTTGTAATTAGAAAATAGGGGGTATGCATGAAACTTGCACACTTGCAAATCCTAGTTGTGTGGATTATACCCTTAAGGGTGGGTCTATAATATTGCCAAAATCTGAAAATTTGGGTAAGATTAAATATACAATTATACATACACAAAGACAATTGTATGTATTCATGGTATAAATTTGCATTATCTTTGCTAGAGTAGTTGCCCTCTTCCTCCTCGCTTGGCGGTCTGTCCATTTTCTGTTTCTCCCATTAATTTCTATGCAAGGTTTGTTAAGGAAATTGGTGGAGAATTTATAGATTATGTAATTATATGTTGAATTTAGACTTGTTGACTTATGTCAAACCCTCATGCCAGACATACTGCCTCACCTTAAGGGTGGGGGTGATTAATGGGCCTGGTACCTTCTCTCTCGTGAGTGTGGTATGTGGATGAAGTTTGTTATACAATTAATTATTAACAGTGTTTCTTTTAAAAAAAAAAAAAAATTTTTGTTTGATTAGTGATATGCTAAAATGGTTTTCCAAGATTTTCTTTTGAGAAAATACTTGTTTTTAATAAAAGTTTATTTGTTTTTATGTTTATTTTATTTTAGGGTCTATTGGATGAGTGAGAAAATGATTTATTTTCTTAAAAGAATTTAGAAAGTCATGTGTGATTGTCAATATTTTCACGAGAAAAATATTTTAGACCTTTTTATTTTTCATCCAAATTTTCCCGCCGACAAAGGTGAGGAAATTTTTTTTTTTTTTTCTCATGCGAAAAGTTTTATTATAATAGATAATGTTTGTGTTTATTTTCAATTAAATTTCTTAATTTTCATTTTCTTTGAATCTGAAGTGTGAAAAACTAACAGATAATCAAATAATCATATAATTCTAACCCGGCTTTCTCATCATAAACCAAACAGTAACTGCTGCCTTAAATGTCCTCACTCCCAACTAATATATGTATATATATATATATATATATATATATATATGTTTTGATCAAGATGGCAATAATGTGGCGAGCAAGTTTTACTTAAAAGGTTGAAGAATACATCTTGGGTTATTTGAAAAAAACAATACTCTTAATAATATTTTGATTTGTTCAATTTCATGTATATAAGAAAGTGTATTTGAACAAAAATGTGATGAATACGCCATGCATTGATAAAAGAGAAGAGGGCACTTTTGCAAAGGGAGACACTACTAAAGGAAATCTCATGCACGTAGATGTAGCCAGTTATGATCAAGATGGATCTTGTGACAGTTAGGGTTTCAAAAGGGGCTTTTGACATGATTACCCTTCAAAAATAAAATAATTTCACAAATGTCATCTAAAAATAAATATTGACAAATTTGTCATACTTTAATGTTTATCGCATAGTCAGCACGTGGGCGCGGAGGTGACATTTTTTTTAAGTAAAGGGAATGTGTTTTTTCAAAAGATGCATTCCTTTCATAATTTTTTTTAAGTGAAGGGAAGGTGTCCATTCCCTTCATCCCTTCATAATTTTTTTTTTAATGTGAAAGACGCCTTCCCGTCATAATTTTTTTTTTTCAATTTTTTTTTGTATTTCTGTCACTCAAGTACCACTTTCAGCACGTCCCACTATCCTCCCCCGATCTCCCGGAGACGACGGAGTCCTATTCCCATGTCCAGTTGAATTTTTGGACTTCCATCCCGAATTCAAGTTTAAATGAAAAATCAAAGTTATTACTAAACTGTTCGGCCTCACCGAATCCAAACCATATCCTCCCCCGATCCCCAGAGTCGACGGAATCCATTCTCAAACCCGATTGAATTTTTGGACTCCCATCCCGAATTTAAGTTTAAATGAAAAATCAAAGCTATTACTAAACTGTTCGGCTTCACCAAATCCAAATCACGTGGTTTTTTTTTTAACCCGACCACTTTCAGCACGTCCCACTATCCTCCCCCGATCCCCCGGAGTCGACGAAATCCCATTTTCATGCCCGGTTGAATTTTTGGACCCACATTCCGAATTCAAGTTTAAATGAAAAATCAAAGCTATTACTAAACTGTTAGGCCTCACCGAATCCAAACCACGTGGTTTTTTTTAACCCGACCACTTTCAGCACGTCTCATTATCCTCCCCCGATCCCCCGGAGTCGACGAAATCCCATTCCCATGCCCGGTTGAATTTTTGGACCCCCATCCCGAATTCAAGTTTAAATGAAAAATCAAAGCTATTACTAAACTGTTCGGCCTCACCGAATCCAAACCATGTGGTTTTTTTAACCCGACCACTTTCAGCACGTCCCACTATCCTCCTTCGATCCCCTGGAGTCGACAAAATCCCATTCCTATGCCCGTTTGAATTTTTGGACCCCCATCCCGAATTCAAGTTTAAATGAAAAATCAAAGCTATTACTAAACTGTTCAGCCTCACCGAATCCAAACCACGTGATTTTTTTTTAACTCGACCACTTTCAGCACGTTCCACTATCCTCCCCCGATCCCCCGGAGTCGACGAAATCCCATTCTCATTCCCGGTTGAATTTTTGGACCCCCATCTCGAATTCAAGTTTAAATGAAAAATCAAAGCAATTAACTAAACTGTTCGGCCTCATCGAATCCGAATCACGTGGTTTTTTTTAACCCGGCCACTTTCAGCACGTCCTACTATCCTCCCAAGGGAAGACGTCTTTTGAAAAGACGCTTTCTCTTCATATAAAAAAAAATTATGAATCCCTTCACTTAAAAAAAATGCCACTTCCGCGCCCACGTGGCTTGTTTGGCGCGCTGACTGTGCGATGAACACTAAAGTAGGACAAATAGGTCAATATTTGTGTTTAGATGACATTTGTAAAATTATTTTATTTTTAAAGGGTAATCATGTTAAAAGCCGTTTCAAAAGTTTCACTTTTACTATGTATGTGACAATAACCTTTTTTCTAATCACAACTAGCATTTTGCAGGTCTAGCAAAGAGCCCTTAATTCTAGGGGGTCTCTTCTTAATATGAGGGGCCACTATATGTCTATATCATAAGGGTGCCGCTAGGAAAACATGGGGATTAGCAATACACATGCATCTCATGTGATTCAATAGGGTGGAAAGCTTAAGTTTAGACGACCCTCCGAGTTTTCACTCTGTGATTCTTTAGCTTTTTCCATATCATAAACCTTCTTTGGAGACATTGCATAACTACCTTTACTTTATGCATGGAGAGCCATTAATAATGTTGGGCTTAACTCTAATTGGTGCTTAGCTCAAGCAAAATTAGCCTTCTTAGCATGTATCATCGTCAAGTGTTTCAAATGAGTCCAACCCTTGCATCAAATCCAACGATGTGATCTTAATTGAAAATGAGTCCAACCCTTTCATACCCTTTCATCAAATCCAAGGATTTGATTTTAAGATCAATAGATTTATCTAGGGGTGGCAATTCGGTCCGAGGCCCATGAGCCTAACCCGGCTCGTTATAATGGCCTGATCTAAACTTTGACGCGACTATTACATGGCCTAGCTCGGCCCGATTTCAAAATTTATTAGACGGATTTGAGATCACTTGGCTAGATTCAGCCCGACCCGCTAACCTGTTTCAAAGGCCCAGCCCGATCCAAAGGCCCATATATGTATGTGTAAATTATAATATACTCTTAATACTAAGTTACACACACATATATATTATAATAAATATAAAATATATATGTGCACGTATTAAAATTGTGTTATAAAATTAAAGTATATATAGTATATAAATATAATACATACCACATACATAATACATTGTATCAAAATTAATTAAGGGTTTATATTATATATATATATTATTAAGAGTATGTTCAATTAGGTTTATAATACAAATAATTCCCGTACCTAGTCTATATCTTAATAAAACAAATAATCTACATACCTACTCTATTTCTTAATAAGAGAATATATAGTATAGAATTATAGTATAAAATGGTGAAAAACAACATAATTCAGATTCAAGAGTATTATATAATTAGATAATATATTATACACACACATACACACGCACAAACTTATATATATATATATTACCAAATCTAAAAGTATGTAGTAGGGCTAGATATAAATATATAATAAATTTAACTAAAGTATAATAAAGGTTGAGCTAAAATTATGAAAGAAAGAAAGATATTATCCAACTACATACATAAACTAATTCATTTAGAATAAATTAACACATATTTAAGATAAATTAAATAAATACTATTTTTAATTTGTATGTTTTATTTAATTATTTAACTAAAATTTATATTTTATTATAACTTATCTAACCTTAAAATATATTTGGTTATATTAGTAGTCCAAAAGTCCGATCCAAAGGCCCGATTTTAAGGCTCGACTCAAAGGCCCAATCCATATATTTTTTAGGTTGAGTTTGGGCCAAAACTTTTAATGTTGGCTCAGCCCTGCCAAACTCAAAATTTTATAAGGCCCGACTAGGCTCAGCCCGATTATTCTTAGGCCTGATGGGACTAGGCCGGATCGGGTCAAATGGCCTGAATTGCCACCCCTAGATTTATCAATCCCGAGATGACTAGAAATAACAAATAATTAACCAATTTGGATCTCAAGAAGGGGGACTCTTTGAGTTCTATTCCACCCTAAGTGATTCATTTTTTGTAGAGGTTTTAATTGTTGTGTGAAGATTAAAAAGGAAACAAGTTTAATTGTTGGGTGCATTTAGTTTATGATTCAGATATAATTTTCTGTATTCAAAATTCTGGAAATATGGAAAATGCGTTTGGTAAGTTAAAATTTGGAAACGGTTTCCTGAATTTTATAAAGGAAACAAGCTATTTTTAGGAAACAACAAAATAATGTTTTCTAAATTTTTACTTTTTGAGTTGTATTCAAGTTTTCAGATTATGAATCAAAGAGAACCTAAGAGTTTGCACGTATCTCAAGGTATTAGTTGGCTGCTTTAAGAGACTTAAATACCTTTGAATACACAAAAATTAAGCGCTACGTTTTTATTTGTCAACTAATCTCTCTCCCTGTGTGTGAAGGGGATATAACATTCATATAATTGAGAAAGATATAGTTACAATTGTAATGCAGTGTTTTTATTTTTTATTTTTTAAAGATTATAACGGTCCTTCGTTTTTGGAATACATTCTACCAATGATGTTATGAATCATTTTTAGAACATATAGCTACAACTATTGGTCCTCCTAGGGACCATAAAGCTAAGGTAGAGCATATAAGCCCCACAAGAAAACGGGCAAAGGCTCGACGATAAGAGAATATAGCTCTCACAACAAAGGGTACATAGGGTCCAGATATCAAATGCCATATGCTCACAACAAGACCATGAAAAAGTAATAACTATAGTTATACCATTTATTATGTTGGTGAGGGGACTTAAAACGTCTCACTTTTAAAAGGGGAAAGGTGCTAACCATAGCAAATGCTCATTGGCTACTTGTAATGTCACTGAAGAATTGGCTTTTAATAAAGTGGGGTACTAGAGAACATAGATTTGTATGGTCAGCTTCGTGCAGTTAAGGAAGAATTGAGTTTAGTTGAGAAGATAGAAGGCCACAAGAATTTAGTGCATGGGTACAACTGTCACGACGCCCCTGACGTAGGCTGACGTCATGACCGGCACAGTGTACTATACACTGTATATAACCATATACAATATATAATACACTGTCAGCCTTCACGTAGTCTCACAATAACTCCCAAAAGTTACAGTAATTTTTTTTTTCTAATATACCACAAATCAAATCTAATATAACTCTCTATAATCATTCCATTCATTCTACAAATTAAATTCTCACCTGATAAATATCTATGATCATATCAGTTCATCATCCCAAGCATTATATAATATTACCACACAACCCATCTAGGTGATATTACATATATATAGTGTGTGATAATTATACATATCAAAATAACAAAAATATAATCTATTTCCTCCAAGCATACATACATGCACCAGACGAAGGTTCACGTGATTATCACTCACGGATTTTTCCTTTTTCCTTCGACTCAATACCTGAAATATTGGAGGAAATGGGGTGAGCAAACAAAAGCTCAGTGAATATAGTTCTTGAGATGACAATTATATACATTTAGAGAAATATGATATTTAAATCCATTTCAAATACTTATTCAACACATGCATCATTCAACGAATATATTATACATGTCAATAACATAAATTACATGAGTTTTCAATAACACAATGCACAATCTCCCTCCTCCGCAATGCAAGAGAGCCGGTCTAACCCTTGTATGACCGTATAAGGTAGACACAACCTCTCATTACCCAATTCACAATCATTTCAAGGATCTCAACCCTTGTTAGGACAGACCTACTGACAATGAGGACTCGCAAAACCTCATCTGGGTCTAATTCCTAACGAAATGACAATGAGGATTCGCAAAACCTCATCATTACAAACTCCAATTGCTAAAATCAGTTTGCATGATCCATAAAACTCAATACATTATATATAAATATAGTATGCATACAATCAAACATTTTATATGCGTACAATGCCATACAAGAACCAAATCAAGAAAACTATACTTACAGTGGTTACACGAGTTTTCTAAGCCAACCTCTAAAATCGAGCAACAATATTGCTTCCTCAAGAACGTTTATCCATGCCCTTAAGCTTTCAATTTAAACTGAAATTAACCATAGATTATAATGAGAATCATCATGTATCATATCGGTAGCTACTAAAAATATCAAATCATATCCAAAAATCACGATCTTAGTATCGAAACGTCCGAAATTCAATTTTCTACGAATCTATGATTTCAAATTACTGTTCGCAGTACTATTCACTATTCACTTCACTATTCACTTCACTATTCACTATTCATCCAAAAGTTGTAAATTGTATTAAAATTGTCAAACGGTCTCCAAAAATCATGAAATTGACTCTAACCACATATGCAGGGTCCCGACAGTCCAGGGAGCGTTTTTCTACCTTTCTAGCAGATTTTCATTCACGTTGGGTCAAAACCCCAATTTTTGAAAACACCGTAAAACGGCTCCCATAACAAAAATTACTCCGCTAGAATTGTTACATCTAGCTTAGAGATCAATTACACGAAGAAAGAGAGTGAAAATCACTTACCGCGAGTCTGAATTTGGCGCGAATCTTGCGTTTTCCCTTTTTTTCTTCTTCTTCTTCTCTGTCGTTCTTCCTTTTCTCTCTTTCTGCTTCTTGTTCCTTCCAGCAACTTCTTTAACTTAGGTTTTGTTTTATTTTTTATTCATTTTTTTTTTGTCTCTTGTTGTCAAACGGTGGAGATAAGAGCATCTTTGTTTTTATTTTATTTTATTGTTCTTTTTATCCCATGCTCCTCATGCCATTTAACAAACCAACTTTCTCATCTTTAACTCATTAAATCATACTCCATATATTTACTAATTTTATTTACTAATACCCCTTAAATCTAGTATGTATTTTTATACACGGGTATATTTAGCTCATACGTATCAAATACGTGTATTATCATGCATATATTTAGCTCATACGTATAAAATATGTGTATTAGCACGTGTATATTTAACTCATACGTATAAAATACGTGTATTATATATCTCGATATATGCGTACTTCAACGTATGTATTTAATTAAAATTACGGGGTGTTACAACAACAAACCTGATAGTAGAAGAGAATGAGAAGGGTACTTTAAAAACCAAGATTCTTTATTATTGATCCCGAGATACAAAACTACTGTTTTTTCTTAATTATTATTATTATTTAAATTGCTTTGCATTTAGATTCTTTATTGTTGTCGATTTGTCATCTAAACCAACAGTGGGTTTGGTTCGATGGTTGGGTGCAAACGCATCTTCTTTGAAGGTTTCGAGTTCGAAACATTTTTCACCATTTGTGGGCCAACAACATTCTTGAGTGATTGTGGTTTCAAAAATATTAGGAGAGACTTAAGTTCTCGATACCCATTGACCTCAAAAAAAAAAAAAAAAAGAAGTGCTTTACATTTTATGGCACTCCTGTTCCAGTGTAACACCCCGTAAATTTAATTACATATATACGTTGAAGTACACGTATATCGAGATGTATAATGCACGTATTTTATACGTATGAGATACATATACGCATGATAGTATACGTATTTGATACGTATGCGCTAAATATACGCGTGTATGATTTAATTAAAAAATGTGGATTGAAGTATGATTTAATGAATAAATGAATAGTATGATTTAAGATGGGGAGTTGGTTAATTCTTGAGGATGAGGTGCATTGAATCATTTAAATATCAACTTTCATTTTAAATTGCAACCTCTCACTCTCCAACATGTACCTATCCAACGTGTATATCAACTTTCATTTTAAATTGCAATCTCTCACTCTCCAACATCAACGTGTATAAAAAATAAATAAAAAACAAATATGCTCATCTCCACCCAACAATAAAAAACAAGAAGAAAGAATAAAAATAAAATAAAAGGAAGAATAAAGAAGAGAAATGAAAGGAGTTGCAGCAAAAACAAGAGAAGTTGTTGCAGAGAGAAAGACGAACAGCAGAGAGAAAGGAAAGGAAGGAAAGAAGAAAGAAAGGGAAACAGAGGGAGATCTGAACCTGTGGTAAGCCATTTTTACTATTTTTCGTCGTAAAATTACTATCTGAGCTAGCTGTAACCTTTCTAGCAGAGTAATTTTTGTTATGGGAGCCGTTTTACGGTATTTTCAAGAATTGGGGTTTTGGACCCAACGTGAATGAAACTCCGCTAGAATGGTAGAAAATGTTCCCTGGACTGTTAGAAACCCGAATATGTGGTTAGATTCAATTTTATGATGTTTGGAGCCGTTGGACAATTTTAATACAATTTCCATCTTTCGGATGAATAGTAAAAATAAATGGTAAATAGTAAATAGTGAATAGTAAATGTAAATAGTAAATAGTAAATAGTAAATAGTAAATAGTAAAAGTCCACAAGTTTTCACCAATTCACCAATACTTCAATTGTGTTCACAAATCCTCATCCAAGTCATAAGCCACCCACTGCAAATTACACATTACACACATACAATTGAATTCTAGATAAATGAATTTAATCACTTGATTAATTACCAAGTATCCATAACCCATTCCCTTACCATTTCAGTTACTAAGATAGAATTTTCAGCACATGATCAAAGTATTCATTTGATCACCAAATTAACACAAAATTTCCATCTCTATAAGTTAATCAATTTTATCCCTAAGCAAGTTACCTAAGCATTCTTCAAATGCTCTAACATTTCCAGCACTAAATTTTCAGCCAATTACCCATCAACTCGATCAAAATCTATCATTGACCAACTTACCAATGTATTGCCATTGCCCAATTTCTAAATTTCCAGCACATGAATTTATCAACTAAAGCATCAATTAATCACTAATTCAACCTAAATGTACTGGTAAGCATCTTACCAAATCAGTCTCAAATCTGAAATTTTTCCAGCAACTTGTATACATCCTTAACTCAGAATTTCACATACTTTGCACTCCAATCTTTGTAATTTATCATCACAGAATAGTCAAGACCAATTTCCAATCATAAAACACTAGAAAACACTACAATTTCAGTCACTCAAATGGGTTCTAACCCCCTTGTTCAGCCAGGTTTGGAATATCCAAATCAATGATAAAAGTTTAGTGAATTGAACCTCAATTAATTAACCCAGCAACAAGGAATTTCCTCTAATTATTTCAACCAATAATAATGTACCATTTCAGCAATTCAAATACATTCAATTACTACCATTCTATCACTGAAACTTAATGAATTTATCATTAGAAAACTCACCCATAATCCAGAAATCAAACCCCCATTGTTTGAGCTTCAATTCACCTCCATTTCAATCCAAACTCATCACTTTCCAGTTTCAAACTAGCCATGGAAAGTTGTCGCATGTCACATATAATGTATAGAATGAAGAGGAGAGTTTGAATATGAAACTTTCACATCTAAAACTATGGATCTCACCTTCCTTTGGAGCTCCAAAATCTCCTTCTTCTTCAACCGTATTCTCAATTTCTCTCTAGCTTAATATTCTGGTATGCACTTCACTTGCACATTTCAGCCACTAAACAATTCATGCCAACAAGCTAATAGGTGTCTAAATGAGTTCATGGTGGCTGAATTTGCTTAAGACACATGTTACATAGCATGCACAAGCCAATAGGTGTCAATTTGCTTAAGACACATGTTACATACAAGCCAATAGGTGTCAATTTGCTTAAGACACATGTTACATACATGCCAATAGGTGTCAATTTGCTTAAGACACATGTTACATAGCATGCACAAGCCAATAGGTGTCTAAATGAGTTCATGGTGGCTGAATTTGAGTAAGACACCTATTACATAACATGCACAAGCCACCTTATTTGTTTAATCTATTCATTTCATTATTTATTCATTTAATGAGCATGTGAACAGTATTAGATTTATTGCCTAATTGATTATACCACATGTAATTTAACACCTAATTGATCATAACACATTATTATTTCATGTATTAGGCCATTATACACTAATACATATCAAACACGCAAATTTATGAAACTACCTCGTACACACAGTATACGGGTATTTTACACATCGACTACGTGTACAAGACCACGTATTGGCAGTCCACGTCATCATGACGTCAGGTGCGAAAAGTGGGTCGTTACAACATGCCTACGGACAATGAGGTTTCGCAAAACCTCATCCGGGTCTAATTCCTAACGAAATGACATTATTATAAGCGCCAAATGCTAAAAATCAGTTTGCATGATTAATAAAACTCAATGCATTACATATAGATATAACATGCATAAAATCAAACATTTTATATGTATACAATGTCATACAATAACCAAATCAAAAAAACTATACTCACAGTACAAAACTTTTCAACTTAATTACAATCACCGTCGTTTTCGAGTCCAGCTTCAATTTAAATCCAACCAATTCAACCTGTCACAACCACCCCATAATTCAATTTCATTTATTCATATCTATTTATATATTTAATTTCTCAACTCACTTCAAATCACCAATAATAATGATCAACCTTAAACATATTATACACATTCTGTGAGTTGAAATTCCAACTCAATTTAGGACTCATAAGCAGTTGAAGAAACTACTATCTCGTTTATGTGGTCAATCTAGATATTTTCACAAGAAAGAACAGTGAAAATAGATTTTCAATTCATATTTTCACTAGTTCTCAGTTTTATTTTTCTCCTGGAACATATATCAATTTTATTAAAAATATAGAACATTCCTAAAATTATTCTGTCCACATCGACACGTGTAAAATTCATCATACTACCATTCTATTACCTTCAACATGTATTTTACTAAGGTTTTACATGTTCGCGGAGGCATCAAAAGTCAATTTTACTCACAAAAATCATATATTTAGTTACTAAAAATATCAAATCATATCCAAAAATCACAATCTTAGTATCGAAACGTCCGGAATTCAGTTCTCTACGATTCTATGATCTCAAACCGGAGTTTCATTGGATTCTAATTCTATTTTATTCACTGGATATGATCACAGTACTATTTACGTCACTGTTAATTGGAAACATGAAAATTTTTACTAAAATTGTCAAATGGTCTCCAAAAATCATGAAATTAGCATCGATGGACTCGTAACAGTGCATTCTACCATTCTATAACCTTCAACTGGAGTTTTATCGGGTTATAAATGATTCAAACGGTCTCCAATATAAACTCTAACTTCCAACAAACTTCCAACGGCTATAAAAATTCCAAATGAACACATAAATGAAATCGAACCACATATTCGGGGTTCATACAGTCTAGGGAGTGTTTTTCCACCTTTCAAACAAATTTTCATCCAAATTGGGTAAAAACCCCGATTTCAAAAACACTGTAAAACAACTCTCATAGCTAAAATTACTCCGCTAAAATCGTTACATCTAGCTTAGATATTAATTTTACGAAGAAATAGAGTGAAAATCACTTACCGCGAGTCCCGATTTGACGCGAATCTCGCGTTTCTCCCTTCGTTCTTTCCTTTATCTCGTTCTTCTATCTCTCTCTTCTTTCGTTCTTCTTTCTTCCTTTCTTTTGCAACTTCTTTCCTCCTTTTTTTCTTTTTTCTTTTTTCTTTTTAAACAAAATCATATTTACTATGATCCCATGCTCCTAGGCTCCCCTTAATAACCAACTCCTCCATCAAATTTCATTGAATTCAACTCATCTTATTTATATAATTCATTTAATAATTCAATTTCAATCTACACCATTTTCTTAATTTAATTTATAACTCAATTCACTTATTTCACATGTATTCATATACACACATGCATTAAATCATACTATTCATTAAGTCATTAAATCATACTCCAATCCACATATTTAATTAACCAACCCCATAAATTAATCAATTTAATTCAACTTCATTTTTTAACTTGTAAGCACCCATATTGGATGATCCCATATGTATCATCTTCATTTTATAATTTTATTTATTTATTAATCATACACGCGTATATTTGGCTTCTACGTATAAAATACGTGTATTATGTATCTCGATATACGCATAATTCAACGTATGTATTTAATTAAAACTACGAGGTGTTACAATATATATCCAAATAGTATATGTATTCAAATAGTACATATATCCAAGTTATATAAATATGTATATATACGTATCACACATGAATCATGTAGAAACATAGTTACCCATCAATGTGAGAGAATAGTTACCCATCATGTGAGTTGGTGATCTTTTGATGTAAATCTCTCCCTATAAATATGAGAGAAATCATGAAGAAAAGTTGTACAAAATAGTGTAGAAAAAATGAGAAGAGAAAGAGGAACAGAGAAAAGATGAAGAAATGAGTTGTAAAAGAAAATGGAGAATGAAATTTAGCATTTTTCTTTGAGCATTCTTTGATTATTCTAATTCAGTTTACAACACGTTATCACCAGGAAGGCTCTAGTCAATCAAGGAGTTTAATAATAAAAGGTATATTGAGGTAAAATTTTATAAATTTTATAAATTTTATCATGTTCATTTATTTAATGTATTTTTAGTTACACTGCAGTTTTTATTTTGATTTTGATTCCATAGCCTAAAGCTATGTAGAAAAATTCATATAGCATGAAGTTATATTGATATTTTGTTTACGTAACCTAAAGTTATGTAAAAGAATTTATAGCTCGAAGCTATATATTAAGAAATAATTTTCTACTCAAGAGCTATAGTTTTCATAACCATAAGTTATGTTATAATTTCATTTATTTATTTATTGCTCTAACATCTAATGTAACATATAATTTATATACTCTAACATTATTATAAATTTTCATGTTAAATCACGAGTTTTGTCTACGGATCCCACATATTTGTGGATTTGTAAATTAGCCTGAAGCTAATATAATGCATTAACACTAACAATTTATTTTATTATGATGCATTACTAACAGTAACGTTGACACTAATATTTTGAACTATGGATAAGAAGACATAACGTGAAGTTTATGAACATCTCATGACAAAAACTCATAACCTTTTATTTAAAAGTTCACCACAATTAATTGCACCTGAAGTTGCAATATTACAATTATACGGACCCGCAGTTCATTATGACGAAATGACTAATTGCACCTAATGTTACAATGTTAAAGTTTCATGAGATAAATTATATATTTGAAGAAAACATATTTGAGAAGATAAATTATCTTGCACGTGTTCTTGAAGTAACAATACAAAGACTGTTAAAATCTTCTCAAGAAAATTTGTAATGAAAATCATTATGCTCATCCACTTAAATTTTATATCATTCCCCGAAATAAATGCTACTTTAATGATCATGAATATAACCTGTAACAAAGACCATAATCATGGATGAGAAAATGAATATGACAAAGGTCATAATTAAAATTATTATGAGAATCACGATAGTTACAATTTGGAATATGGCTACAACTATATATTTGAAACAAATCTATTCCGTTCCACCAGAAGTGGAGTAATCCTATCGTAGCATAAGATAAATGTTTATCTATGTGTTTGCTTTAGGTGTGGAATGAAAAGAATTTGTGATGTCCCTATTGTATATCAAACATATGATTAATCTATCATGCCTCAATAAATAAAAAATGGTTAAATTAAAAATATATTCCTGGCTCCAGAAGAGTGAATATTATGTTGTCAAATAAAACAAAATTTTTATATTTGTAAAGCCTTATAATATATCAGATCCAGAAGATCTTGGTTGATTTTAAAGATATCTAAAATGATAGATATCATATATTCAAACAATATGTTTATATTGCTTGGAAATATTTAGAAAGACTTATTACTTGAATTATTGGCTTATTATGAAATTATGAAGTTAATTGAAAGGATATTGCGATCAAGAACTGAAAGTTTTTTGACACAATATATTTATATTTTGACACAACTTGTTAATTCTCTGGGACCTCAATGATACTTTAAATAATGGCATCATTTGTCAAAGTTTCATTTATTTATATGCCTACCTTATAATTGCGCAAAGTTTTGAGATACTTTTAGAAAAAGTATTAGTATAAAGTTAAATGATCACAATAGTAATATGAAGTGTATTCGTAACAGTATTGAAAATTTAATTATTGGAATGATTATCTGATGAAATTGAAAGTTGTCGACAGATGACCGACAATTAGGCAAGCTCTAATCATTCAATTAGAAATAGTGCATTAAGTTAATAACTTTATAAACAACTTTAGCCCTCATCATTTTGCATCTCAAAGCAAAAGAATATATGATATCGCTCCTCACGGAGCTCTTTGTTCTCCTCCAACACACAATCAAAGAAATCTTCTAAACCAATACCTTCTTGTTGTAGGGCAAAGTTTTTCTGTCGTAACTCCGCAGTCTCTCGCTGCAAATCACTAGTCTTCTGATGAAGAACGACAATCTCTTGCTTTAATATTCCGTTCTCATCAATTAAAAACTTCATCAAATATTCCGTAAATGCTATTTTATTATCTCTATCATTAACTTGGTTGGCCAAGGTCTCTACCTCTTTTTTGAGATAGATAACCTTTTGTCTGAGTTGTGTCAAATTTTGTAACTCCAGGGAAATGATATGGTATATAAAAGTTCCCTAGAAAAGAGGAAAAATTAATTTTAGTTCAAAAAATAAAAATATAAAATAAAATATAAAATAAAATAAAATAATTACCTTGGAAAGCTGGGACAAAGCTTTAAGTGAGCATTCCTCAGGAGACAGAGATAGAGACAAATATTTTTTCACCTTAGCTTCACGAATGCCAATAGTATGAACATCATAGTTTAGCACAGTGAAACCAGACGAAGATTTCATGTCATCTCCCTTATTTGAAGATTTGACTACATCGGTTTGACTAAAAGATCCGATCGCAGTAGAAGAAGAATCAACTTTAGGACCCCTACGAGGACCTTTTGCTCTGGGAGGTCGCTAAATCGATTTCTTTTTCTTAGCTTTCTCTAAAGGAGAACCTGGTACAATAATGGTTTCTGGCAAGTCGGTGTTGGGATTGAAACTAGTTCCCTCTTTGCCTCTAGCACCAGTTAACGAATCCATTTTACTTTGACTATCATAAATTGTATCGTAGCAATGAGCCCTTATTCTTTCACCGTTCAATTTAAATAAAGAAATTATAGAGACATAAGTGTAGTTGCACATGTAATACGTCAAGATTGATGACATCAACAACGACGAAAATTATGCCGATACGACAATTGGTATATATTCTGTTTGAAAAATTCGTCACCAACAAATATAATATTGGTGACACAACGACGTGTTACAAGTCATTAAGAGTATAACAATTATGGTATGTTGTAGAAAGTAAATAACAATGATTACTGTACAAAATGACATACTATACAAACTAAATTACGTTGATCATAAATATTTTTGCTCAATATAGAGCAATTTTCTCACAATTAGGAGGAGAAATAGCCAATTGCAGAAAATTGATGTGCAAAATTGCTAGAATGCAATACAAGCTAGTGTAAGGCAATCCTCCCACTATCAGGGGGAGAAAAGAAAATTTTCAAAAGAATGTCATGTAAAAGTGTTTGACAGACAACATAAGTTATAAGCTAATGTAAACTAAAAGTTCAAATGATAAGTTAAAGTGAATGATAAATTCATATGATCAATCATATGCAAAAGAATTTGCAAATTAGTTAACTGTTATGTTCATCTTTAGTCCCTGAAGGACAATCTAGAAATGACACACCTGAAGTATGGTTGACCGATAAAATCAAAGTACACAACTTCCTAAAAGATGAAGGTATATGCAAATGATTGATAAGTATATAAGCATTTCGAAACAAGAATGGATTGACAAATAAATATATCATAAAAGGTATACAAGTATCTCTGAAGATATATAGATTGAGAAATAAACACACCTTGAAGATGTATGAGAATCTCCTGAAGATATATGAATTGAAAAATAAATTCTCAATCTGTTTATATTTAAATCCATTCATATTTGAAAACTACAATGAAAATAATATTGCTCCTGATAATATTTTAAGTGTACTTTTGATATTATGGGATCACAAACCATATAAAAATGACGACATTGAAAAAGTAGAAAGGAAAAAGATGAAATATAGCTAAACTCGTTGAAAAATTGAGAGCTATCTGAACCAGAAGTTCTAATACCTAAAGAGGTAAATCATTTTAGATATTTATATGAGGAAATATATTAATCCATGGATAATTATGTTATACGTGAAATTTTTTTGAAGGATTTGAGTTATACTTGAAGCTTCAAAATGATGATCTCTGAATAATCTAAAAGGCTTGAAGTATGCACTGCACTAATATTCATATTGATCAATATGCATATATATTTATAATTGCTATGAGTGAGCATTCTAATAATTTGCATTTGCACTCTATTCACTTTATATATCTATTTATTGTTGCATAGGTTAAGACTCATGAAGTGTTTATTAGAATATATTTATCAAGGGCAAATTTGAGATGAAAGATCTTGGAAAATTGAATTTTTATCTCGGCCTGCAAATTGAGAATTTTTCCAGTAGGATTCTTGTCCATTTATCAGATATATTAAGAAATTTATTGAAGAAATTTTATCAGGACAAGAATATCCACTAGACTCCCCAATATTGTGAGATCGCTGAAAAGTGAATAAAGATAATATTTGTCTTCATTAAAATAATAAAGAGCTAGCTGATCCTGAAGTACCATGCCTAGATGCAACAAATGCTCTTATATATATAACCAAAAATTGTTTTCTTTGTTAACATGCTTGCAGGATATAGTTCTACACCAGATTAAAATGGTGTTAAGCATGCATTATGTTACTTCCATGAAAGCAAGCGATACAAGTCTATCTTATTCAAGAAAGATAAATATAAAACTGGTTGAATATGCAAATGCTGAATATTTGTAAGACCCCCACCATGCTCGATCTCAAGCACAATTTCACTTATAGTGATATTGTCATATCATGAAGATCTATGAAGCAGACAATACTTGCTACATCTTCAAATCATCTAGAAAAGTATAGCGACTCCTGAAACAACTTGAAAAATGTGTATGGATCACATGAATGATCTTAAATTAGAGGCTCTCTTACATTGTTATAAGAAGATAATGCAACATGTATTGCACAGTAATGAAAAATTTATATTGAAGCCAACATAACCATATATATTTCACAAAAGGTCTTATTCACACATGAACTACAAAATACTGACAAATAAGATCGAACAACTTATTTATCAAAGTTTTGTCAATTACAAAGAAGATTATATACAATATTGAAATGCATCAACTCAAAGATATTCCAGGCAGAGAAATAAAATTAAATTCCCTCATGTCATTTTAAGGGGGAGAATTAAAAAGGAGTTATTATTTAATGCATTGTACTCTTTTTTTCTTCGCTATGGTTTTGTTCCATTGGGTTTTTCTGGCAAGGTTTTTAATGAGGCAGTCCTAACAATATAAGACTATAATAGAATATTGCACTCTTTTTCCTTCACTAGACTTTTTCTCACTGGGTTTTCTCTAGTATGGTTTTAACGAGGCATATTCTACAATGATGGATATTCAAAGGGGGAGTGTTATAAATATGTTGAATATTCAAATACTAATTACATGTACTATACACATATCCCGAGCAGTATGATATCCAAGTGGTATATATATCCAAATAGTATATACATGTATTCAAGTTGTATAAATATGTATATATACGTATCCCATATTAATCATGTGAGAGCATAGTTACCCATCATGTGAGTTGGTGATTTTTGAGATCATAAAGAGAAGTTGTACAAAATGGTGTAGAGAAAATGAGAAGAGAAAGAGAAATGGAGAAAAGATGAAGAAATAAGTTGTAGAAATATTAGAGAAATAATAGAAAATAAAAAATGAAATTTAACATTTTTCTTTGAATATTTTTTGATTATTCTAATTCAGTTTACGACATGTGGATAATTGTTGATACAAAAAGGACTTTTGAGTTTTCATCTAAGTTTCATTGTTGATATAAAAAATAATTTTATTTCTTTATTTATGATAAATTTCAGACAAGAAAAGTACTAGTCAAAATATTATATGTGAGTAATCACTATAAATGCATATATTACCAATAAGTGGTTGGCTTAGTGTAAGTGGTTTATGTCCCAAGGTTATTCTCGTATAAAAGTTACAGGACTTGATTCTTTGAGAAGCCATCATTGAAAGATGTCTAACATTCTACTCCTATCTCGAGCGAGGGTTATTCTCATGTTTCATGGGTGTGGGGATACTTCGTGAGAAACCAAAAAGAAAAATACAACACACATAGGAATAACCCTTATTTGAGGGATGCAACACAGATGGTCGGGGTCTGTGCTAAAGGTGGTTAGAGAGTAGAGGTCTTAAAATTGAAATTCATGTTCACTTAGAGAGAGTCGTCTAATGCCTCTGTAGAATTCGAACACGAATTAGTCTTATACGAAGGACGAGACACCACATGAAAATTTAAAAAAAAAAAAAAAAGAAACACATTTATTCATTTAACTTTTGAGCTCAGTATATCCTTGCATCCAAGCCAATCCCTTCGGAGGTCTGAATTACTGACAATTATTATAAGTTGAAAGTTACACGAAAAGAAAAAAAAAAGGAAATTATTTTTCAATAAGAAAGAAACAACAGCAAAAGGAATTTTTCAATGAGACCCATTCCTCTGATAACCATACATTGGGACTCTCACATCTCTTATCCTTAAAATAATAATAATAATAAAATAAATAAAACTGCCCTCATATTCTGCCTCCCTTTTTGCGCCTAAAAACACAGAAAATTCTTCATTTTTTCAATCTAGAAAAATAAATTCTGAATAATCCAGAATTTTTTGGAATTGGAACTCATCTTGGCACGTGTTTTCAGTTTTTTAAAATCAAGGATACGTTGGTGAATTGTTCAAAATTTTGGATAAAGCCCAAAAAGATGAAATTCATAAAATTGTTTTTTTAATTTTCAGAAATCATTTTTTCCTAGTAAAATTTGTTTTTAGATTAAAAAAAAAGTCGAATCTAAATCTCAAATCAATATATTTTTTTAGGAAAATAATCAATTTAATATAATAAATTATATTAAATTTTTGTCTAAGAAAATAAACTTTTACTCATGATCCATAAAGATATGAGTTCGAGTTTCGTCATCAAGTTGAGTGTTTCTTCGGCCGTTGATTACATTTAAAGGCACCTACACACCTATACATCTATTGAAGCTCATGGGGCTCTTCGAAATATTAAAGGTTTAGTTTTTCTTTCAAGCAAAATGTCAAAAAATAATTTTAGATTAGACTAATTAAACATTTTTTTATATATATTTTTGAGTTTTAAGATATAGAAATTTGTATTAGAATGATAAAGTAAAGTAACTGGGGTTTTAAATTCCAAATTTACAAAGAGCATGGTTGAATCTATAATACTATATTAGATGTAAATTTATTTTAAATATTAATGTTGGATTAGAAAAAGAAAATTCTAGAAAAGAAAGAGTAAGAGAAGGAATCATTTTAAAGTAAAGAAAGTAAAAAGAAAAAAAAAATGATTCACTGACAGGATAATGGACCTGAAAATACAAAAGAAAGTTCATTGAATAAAATTGAGGCAAGACAAGTTAATTAAATATTGCAAAATAAATATTACATTAGATATATTTATTTGTTGTCACCAATCTAAACTAAATTTTACTCATCAAAGTTTGTTAAGATTTTTATTTTTTTTAATTGATATTTTAATAGGATTCTGATTTATCTTTAGGCCTTGTTCATGCTTTGCACTAAATAGGTCAAGCTCAAAAATTCATTTAAATTCCTTATTAAAATTTAGGAAAAAAAAATCATGGTTGACCAAACAAAAACAATTAATTAATCAATAAAAAATAAGAACCACATTTTTAAATATTTTGATGAATAATAGATTTATTTGTAGCAACAAAGAAAAGAATGTCAAATAAAATTTTATGAATTAAAAATGAGATTAAGTATTTAAAACTTGTACAAAGGTAAAAAAAACTTGAGTAAAGAAATAAGTAACATAAGCTAATTTTCCTTAAATGCATAACACATCTAAGGGGTAAAGCTAATTGAATTAGTTCTTTGGAATGACATATTAATCATAAATTTTTTATTATTTATTTAGTTTCTCACCAGGTATCCTCACTCTTCGGGTATGAGATTAGTCTTCATAAAATGGTGAACCTCTTTCAACGATAGCGCCTCCAAGAATCATACCTGAAACTTTTATACATGGACGACTTTAAGTGTCACACCTGGGTTGCACACAGTGCCCCCTACCCAGGGTGATGAGTATCCCCTCAGGGTATACTCCAACCATTATGAAACCATAATATTGTCTCATCCCAGCACACAACTCACTCAACAGTGTCTAGTACCCCAGGATCATTTGTCTATACTATTCATCATGAATAGTGCAGGGCCTCCCCGGATTCGAACATCAAACTTCATATAGGTTGATTTCGCAATCCGAGTAGTCATCACACCCCGCGGATGTGTTGGAGTACGCTCGATGAGGTACCTATCACATTCGCGAAGTGTGACATTAGGACTCAGTCCGCTTCTACTAAACTAACCACTCGATGGTCAATGTCGTCCATTTAACCTAGAATCAATTATTCTAATTCATACCTTACATTAAAGAGGGCTAGTTAAACTAAACCAAGGCCACAAAAAATATAAGGTCAAAATAAATTTTAAAATTAGACTAATTAAAATGAATACAACCGACCATTTCTTAATACAGTAAACATGGAAGCAAGGTCAACTGTTGAGCATCTTATAAAAATAAAAATCATGGCATGTTTCGATCCATCAAATTAACATTTACTACTTCAATTTTAAATGCATTTCAACAGTCAATATATGACCTGAATTTAATGAACAAGATCATATGAACCTAGAAAGAAGATATGTGAGGTTGAGTTGATTCAGTTACCAATGAGTTGACTCGGACCGATTATAAAATTTCTCATTCCATATGAAATAATCAATGTCCCCTCCATCTTATTATTGGGTATTTAAAAGTACGATTGTGATGTAGAAATAATTAATTTGACCCTATATAGAAGTTTTAAAATAAAAGTTATTATTTTTGGATTATTTTTATAGTGTTTCTATCTGTTATATATTGTTAAATTTACTAATAATATTGCATATGGTAATTTGTTGATGTTAAACTAATAATTTGTTTTGACACTTTAATTCCTTAAATATTAAATTTGTACATGAAAGTGCTCCACCATAAGGAAACAATGATTCAAAAAAAAAAAAAAAAAAAGGGGGGAATTATAATGCTTTATGGAGGGTCAAGGCATAAGGTGTTGCTTCAGATGGATTACAACATTAGCACCCTTTAAAGAGATTCCAAACATTGAAAATGGAAAATGAAATTATGAAAACAATATATAGTTAGAAGTTTTCATAAATGCAGTTACCGTCAGTCAATATGAAGTTTGTACAGTTAATAAAGAGGTGGCTTTAGAACCAAAAAATTTTAAATTTAACTCTCACCCATCTCACCACTAAGGGGTGAAAGGAGATTAATAGGCCAGGAGAAAAAAAAAAATCTCAGTCACTATCATCTATCCACAATCTAATTTTGTCTTAAATGCTATGTTTAACTTGAAGTTACAGATTTTTTGTTTTTTTCTTTATCATTTTCAGCTTGCTTTATTTATGTGACTCTTGTCATCACTATTCACTAGTGTTGTTATCCTTCCCACCAACATGTCCAAATCATATTTAATGCTTGCCTTTAACTGCATAACTATCAAAAATAAAATTAAAAAAAAAAATCTAAATATTTAACACAAAACAAGTAAATAAATAATAAGAGGAAAAAACTGCACTTGAAAACTTGTGGAGTCAAAGTCGGATTACCCACCAACGAGTCGTTGGGTCAGTGAAAGCGGACTGATCCTTATATAAAAGTTTTAGGTTCGATTCTTAAAGACATCATTGTTAGAAAAAGTCGTGCTCGTGGTAAGCCCTCCAAAAAAAAAAAAAAAAGATTACCCACAAACATAAAAAATAATAATAATAATAAATGAAAGAAAATTTGTAGTCATGGGTTTAATAAAATATAATCATCAATGTTTCAAATTTTGTTACGAATTAATAACTTACAGTTATAAAAGCCATCCTCTAAAGCACCCTTTAATTAATTACAGCCCTTTACTCATAACTAAAGAACCCTTTAATTAAAGCAACCTCAAACAACAAAAGCCAACACCAATCATAACCATAACAGGCAAAAAAAAGAAAAAAGAAAAAAAGAAGAGAGAATCCAAATGATCATCATCTTTGTTTATTTTCATTTTTGTCTCCAATTTTCTATCGGACGGTCGAAAACTAGCCACTTTTGGCCGATCAATCCATCCAACCCCCTCATTACATACATTCACATTACCCCTTTTTTCACACTAAGTAAAATCAAAATTACAATTAAAATTCCCAACTTCTAATCTACACTTCATTCACCCTTTATTTCCTCCCCTTTTTCCCTCTTTAATTTCTATAATAATAATAATAATATAATTCTATTAAAGTACATAATGCCATCACCACCAATAATTAACATTAAAAAAAAAAAAAAACCAAAAAACCCTTATTTTTCAGTACTTTCCGTTTCCCGTTTTGCCCTTGACTGGATACCGTAATACCCAACATACCACTTGACGAACTTCCTCAAACCGGCGGCCAAATCCGTAGTGGGCTTGTACCCAAAATCTTTATACGCCAGGCTCACGTTAGCATGAGTAAACGGCACGTCACCGTTAGTAGGCATCGTAATAACTCTCTTCTTCGCTTTCAAACCCAATAAGCCTTCCAAAATCGCCACCAACTTTCCCACCGTTACTGGCGCCGTGTTCCCCAAGTTATATATTCTAAGCTGCGCCGGCCCACGCTTCTTCCCTCCACTCCCAGTACTCCTCTCCGCCGTATCCAACGCCCCCAAACACCCCTTCACCACGTCATCAATATACGTGAAGTCACGTGCCACCTCCTTGTCGTCACGTGACTTGTATACCTCTATGGCCTTGCCTTGTAATATGTCTTTTGTGAAGAAGAAGTAGGCCATGTCGGGTCGGCCCCAGGGACCGTATACGGTGAAGAACCGTAGGCCGGTGATGGAGAGACCGTAGATGTGGTTGTAAGTGTGTGCGATTTCCTCGCCTGCTTTTTTGGTGGCGGCGTAGAGGCTCGCCGGCCTGTCGGTCCGGTGGGATTCCGAGAAGGGATTGTCGGAATTGAGGCCGTAGACGGAGCTGGAGGAAGCCCAGACGACGGCGGGTTGTGGGTTGGCGGATTTGGAAGCTTCTAGAAGGTTGACGAAGCCGGCTATGTTGGAGTGGACGTAGGACTGCGGGTTTTGCATGGCGTAGCGGACGCCGGCTTGGGCGGCGAGGTGGAGGACGTGTGTGAAGGGTACAACGTCGAAGAGCTTTGATAAGATGTGGGCGTCGTTGAGGTCGGCGTCGACGATGAAGATTTGGTGTTTGGAGAGTAAGGATTGGCGGGCGCGTTTGAGGGAAGGGTCGTAGTAGGAGTTGAAGTTGTCGAGACCGAGGACGCCGTCGCCGCGTTTTTTCAAGGCGAGGGAGCAGTGGGAGCCGACGAAGCCTGCGGCGCCGGTGACGAGGACGGAGAGGCCGGAGGGACGACGCGGGGTGGAGGAGTGGCGGACTTGTTTTTCCCAATCGGCGCCGCCGAAGGAGAGGTAGCTAAAGTGGTAGTTATGGTGGTAGTTATGAGGGGAATCAGGTGAAGGGTGGTTGTTGTAGTTGAGGAGGGTGAAGAAGAGGAGGAGGACGATGGCGGCGAGGAGGGAGGAGCGGAAGAGGAGTTTGGAGGAGGCGGCGAGGAGGTTGGAATGGTTGACGCGGCGGAGGTAGCTGTTGTAGCGTTCGAGCTTGGAGGATTTGCTGGTGTCTGGTGGGGATGAAGAACCCATGTTCTTCATTCTGTTCTTTTATTTTTGAAAGGACCCAAATGGGGATTGAGTTTTGGAGTCCTGAAGGGAGGAGAGAGGGGAGAGAGGGATATAAAAGAGGGGGTAGAGATAGAAAGTAGAGAGAGAGAGAGTAGAGAGAGAGTAGAGAGAGAGTGGTGGTGGTGGTGGTGGACCAGGTGAGGAGGGGGTGTCGGTAGGAAACCACCGTCATCTTCTTCTTGGTTGCTTCCTTTTTCACTGGGTTTTCAGCGCTAGTAGTAAGTGAGAGGTGGGACTGGAGGAATGTACAGCTCAGGTACGTAAAATTATGACTGGATTATTCTTTTATTTTATTTTTTGGGCAACAACCTGGAAAATGCTCATATATCTTTCTTTTTTTTTCTTTTTTTCTGAAAATTAATCTTGAAAAAAAAAAGACATAATTTAAAAAGTGCATTGATGACAATATATCTAATAATGTAGGTTGGCTGTGTTATTTTATCATTTTCCTAACTTTTTGAGGACTTCTATACAGAGGCTACGCACCCAATGTATAAGCACAACTACGTATGATATATTAGTAAAAAATAAAAAATAAAAAAGTAAGGGTTATTATTTTTAGTAATAATTTTTTTAATTATACTTCGTAGTCCATTTTCTGAATCAGTGAATTAACTCTTTGTTGATAAATAGTGATTATTTTTAAGGAGCTTTTAAATGTATTTATCAAATATATACACTCAACGGACCTATTTTTATTGATATTTTACGTTTAATATAATATTGACAATTTAATTATTTATTTTAAATAGATAACAAAGAGGTATATATAGTATACAAAAGTCCTATTATTACAAATCTACAAAAAAAAAAAAAAAAAAAGTGATGCGAGTAGCCTTATATCTTTGGTTGGTATATAAATGAGGCCCACTCAAACGGGACGCGTGGACGAATTGATGAGACCCATGGTGTCAAATCTAGGCCGTCAGATGGGGTCAGAGAAAAAGCCTAATTGTTTGACTAAAATGTTCAACCATGCACGTGTTATATAAATGAAACCGTGTAGCCCCTCATATTTAAAAATTAATAGAAACAAAAGAGGTGCGAGGATCGAGGATTAGCATGGGCAAGAATCAAGATCAGTTCTTATAGTGAGGTGGAAAATAAAAATTTAATGGAGAAGACAGATAAGAACACCGTCACAGTCTCCTTTCTCTCACCACCTCTTTAAAATAAGATATATTACTATTCTTATTATTATTCTTCTAATTATTTATATTAATTTGTATATATGATTTTTGAATTATTTGATTAATTAATAAAATTAATACAGCTCAACTTAATTCAATTAAATATTTTTTTTAATTATATAATTTATTTATTTTTTTGATCATTACATACATTTATTTAATACGTGCCCCTACAAATAAAAGACTTCGTTGCTATATTAAAAAAGAGATTTGGTTCCTGCCTACTTGGGATAGGAGAGTGCATCTAACTTAGTTTAGTTTTATGCAACTATTAACTATCTTATTCGATTCTCCTTCCATTAAGCTAAAAACCGAATATATTTCAATATATGCAAATATGTTAAAATATTCTATTACATTATTGTTTAATTTACAGTTATGCCATTATTTTTTTTTAGGAAGCAATATCATGTAAGTTAAATGAAAATTATTATACAGAATTAGTGCAATTAATAAAAAATTAGCTTTGAAACCTAAGATTTTAGGTTTATCTTTTGTTACTGTCTCGTTATAATGGATAATTGAGATTAATGGGTCAAGAACGAATCTGATACATTCTAAAAAAATAATCTGATGGACGACAGAGCTGGTTAAATAAATAAATAAATAAATAAAAATAAAAATGGGTTTGAAGTAAAAAAAAGTTTATTCATCCTTCCAAAGTGGAAAGTTTAATTTAAAAAAGAAAAAGTCACGACAGATAAGAGGAATTTATATTTTTTGACTTTAGCTTTACGCTTTGCGGCCGGATTAAAAGAATTAATCAAAGTTCCAGCGGATGTCCATTGGACAAAACGGGCCCACAGTTTCTCTCTCACCGTTGAAAACTGCTGTGTTTGCCTGCTTGGATTGCACTAGCCGTACACATCTACTTCAGTTTCTTCTGAAACTCTCAATCATGCCACATTGTGTTGAAATTATTCACATTAGGAATCATTATTATTAGTTTTTTTTTTTTCTTAAGCAGTTTAATTGATTCATTGAAATTAGGGTTGAAAAAGTGAGTCGGTTTCTATTTATAGACCTAACATTATTGAGGCTCATAATGATCATTGTTACATGTTTTAAAAAAACAAACAAAAAAAATAAATAGAAAAATGAAGTTTAGCATTTATTTTGTGAAAATCAAGTGTTTAAATAGAGAAAATGTAGAATAAGAATTGTGATTATTATTGGAGTCGTTGAGATCTGCAATTAAAATTCTTGGTTTTAAAATAAAATGAAGTATGAATTTTATTTTAAGACTGGAATATTGGAAGGACACCTTTACTAATATTTTAGAGCACGATCACACAAATTTAAAGATGATGTTATATGTCACACCCTACAAATGTGATGGGTATCTCCTACTCGAGCGTACCCCAGCTATAGCACTATATAATATTATCTCATCTCAGTACACAACCCACTCAACAGTGTCTAGTATCATGAATAGTGTAGATAAATAATCTCGGAGTATTAGACACTGTTGAGTGGGCTGTGAACTAAAATGAGACAATATTATGAGATCATAGTGGCTGAAGTACGTTCGATGAGGTACACATCACAACTGCAAAGTGTGATATTATATGAGGTGGGAGACTTTAACTCACACATGAGAATAACACTACAATGAGATATTAATGTCTTGTTAAAAGATAATTTTTGATGTAGGTTTGATATTAGGGATATATACATGTATTTTTATATTTTAGATTATGTAAATATATGCATATAAAACCGCACACTTGAAATATGAATAGATAAATGTTATATGATATAAATTTGTGATGGATAGTTGCTGTTTAATTTAGAATTTGAGATAAATGTAGATTGTAAATATTTTGAAATGGATTATCAACTTTAGAAACGTGTTAGATGGCTTATTTACAGGAAATTCTATTGGAGCCTAACTGAAGCTTAACATAGATCTAATGGTCCTATGACAGATATAATAATTAGATTCTTATGTCAGCCAAGATACCTTAAGAGTTTGTGATGGGTCCTGAGTCTCCCGTCAATATTGGTATTTATTATATAATAGAACTTTATACCCTTTAGCTCTGTCACTCACCAACCTAATGGTGGGTAAATGAAGTATGAAATTAACGAGTTTCATTAATGTTACAATTATAATTTTCGTTAGCAATGTAATTACACTTTAATGACATTACCCTTAAGAATTGTTGGATCGTCCTGAATTACTTATTGATGCATGATTTGAGACAATTCAACAACTCGATAGGATAATGTCGATAAAATATATTATTTATCAAGTGTTTTTTTTAAGTATTTTCCTTTTTTAAAACATTTAATCAATATTATAGTTTAAATGTAGATAGATAACTAGACGATATAAAATCCAACCAATCGATTTGCTGAAATAGGATTAGGACATTTCCGAACCAATAATCATAAGTTATTTTTGGACCCACTAAGTCATATAAACGCCAAGAATATAATTTTTATATAGAATGTGAGGTGATAAGATATATTAAAGTCCCACTTTTTCTTGTTAACAATTTTGACTTTATGCAAACCTATACATACCTTTCTCTTAATTATTTAGAGATTGACACAAGAAGCTATATATAAAGAAAAAGAAAGCAGGCTCAAAAAGCATTGTGATTTTGATTGAGAGAGAATTTGAAGGTAAAATAATTCTATTAGTTTAATTAACAATTGTGACAAAAGTAATTGTCACAAATAGATAGGGATATATAATAAAAGGGTTCAAGTAAATTATATCCCTAATAAAAAATTAAATATGATAAAAATATTTATGAGGCCAAAGAATAATAAAAGAAGAATATATTATAAAGTGCTGAAATTAGAAATAAGTTTTTATTTATTTATTTATTTGTTTATAACTAGAACAAGTTGTGTTTAGCTTTTCTTTTCTTTTCTTTTTTTTCTATTTTTTATATGGTATACTATTTGTCTTTATAAAAAAATAATGCAAGGTTGTATTTGGCTTGTGATTTGAAAATGATACAATTTGAAAGCAAAAAATTGTAAAAATATTTTTTATTATTTTCTAAAATTAAAAACTATTTCTCATGATTTAATTAACAAACTCATTTTTTTTTGTATTTTTAGATTTTTTAAATTTAAAAATAACTGCATCAATCACAAATCAAGCAAAGCATTTTTTTTTTTTTCATAATAGAAAGAGTTTGCTGTAAATGGTGTTAGATAATATTAAAAAACGTAGGAAATGAATTATGATTGAACCCTTTTCTTTTGAGAGTATATGTTCTTTCTCAATATCCTTTTCATTTTATTTCTTAAGAGTAAGTAACTAACATGATTATAATTGAAGAATTCATTTAAGAATAATATAGACCACATATTTTATTTTTTAAAATTATATATATATAATTTTCATAATGTTTCAATGAGTTGAGATATTCTCACTAAATATCATATATATTATTATTGTTTTCATTTTCATAATTTTCATAATTCCCACTTTTATTTTACTCATAGTTTCAAAGTTCAAAAATTTATTTTATGTTTTATTAAAAATGTTATTTCTAATGTTGAAAAAGGGTAAATAAGTAATTTCATATTAAAACTAATGCTGTTCACTTTAATTTATACACAAGTTGACAAGATTTTTACATTTTAGACTTTTTTATATTTTACTCACATAAAAAATATAAAAATATAAATTTCTTTTTTTTAAGTATTTATTTTATATTAATTAATAAATAATAATTTATTAAATCTAATGTGGTTATATTTATTATTTTGATAAAATAAAATTATTAAAAATAAAAAAAAATATATTAATGATATTAATTTTACTTATCGACAAGTACAATGGAAAAAAATGTATATATAAGACTTAAATTTTAAACTTTAATAAAAGGTGTGTGTTAACTATTTTCATTGATTTTAAAGAGACTTAAGCTTTCAATCTCGTAAAAGATGGAAGAGATATTAAACCACTCAATTAAGACGTAATTGTGCGTCAAAAAGACAAATTAAAAAATAAAAGTTTTGCCAAAGAGGTCAAGATTATTTTCAAAATATTATTTTTTATCCATTTGATGTTATTTGAAATACACTACAAAAATAATTCGAATTATTTTTTATTTAAAAAAATAATTAATTTAATTACCTTTTATTTAGCTTAGGTAACCTAAATACTAAATGAAATCAATGGGTGCCCTCAATACGTATTAAATGTTAGAATTTGTGAAATTACTAAACCACCCAAGCTACCATGTGGTGTAGATTTGGATCCTTCTGCCACAAGATGCATCTCCAAATTTCACATCACGTGGACAGCGTAACCCAACATAGTTTTCGTGTTAATTAAGCAATAAAATAAAAATAATATAAAGTTCATATATTAATTTATATATGCTTAAATATATATATAGATATATATATATATGCAAGCCATCATAAAACGGTAGGCCTAAAAGCATGATTTGCCACGTTATGTTCTTTACATCAAACAGCACGAGAAAGTGACGCGTATCGAGAGCCTGTCGGCAGCTCATCCAGCTCAGTTCCACTCTATTTTTTCTTACTTCTCAAATGAGGACAAAACAGCTCTGTAATTAATCTTCACCGTTCATCTTGTTGACCTCAATTTTTGACCGGTCCTGATGATGAAAGATTGATGTTCAACTGTTCCTGTGCTTGATCCACCAATGGCAATAAAATCTCTTCTTCTTTTTTTCTTTTTTTTGAATAATATATTTCTGATCAATGTATTATGTGGGAAGAAAAAAAAATTAAAATGATATATAGCTACTTAGTGATATATTATATTTGGGATGATAACGTAGGTTCATTTGGTACGTGGGATTTGATAAAATTATTTTTATAGGATTGGATTGGGTTGTATAGAATAGAATAGGATATGATTAAATAATTAAAAATTAAAAAAATAAAAATAAATACAAAACTCATTATAATGGAATAAAAATGAGGAAAAAATTAATTTTTATCTAATTTTGGTCGGCAACCAAATATGGACTTAGAACTAAAAAAAAGTCTTATCTCATTTAATTTCGCACACCAGACAAGCCCTTAGTAATTGAAAAATAGTCATCTCTATGAATAATCAACCATGTGGAGTTTTTTTTTTTTTTTTCATTTATAGGGAATATTACTAAAATAATGCATTGAAGATCATCCACTTTATATTATTCTTTAATAACCCAAGATCATTTTTTTTTTTAAAATCAATGCCTGTATGATTTCAATAATAATAACTAATAGTCTTCAGTACACACCTTGGCTCTATTCCTGACCTTTTTTTTTCTCCTCAATTTTCAGCTTTGGCCCTACTAACATGGGAAGGAATCTCATGAACAAAGACCTTAGTTTTGTTTTTATTACATTGTAAATTAATTTGATAAAATATATAAAATTTCTATTCAAATATTTTAAATAATAATAATAATAACAATAACAAGTCATATTAATGTTGGTCATGCTGACCGGACTAAATAATTATACAAGTCACTATCCACTTCTACGAATTGAAAGGTCCAAATAATCCACTCTATTAAAAATAATACTACAAAAATCGCCACTGGATCACGAAGGATGTTTGTACTACTAGTCTTAACCGTATCAATTGACAAGTACTATACCTAATTTTTTAAAACAAAAAAAATAATAATAATAATAACTAACTAACTAATACAACTACAAGACCCAAATTGTTGTGATTGAAATATTTAGGGTTTAGGAAAGAGGGAGGAAACTACATGGAATGTTTGGTAGATACATATGAAAATATTATATCATATATATTATATATTAATATTTTTTTAGGAGAGGAAGAAGAGGAAAACCATGCGAGAGTGGAAAGGTGGGATAATAAGGAAGAGGGAGTGTGGGGGGCCTTTACATGCCTTTAGGAATGTGGTCTCAATGCAACTTGCAATGGCACCTTTGACAAGGAGAAGTGTACTTCCCTACTCTCCCTAGGCCGAAATTGAAGGGTGCCCCCCAACTAATTGCACCTGTGGCATTTAGGTAATGGCAAGGGTCATTCTGAACCAAGAATGGTGGCATTTAACATGCCCACATTACATGGGCATGGCATCACACACTTAAATATAATAATAAAATTGCTTCACATCTTGAAAAATATTTGATATGACAATTCAAAGAAAGTAGTGATTCATATAAAGTAATAATATATATACATTGAGAGCATGAGAATGATATGGTGTTTGTATTCTCTTGTAAATCATTATTAATGTAATTATGTAAAAAAAAAAAAAAAACTTTAACCATGCATTTATTATCATGTTGGTATTTAATTGTGTATTTAGTTCCTTATAGCATCCTACTTCAAAATTTATTACATGAAGGCTTTATCTAAGGGATGATGTGTTGACATGTTAACATATAGGTGACAGAGAAATGGGAATGACAACTTTTTTAGGGAAGGCATTGCCATAGCCCTAATAATGAAACCCACGTTTCTATTATTAATATGATGATAAATAGATGATAAGATTTTCAAAATAATCAGTAGAAATAAATAATATGTTGGAAGGTAAAACAATGGAATTATGATATGCCATTATTATGACATTAATTACAAGAACTATAATTAGATTTTTATTTTTATTTAGTAAGGACCAGTTTGTGGTAAAAATTCAAAATCTATCAGTTGGTTGATGAACTAACTATAAGTGGAGTTGAGGTCCAAGTCTCGAATTTGAGCTTGGACGTGACTCCATTTATCTACCTTTGTTGGAAAGGACAGCCCAAACGCCCCATTTATCTACCTTTGTTGGAAAGGACAGCCCAAACGCCTTTGCGATGTTCGAATTCGAGATAATTAGTCTCTCCCAATATAAAAGACGACACCTCTCAGGTGCCAGAAAATCGATAAAAATAAAAATAAAATAAAAATTCAAAATCTTTTCAAAAGGGTATTTTTGGAGTTAAAAGAGTTGTATACTTGATTAGGTATATGGTTAATTATTTGGTGTTTTTAATTAAGTCACCCTTACTCTACCTACTTTGTAATATTAATGAGATTTCCCATTGCTAGAAACTTTCCATCTTGAATAACTCTAATTCTCTTCCTCTTAAGAGGTGATCATGATCTAATTTAAATTAGATTAAGGGGTGCTCATGCATATACTTATAGATCTAAGATTATTTTAAGAAACATTAGGCTGTATTATTAGTCAGCCAATATGGTTGCTACTAAATATTATTTTAAGAGTAAGGTTCTAGGTCATGAATTTGAATCTAAAAACAGTTATTCTAGCTTAGAGGTAAGACGCAACGAGCACTACTTGTTTTGGTGGTTAGCAATTCTCTTCTTTTCACTAATGAGTAAGGTTTAAGTCTCTTCAGAAACATAATAAATGGGACAATCATAATTGTTGGTTCTCTGTGGTTTTGTTGTTGGCCAGCCCTATGTGCCTTTTGCTCTGACGGTTATACCCTCTTCTCATCTTGCCTGAGCTCACTTTTTTATAGTGTTTATGTATCCACTTGTCTCTATGGCTCCTAGAAGCGTTGTCAATTATACTTGCATGTTCTCAAATGATTCATGAAGTCGTTGGTAGACGTATTTTAAAAATAAAAAATCGTTGTAATCTTGACAATATATATATTTTGAATTATGTGTTAATAATTGATTCAAGGTAATCTAAAAGTATTAATTAAGTTGTCAACTTCACCATTTTTTTTTTTTTGTTCATCAATAGTTTTTACTATGGACCACATACATATAACTTATTTAAGATCAGTCAATGGATCAAAGAGAAGAGTAGTCTCAATTATCAATATAAGATTCAATAAACAAGTCCCTAACGGTCTCATTCATGGCCACCATGGACTCCCTATGCCAACAAAGATCATTTAATGGTCTCAAGTTAGGTCACCATGACAAAGATATATCATTTTTAAGAAGTGAGTAATCTCATAAAAACACGTCTCATTCATGGCCAATTGAGAACATTGAGGGAGTTAACAAATGATAGAGAAAAGAAGGGTAGAATATTGGGAGATCATTGCAACCAATGAAAGCAAAACTTTATTACACTAATTTCACTCCAACAAAACTTTATTGCACTAATTTCACTTAAACAAAACTTTATTTAGCTTTATCTCTTTGGTTTGTTGTTTGTTATCGGGGACAAGAGAAGAAGAGATAAGGTGTTTATATGTATACATAAAAAGATGAATTTAACCAACAATGGATTGGTTCGGGAAGTAAATTACGAGGTACGATTGAGGAACTCGTCACAAGTTCGAGTTCACCCTCGTTCATCCCTGTTCGGAGAGGTGTCCCTGTCTCTGTAAATCTTCGAATCCAAAAGGATTAGTCACGTCTCAAAAGAGAAGAGGATACCTGTCGAGTGCCGAAAAATCGATATATAAAAAAGAGATGAATTTAACTCAAAGTCGGGTAGCCTAGTTGGATAAGAAACGAGGTATAAGTCGTGGTTGAGGGGCGATGTCTCGATTTCGAGTTTCGAGTTCGTGCCCATACTTATCTGTCTACTTTGGAGATAGACGCCCACTAGCCTTTGTACTTCTTGATTCCGAAATAGTCTTACCCCCACAAAGGGTAGCGGGGACACCAGAGGGTCATAAACCCAAGAAAAATAAATAAATTTTTAAAAAAACTTTATTTAATTAGTATTTCTTCAAATTCAATGTTTTTTTTTCTTTTTGACATAATACTATTATATAGATGCTAGTGCATTTTATGTGCTATTTATTATTTTAATTTTAATAAGTATTTTTTGCTATAGAATTCAAGCCACATGGATAATGTGGGCATTGTAAGTTTTATTGGGGAGATGAATGATATTTTGAAGCTAGAATGATTGTTTTGATATTATTGAAATCAAAGGAAGTTCATGAAACTATCCCTTATTTTAAATAGTCCAATTTTTTGTTGGATTTAGAGTCATCAACAATTATTGAACTCATAAATATCTCAATTGGACTTATTGTAATAAAAAAAAAAAACAAAAAACAAAAAACAAGCAGTGAAATAGCTTAAAAAAAAAAGAAGAGGACTGAAATTTAATAAAACTTATTTAATTTGATTATCTTGGTAAGTACAATATAATACAAAATTACATTGAATCGTATAAAATTGATCAATTGCCAAATCATTGTCTTATTTGATTAAATTTTAATCATTGTGGGTCTTCTTTAGATCCCGTAACACAAATATATAGTGTAGAGGATAGGATCCAATCTTTTGCATGTTATGTAACCATTAAAATATAACAAAAAATATATAATGTTTATTAAAAAATATAATTTGTGAACCCAACTTATTCATACTTACAATCAAAATTACGACAAGGTAGAGTACTGTCAAAATGATTATAGTCCATTTTTAAATAATTTTACTTTCATGGGAATTATAATTTAAACATTATATCCATATACATATCGGCACTTAGGCCAAAAAAGAAAATATACATATGGGCGCCCAACATTATATTGGGAGAGTAGTAGAGTTGAGGAGTATAAAATTCTAATATAAAATATATTCTGAGTTTGAGCCTCTTTGCTTATACAACGACGTCTTAAGATGTTTGTGGTCGTGTCCCATAAGACTAGTGGTGGTGAGCTCTGAAATTCCTTAACCTCAAAAAAAAAAAAAATATATATATATATATATATATATATATATATATATATATATATATGGGCATGATTTGCACTTATTTTTCATTATTTATTACTATCATTAGTCCTTTACATTGCTTCAGATTAATTTTTCTATCAAAAGGAATCTGTTCAAGTCCTTGGTTTTTTTTACCAAAAAAAAAAAAAGAAGTCCTTGGTTTTCTTTCACTTTCATATGCCGACATTTCCTTACATGTTTTTAACTATTCAAATGTGAGGCCACGTACAATATATAATTTAAGTACTAAGAAAACCCTTTAGAATGTGAAGCCACCCACAAATATATCATTTAAAGTACTAGGAAATCCCATATAGGCCATGCTCATGCTCCCCCAACAAACATCATTGAGGGAGCAGCCAAATAATAGGATGGGGCAGTACATTCTCTCAAAGATTCAAGCATAAGGTTCAACCATGAATCAAAACTAGAATATTTTCTTTTTAATTTCAAATCTATGAAAAGAAGAATGATATCTTAAACTAAATAACTAGTAAGTAATGAGCTCAAAATTACATTATTGGGGTCATTAAAGCCACAAAACTGGTCTAAACAATGAGATCCTAAACTAAATAAAGAAGAATGTACCAAAATTAAATGTAAAAACCTATTTTTATTTCAGTTTCATGTTCAACTCTTGTCACTGCTCACCCTAAGGAGTGAGGAGGGATTACTGGGTCAGGAAAGGCCTGATACCTCTCCGAGAATGCGGTCTAGTAATAGAGTTGGTTATATAATTAACTACTAACATTATATCTTCTCACAAAATAAAAGAAATAAAAAAGTTGTGTTTAATGGGGACCTAGATAAAACCAACATTCCAACACATAAATTTTCATTTCTCTGAGGAAATCTGTAATTTTCTTGACCATCAAACTAGTTTGGTCTAATTGTTAAACTGAGCCCCCAATTAAATGAACTCCCATTGACATAGAAACAGTATGCAAGAACTCCTACTTACTATTTTTTGAATGTGGTATAGGAAGAATATTAATTCATGTCACTGTACGCAGCAAAAGAGACAAACTATCAGCAAGTTAATAAATTAACTCATCGTAGTACATAAAATTAAGAAATCTTGGACATAAATTGAAAACTACAGATGGCTTTATTGTTAAATATAAGCAAGACATAAAGACAAAATTGAATGGGAATTCCCAGCCACAATCATCCTTAGACATGGAAAGAAATTCTTCGAGGACAAAATGGTGCCAATTGTCAGAGAGACTAAACTTCTATTAGTTGCAGCCATCTAAATGCATATAAGGTGAAAATTTTCAGAAATGCCAGAACATTCTTTCTCTTGGCATTTGTTTGACAATAAAATTACAATATTTTTCTATTGGATTTGCTTATAGACAAACTAGACCAACCATGTTTTCTGGGTCTAACATGGAACAACTCCCCTAATATTTTTCCAAAGAGTCATTTTCACTACTATTTGACTAACTATGGCTTACTTCACCTCAGATTATTATGGGTCTTTCTCTAAAGTTTGTTTGTGTTCTCACTTCTACATTTAGAGACAAAAATCTTTAACCACCATCTTTTGAACATATCTCATAACTCCACTTAACTCTAAATAAAAATCTAAAGAACAACCTCACCAATATTGAGGTAAGGTTGCATATATCATTCCTTAACCAAACCTTATAGTAGCAAGAGCCTCATGTACTGAGTATACCCTTTTTTACTAGAATTATCAAACTCAACTTTTACTCTGTTTTTTGACAACCTTATTGTATCTATTCAACTTGTATTTCTTTCCCCCCTTAAAGGTAACCAAATGTTTATCTCTTTTAGAAGTACACTTTTTCCTCTTTTTAAGATCATTGCCATTTTCACACAATTTCATTTAATTTTCATGTTTAAGCTAAGCACACAGACTGTTCTCTACCGCTGTCCTTGCAAGTACCATTCAGTAGATATCTCTGCTCCAAAATGAACTCATAGGGTTATGACATGGATCTCTAAAATCCTCCATTAAGTTTCTCCTATTGAATAAGAAAAAATTATGCTAGTTATCTTTCCTCATCATTTACTATAAATTTCAATCCACCAAGCTGTCACCTCTTTGAAATGACAGCTTTATTCCAAAGCCTTTAGCTAATAGTGTCCAATGTGTTTACTCAAACCACTGGCATTCTGAAGTCTCAACATTACAATGGTGAAATAAAGCCTACTATCTTTAAATAGTATCTTTTTCCTAGCACCCGATTCGAGTGAGAAAACTGAGCTTATTAATAAGCTAATTAAGGAGAATAAATTGGGGAAAAAAAGCATGTCAAGCTAAGGATTATTTTTTTGGGGGGATAGAATTTGTGCAACATGAATAACTTCTAAAGAATCAAGTTCTTACAAAGTTACACTAATTTAAAGTTAATTTTCCAGGCATACAGTCAGCTTGTCTCTCTTAGTTCATAAATCAACAACAAAACTCTTAATCTTATATTGTTAAGAGGCATCCTCGTGAAGCATCCCCTTCACTGTAAATGCAACACTATCCTTAGACGTCCACTGGTGTCCAACAGAAAAACTCATAAGATGTGCATTCAATCATTGAGTTGGGGTTCAGCCTCTAGTGATCAGGTTTTCTCTTCCCCGTGATGGGTCTACTTTGACAATTTATATAAATTGATCATTATGTTTGTAAAATATTTCCTTGCTCAATGTTTTGGTCATTGACTACGTCAGGGAAGCCCTTTAGAATCTGTTTGAGGCAAAGACAATAATAAATTATAAATACATAAATACAATTGATTGTATTCATCGGAAAGAGGATCTTTTTTTTTTTTTACCTCATATAGGTGCCAAGAAGCAAAAGCATCCGTAGCAGCATATTGGAGCTGCCCCCTAGACAAAATATCAACTTCCCAGTTCCCCAATCTAATTTTGTTGGGCTTCTCAAGCTGTAACAATTTATGAGATCAAGTCAGCTCCATTACTCGTATTTCACTCAATACTCAGACAACATAGGCTTACAAAAGATAAATGTTCACTCAGAGATTTGTAGGATGGTAATAATCACTGACACAAGTATTCACAGCAAAACAAGAGAAAATGAGATGCTAAATAATCTGTGGGCTTTAACGAGCAACTGCCAGATTTCATTGCAAGATTAACTGCAACAGCAATATGAAAAAGTAATTTAGCTATGTTTATGGTTTGACCAACAGCTTCAAGATTAAAATGCTATGAAGAATGCAGTACACACATGCAAACAGCTAATCCTTAAGTTCTAAAACGAATTGTTCCTGTATTTTATTAAAACTTCTCTTTATATATTTTATTAAAATGTCTATTGATGTAACTACATATTTTAAACAGGAACCACATGTGTTTTAGAGGGGCAACCACATATGCTTGGTGTCCGTGTAAAGGTAGTGTGGGTTTCTGAAGGGATTAACCTATATACCACTAAGACATTTCATCGGTGCAGTGGCAGTAAAGCAACACAGTAGTGCTAAGCATTCAGAACATTAAAATGAGACTTACAACAAAATAAAGGAAAAGAAAGTTTTAAGATCTTATCTTGTCACAACAGCGATTTGTGAAGCAAAGAGAAGAAAGACGAAGCTTAAACTTTTTTAGATCTATGTACACAAATTTCCACAGTTCACATGATGGCAAAGTAAAAATCGGAAAAATCTATATAGTCCAGGTGATTAAGAACATGCATCTAATTTACTAAATTCCCTTGTCCGAATTTCGAAATACATTGTTTCAATCAATAAACCTGATGGAGATGAAGGCATCGATTGAAAATAGAAAAAGAAATCACAAAAGCAACAGAGCCAAGCCAAATCATGAAGAAAGCCTTGTTCAAAGTATTTGCCATTGGCCACATGAATTGTATTTTGCTCTTCCATTCTTTTTCAAGGCTAATATTTAACTAAAACAGCAAATAAACAACACCAAGAACTCTCAAATTAGTTCACAAGACAACTTCTAAACCATAAAATGACAACTAAAATTAACCACAAAAAGGTACAAAACAACTTAACTCAACTAAGCTTTTTCCTAACTAGATATAGGTCAACCGAAAAGCAAAAATAAAAATGAAAAAATAAAGAAAGGAAATTAGGGCACTCAATGAGACATTCTTTTTCCCATTGTAAACAGGGAGATGATGAACTTAGAGTCACTTTTGAGCGTCAAATCTGGTGCCAAAATGGGCTTCAGTGTTCATGGACATATGTAAACATGTCACCATGCTGATGGAAATAGAATCCTTTTACATTTCCATATTTGTCCTGATTCCTGATAAAGATGAAAAAAATCTAGGAACCATCAAAACAAAATAAATAAATAACGCAGAAGAAAATGAATAACCTGCTTGCAAGTAAGAATTTCAGTCAAAGAAGCAAGACCCCACGTCCTGGGAATTCCACAAAGCTTTAGATTGGCAAGAGATGACAAGTCTTCCACTGCTTTAACGCACACATTATAATCCTTCCAAATTTTGATAGCATCATTAGCTATGCCAATGCCCACCTTCAGATATATCAAGTACCATAAATAGATATATAGCACAAAACAATCTCCATCAGAAACTTTTTTTATAAGTGAATATAAAAGAAATTAAACCTTCACATATTTAGGGTCCTCGAGAAGTGACTGCAGAATGGGGGGAATTCCAGAATGAATGATGTGCATCACGTAACAATGACCTGCATCCGGACATATTTGCATCACTGCAGCCTTTCTGGGTGCAATTCCTGCAAATTCCCATATAAAAACTTATATCTTCAGTAATATTACAATTTTACAAGTAGCTATATCTTTGTTAAGTATCTCTATCCTTGTAATATAAGGTTTTCCGCATACTCTATTGTTATTGTTAATAGTTAATGTGTTACATTGCTTAACCAACAAATCTAATAGTCTCCAATGTATATGTTTAAATCATCTTAATTAAATTTCTTTTATTTTTATCTCCATTTAGGGCAATCCTTGTTATTCTTAAATGTGTTTATTTCTAATTTCACTTTCTAATGTTTTACCACATATCCATTATAATATTCCCATTCCCAGTATACTTGATTTATTAATGTGCTGGTTCTTTATAGGCCGGCATTCTATTCCTAACATACGCGCGAGCGTGCACAAAGTGCATGAGAGAGAAGAGAGAACGGCCAAAGCATAATAAAGGGTAAAAGAAAGAACACAAATTAAATAAATATATTAGTTGGAATTAGCTATTGAATGAAATAAATAAATGATAACTCAGACAGAAATTAGAACCAAAAAAATTCAAAGGGCATTGAAAGATCTAAAATCTTATCTTATTTGTCAAACTAACCTCTTTGGAATGTGGGTCTCCACTCAATATCAAATCCAAGAGTAACATGGTCCACACTATTTCCTTTAACTTTAGTGATCTCCAAGAGGTCCATTGCAGCTTTCTCTACTTCCGAAATTGTTCTGCTGTAAATAATGCGGCCTCCAAATCTAATTGCAGGGTTTCTCACCTTTAGATTAACTGAGTAATAAAAAAACAGAAACATTGACAGGATATAAATTAGGGGAGAATAAATTCATTCAATTAAAGAAAAAGATATGATCCTAGAACCCAAAAAAAAAGAAAAAAAGAACTCAATTAGAGGCATAAATCACATGAAATGGTACTCCTAATAGTAAAAATAAGGACAGCCCGGTGCAAAAAGCTCTCACCTATGCAGGGTTCCGAGGAAGGGTTGGACCACATTTGGGTCATCGTGCGCAGAGTTGCAGACTTACCTTGCTTTGCATTGAAGCCATAAGCCATAGAACTGATAAAAGAAAGGAGTTCTAATAGAAATGGATACAATAGAACTTCCATGATTGACAAAATCATAGTGCACACAACCAAAATGAAACAAATCTATAGTATTACAATGAGAACTATAAGCACAATGAACTAATCAAGAATATGTTTTATTATTTTCCATTTACCAACTCGCTCTTTTTTCAATAATTCTTAAGTATGTACCATTTTGCTAGTATGATCTTCATTACCATATGTTGCCTCAACTTCAAAAGGAATGGTAAGAAAAATATATGAACAATTTATAAATCAAACTAGACATGAACTTTATGATAGTGCTCAACCAAACAACTTTGCTACTAACGATGGTGAATGTGAATCCAAATCTCCAAGATTCTTCGCTTGAATGAATTGAGATAGGGTTGGGTTCAATGTTAGTTGCCAATAAATCCATTTTTGGCTAGCCAAACTAAATATCAAACTTAACACTTTCCTAAATAGGTTATATAAGTCCATTTAAACCACAAATACAACTCAACTAAGCCTTTTCCCAACTACCATTTAAAACCAGAAATATGGCAACTAAAATTGTAAAGCAAAAGAATGAAGAAAAAGAGAAGTGATGTACAAAATTAGCTAGAGATGAATGATGAATCATTTTTTATTTTTTTTTAAGAGGAAACAAAGTATATCGTATTTATAGTAAAATTATATGATAATTACAATCTGATCAAGAGTACAAAATGTGCTCCTGCATTTGAGAAGGCGAAGCCAGCTCTCCCCAAAACACACTAGCCAACAAAAGAAAACCAAGGAACACCTAGATGCACCGCAATGCACCACGACTCGTTACATACAAGATTCACAATCCCTCCACCAATGAGAGATAGAGTACCCATTTGCAAACAGAGAAGCTGCAACCCAAGTACACGCCACTAATCTAATATCTTTGTCAAAGCTTCCAGTCATCTTTAGAAATGCCGAGGAAGATCCTGTTGTTACGTTCAAGCCAAAGGCACCACATAGTAGCGTAGGAGGCAACCAAACAAACATTCCTTTCAACCATTGTCATTGGGGTTTGACGGGGGAATGTCAAACCATCAACACAATTGTTAGGAATGTGAATACTTCTTTTGGAGAAGTTTAACCAATGTATCCACATCCGTCTAGCCGTCGGGCATAAAAATAATAGATGCTCTTGAGACTCCTCATCTTGTGAACACATAAAACAACAATGTGGAGATAGATATGAGAAGGGAAACTGCCTTTGCAGCATGCCACCTGTATTGATCTTATTACGTGCCAGTAACCAAGAAAATATCTTCACCTTGGAAGGAATGTGCGCAATCCATGTGTGACTTGATAGTGGGTAATATAGGTATGGATGGGTCATCGGTGAAGTGTTCCAAGTAAGATTTGCACGTGAACTTGCCTAAGGGATCGAGGGACCATTTATAATGATCTTGGCTTGATGAAAGGGAAATAAGATCTAATCTTTCTAAGACTTGGTCAAGGTCAGTTTGGGCTCTAGGGAGGGGGGGTCTAGACAAATGTAGATTCCATCTATTATGGGGGCGTGTGATTGGGGTGAAGAAAGAAGCGATGGGATGGTTGTGGAGGGTGAATAGATGGAATAAATGTGGGAATGAGATCACAAGACTATCTCCAACCAACCACCTGTCTTCCCAAAAACGAAATGTGAGGCCATCTCCAACATTCAGAGTGATGGATTGGGAAAGCTCTAGGGACAAGGACAAGATGAACTTCCATGGGCTTCAAGCTAAAGATTTGCTAGTGCTACTTGGCTTACTCCAATGACCTATTGGACCGTGTCTACTGATGATGACTCGAGAGCAAAGTGAATCTCTCTCTAAAAGCGATCTCCAAATCCATTTGACTACTAAGGCCACATTTCTTTTAGAGATGTTCCCACCTTTTTTTTATTGGCAACTGAACCTCCTTCCACCTCAATAAATGTAACTGACTGCTAGAGTCTACTCCTTTCAAAAGAAGGAGCGCGTCATTCTTTCCATCTTTTTAGCTACCCCGTGTGGAATTTTGAAGATGGACCAGTAATATGTCGATAGCGCCGATAGTACAGAGTGAATCAAAGCCAGTCTGCCTCCTCTAGAGAGAAACGTTCTTTTCCACCCATTAAGTCTCTAAGATATCTTGGATAACACTGGTTCCCAAAAAATGAACGAGAAGGATTGCCACTCAAAGGGAGGCCCAAATACTACAGTGGCCAAACTCCAATTGAACACCCCACCCTTTTTGCTATCTCATGAATCACCTCTGGCTCCATATTAATACTAGCTAGCTGACTTTTTCCCAAATTAATTTTCAATCCCGACATCATTGAAAATTTGTGGAGAATCTGTAAAGCACTCTCAACGCTGCCCTCAATACCATCCAAAAATAGGAGTGTATCATCTGCAAATTGAAGATGGGACACTTCCACTTTACTAGACCCTACTAAGAAGCCTTTAACAGAGCCAGACTGACATGCCATGGACGTCATTCTACCAAGGCCATCTGCGATCAGTGTAAATAGAAAGGGAGATAACGAGTCGCCCTGTCGAAGCCCCCTTTCGCCATTGAACTTACCCCTTGGCCAGCCGTTAATCACCACTGAGTACGTAATAGAGGAAATGCACCATGATATCCACTTGATCCATCTATCCCCAAAACCTTTTGCCTTCATAACAAACACTAGGAAGTCTCGCTTTACTGTATCATAAGCCTTTGCAAAGTCGACCTTTAGAACAACACCTCTTCTTCTGCGAATTTTGTAGTCCTCCACTGCCTTGTTGGTGATCAGTATTGAGTCTAACATTTGCCTTCCTTCAACAAACGCCAACTGATTGACCTCTATTGTTTTTGCAAGCACTGATATCAACCTTAATGAGAGAACCTTAGCCAATATTTTATACAGACTAGTAACAAGGCTTAAGGGTTGGTAATCCTTTATTGATATTGAGTTTGACTTCTTAGGAATTAGGCATATGTATGTGGAATTTGTCTGTATATTGACAATTCCATTTTGGTAGAAGTCATGAAAAACCTCCATCAATTCCTCCTTAACAGTGTCCCAAGAGTTTTGGAAGAAGGCCAGTGAAAATCCATCTGGACCTGAGGCTTTATTTCCATCACAACTAAAAACTGCCGCCTTGACTTCCTCCATGCCAAAAGGACTCTCTAAGGAGGATTGATCGTCTGATGTAGGTGGGTCCCATCGAAGATCCTCCATCCTCCAAGAGTGATAAATTTGATGTGTAAAGCTTCTGGAAATAACCTACAATTTCTGAATCATGTATCAACAAGTATCACTTTCAGCACATCACCATTCACTGGGGACAAAAGATAAAAGAAGTCGATACATATCAAGAATCACTACCTCATAGTCGTGAATGAGATGAGAACCTTTAACAAGATAGCATCAACTCTTTTTTCTTGGAAAAGGTAATTTCATGGACATGAAAAAGGATTAAAAGCAATTTTATGCGAAGCAAGAGGATGATTCTCATCTTTTCTTCTCTCTCTTCTCTCTCTCTTTAGGGAATAGAATCAATAGATCCCCATTAGGAATTTAGTTTTATTATGCTCCTTTCAATTAATATAGAGTGAATGGTGGTTTATTTGGGTAGTTTAGCTATTGTGAAGATGTATGAGTCATCTAAAAAGTCTTAGATATTCACTACACTAATCTGTTTCAAGTAAGAATTTTCCTTTTTATTGGCCCAAGTATTGGACCGGGTAAACACCTTAAGAGAGTTGGAAAAAAAACATTAGAAAAACAAGTCATTGTCATCAATATTTCTTGCTCATATTGACTTGAATGGATGTCGTTGATCCTCGAAAGGATTTTTAGAGGAAAATTAAGAAATCAATGTCCTCCAAGCTGTATTGTAAAACCATGGATTTGAAAGTTTCCATAAAATTTCCCTAAATCATTCATGCTTGGTGTCTTTCTTCCTAACTAGTTTTATGTGAATTAGAATGGGAATGAGCCACTATAATTGAGGAAGAGACAAGCCTATCCTCCTCATTGGTGCTTAGTTTATTGATTCCATTAATTTTACACTAGAGATTTTGATTCTCCAACAACTTCTAAACATAAGTCTTACGTTAATCACTATTGCAATTGAACTCTAAAGGCTTAGTATGTGTCAAGTTCTACCTTGGCATATGTTGTAAAAACTGAAAACACTCTCATTGAGTCCTTGGAACTTGTAAGCCATCTTTCTTGCTTGATACTTGTGGCATTGATGATGTGATTTGAGTCCATTATTTTTTTATATTTAGGACTTTTTATTTTGGTAGGAAATTAGTAGTTGAGTCCAATTACATATTGGAAATTAGAAAGTTGTTTAGTTGCTTTAGGAGTTGTTTTATATTAGTAGTTGTTGAGTCCAATTACATAGGGACGTAGTTGTATTACAATTACAATTAGAGGCTTTTTTGATGTTATAAATAGGGGATGAGGTGTAGAGAAATAATCATTCCATGATCATTGTTCTTATTTTTTAGTTTATTGAATAGAAGTTATCTCTAGTTTTATTGTGTTGTTTTGTCTGCTATTCTTCCTTAGAGATTATTGAACATCAAGAATCATTGTTTCCAATAATATGAAGAATAATAGGTTTTGTTAAATTATTATACTTCCTCACCTTCCTAGTGGTACAAGCATTATATTGGGGAGAAGGCTTGTGGCAATCCAATTGGACTTGTTTTTGAAGTATTGGTAATGGCTTCACTTCATTAGTAAAGAGCCTTTCTTAGTAGCTAACCACCAAACCTATTTCAGCAAGCCTACTTCATTCATGTCTTTTATCCTTCTCAACTCAATACCACCTTCCTCGTTTGGTCTACATGATTCCCTCCAATGGGTAATTGCAAGTATCCTTTGAAAACTTTGCAACCTCAACGGAATTTGCGGGTATTGATTCAACATTCTAAATGAGCATCAAGGAGGATCTAAAAACATTAGACGACTAAAGATGGAAAAGTGTCAATTTAATCATCTTGGCTTCTCCTAGACAAGACAACAAAAATAAGAGGCGAAGTGGGTTTTGTGTGTGTGTGTGTGGGGGGGGGGGGGGGGGGGGGGGGGGGGGGTATTGGGTTGGGTTTGGCGCATAAGTTAGCCTGACCCGATATAATCAGGTGAAAAAAATTCGTCAATGGAACCTGACGTGAGAATATAATAAACTAATAAAATTATAGATATATAAACAACATAAATAAGATCATATCAAAGCCAAGAAATTTCGTAAGGGGCCTCCTAACAAGGAGACCCCATAAAAGTAGAAATAAAGATTAAAGAGTGAGAATGACTGATTTATTGGGTTCAATTATCGAAAATTCGATTTTGACTTGACTTCAATCACTTGAAAATTGGAATTAATTCGAAGAAGTTTAATTCGACATGGAGAATTTTTTGTAAAAATTCACTAAATTAGAGAAGTTTAGAGAACTTTTGCAAATATGCTTAAATATCTAAATTTATTGTAGTATAAGCTAAAAACTAATATAAATAGACACTTTTAATACATAAAAATATCAATAAGTGACCTAACAAAATCAATCTTGTTAAGTGGGTTGATGAATTTGAAATGGTGGCTTTTGGTCTTAATTCCTTTTCTTTGTTTTTGATATTTAATTTTGTGGTGGCTTGCTTCTCGACAATATACTTTGCTAACTTTGAATTCCACCATACTTAATTTATTAGTTTATTATTTAAATGTATTATTTTTTAATCTTGTTTTATAAGAGTTAACTAAAAGAAGATGGCTTTGAGAACTCTTCTAATTTATTTTTAAATTTTTTTCTTATTTAACTTTATTTTTTTATTTTTATTTTTATTTTTTTGCTTCTTTTATTCTCTTTTTGATAAAGCATATCTCATAAACTACATAATTTGTTAGCTTGTTAAAATATTTTTTAAATTTATATTGCTATGTTGATTGATGAAGTTGAAAATAATACATAATTATTGGTATTTTTTTTGTTTTCTATTGATGAAATAACATTTTTTTTTACTTCTCTATCGAATTTTGTCGAATTTTATCGAATGTGTTTGTTGAGTTTTTGCATTTTTGAATTGAAAAATAAAAAAATTATCAAATTATTTTGGCAATTTTTTGCTTTTTTTATTGAGGGATGTTAGTTGGACCCCATTTATGGATTATTACCACCCCACTAAACCAAAATCCTTGAATTCCTAAACTACCTTCCTGTCAAATGACCCAAATGACTTTATTTTAAATTGTTTTACCAGCTCTCCCACCCACCCACTAAACCTACCCACCAACTTCTTCATCTTCTTTCTTTAATTCTTTCTACAAATCACTTCTCTAATTTATACTTTTTGTTGCTTGCAAGTACAAATTCAAAGTCTTTTTAGTTTCTTTTAAAAGATTTAAACCATTTTGAGAAGTATCTGGTATTTTCGAATGGTTCGTTGGTTTTTTTTTTTCGTTTTTTTTTTTGCAAAAAATCACACTTTGGTTCGGCCTTGCGTGGTCGAATTTTATACAGTAGGTTCGGCCGCATAAGGCCAAACCTACTATTTAAGGTTCAGTTGTACCTGGCCAAACCTCTTATTTTTTTCATTTTTTTTTTATTTTCAACTTCTAGCATGTATTTCTAGTCATTTCTTGACATTTTTTTAGGTCCAAATGTTAGTAGGCAAATAAAAAATGTCAAGAAATGCCTAGAAATACATGTTAGAAGGTGAAAATAAAAAAAAATGGGAAAATAAGAGATTTGGTCGAGTGCGATCGAACCCACTGTACAAGGTTTGGCTACGCAGAGCCGAACCAAAGTGCAACTTTTTGCAAAAAAAAAAAAAAAAAACCTACGAACCATTTGAATGATGGGAAATTTGGGGTTTGGAGAAGAAAATGATGAGAAATAAAGAGAGGGAAAAGAAAATGGTGGAAAACTAAGGCTTTGGAGTTGGGGGCTGGTTTTAGGGAGAAGAAAATAATGGGAGGAAGAAGAGGATGGTGGTGTTGAAATGGGAAGGGTAGTTTAGGATTTTTTTTATTTTTTGGCTAGGGTGGGAATAGTGTTAATATCTTGGGTGGGGTAGTGCTAGTAATTGGGGTGATGATAGTCCATAAATGAGGTCCAAATAGCAGCCCTCTTTTTATTTTACATCCGCTTCACACTTTGGTGGTTTAAAAAAGGGAAAAAATATGTGGAATTTCGCCGACTCTCTCTCCCTATATATTTTGGAACCGACCGACCCACCCATCAATGGGGGTGATAAAGCCAACCAAATCAACTCAGGTTGGGTTGGGTTAGTTGGATTTGATGGGTATTAATGCGTTATGCACATCCCCGGTGTAGTTCATTGGGATTCTGCACACTTTGCAGCCAATTGAGTTAACAAAGACAAGTAGGGGAAAAAAAGTCTTGTGTCTTTAAGCACTAAGCATAAGGATGCCTCATACTAGAATGGATGTGATTCAAAGAATTGCAAATTTGGGAACATGGGTCTACAAAGACAAGGAGGCCCATCAACACAAGTCGGACTGACTCAAGCATAGTTCATCAACCAACTGTTGTTATTATCACAATCCTTTAACCATCCAAATTACTACTTTTTTGCTTACAACAACTCATTTCTGAATTTGCTTAGAAAGTTCTAACTTAACATTTAAAAATAAATAAATTGGAGAACACTCCTTTCCTAAGAAATAACTTCCTTTCCTCCTTTCCATCGACCAAGTTGAATTATTCCATATTGATTATTGAATACAGATTTTATCTTCCATGTCTTTCCATTTCATATATAATGTAAAAGAAAGAGGCTACTCCTGTTCAGCTGAGGCCTCAAATTCAATTGAACTGTCTCTGAACCCAGGCATAAGAAATTTCAGTCGACCTTCTAACCGATATAAAAACCCCATTGTAACTGATTGACCACTTCTATCATTCGCTATCGCAATCGAAGTTCCCCTCTCGAATCATAGAATTTTAAAGAAAATAACATCCCTTTCTCTTTCACTTTCTTAGGGTTTTTATTGTTTTCTAGACCAATTCAAGCAGTCGCATCCACAGCATAAACGAGTAAAGTCCTCCATAATCAAGAAATCATAACAAACAAACCAAAAAAAAACAAAACAAAAGAGAAAGAACAGTGAACTGGATTAATTTGTACCTTGATCGGAAGATCCGGTACCGGTGGATGGTCGTTGAGTCACCCAACGAGGCAAGCGGCGGCAATTCCTGGTTGTAACGTCGTCACCGTCATCGTTACGGTTTCGTCTTCTGCGTTTGATCGATGACGCTGCGGAATCGCATGCGGCTTCGATTGCTTCAAATTCTTCGCGAGAAATGGATCGTTCCCAATCCGCCATGGATTCCATTTGGAGATCCCCTTCTCCTAACACCTCTAATCGAATCCCTTGCTATCAACACGCCTGGATCGAACTCGTTGAGACTGGAGATATCGGACGCAGTGATTCGATCGAATGAGAACGCGGAGCTTATTGTTTGTAATCAACAAATGATGTTGGCCAGCGGCGGGAACCTACTTCTTTAAAAAAAAATATAAGAAATAAAAACAACAATAAATACGCAAATAATGGGGTCAAAAATTATTTTGGGAGCAACTAAACATACCACAATTATTACTTTCCGTGCTACACGGATTTTTGACAAAAATAAGAGTGATTTTTTTATAACTTAAAATAGACGTTTCATCACGGATGTTCAGCCCTGACAGAACACAAACAATTGACTTTATAGCGATTATTGCACTACGAACTGTTACTTATGGTTCAGGCATGAACATCCATTGTAATGTGGTGTTCATGGCTCGTCTATTTTGTTGTTGTACATATCCCAATGCAAATCAACAATTACATGTGAATAATAGATAAATCCAATTCGATATAAAGAAAAAAAAAAAAGGAATGCAAACTTTATTACCAAGGTGGTATCATTGTCAAATATATATCTTTGTTGAGGGTTGGCAGGATCTTAACGTGTTGGGTTCTCAATGATCGGGTGAGATATAGATGTAAACCATTTGAGGTAGTCCGGAGCCGCATCCCATGTGTTGCATGCTCATCCCATGTGGTGCGTGCTCACCCCATGCTCGAGCAGAAAGTACACCACTATCCCATATCTCTTATATCTAATCATAGTAATACGTCACTTGGTATTGACTCGCTGAGGAACCCTGAGTTGTTTTTAATGGACGAAGAGGCAATTGAGGAATTGTCTTTACATGACCTAACTGGCGATGAACCCTATCATCCTGATAGGGTTCCACAACGTCCAAACACTTTATACAACCATAAAAAAAAAAAAAAAAAAAAAACTCTGATATTAACTGAGTCTCGCTCAGATTAAAGTATGGGTCCCAATATACCTGAACAAATTCAATATAAATAATTAAACCAACAACACAATGTTACTCAAAGTCATAGTTATAAATAAAACTGTATTGAATTCCTAAACTTTGTCACTGACCTTGTGAGGGCGTAACATATCGAGTGCTTTACGCAATGTGATCACGTGATCCTCATCTAATCTCATTTCTTTTTTTGGGGCCCACATTTGCGTCCGTGGTAGATTATATTGATATGAAGGGTTGATACGAAGACGAATTAAAAAAAAATGGTCATACAACCAACCCTATCATACACATTTTATATTAAAATCATTATTGAAACATCTTTGATATAAAACAAACATTAAGTGTGAAATGATGCATATATATCTCAAACAAGGTGAGATACCCTGCAATATGACAAACTAAGGCTCTCGTCTCACATCAAAACTGACGATACTGATACGCAAGACATGCAGCACCCCATGAGTACGTATGAATCATGTGCATGTGCATGAGCAATTGAAGATAAGCAATGGGGACCCATGTTGATGTCTTGTCACAGAACAGTGTGCACCCTAGTAGGAATAATAGAAATGCCCTCGTCGCGCACTCCACTGGGGGGTAAGGGACACCTGCTTGCTTGGGGGTACCAAATCGGGCTTTCAACCAGTGCTTAGCCACGGATTGCCCTTTCCTCTTATTGACCTCCTCCTTCGCATCACTGAATGAAACTCTCAACCTTTGCACCAATAATTCGGCTGCATCGTTGTTGTTCATTGGTATGGCTGAGACGAATCTGCTCGTGACAGGAATGTTGAGAAGTATCGTAACATCATCAAGGGTAATTGTCATTTCACTAAAAGGAAGGTGAAATGTGGTCGTTTTTTGTTGTCATATCTCCACAAACGCAGCAATAAGTGTTTTATTGGCGTGCGCGTACGAGCAACCGATCAGGGGACTCAACCCAGATCCATCTATGTTTTTTTAAGTCTTTATTGCTCGAGGGTGACATTATTGATTCCACTCAGCCACCTGTGCTCCATGATTTATGCACCTAAGTAGGGGTCGATGCTATAAACACAAAAAAAATCAACAAAAACAAATATGAATGGTCAATATTAACAAGATATAACTGTCAACAACAAATTTACTATACACTTGGGATAAAAACTTACTTTGCCAACCCATATAGTTGTAGCAATATGATTCTTGAAATTAATAAGGACAGAGGGATCGGTAGGGCCTCCCGAAAATGAGACAGGGGGCATTATCACCTTCTTCAGTGTACTGGCTCTCTTGGCTAGTGTGTTGGGTGCTTATCTCGTCTATTTGCTCTTATTTTTGTTGTGCAACATCTACAATGGCCGATAAATTGGTTTTAGTGTGCCTACTTTTCTCTAATGTTGTAGGTTAAGTGCATGGCCCACTTTGCTCACTAGAAGTAGTGGTGTGTGTGCTGGACATATTTGTACACAATAAATTTGTCACACCCTGTGTTGCACAGCGCGACCCCTACCCAGGTGCGGGCCCACCCCCTCGGGGCGAACTCCTAGCCATAGTACCACATAATATTGTCACATCTAGCCGAATTTGCGATACCCAACAGGGCCCTAATAACGGACTAGATCATTTACCCCCACTATTCATGAATAATGAAGGGCCTCCCCCCAAGTCGAACTCGCAACCTCCCATTTAAGAGGTTAGATTTCGCACTTGGAGTAACCACTGAACCATTGGCTCAGTGGCTACTCAAAATGCGAAATTAGACTCCTTAAGGGAGGTCTCGAGTTCGATTCTGGGGGAGGCCTTTTACTATTCATGAGTGAATAGTAGGGACAAATAATCGTTTCGATGTAGACCAGCTGCGGTTGGGTTGCTACATGGCGATAAGACAATATGATGGATTCATAATGGCTAGGCATTCTCCCCGAGGGCGGGGTGCGCCCACACCTGGGTAGGGGGCACGCTGTGCAACTCAGGGTGTGACAAAAATGGTTAATCATTATTTATTTAAAAATAAATATTCAGGTAGGGTCGGCCTTGATAGACCGACTTGCACAAAATAGGGTCGGTCTTGTGTAGCCGACCCTAGAATGAAGATCGTCCATGGTGGCGACCTTCATTCTTACCTATTTTTAGCGCAAATACATTGAAAAACACCGTACATATTGTATTTCACGAATAAAAGTGAATAGAAACAAAAATAACTATTAAAATCATGCGTTTCTTATCGATTCAAATGATCAATCGTCGAAAAACGCACGAAAACTGAGTGGTGATTCGCTTAAAATGGGATCAAAATGATGTTTCCTTACAATCAATATTCTTCAAATTAAAATAAAAAGATAAAAATAGTGGGCTTTGAAGTTAAGAGCTAAAGTTTTAGAAGAGTTTTGGAAGAAAAGAATTGATGGAGAAGAAGAAGAAATCGAGAGAGGGGTTTGGGGTGGGGTACGTTAGGGTGAAGGGTAGTTTAAAATTTTTATATTTTTGACTGAGGTAGGTGAGTATATATGTTTTAGGGTGGGGTTGTATATATGTTTTAGGGTGGGGTTGTGTTAGTGACTATAAGTGAGTTTCATTTAGTTTCTCTAAAAAAAATGTTAAATGCCGGTAAAAACACAAATTTATCTTTTTTTGGTAAACAAATGATTATTAATGTTTTGACATGATTACCCTTCAAAAATAAAATAATTTCACAAATGCCATCTATACAAAAATATTGTCAGGATTGTCCTACTTTACTATTTATAGCACAATCATCGCACAGTCAGGGCGGAGATGACATTTTTTTTAAGTAAAGGGAAGACGTCTTTTCAAAAGACGTTTTCTTTGACAATTTTTTTTTTAACGTGAAGGGTTAAAATACGTCTTTCCTTCAAAAGACGCATTCCCTTCAATTTTTTTTTTTAAGTAAAAAGAAATTTTTTTTGCACAATTTGGGATTTCCAAATTGGGTTTCTGTTCTCAGCTTCTTTCTCCATTTTTTGCAGAAAATTCTACCATTTTTGATTCCACACAGCCTTTAACTCTAACTTCATCTAAAATTTCTTTAAGATAACCCGCCTCTGATTCAGCTTCCTTTAAGCTATATTGAAGCCGTACCGTTTCATCCTTGGCTTCTTGGGCATCTTCCTCTGCCTCCTTAAGCAAACCAATCAATTTATTCACTTCATTTTTAATTTAAGAGGACTCTTCTTCCAAATCCTTTATTGAGTTCATGAATTTGAGCTCCTTTTGATTCCACACAGCCTTAGAATCCTCAATCTCAGTCTTGGATTTTTTAACAGTATTATTAAGGAGATCGACTTCATGTTTTGCCTCATCAAGCATCGTACCTTTCATTGGTTGCTTTTAAAACCAACTTCAAATCTTCCACTTGAGCCTTGGCATTTTTTAGCTCATTCTGACTAGACAAAAGCTTCTCTTTGGTTTTTCTTGCTTATGAGGAAACTTCATGCAAAGCTGAAGGTAAGCTTTCCATTGCCTTCTTAGACTTCTCTTCTTCATCCCTAGATGCTTCAAGATCATTATAAAGTTTATTTTTTTTCCTCTAATAGCTTCTGAACACTTGAAGCTGCGAGTTCAGTGACTAAAAAAAAAAATTAGTATAGTATGGAAGACGTCCTTTTCTTAAAATAAAAATAAAAACTCTGAAGCTTTCCTTCGCTTAAAAATAAATAAATTATGAAGCCTTCCCTTTACTTATAAAAAAATGCTACCTCTGTACCGATGTGACGCTTGTATTGGCGCGCTGATTGTGCGATGCACAGTAAAGTAAGACAAATAGATTAATATTTGTGTGTAAATGACATTTGTGAAATTATTTTATTTTTAAAGAGTAATCATGTCGAAAGGCCATGTTAAATGGCTGGGCAAATTTATCTTTTTATGTTAAAAAAATGTGCATGGGACCTATTCTTCAATTTTTGGAAAGTGGTTTTAAAAAGCAAAAAAAAAAAGAAAAAAAATGGAAAGTAAAATAGATTATTTGGGGAAGCGCCTTAAGCGTTAAGCCCAGTTTCGGACTTGAGCGCTCGTATATATATTTAGAAAAGGCGCCAAACAACAGTAAGTCGCGGAAGAACAGAAGGCGCATCTACGAGCATTTTGAAAAGCACTTGACGCCCGTCTCAGTCTGCTGTCTGTCTCTTCTTCCGACCGTTCAACTGCGAGGTTTTATTCCCTAAAAAACGAAAACATGAGCACAGTCGACAAAATGCTGATCAAAGGCATCCGAAGCTTTGATCCCGAGAACAAGCACGTCATCACCTTCTTCAAGCCACTAACCCTAATCGTCGGACCTAACGGAGCTGGTAAAACGGTAATCATCAACATCTCAAATTCCATTTCCATCATCATCACCGTCATCACCGTCATCATCGTTTTCTTCTTCAATTCGGTTGTGTTTGATTGTGGCAGACGATCATCGAGTGCTTGAAGCTTTCTTGCACGGGAGAGTTGCCGCCGAATGCGAGATCGGGGCACAGCTTCATCCACGATCCCAAGGTCTGATTTTGTTTATTAGAAATTGCTTGACCTAAAAGCCACAACTTATAAGTAGAGGCCTAAGTATATCAAGTTAACATAGACTTTTAACACTGTACATGACACGTGGACTAGGTTTATAGCGGAGTGGAAGACATGATTGGTAAATGAGAGAAACAAGCAAGTGAATGATACCACATTGGAAACTGCCTGGCCTAATAAAAGCCATAACGTAGAATTAGATGCCAAAATATATATTAAGTGAACATAGATATTGATAAGGTTTAATTGGGATTTTGGTGTGTGGGGAATATAGGTTAAGGGTGAAACGGAGACTAAGGGGCAGATTAAGTTGCGGTTCAAGACAGCAGCTGGAAAGGACGTGGTTTGCATAAGGTCATTCCAGTTGACGCAGAAGGCATCGAAGATGGAGTACAAGGCGATAGAGAGTGTCTTGCAGACAATTAATCCTCACACTGGAGAGGTATGAATGGCTATTGTCTTTTTACAGAGTGTTCTTTCATTAGTAAGATAGAGAGTGCTTTTAGTTTGGTGAAATGATAATTGTCTGAAATTAATTTTTGTTGTGTTTATCATTTTTTTTTTTCAACGTGTATGTTTGCGTGTTTGTATGAAACTTTTAAGCATAGTTGTCTACATCTTGAATAAAAATGGCATCGTTGTGCAGCTTGGGAAATTAAATTAGGCTTCTCTACAATGATTTATAAGATTCACACACATGATAAGAATCACACATATGTGTGTATGCATACCTAGGTGAAAATTTATAAATTTATGTAATTTAATTTGTAATCTATGCTAATTGGTCATTTGGCCCAGTTAATGGACTAACTTTTATTAAAAATTTTGTGTTTTGTAATTATTTGGTCTAGTATCTGGTTTTGCAAAATTGCAGTTGTGCACTTGTACCTTGTTTTCATTTGCTTCATTAACTTAGGTTATTCTTCCATTAAGTATCACCTGCAATAGTTTCAAATATTCTTCTAGCACACAAGATCACATCTTAGAAAAAGTGACCTAGATACCCCTATGACTACATTCTACAATTATGAAAATGTGTCTATGATCACGGTATTGCGATTTAAGTGGTTATACTCCTCAAGTCCCTAATATCTTCACATGTTCATTCCTTAATGCTATTTAGCACTTTGATAAAAGTCACACAACATACTATAATATCTAGAATCTCTTCTTAGTGTGTACTCTCTAAAATATCTTTCTTTAACCATTCATTGTCCTCATTTGATACTTATCAAAATGGATCGTGTCGACCAATGGCCTAAACTAACAAGACTTGACATCTAAGTTGGCAAGTTATAATCTAACAATTTTCTCTTAATATCATTACTTGTATTTGACAACACTAATTAAGGGCCAATATGATTTATTTATTTGAGGGTATTAAGAATCTAGTGAAATTAGCAATTTGGTTAAAATATTTGGTCTTTTGATCCTTTGTTTCCCTCGTCTTGAGTTTTCACAACTTTTAAATTATTTTGAGGAACTTTGGGATGTCATGCTCCATGAGTTAGTTGCTGAAGTGTCCTTTGGAGGGTAGTCTACCACAAGATCAAGTTGGTTGAGCTTAGGGAAGAAATTTAGTAATTCATTGACGATCCTAGCTTCCATGGCACCATATTTATTTTTAGTTTTGTAAAATCAATGAGGTCTTTAATTTCTACTTTCGTTTCCGTTTTATGACAAGCTAAATACTTTCGAATTGAATATGAAACTAAACCTAACCTTCTCCTTAAACATTTGGAACTTTTGTGCTTAGTATCTACAAAGTTTAAGATTAGCAAGATTAAGAATAAATACATTAAATGTGATTTTAGTGAAAATAGAAATATAGAGGAGGAGATAGTGAAGAGTGAAAGCCAAGAGTTATTGAGGAGTGAAAACTTTAGGTATTCAAGTTCAATTATTTACCAGGAAGGAGAAATGAGAGAGGATGTTAATTCTGGGGATGACGAGTTAAGTAGAGGAGTGCTTTTACAATATTAAATGGTCAATGTATCCCATTGAAGTTGAAAACAAAATTTATAAGGATGCTATTAAGGCATCCACTTTTTATGGAATAAATGTTGGTTGCTTACCTAGCGTGCATGGCTCTTGCCATTGCAAAGTTTAAGGAAGGGACGATGTACACACTATTTTCGATTATGAATCCGTGACCTCTAGGTCACAATACATTAAATTAAGTATAATGAAAATGTGAATGTTAAGATGGATATATGACAAAACATTAAAAGATAAAAAAATTAGAAACAAACATATCCAACAAATTGTGAGAGTAGCTCCAACTAGAGAAAAAGAAGAGAGAAAATCTCTTAAAATGGACACATACAACAAAGATCATTAGATGTTCCAGTTACAAAAAGTGACCTATTAATAATTAATGACAAAGAGTGACCTATTCAAATGTGCTGGAAATGTATTTATTTTGCTATTACGTGGTGTATTTGGAGTGAAAGGAATAATAGGATCTTTAGGGATAGTTTTACTAGTAATAGTAGGTTATGGGAACAAAGTCTGTCATGTTTTGCCAGTTGGGTTAGTTCCTGCAAGGTATCACTGGGGTACAGTTTTGGGGATTGGATGTTCAGATGGAACATCATCCTTGAGACATTGTAGTTCTTATGGGATATCTCGTCCCATTTGACTTCTTTTTCTATATTAATATTAAGTATGTTTCTTGTCAAAAAAAAGAAAAAAAAAAAAGAGTAGAGGAAGACTAAAGTAACTTGGGTAAAGATAATTAAGGAGACATTAACATACTCATAACATTGAAAATAGATTAAGTACAGAATATGGCCCTCTTTTAACACCATGGAAAGAACTGAACTTAGCAAGTTAAGAGACAATAACCAACGAAGTGAACAACCTTGATTCAAATTTCCTTAAAAATCATTCAATTGCCAAAAGGAAGTTTAGGGATTGTTAATTAAATATTAAATTAGTTTGTTGCTTTTCATGTGCGAGTGCATGTGTACTGGTGTTGTTTTGGCTGTATGGTCTATCATCAAGATTCCTCCCTAAATTTTACTCAAATTCAAGCGTGAACCTTCCAAAATTAAGGTCAAAGTTTCTGATTTTCATTACCCGAAACTTGTGCATATAAAATGTAACGCCCCAAATTTTTTTTTCCGCCTAGCCCATGCCTTAACCCATATGTGCCAAACTCTATGTGCCAACTTTTAATGTTATGTGCGTTGCATGTTAGTGTGGTATGTTGCTCGATAATATATATTGTGTATTATACGTGTCTACCATAAGTTTTATGAATTTATGATCAAACTGAGGAATTAGCCTAGAGTCATGCGCATGAGAATAGTTGATTTTGGTCGAACCTAAGAAACTGACCTACGATCACACGCATGAAAATAGTTGAGTTCGGCGTTCCAAAATATTTTTATGAAATGGTTAATGATTATATACAATTATACACATGATGCTTGTGGAGAATTAGGTGACTTAAAAGCTTATAAGATAAGTTAAAAGCCTTACTATCCTATTTTCTGTGTGTATTATATGATATGGGTATTGGGTAGTTATGAGGCTTTGAGGATGTTTTGGATGCTCTTTTGTATGATGATTGTTCATGCTTTTGCTTCTCATAAAATCCTGAAGTAGAATTTGGAGAGTTTTTGTATGTGATTTTTTAACGAGTTTTTTGAAATAGTATGTACCCAATTTCAACATGTCAGGGAAGTAAGATGCCAATTCCACTGTTATTTGTCTCTATTAATAATACACACACACACACACACACACAAGTTAGAATGTGTGCATGGTACTTTCATTCGCATTAGCATTAACTGTTGAATTTAACTTGCTGCCTGGTTAATATGTAATATAAATTACATCTGCTTAAATTTAAATTACGTTTGTTTTCATGGAATGCAGAAAGTTTGCCTAAGCTATAGATGTGCTGATATGGATAGGGAAATTCCTGCTTTAATGGGTGTATCCAAAGCTATATTGGAAAATGTTATATTTGTGCACCAAGATGAAGCCAACTGGCCCTTACAAGATCCAGCAACTCTTAAAAAGAAGTTCGATGATATCTTTTCTGCTACTCGGTATTGGCCTGTGTGCTCTCTGCTTATGAAACGGAAACTGAAATTTTTACCTCAAATCTGTTGATTTTTGTTTTTCTTAAGTAGTGCATTTATCAATGGTGTATACTATGGTTCTATCTTGATGAATTTTAGTTTTTTTTTTTAATTTTTTTTTGTTGCTGAGGAATCTGTTACTCTTGACCATTTTTATTACAATCTAAAACCTGTTTGTATATTTATTGAAAAATAAAATGGTCAATCCTTTGTAATCCATCTTGTAACACCGATCATCAGTCAAAAAGCTGTTTATTTATTCTGATATTTCTGGTTAGTGTAAAATCAGAGATTGGGGCATACTGTTAGTACAAAATTCAGAGATTAGAGCACACTAGGGCTCCCCATAGTCTTCTCTTTTGCTCAAATTTATATTAATCCTATAACTAGATATATCCTGTGAGGCCTTACTTTTTTTTTGAGAAGAGACAATAAAGATATATTAATAGGGGAAATAAGTACATATGACATTGAGCATAAGGAATGCTCAACACAACCAGACACACCAAAACCACCTCTCGCTGAAACCCTCGCACCCAAACAATCCAGCAACTCCTTACATTAAAGCATCCCAATTCCAAAACCATTCAGAGAAAGTATAACGTACACCTAGCTTACCTGAGCTAATCCAACCTGCAGCTAAGGTCTTGGAAGACTCCCAAACAAGCATTTCATCTCTCGACAACCCATTGAATATCCTATTATTTCTCTCTATCCAAATTGCCCACAAGACAGCAAAGGAAACAATACAACAAATATCTTTCCTTCTCCTTGTAAAACCAGCAACATGATTGAATTTGAGACAATTCTCGCAAGAGCCCGGGGTAATAAACTTCCCGTGAAGTAGATGCTCCCACTGATGCCAAACCTGCATAGAGTAGGCGCATTGGAAGAAAATATGGTCCACATTCTCATGATCCTGTAGACATAGAGCACAGCCATGTGGAGAAATACTCCAATGGGGCATACGTCTTTGTAGCAAATCCTGGGTACATAATCTGTTGATAGCAGCCAACCAACCAAAAACTTGAATTTTTGTTGGAATTGGGACCTTCCAAATGTGATGACATAGGGATGTCGACATAGGATCATTGGTATTGTTGAGGTAGGTGAAGAATGATTTACAAGAATAGGAACCCGTGTTGTCTAGAGACCATAAGAAACAGTCAGCTGAAGAAGGGGAGAATCTAGCTTGGTCAAGAGTAGCAAGCATAGGGGCACTCTTAGCAATTTCTCTTTTTGTGGCAGATCTAGGAAGGTGTAGGTTCCATATGGGTGATTCATTGTTATCAGCTGGGATTTGGGACAGGAAATGGGCTACAGGTTTATTGGCTGAGTTAGATAGGCGATAAAGATTTGGGAAAGAGATGGCAAAGGGGGTAGCACCACACCACGTATCTTCCCAAAACCGAATAATTTGTCCATTACCAAGTTTGGGGGTTATGTGGGGTAGGAAAGCCTGATAAAGGCTGGAAATAAATTTCCATGGACTACGATGTGAGGCATGTGAAATGTTCCTTGATTCTCGTCCATTACTCATACACCCAAATTTGCTTCGAATGACTTTTACCCAAAGAGATGCATCTTCCTTCATAAACCTCCAAAGCCATTTTGCCCCAAGAACCTTGTTCCTAAGCTTGATGCTGCCAATACCAAGACCACCATCAAGCTCAGATTTTTGCACAGTTTTCCAACTAACAAGATGAAACCCCCTACCGTCATCAGCCCCTTTCCAAAGAAAGGTACGCATTGCTCTCTCTAGCTTGGACACCACCTCCCTAGGAGCTCCAAAAAGAGACAGGTAGTAGTTAGGAATTGTCGACAACGCTGATGTAATAAGAATGAGGCGTCCACCCCTAGACAAAAAACTTCTTCTCCACCCACTCAGTTTTTTGTCAACTTTAGAAATCACCGGATCCCAAAATTCCTTCTTGATTGGATTACCTCCCAAGGGTAGCCCTAGGTAAGAAAGTGGCCAAGTGCCCACATCACAGCCAATTCTTTGTGCCATATCAGAAATTACTAACGGATCCATATTAACCCCCACCAATTGGCTTTTTTGCATATTGACCCACAAGCCTGAAAATTTGCAAAAACAATGAAGGCCATCAATTAGGTTTGTGATGTTCTCTTCCTCACCATGCAACAAAAATAAGGTATCATCCGCATATTGGAGATGAGAGATCTCCACCCTCTCCTTCCCAATAGAGGAGCCTCTGATTAGTTAGTATTGACATGCTTTTAGGACAAGACTCCCCAAAACATCCGCGACTAGAGTAAAGAGGAAAGGAGATAGGGGATCCCCTTGTCTTAACCCTCTACTGGCCTTGAACTTGTCCCTAGGCCTGCCATTAATAACCACCGAGTAATTTACTGAGCTGATGCAGCCATAAATCCATCTCCGCCACCTAGTACCCATGCCCTTTTTCAGCATCACATAATCAAGGAAATCCCACTCAACAGTGTCGTATGCCTTCGCAAAATCAGCTTTGAACACCACTCCTTTCTTCTTCTAGCTTCTATAATCTTCCACTGCCTCATTGGCTATGAGAACCGAATCCAAAATCTGTCTATCTTTAACAAAAGCAGATTGAGAGGGTCCAACGGTCGTAGGGAGGATGGCACAAAGCCGATTGGATAACATCTTGGCAATGATTTTGTATAGACTAGTCACCAAACTAATTGGGCGATAATCAAAGACCTTTGTAGAGTTTACCTTCTTTGGAACCAAACAAATGTAAGTTTCATTTGTCTTTTTGTTGATGACCCCATTCTCATAAAAATCTTCAAAGACCTTCATAATATCCCCTTTCATAACATTCCATCCCTTTTGGTAAAATAGCATGGAGAAGCCATTTGGCCCTGACGCTTTACTCCCATCACAACTGAAAACAGCCTGTCCCACTTCCTCCACATCAAAAGGTTTTTCAAGAAGGGAATTGTCATTATTGCTAATTGGAGACCAATTTAACCCATCAATCTCCCAATTATCACCACCACGGCCCTCATAAAGCTTCTTGTAGAAACTTACAATGAGGTCAACAACCCCACCCTCATCCTCAATGATGTCGCCATCTTCATTCTCAATCTTAGAGATCGAGTTTTTTGCTCTTCTACTACTCAATAAGCGATGAAGAAATTTGGTGTTTGCATCCCCATTCTTAAGCCAGTTAATCTTAGCTTTTTCAGTCATCATTCTATCTTCAATCAAAATGGTTTCAGCAAGATCTGCCGCAGCCTTCTTCCTCAAAGCAATCATCTCATCATTCCGCTCAGGAACTCCCTCCTTCATATCAAGGCTAGCAATTAGTTCCTCCAACTTATTCTTCTTGGTTTTGATAGATCCAAAAATCTGTTCATTCCATTGCTTAAAAGAGGCTTTAAGGTCAGCCAATTTAAGCATAAATTGGTGTCCCGGCTTACCAAAGGCTGTGGAGGTATTCCACCAAGATTCAACATTCTTCATATAATCTTTATGATCTGTCCAAAAATTCTCAAACTTGACATTTATCTAATTTATGTATCACCATATGTATTAGTATATTAGATTCAATAACATTGAACTATTTCTTCTTTTGTTGTCATGAAAATTGGACATGCTATGTGCTGCGCTTCAGTCACGCATGCCAGCATACCTCAGGGCGTATCTCATTGTGGCTCCTGCATCATGTGGCATGTCCTCGCCTTAAATGCACCATTTGCCATTGTCTATGTTGGGTTCAATATATGTTGATAGGTTCCAACTTGCCTTTAAAAAATATGTAACTTAGGAATTAGGAGGCTAGAACATAAAATAAAATAGAGTGACATATCATAGTATCATATATAAATAAAAAATATCAAGTGTAAAATCTTCTTGAGAGTTGAGACAGTTCAAGACTTCAGTGGGTCCTTTGTTCTTGCTGAACCCTACTTTCTTCACTTAAATATATTTAGTTCAGATTCATCTTTGTTTCTAACATTTGTGTTTCTTGTTGCCTACAGTTCCTCTCATATGAACTTTGTGGTTTTTTATCACCATCATATGGATCCTAGACTTATCTAGTATCCTTAGCATCCTTGACTTATGTAGTAGTATCCTTTGGCATGAATAATGTTAAAACTACCTTTTAAGCACTCAATAGTCAATAAAAATATGACATGACTTAGCTTCTTAGCTTTTTTGTGTACTTGTGCGCTAATGCATAATTTGTTTACTTCTTTTTTAACTTTGCAATTAGTTAAGGTTTCGTGGCTGTTGTTCAGGTCTTTATATTAAGGGCTCATTGCCTGGGTCTAGCAAGTAGGTTTGGAAATGGGATCAATAGGAGGATTGAACCTTTAGATCAATTCTTGTTTTATTAGGAAAAATGTCATGATGCGCAATTTTATCACGTTGTCAAAATGTTTCCTAGGCATAACAAAAAAAGTGAAAAATGTGGGAAAAATTAATAGGATGTGAAATTCTCAAAAGATAATTTCCTATATGTATATATATTTTTTTGATTAGAAACAAACTTTATTAATACGAAAGAAGGTTAAAAGAAGCCGCTCATCCAAGAGATTAGGAACACAACAAGAAACAACAAACACGATAACAAGATAGCCCCAAGGTGGTTCCACCACCTCATCCAATTTTGAGAGTCGTAAACCTTTCCCAAGTTTAAAGGAAGCAACCCAAATACCCAATGTGAAGCAAGAAAAATACTTTCCTATCATATACACGTCTCTTGTCATTATACTAAATCTGGCCTTTTTATCAGGAAATATGATTTTTCCTGTTATCAAATGCACCTTCGGTGAAACATGGGGCGGTAATTGAACAATTATGGCTGCCTATTTCACTATTATTTCAAAACACTAATTTTATAGGATTAGAAGTTAAAAGGACTGCTTTTTGTAACAAAGACCCTCAGAAGAAAGAGATTATCCTTTATATAAAGATTAGGTCATTCTGAAACTTCTCAACGAGAATTGTGACGATGAGTGATGTTATGAGTAAAACTTTGAGTTTATGGATCTCGTCCCATTTAAATATAATATTTTTAATTCTAATAGCTTGGTTTATATTGTACATAAAATTTGGATAATATGAATATGAATATTTATGTGTTACAATAGTAAAAGATAAAATTAGAAATGAACATATTTACTATATCGTAGAAGTAGTCTCAAAAAGAAATGAATGAGATAAAACCGATTAAGAAGGTTTGAACATATACAATGAGGTTAAGTTTGTATCTCCTCGTGGATAGCTTTGAGTAAAGTGGGGCGCGGGTATACCCTCTCAGACAGGTTCAAGGGGGTGGACGAACATGTAATTTTTGTTATTTCTAGGTTCTTGCTGCGTTGTCCCATTTTGAAGTGAAGGACTACTTGTCCTCCTCTTCTTTTTGTTCTCTCATGATTATTTGATACAAGTTTCAGTTTCTTCTCAATATATATATATTGGGTATTAACAAAAATAATAGCGGAAGAGGAAGACCTAAAATAATACATATAATGATAATAAAAAACATAAAAAGGATATAGCTACTTGTAATACAACTATAGACTTAGATCTTGGTAGAGTGGAGTGAAGGAAGCCAATTCATATGGACAACCTTACATAGTTGGTAAAAAGTGTTCATTGAGTTGAGTATATAACTTGCATGAGATGAATTCCTTTGTTTGAAATCCCATACTAGACCAACCCAATTTTCAAATGTCAGTTTAAGATTGAGTTGGGTGGGTTGAGCAAGACTTTACCTCATCTACCTTGTTGTTGACATTACTTACTTGTAAATCTAATTTATGATTTGACTGTCTATTTTGAAAAATCAATATTGGCCCTACTTTCCATTGCTATGTAACCTTCAAGTGCTTACTTCTACTTTTATCAACCTTGAGCCTTGTGAATCATTTATTGCATTAAATTTTCTGTTAGGCTTTGCTGGAATGCTAGTGATTTTTTGAAATTACTCGTACTATATATTCCATGGTTTATAGAATTCCCTTGTAAAACTGCAGTTCAGATCTTTGTCTTCAAGCAATTGTAGGAAACCAACATGTGCTTTGAATTCGTTTGGCATTCATCTATATACATTCATAATGAATTACTTTTTCCATTATTTTTTAGCTGCAGTGCTTCTAAGCTATGTAAGGTTCCGAGGTTTACAATTTTGACTTTGATCAGTGTTAGAATGGAAATATATTCGTCCAAAAAAAAGAAGACATGATGGGTCATTGAAATTTAGCAAATGGCCATTTAGAGAGTGGAAATCAAGAGAAATAACACTTTCCATCTGCTGCCAAAGGTCAGTAGTTTGACTATTAAAAAGAAAAAAAATTACCATTAGAGTAGATAACTAAACCTTCAGGTATGGTACAGTTACTTGAATATTAGAAAATATAAGAAATGTAGCCATTCATGACTCATATCTAATTAGATCAGCACATGCTCTTCCCCCATCACCTTCTGGCGGGGCATTGAGAGAATTTTCCTTAGTATAATTTTGGGACAATGGTGTTGTGCTGTGTAGCGATTTTAATGATCTCAAATATGTTGCATGCATTAATCAGTAATATCAATGCTCATCATGCTTTAATTAGAGGGCAATCTAGGTACTCAACATGGCTTTTACCTTAGAATCATCAGGACTGTGCTTGCCATTTTTCCCCATTTTCATCTTTTTTTTTTTCCTTCTTGTTGACTATTTTCATTTGTATTAAATAGTCATTTGATTGTTGAAATTCATTTGTTATTTATTTTAACCTTTTATGACTTTGAACTATTTTTGTAGTTTATTCCTATCGAATCTATATCTGCTGAGGTTTTTGTTCATCTTCAATATCTCAACTGATATTAACTGCTCCTCAAAGTTCCTGTCAAAACTAAAGAGTGATTTCATGAAAAATTGGAAAATTAAGAGTAAGCTGCATATATTTTTATTCGCATAATTTGGGGCATCTTGATTCTCTCTGTATGTTTTTGTTAATTGCATACTTTTAGTTTTGACCTTCAGATATCTTCTGAATTAGGTACACAAAAGCTTTGGAAGTCATAAAAAAGCTTCACAAAGATCAGGCTCAGGAGATAAAGTCATATAAACTGAAGCTGGAGAATCTTCAAAATTTGAAGGATGCTGCATATAAGGTTCTTTACTGAAAGTCTGAGACCAGGCAATTAATTTTAGTTGTATAGTTTTGACTACGTCATTTTATTATATTTCTTGTTCTACTCAAATATTTGGCTAATTGATAGGTTAGTATGACATGTTACAAGTTACAACTGATGTCCAGTTTTGGCAGTCTATATTTCTTTGTTAATGGTTTGCCTGAACTATTTCTTCTTGCTAGCATTTGAGCTTAAACAATGTTCTCGATTTACAAAACTTTATCATCTTGTTTAGTTGTTTATTACTAATTACGGTTATTTTTTACCCTCAATGATGAAACCCCTTTGTGATCCCACTCATATTCAGGGAGGTTGTATCATGCTAATCTCATAAGTAATAGGAGAGACTTGAAATTTACAATCACTTAGCTAGATTCTAGATGAAGTATTTTTAATCTTATTGAAAATCTTCTTCGAATGTGTGTTGCTGGATTATTGTTTCTCCAAGTCAGAAGTAACCTTCAATATAAAATTTACGGCATTTTACATTGTGAATTAGAGAGAGACTATCACTATGAGACTCTTAAGGGAGTCATGGTGCAGTGAGGATTACCTTTTTTTTTTTTTTTAAATTTGAATTTGTGGTGAGGGTTATCAAAATTCCATGATTCACACAGATAGCATTTTCACTTTGACTGTTTGACAGAAGCCACTAAACATATGCTAACATTCAATATTTTGGGTAATAATTAGAAGAGACATGGATCCAAAGGAAGAGATGAAAGTGGTGAAACGCCTCTTTATTGTTTTCTTCCTACTTATATTCTGAATTGATTTGCTAACCTTGAAACTTATAGCTAATTACATCTAGTCCGTTTATCTTTAGAATCTGAGTACTTTGCTGGTGATCCACAGTGACCAATCTGTTATGCAATGTAAAATGATCAGCGTTACATAGAGCATTTAGCTTTGATTATTTCTTGTTGCCTTAATTGGTTTTTTTTTTTTTTTTTTTCTCGGTTGCAAGAGCCTTAAGAATGTTCAACCTTAATACATTGCCGTTCGCAGTTATAGTTTGCAAGTTAGAGAGCATTTCTTAAAATTTGGTTGAAGGTAGGATGGGCTTTAACAAGATGGCAGTTGAATAGCTGAAATTATTGGGCTAGACGTAGAGGTAAATATAAATCTAGAGTTCTAAGTTACAGAGCTAAAGAATAAATGATAAACATTGAATTTAAGGACTTCATCACATAGTTTACCTATCTTATGGAGTCATTGAGAATGGTTGGGATCAAACTTTATGTGAAGTTAGCATAACTATTTATCAACAATTGATTAGAGTAGCATAATTCTATCAACTCATGATTCCTAATTAATAGTCCTTGAATTTGGGAATTATCCAACCAAATAATTGTTTCTTAATTACTCTTAAGGTTTATGGAAGTTATTCCTAGGGCTTAGGAATCACTTAACAGAATAACAAATGCAGTTGCTCTTTTAAATCTCATGAATCATTTTATTCATCATCCTAAAAAAGTAAAGTAGTTAGAAGTATTTATAAACCTCTCTTGGCATCATAGTGTAAATAAACTTCTAAGAAATTAATAGCTAATTTTAATGGCTTGGCTCAAATTATTAGACAATAATGGTCGAACAATGGTCAACTCAACTTAACTCAACTATGTCTTTTCCCAACATGGGTTGACTACATGAATCCGCTACCTCCATTTTGCTCTGTCAAGGGCTAAGTCGACACTTAAATTACAAATAGTTGTATCTTTCTTAATTATATCTGTCAATTTTATTTTAGGTCTTGCTTTACCTCTATCATTACTGGGTATTGTTAATAGGTCACTCTTCCTAAGAATCCTAACTGGTGCATCCAATGGTCTTCGTTGTATGTGTCCAAACCACCTTAATTAGGTTTCTCTCATTTTATCTCCAATTGGGATTAAGTTTACCATTTATTGAATATATTCATTTCTAATTTTATCTTTTAAACATTTGCATTTCCATTACACTTAGTTTGTTCGCGTGTTGTTTCCTTATTGCCCAACTTCTGTGCTATAGAGTATGGTTGGACTAGTAGCGGTTTTATAGAAAATTTGCCTGCAACAACAAAGGGGTGTCTCAATCATATAATACTCCAAAAGCACTCCTTCTTTTAACCCATTTTGCTTCTTGACTCTATGATTCACATCCTCACCTATTTCTCTTTCTTGATCAATAATGGATCCAAATAGCTAAAATTTTCACCTGTTGGTATTTGTTGGCCTTCAGTCTTAACTATCTCTTCATTTGTAATTTTGTATTCTATTTCTATTAAAAAAATTTAAAATTAGATTTAATGTATTTAATCTTAGGCCTACTAATCTTGAACCTTTTAGAATCTAGAGCCTCTCTCCAAAACTCAAGCTTAGTATATACTCCAAATTTGTTTTCATCAATTAACACTATATTGTCAAAAAATAATTTACACTATGGAACATGTTCTTGATTATGTTAGTCAGTTCATCAATAACCGGTGTAAAAAGAGCTCACTAGTTCTCTTGTTGTTGTGTTTACAATGGTTATTGCTCTATCATACTTATCTTTTATTAAGTCAATACCTATTTTTAACTCCTTTTTTCCTATGACCCACCATATTAATTCTTTAGGTACTCTATCATAGGCTTTCTCTAAATAAATAACTGAACTAGTGGAACCTGAATTTGCCAGAAATAGTAATACGAAAATTGGCTTTGAATAGTAAATTCACGAACTACTGCAAATAATATATCCAAAATTACTACAAATAGTTGATAAAATTTATTAAATAACTCAAAAAGCAAATGATAATTCATTTTGCTGGGGGTTAAACAAATTTTTTTCTTCATTTGCTTTAATAATCAGTTGCTCTACCGTCACCTCCTTATCAAAGCTATTTGTGGCTGGCAAAGTGGATCTTCCACAATTCAGCTTAATTTAAGACAATGAATTGATTTAAGCTTGTATCCATTCTACCCTAAACCTCTAATACTGTTGCTTTCGGATTTCTTATCAACTTTTCTGGTTTCTTAAAGATAGTATATATATATAAATGGATACAAAAGATATACAAAACTGTACACTAAGGACAATACATCGACTCAACCAAGCCTTAATCCGATACAAAATTGCACCACCCTCTAATTTACTCATCTAGCGCATAGCCTTTAGACAAGCTACTATTGGCCACCTAAAAGGAAGCTAAAAGGTGAGAATTCTCTCACACTTTAACCGCCAAGGACATTTCATCATGAACCACACATTTATTACGTTCCTTCCATAAAGACCACAACACTGCCAGACAAACCACCTTCCAGTATTCTTTTCACGGGGCCGAAACACTATTCATGAAAGGGAATATGTTTATATTTTCATCCTTCATATCCAATTCGTTCATGACCGAAAATGTTAGCACCGTCTACTTCACACCTCCCTTGCGAAAGGACAACACCAACACATGTCCCACAGATTCAGTTCCTATCTGCAGAGGTAACACCAATATGGGGATAAGTACATATAAGGCATCCTTTTTTGCAACATATCACCCGTGTTCATCTTCCCAAGAGAAGCAACCCCCAAAATTTTGACCTTTGATGGCACCTGTGCTTTTCAATAAAAGTATGATAATTGAAAGGAGGAATATTTGTCACATTCAGAGTAGAAGCATGGAAGGACTTGGTGGTGAAAGTTCCCGAAGATTCCCATGGCCAAGTACCTTGTCATCTTCCTCAAACAGATGACATCCCTCAAGTAAACTAACTAAAGACAACACATCCCCTTCCTCTCTTGGGGAGATATGCCTACCAAGATGGAAATCCCACGACAGTGAGGATTCTTCCAAGTTCCTCACAAAGTCAATAATAGGTTTATTATGGGAGGCAGATCGACGATAAAGGTTAGGGAAAAGTATTTGGATTTTCTGGTTTTTTAACTGGCCAAAAAGTGCACTTTACTAGTGCGAAAGTTGACAACACTGACACCAACATGCAAATCATCTAAATTGAGTTTCCTTTTTTTATTTATTTAAGGTACTCTTTGATTCCTCATGGTTTTTTTTTTTTTTGGAGATCATGGGTATTGGGTACACCACTCCCCACTAATCCCATGGGGCTGGACACACCCAATAATAATGGTGGAAGACGTAGACTCAAACCTGAGACCTCTTCTTGAAGTGGATTTTAGGGGCTTTGCACTTAACCATGAGGTATCGGGGATTCCTCATGGTTTTTCTCATCTCCACTTCTGTCTTTCATTTTGTTGTTTTGTTTATCTTAGTGTCTTGTTCATTTGCCTTTTTTTAAAACTAATATTAATTTTTTTATCTCTATTAAATTTGTTGTCACTTATTAGTAATCACTTAAGGAAAAGTAATAAGTAGAAAAGAAAAGCAAAGTGAAGAAGATCGACGACTAAAAACATTGTTCTGTCTAGTTGAACCTAGTTGGCGTGCTTAATATAACTGTCGGGAAGCTCATTTCTTACTTTAGCCATCATACTCTTAACTCTTTGTTAAAAATCAACACACTTTGTCTCTTTATGAATGATAGAACCTAACTTCTTTTCCCAAAAGAAAAAAAAATAAAAATTCAATCGGAGTTTGTATCGTGTTGTTCCTTAATTTTTTAAATGTACTAGTTGAGCTTCCACTTTATACATTTAAAAGTACCAAATATAAGACATTCTTCTAAACATCATCCTATGTTTACTTGTTCAAAATATGCAATGCATTTCTTTTTGGTGGACATGGTGGACATAGTTGCTCATTAAGATGTACTTGTATTTCATATTGTCTTAAACTGGACATACTGAGAAAGATGTTACTCTAGAAGCTGTAACCCATCATCTCATGATTCTGTTTACAGCTCCGAGAAAACATTGTAGAAGATCAAGCTAAAACTGAATCTCTGAAAGCCCAAATCCTGGAGCTGGAAAGGAACATTAAAAGGGTGGAAACTAAGATACAGCAAGCAGAGACAACTCTAGAGGATCTGAGGAATCTACAACACCAGATATCTACGAAAACTACTGCCAGAAGCACATTATTTAAGCTTCAGGAAGCACAGTATGCTGCTCTTGCTGAAGAAAATGATGGTCAGATAAGGCTTATAATTGTAAATACTTGTCTTAGTTTTATCATGTTTAAATATTTAATTATTATGGTTACTGCTTCTATATGGTTCTTGATGTTTTAAATGTTCGGTCATCTTCTGGTTTACATTTGTGGCACTTGGTTTTGCTGTCTACTTAACTAAGTTATACTGTTACTGACTATATTTTGTTATTCAGACACTGATGAGGAACTGAAGGAATGGCAAACCAAGTTTGAGGAAAGGATTGCACTTTTAGAATCTAAAATTAGCAAACTAGAAAGGGAGATGAATGATACAGAGACAAAAAGTTCATTTCTTAGCCAAGCAATTAAGGAAACAACTCGGGAGATTGGCAAACTTCAACATGAGGCAGATGTAATATTCAATAAGTTGATGAATCTGTTATTATTCAACTAATAAAGTGATTTACTAGTAATGTATTATTTTGGTTCAGGCTCATATGTCTTTGAGACAAGATCGAGATTCCAGCATCCAAAGGCTTTTTATGAAGCATAATTTAGGCTCTCTTCCGACTGCCAACTTCAGCAATGACATTGCCTTCAACCTCACAAATCGAATTAAAAATAGGTTGATGGATCTTGAGAAGGACTTATGTGATAAAAAGGTGAATTGCTGTATTGCTTTGATCATATTTTCTTTCTTTGCTTAGAATATCAGCTCTAGAGTATATTTATTTTAAGGAATCATATGGTAATAAGGATTGTGGAGCCAATATTTCCTGTCCATAACTCTTTCTGTCTTATGTAGAATTTTTGATTATTTATATGTGAAAGGATCACTGCAAGTTTGACTTTGGTTTCACATCTTGTTTATAGCAAGAAAAAGAAGAAAGGAGAGAAGAGAGAAGAGAGAAGAGAGAAGAGAGAAGAGAGAAGAAAGAAAGAATCAATAATCAAATCTTATATTCCATCATCAATTTATAGCAATCCAAAATATCCAATTTGTATCCTATTGCATTTGAAAACTAAAATCTTACTAAAATAAGACGATTAGAATCCTACTAAAATAAACAACTAGTCTCTTAATAAAGAAACTAAAGTTCTACTTAAAAAAGACAATTAGAATCCTCCAAAATAAATAACTAAATTTCTATTATATTTTGTTAAATACTAATAAAAGACACAAAGATGTAACATGGTTCGGTTCCAAGGCCTACGTCCACGGGAGAAGAGAGGAAATATTTTCTTATTCTTGATGATGTCTTAATGGAGGGACACCATATATAAAGACATGCAGGGCTATGCACACATATAGCTATAATTACAATTTTAGTAATTGCTAAATAAAACGACTACTAAAATTATCATCTTTCCTTAAAGGAAATAAATCTTAAAGGAAATAAATCTTAAAGGAAATAAATCCCATAGATTTTGCTCTTCTCCACAACACTCCCCCTCAAGCTGGTGAATAAAGGTTTACCATTCCCAGCTTGGACACATTTGCTTGAAATGCAGTATGGTTTAACCCTTTAGTGAGCACATCGGCGAGTTGATTATTGGTAGACACATATGGAGTACAGATCAACCCATTATCAAGCTTCTCTTTAATAAAGTGTCTATCAATCTCTATATGCTTGGTTCGATCATGTTGAATTGGGTTATAGGCAATGCTAATTGCAGATTTATTGTCACAATAGAGTCTCATAGGGCCATCCCAGTGTATCTTCAAATCTGTCAAAATTATCTGCAACCATAATAGCTCACAAACCCCTTGTACCATTGCTCGGAATTCTGCTTCAGCACTAGATCTGGCCACTACATTCTGCTTTTTACTTCGTCTTGTCACCAAATTCCCACCAAGAAACGTACAATATCCAGTAGTTGATCTTCTGTCAACTACTGAATCAGCATAGTCTGAATCAGTATATGCTTCAAAACCACTCCTGTGTGTCGTTTAAATAAGATGCCCTACCCTGGAGTCCCTTTAAGATACTGTAAAACGCGATTAGCTGCTTGCTAATGAATATCTTTAGGGTTGTGCATGAACTGACTTATTACACTTACTGCTTATGTAATATCAGGTCTTGTGTGAGAGAGATAGATGAGTCTTCCTACTAGTCTTTGATACATCTCCTTATTAATAGTTAGCGCTTCTTCAGCTTCTCCAAGCTTGTGATTAAGATTAATAGGAGTATTCATTGGTTTGCATGCTAGCTTCCCTGTTTCTTTAAGAAGGTCAGTAATGTACTTTTGTTGAGAAATAAAGATTCCCTGTTTAGAATGTGCCACTTCAATCCCTAGGAAGTATTTCAATCTCCCTATTTCCTTGATCTCAAATTCCTCGGTCAAACACTGCTTCAAATTTTCTCTCTCATTCTCATTGTTTCCTGTCATGATGATGTCATCAACATACACTAACAGAGCTGTAACTCCCTCTGAAGTCGAGTGCTTAATAAACAGAGTGTGATCTCCTTGGCTTTGTCTATATCCCATATTTGTCATTACTTTGGCAAACCGACCAAACCATGCCCTCGTAGATTGGTTAAGTCCATACAGGGCCTTTTTCAATTTACACACTTTATCAGTGGTGCCAAATCCTGGAGTCACTTCTATATAGATTTCTTCTTCTAAATCCCCATGTAAAAATGCATTCTTTACATCAAATTGTTGCAGATCCCAGTCATAATTAGCTGCCAATGACAAAAGAAGTCTCACAGTATTCATTTTTGCAATCGGAGCAAATGTCTTTTGATAGTCCACACCATATGTCTGAGTATATCCTTTGGCTACTAATCTTGCCTTGTAGCGCTCTAGGGACCCATCTGCTTTGTATTTTACTGTATAAACCTATTTGCGTCCCACAAGTTTCTTTTCTGCAGGCAAGTCTACCAACTCCCATGTTGTATTTTTCTCCAAGGCTTCCATTTCCACATTCATAGCTTGTTTTCAATTTGTATTAGATAAAGCCTCGGATAATGATGTAGGAGTCTGGATGTTGTTCAGGTTGGTAAGGAAGCTCTTGTGGGTTGGTGAGAACTTCTCGAAAGATACAACATGAGATAGTGGATACAAGGGATGTTTAGTGCATTCCTTTGTGCCTTTTCTAATGGTAATGGGAAGATCATTGTCAGGTTCAGAGGCTAAAAGATCATTGTTAGTTTCAGAAACTAATGAAATTTGTAAGGAAGGTTCATGATTTGTTACCTCATTTTCAGGGATTGGTTCAGATTCTTGAAATTGCATCGGTTCAGGAGCTGCAGCTTTCTTCCTTGAGTACATTTGTCCAGTCATCCGATCCTTAGGTTCGTCATTGGGTACAGAGGGTGTAGGAGATTCGGGTTTGGTTTGTTGGAGGTTAAAGGGGCCAAAAAGATCAAAAGGGGTATCAAGGGAGTTCCGATCCTTCTCTTCCATGATGACACTCTCCCCTGGAAGAGGAGGACCGAAAAAATAGGGCTCAGGTTCACAGAAAGTGACATCAGCAGAGACAAAATTTCTTTGATGGTGGATGATAGCATTTATATCCCTTTTGAGTGGAAGAGTATCCGACAAAAACACACTTGAGAGCTCTGGGGTTCAACTTCCCCCTGTTGGGTTGGTGAACATGGACAAATGATACACACCCAAATATCTTAGGTATAAGATTATTGGAGATTTTGAGCTTAGGGTAAAATTGACATAGCTTTTCCATAAGACTTTTGAAACCAAGGGTTCGGTATGGTAGGCGGTTAATAAGGTGTGTTGCAGTAAGGACAACTTCCCCCTAATAGGACTTAGGCATAGTATTCTGAAATAAAAAGGCTCCGATTGTATCAAGCAGGTGGTCGTTTTTTTTTCCAGCAACTCTATTTTGTTGTGGGTATGAACACATGATGATTCATGAAGGATCTCCTCCTTAGCATGTCCAATCATTGTCCCCAAGTCCTGGTCCTGAAATGCACAGTAAGTAGGGAAGAAGGTTACATTACGACTCAGATTATGGGTCCGTTTTTTAATAGAGATAAGATTAGTAGATAGTTTAGGAACATGAAGAACATTTCTGAGTATAAGGGTGAGGCTGATGTGAACATCACCTATTCCAGCAACTGTGGTTAAGGATCCATCAGCTGTGGCTATTTTTTGACTACTAGGACATGGGTTATAGGTATGAAATATATTAGGGGAATTGGTCATGTGATCAGTAGCACCAGAATCTATAACCCAAGAGTTAGCAAAAGACTTATCCGAGACGTTAAATCCAATAGAAATGGGAAAGTTACCTGAATGGGCCAATGAACAGGTACCTGAGGATTTGTCCAGTGTGCCAAGCAAATATTTCAATCTTTCAATGTCGTCTTGGCTGAATCCTTCTGGCACCGGGGAGTCTGCAACTGTTTGTTCAGTAGACAGATGTGCTTGTCCACTGGTCTTCTGCAGTCCTCCTTTGTAGCCCCGTTCTTTACTTGAAGTTGAAGGCTTGCCATGAAGTTTCCAACACTTCTCCCTGGTATGTCTAGTCTTCTGACAATAAGTACACCATAGATTGTCCCTATTGGTTCGATTTTGGACCTTTGATGATTCAGCGCGCGGAGTGTGTGTCTTCTGATCATTTCCCCAATTTGCAACCATAGCTGAGCCTTCCATCTTCTGAGGTGTGATCATAACACTTCTTCTGCTTTCTTCAGTCTGGATGGCTGAGATAGTCTCATTCAGAGTTGACAACTCTTTGCTGAGAGTCTGAACTCTCACTTGATCAAACTCTGCATTGAGTCCAACCAAGAAGTCATAGACCCGATCCTTCTCAATATAGTTCTTTAAAACTACAACATCTGCAGGGCATGTAGTCTCAATACACCTATAATGGTCAAGTTCCTGCCAGAGATTCTTCAATACATTGGCATATTCGGTGACCGTCATGTTGCCTTGTTTTGTTGTTCCAACTTTCACTTTGATCTCATACACTTGGGCTACATCATGGGCCTTAGAGTATGTCTGATGAACGACATCCCAAATGTCTTTGGCGGTAGTTAGAAACATGCATGTATCACTAATGTTTGGCGTCATTGAATTCCATAGCCACGCCTTTATAGAAGCATCTTCGTTATCCCACGCTATAAACTTAGGATCTCCAGGTGTAGGTCCAGTGCCCAAAAGATGACTTAATTTCCCTTTGCCCTTCAGAAAAGTACGCACCAGCTGAGACCACTTCAAATAATTCTTTCCATCAAGTCTGTATGCTGCCTGAATGTTTGGTAGTTCTCCTTTCTTCGTTTTGTCAACTGCTTCTTCAGTCTGCACTGATTCGGAAGTAACCGAAATAAAAAATAAAATTAAAAATAAAAGAAGAATATCAGATGAAGGCGAAGAAGGCGAACCAAGAGCTGCAGATGGCGATGGAGATTAGAGAGATGCAGTGATGCAGTGATGTGCAAGACAGATATGTGAGAGAGATGCGCGAGAGACGAAGAAGATCAGTAGCAACGTCAAAGATCAACAATGGTGGGTTCGAGCAGCGGCGACTGAAACACAGTAGCAATGGAGACGAAAGCGTCGACGACGATTAGAATATCGACAATGCCGATGAGGAAGACGCAGTAGTCGATGGTGATATTGTAGCAGTGATGAAGACGTACGCACCAATCAGCAACACGAATAATGGCGATGAAGGCCAACGAAGAAGGTTTCGGCAATGAAGGCCAAAATAAAATAATTTCGACGATGAAGGTCGGAAGAAAAGAAAAATTTTCTAGTTGTACGAGCTAAATCTCTGATACCATGTTAAATACTAATAAAAGACACAAAGATGTAACGAGGTTCGGCTCCAAGGCCTACGTCCACGGGAGAAGAGAGGAAATATTGTCTTATTCTTGATGATGTCTTAATGGAGGGACACCATATATATAGACATACAGAGCTATGCATACATATAGCTATAATTACAATTTTAGTAACTGCTAAATAAAACGATTACTAAAATTATCATCTTTCCTTAAAGGAAATAAATCCTTAAAGGAAATAAATCTTAAAGGAAATAAATCCTTAAAGGAAATAAATCCCACAGATTTTGCTCTTCTCCACAACATATTTAAATAACTAGATATAGGTATTTGCTTAGAGTATCAGCTCTAGAATATATATATTTTAAAGAATCATATGGCAATAAGCCTATAAGCTGTCCGGAGCTAATATTTCCAGTCCATAACTCTTTCTGTTTTATGTAGATTATTTATTTATTTATTTATTTATAAGAGAAAGGATCACTGCAAGTTTGGCTTTGTTTTCACATCTTGTTTATAGTTGTGTACTTCAAATGGTTGGTGATTGTTCGGTTGGATATAGATTGTCTGGGCTATGTTGTCCTAATGCCACTTGTATCCTAGGAACATAAATAAATGCCAAATTGCCTATTCTTGTATGTTTGATACATTTGTTTTACCTAGACTATTTTTGTATAATTTTTTGATTTATTTGATATGCAATTGTTGTACCACTTCTTTTAGAAGCTTTAGCTTTTAGATTAAGTGACTCTCGACATGTTATCATAGTGTGAGTTTGAGACGAGTCATGTAACTGTTGTTCCCCTATTCTCCTACATACTATGTCTTCCTTTGAGAACTTTGCATGTGCTTGGGTTTGTTGAATAATTTTGTATTATTCTTACACCATTCTCTCAGGCCTTGGCTCAATATAATCTTTTGTGATTGTTATTCCTCTGCTTGGCCCTTTCTGTACTGCTTCACCGTCTACAAATTTGTTGGGAAAGTTGCATTAATTCTTCATTTAGTTACCATTCTTTAGAATCTGATTCTAACGATTTTGATAATTGAATTCTTGTTTATGTATTTGAAGCCCTAATCTCTAGAGTTATGTGTGCTTTTATGAGAATCATATTCTCATTCTTTTTAGAATCCAAATAACTACTGTGGTAGTGTCCCTTGAGAATGTAATTTGAACTAAGAATTACTTTCCTAATTTACAGAGGAGGTACAATAGCCAAATGTGGTTCAACTCTTTTCCGGGACCCGCATAGGCGGAAACTTCGTGCACCGGGCTGCCTTTTTTTTTTTAAGTTATTGAAATATATAATAAAGGCCCAATGAAATGTTAATATAACATACATAGAACAATATGTTTTGATATTTGTAAACTTTGCTTGGTGAGCCCAAGCTTGCATTGCTTGTCTAGGTTTTGAATCTTTTGATAAAGGATGAGGTATGCAGTATGTTACTAACTGGTGTAAAATGTTATGCTCTAAATATTAATCGAGTCAAAAGAAGTTGAGCAAGGCTTTATATTATTGATGTTATTGCTTGGGCCAACAAAACTTAGCACCAAGCAACACTATTGTTCAATGTTGGTTAGGATGTCCTGCCAGTCTCTTACGCGCGAAATCTGAGGGACTAGTTCTTATGGAAATTCCTAACATAGTGGAAGCCTATAATGAATTAATAGATTAAAGAGAAAAATAAAAGATAAAGAACTAAGAAACTGAATTTTACTTTCAAGCGAATGATAATTGATAATTGATTTTTGTAATTGGAGCTCCTTATTTAGATAACTCCTGTGAAAGTGGGGGTGTAAGCCAACCCGACCTACCCGACTAACCCAACCGAACCAAACACAACCCGATGGGTTGGGTTGGGTTGATCTAGGTGTTTGGGTTGGGTTGAGTTCAAAAATCCCAACCCGAACGGTTTGGGTTGGATCATGGGTTGATATCCTTAGAACCTAACATTAACCCTTAAATCTTTTATCCCCTAAAGCCACTAAATTGCAAAACTGACAAAACCCTTAATTAAAGTCTTAAACCCAAATCGCAACATTTGTAACCTTCTACATAAAACCTCACAACCCTTCTTCTTCTTCGTGTCTTTTTCTTCTTAGATTTTTTTTTTTCATCTAAAGCTCAAGACATCTTCATGAAAAAAGAAAAAAATTCAAGTCATCTCAACCCGAATGACCAACCCTACCCAACCCGAACTAGTTCAGATTGGGTTAAGGAGTTAGTTTGGTTCGGGTTGAGTTTCATTTTTCTCCAACCTGAACTGTTTGGGTTGGGTTGAGTTTTGGCTTGAACCCAACCCAACCCAACTCAACCCAACCCAATCCGTTACACCCCTAAGTGAAAGTAGGGGTATCAATGGTTTGGTCAACAAAACCGAACCGAACTAAACTAATGCGTTTGGTTCGATTTGATTTAGTTATTCACATGTTCGGTTTGGGTTGCAGGTTGAAAATTAAAAAACTGTACTAAGTACGAACCCGAACTGAACCGACTAAAATAATATCAGAATTTATGTTAAATATATTGTAACATGTTTTTGTTGCATAACTACAAATATAGTTCTTGTTTATAAAATTATATATTTTTATTACTTTATGCTTAAAATGAATATTATTATAGGTTAATTGTCTAAACTGATTAACCCCAACCGAACTAAATTGACTTTGTTGGGTTCGATCAAGTGGTTGGTTTGTTTCGGTTTGAGCATTAAATCGACCCAAATTGAATCGATGACACCCTTAATTGAAAGCTTTAAATAACTTAAAACTTCTTAAACACTTAAAAACTAAATTTCCTAAGATATTTATAAGACTATAACAATTTTCTAATGCTATTAGCCTATTGCAACTCTTTTTAGACACTTTCTAATCACATTGAATGAAAATAAAAACTTCTTCAAAATGGTAACAAACAAAATCTAAATTGAAAAAAAAAAAACTAGAACAAATTAGAAAAGGTTGGGAATGCCTCAAAATAGAAACCTGACTGAGGTGGACAAATTTGACATGGGTTGACTCAGTCAAACTGAGTTGATTCAGAATTTTTACAGCTTGGTCTTCTTGTCACATTTATCCATAAATCAAGTGCGACTTGTTCTACATCAATTCCCCACAAGAACCAATGATAATGAAGTGTCACTCTTTTTGGATAAGATTCAAACTTATGTGATTACTGATAAGAAGGTATTCTCCTAAAAATAGTGTAGATGGGCACGCAGGGTCACCCCTTGTGTTTACAGGGTATTCTCCTAAAAATAGTGTACAATTGTTGCGTTGTCGTCATTATATGAGCAATACTTCTTAATTTCAAGTATAACGTTTTTTTTTTTGGCTTTTCGTATATTTCTTTCTTTATTTTTATTTAAAGGATACTTTTGATCAAATTCTGTGTAGTAGTTCATATCTTCATGCTATTTTTTGAAGCTTGAGGAAGGTTTTATTGGCAGCTGGTATAGACAACATCAAACCCTAAGCATGAATATTTTAAGATTCATAACCAACGGAGGGTTGGTTCAGTGTTTGGGGGCAAGCGCCCCCAACCCTGAGGTGGAGAGTTTGAATTGAAACTCATGCCACCCACCAATATGTTGGCCAATGGTTCCAAGGGTGTTTGTGGCCGTGCCCTAGAGGGATTAGTAGAAAACTAGAGAATCCTGATACCTGCCGACCTCAAAAAAATAAATAAATTAAGATTCATTGTTCTTTTCGTTTTGAGTTAAGGCTCTGATACTATATATTTGCGTATGGAAATGTTTGATCCTTCAGCATGCCAAAACATGCCATGTCAGGCATGTTGATGTTAGAGACGACCATGTATCATGGGGCTTAACGAAGACAACTATTACATCTGTTTACTTTTCTATGGAACTAGGAGTCATGGTTTGCACGTGGATACCACACACTTTTGTGCAGTAGCTCATATGATGTATTATATCACATGACGTTGGAGGTGTATCTTGTTTGCAAATTTGTGGTGTATATGGTCTGAGAGAAACAACCGAACTTTTAAGGACTGTTCTAGCAATTGTAATAGGTTGTGGGATCAAGCTTTGCTTTTGTTTGTAACTTGGGTTAGCTCTAGCAAGTTATCTCTTGGGTATAGTTTTGGGGATTGGATGTTTAACTGGAACACCATACTTGAAACTTTGTAACTCTATTGGGACATCTCGTCCCTTTGGTTTCTCTCTTCTTTTCTTTTTAATACATCTTTGTTTCCGGTCAAAAAATAAAATAAAATAAAATAAAAATTGAGGCATTTGGTGCGAAGGGATTGCATGATATTTTGGGAGGTAGTGAAGCACCAAATGGCCAGAAGGGACATTGCTATTAAGAGCATAAACAATAGAAACAGAGGTTTAGGAGCAAAAGGGTTGTGGAGATCCTTTTGCAAACATTAGACAATGTGCTCAAAGGTCACTAAGAGTAGACATGAGCTTCTGGCCAACAACTGGGGTGTAGGTCTTGATTCTAGATCAACTTATTTAAGGCCTTGGAAATTCATCTCATCCATCAAACCAATCTTTGCCAATCACATTCACATTAAAATATGGGACAACTACTTCACCAAATTTTGGGAGGATATTTCGTTTGGTGATACTATCATTGAAAAAGATTCTCAACTCTATACCAGTTAACCAACCTTCGTAATATGGTCCAATATTGAATTTCTTACTCAGCCTCTATGGCTGAAGAACACCCTTTCTGGGAATTTTCACTTTTTTAGAAGCCTTCATTAAATAGAATCAATAGAGGTGGGAATTATCTTGTCTGGACTAGAAGGTGTTAAACTTAGAAATAGCAACTTAGAAAGGACTAGGAGAGTTTGGGATCTAGAGCCCGCAAGCAGCTTTTCTTGCCAATCCATGTTTGACAGTGCTACCCGCCTTATTTATTTATTTATTTATTTTTCATGCTCCATTTGTTTTGAAAACTTTGGTTCCTTCCGGAGTTTAGATTTTAGGTTGGTTAGTGGAAGGGTGAGCCTTGACACAATGGTTGAGGTTGCTTCACTGTGACCTATCACGCTTTCAAGTCTAGAAACAACCTCTTCAATGTGGAGGTAAGTTTGGATAGGTCATTTCTTCCCAAAACCTTGTAATGGCACCTTGTACAGCGAGAGTGTTGGCAATCTCTTTGCCCTGGATTTTCGAACAGGATTTGGAAGAATCTAAGCTCAGCTATATACCTTAGAAGTCAGACAAGGTGCAAAAATCTCATTGACATCTCCTTTTTGAGCCACCTGTTAGTGAGGTTCAAACTTCAAACAACTTGGAAAAATTGCAGTCCTGGCCTCCTGGCTGCAACATGGCCCAATTGGCTTGAAAGGAACACAAGTATTTTTGACAACATTCTATCTCCCCATTGTTGTTCGTTATGCGTGCTTTATGGGGAATCCATTGCTCATTTGTTTACAGGTTGCAGAGTGTCTAGGAATGTATGGGGTTTTTGGGGAGCTCTATTTGGTTCTGACATTGCGGTTCCCGTCTCAATCCATGAGTGCTTGTCTCCTGATCACTTACCGCATTGCTCTAGTAGAATTAAAGAAATTTGGAAAATTGCATCTTTCACCATGTTATGGTCGCTTTGGTTAGGGAGGATTAGGAGGGTGTTTAGGGGGAATTCTTTGGATTGTTTCGGTATTTGGGAGGAAGCTAAGTGGTTAGCTTGCAATTGGGTTGCTTGTTCTAAACTGATTTCTCAATTTCAGATTGGTGTAGAAGCTGGGGTAGTTGTCTGTAGTGTGTGTTGTTGGTCCTCTGGTTTGGGACCTTGGGTTGGGGTTCTTAGCTTTTTTCTTTGTCTATTTTGGTCTTGCTTGTTGCCAATGCATTTCTGATGCTCCGTCTCATGTTCTCTATTTTGCTTTTAATATAATTTCCGTTTCTTCTAAAAAAAATGTATTTTTGACAACATCTTAATCAATGCTCTCAATATATGGGAGCAAACGAGATATGGGCATCATCATGGTTCTTGGCTGGCAATTTGTCAATGAGCTTGGCGTATCAGATTGGTTAAGGGGATGGTCAAACGTGCTGTAGCTTGTCCTACTCCTACTCCATAACCCAAGAGGAAAACACCTTGTCCTTCCAGGACTCTTTTGCTTCTTTTCTTTCTGTATTTCCTTTTACCCCACAATAAAAGTGTTTTCGATTTCTTATAAGAAAAAAAAAAAGATTTGTCAATTAATGATTTCACTGTGGCTTCTTACAAGAATGAAACAACTTCTTCAAACGCATCAGTGTGATATCTGCATTGAAATTGGGAGGTTGTGTTAGTTCCAATTTCAATGATGTAGGTCAAATTTTATTGCATAAAATTTGTATTCTGAATTTTGGTTGCAAGTGAAATTGATTTCATTTTTAGAGAAATTGATTTTGGAGAATAGGTGTCCTAGTGACATTGATTTTAATGCTATTGTAATTGATTTCACAGTTGGAGTGTTAAACTGAAATGAATTTCAATTTTCTGAACTCAATTTCTCTGAGTTTCTCTCTGAAGTTTGAAGCTGTTTGTGTTTCTGAAGGTTGTGATAGTTTTAAATTTTGAACAACAGACCTATGTCATATCTGAGAAGTGAGTCCTCTCTGCTGTTGCAAGCTGCAACAGCTTGTCAAGTTCATCAATCTGTGATTTGAAGCTCTTGACATCTATGATCTATGACAAACCTTTGTCTGAATTCTGCTGTTTAGATCCAAGAGTAGTGTTGTAAGCCTGGAAGATTCCAGAGGTGTTAGTTCTGGTGGATTCTAGTTTGTTGCTTATAAGACTAAAATATTTAGTCTATAGTTTGACCTTGAGCTGGTGAAAAAGCTCTGTGGATGTTTTCTTGATTTAGAGATTTTAGCATGTAAATATCTGGTGTGTGAATTTTGTTCTTTATGTGCGTGGTTTGTCCAAATTCAAATGTCAAACCAAGTTCTCTGTTTGTACTTGCAATAATATAGGAATTAGTTTAGTTTTTTCTAACTAATTCATTACATGTGATATTGACTAAGCTTGTGTTGAATATATTGGGAATTAGATTGTCATATTTCACTCTATCTGCCCCATACTCTGTGCATGTACATTGTGTCTGTGTGTGACAGTGACACAGAGACAGTGATCCTTTGACTTAAGTTGTACATGTATCCCTTCTTTTTCTATGATTTGTTTTCCCTATTTGCTGGTGATATGTGATTTTTTTTTTCTTCTCGTGCTTAGGCTTGTACATTGTATTTCCAGCAAAAATGATGACTTAGTTTTTTTTTCTTATATATATATTTTTCAGAAATCCAATGAAACGGAGCTTAATGCTTTGTGGGCTAGCTATGTGGCTGCAAATAAACGCCACAGTGAAGTAGAAGCTCAGAAGCATGCTAAAGCAGAGATGAAGGTTCATGCTTAGTATTGATAGTTCTAAGTGAATCTTCCTTTGGAATTTTGCCTCTAAAGATGAAGCAAGTTTTGCTACCCGTAATTCTGTGCAGGTAAGTCTTTTAAAGCGTATTAAAGACAAGGAAGATGAGCGGGATCTGGCAGAGCAGCAACTTTCGAACCTTAATCTATTGCACATTGATGAAAGAGAAAAGAACCTGGTGATTTATTTGCTCCATACTCTTTAATGGGGATTAATAATGTACATTTTATGAGCTAACTTTCAAGTGTGGCCATGTGTTACTTGTGAAAATCTTTACAGCAAATGGAGGTTGAGAAAAAGACACTTCAGATTGCAGAAAGAGACTTTGAGTCAAACATACAGCAAAAGAGGACTGACTTATTTCACTTAGAACAAAAAATTAAATCTGTTGATAGAGAGAAAGATGTCATGGCAAGTGATTCTGAGTACAGAGTGAAATTGGATCTGAAGAAGGGTGAACTTGAAAGCCGCAAGAAGAAGCATAAAAAAATGCAAGCAAACTTTTGTCATTTTGTTGCATTTAGTTCTTTTCAATGATGTTTGACCTATTCAAATCTATCTATTGAGAAGCTGAATCTTGGTTGATTTTCAGCATGGAAGAAAACAAGGAGAGGATAAGGAATGTTCTGAAAGGGAGGCTTCCCGCTGACAAGAATGCGAAGAAAGAAGTCACTCAAGCTCTAGGGTTGTCTTCAATCTCTTAAGTTCTATTTTCACGATAAAGAAGTGCTTCTAAATGAAAGTTCTTCTGTGGTTCTATGATTTCAAGTGGTGATGGGCAGCTAATGGTTCAATGATTAATGGTTTAAGTCACCAACAAAGACTTGTTCAGAAACTGAATTAGAACTTTGATGAGTAATTTGAGAGAATGTTTACCAAAGTTATTTAAGTGATATATTTAGCTGCTTAACAATGTATGTAGGGTTGAGTCTAGCAGTGTTTTCTTTAGTCTATAAAATGAGACTTCTGTAGTAATTATCTAATGTTTTTGTCTATTAAAAATATTATACAAGGTTGTACTCAGTAATTGCACTTGCAAATGGTTGGTCTTGGGACCAGTGTTGTCAAGGCATCAAGATTCGGACCAATCTTGTTCTGCCAGTGAACTCTCTTAGAACCATATCTTTTATTAGATCTGGGGAACCCACTTATGTCATTTCAGCTATATTTTTATTTATTCTTCCCCTTATGCACTTGTTCATTCTTGGGATGATGTGTTACGCTGTTACTATAATTCTATGTTTTAGCAATTGGAAGATAATGATATATTAGTTTGTAGTGCAGGACTGTTAGGAAAGAGCATGATGACTTGAATTCTAAATCTGTTGAAGCAGAAAAGGAGGTGAAAGTCACCCAGCTGAAGATACAAGATGCCAAAAATAATCTGTCCAAATTACAAAAAGACATGGATGGTGGGTCTAACACTTGATCCTTAAGCATAATACTTTATGAACATCCTAATTTCTGTTATATTTCAGTTTATGTACTATTTTTCACCCTTTTATAATAGCCATCTATTTTCCTTGAAGCTTAGATTTTGCTTGAATACATACTTAGCAGCCTTTAATTGAATTTCACATTGGAATGTTGATCAGTTGCTTAATTAGTTGCATATGGCCAAAACTCATGAAACCTGATCCTTAGGCCACAGTGATCCCAAATAACCTATTTTTTATGTCAAATTTTCATTTTGTATTTGTTTACCCGCTTTCTGGGAATTTGACAAAATGAGCATTTTTCCCTTTTGTCTAAATTTCACCATAGTTCAAAAAAATGCGCTTGTTAGTCAACTTAACCTTGAGGGATGCAATTCTGACCTCAATAATACTTTTCTAGGGTTTTGTGCAAAATGATGATCTTGCTCTTGATATCTGATTCATTCTAGATTCTCCCAAATTGTTTATTCTATTGCTTAAGTGTTTTTGTTCTTATATCTTAATTCTACCCAAGTTTATTTGTTTCAAGTAAATTTTTTAAAATAACGCCGGTGAAAAAAATCATAAAATTACAGCTTATAGCTTATTATAGCTTATTATTTTTAGTTGGGTATTATAGCTTATTATTTGCTATGCTTGGTTACATTTAATTTTTTTGTGATAGGTATTGTATTATTAGCTATTAAAGCTAATACCATTGTGCATCATCAGTTATTTGTTATTCCTTTTCACTATGCAGCAAGGAGAAGATTTATTGATTCAAAGCTCCAGTCCTTGGCTCTTCAGTCATTTAATATTGATTCTTTTCCAGAAGTCTTGCATGAGGCAACAACTAAAAGGGATATTCATAAAAGGTTTGGAATTTTGCTAATATATCAATGAGATGGTCTTAGTGTATGGCTACTAGACTTGAGAGTTTTTCTTGCATTTCTGTCTAATTATGCATTTGCATCACATGCAGCAAGTGCAACATTGCAGATGGTATGCGACAAATGTTTGAACCTTTCGAAAGAGTTGCAAGGGCGCATCATGTTTGTCCTTGCTGTGAGCGTCCTTTCTCTCCTGAAGAGGAGGATGAATTTGTTAAAAAGGTGAATTTCTTGCTTTTACTCTTAAGCAACTAATGCTTCTTAGCCTCAAGCTTTTTGGAAAAGGATTAAGTTTCATTTGCCATTTTTCTCATTTCTTTTATTAAAATGGTTGATGCATGTGGTATTTCAGCAAAGAGTTAAAGCTGCAAGTTCTGCAGAGCATATGAAGGTTTTGGTTGTGGAATCAACAAATGCAGACTCACATTTCCAGCAGTTGGACAAGCTTCGTATTGTGTTTGAAGAATATCTCAAACTTGGCAAGGAGACAATTCCTCTAGCAGAGAAAAACTTAAACGAACTTACTGAAGATTTGGATCAGAAGTCCCAGGCGCTTGATGATGTACTATTCTTTTCTGCTGTCCTTTTCTATCTTTAGTCAAGTTTCTTTTGATTAATTTATTCTTCTACTGATCAATTTATTCTTGATATTCTTGATATTTAGGGTTTAGGGTTGTAGCCGTGTTGGGATGGCCTGACTACCTGAATTGTCTCACATATTGTCCTTGAGTGTGACAATGTGAAATCTGCCATTAGTTTTTCTCCACAGTTGGGCCTGATATCCATAAATAAACAAGAAGCATCACACAGACAAAATTGCATGTAGATTAGATTGGAGTGGAATAGGAGATTATTCCATGATTCCAAATTTGAGGATGTTGGACTTTAGGAGAACACAAAATGGATGGCATCTTCTAGGTAGCATGCATGAAGTATGCTACTAGATATTCTGCATCGGAATGGAATAGGGGTGGGTCCACCTTTTTGTAACAACTAAGGGTGTAAGCAACTCGACCCGACCAAACCCAACCGTTCCAGGTCGGGTTTAACATTCTGGTTGGATTCGTTGGGTCATATTTTAGATGACCCGATCAGGTCGGTTCAGGTCTCAGGGTCCAAGTGAACCCAACCCGTAGTACCCGACCTAACCTGACCCGAAACCCCCATCTCGTCCTCTCTGTCGCCCATCTCTCTCTCTCTCTCTCTCTCTCTCTCTCTCTCTTCTCTTCTCTTCTTCTTCTCTCTCTCTCTGTTCTCTTCTCTGCAACTTCCCTCTCCCGCCCCCATCTCTCTCTCTCTTCTCTTCTCTTCTCTTCTCTTGTTCTCTCTGTGTGCCCCCTCTCCTTTTCCCAACTCGACCGACCTGACCCAACAATTAGTTGGTGGGCCTCCCCTCCTCTTAAAAGGTCTGGTGGCATCAGTACCATAGTGGATCGGGTTGGGTATTTGGGCCAAAACCAGACCAGACCCGACCCGACCCGACCCCTAGATAGAAACTTTTACTAGAACTTTATCATTACATATCTATAATGATTTCAATTTAGTGTTTTGGTATTTAAATTGTCATCATCTATTCTTTAAAAGTGAACAAAATATCTTACAATCTGTGTATTCTATTTCGCTTTGGGAGTTCAAAAGGCAGTGCTTGGAAGTGTTTCACTGTTGCTAGTTTAATCAAAGTTTAAATCCTCCCTTCGAAGATTTCAACACCCATATAAGTCATCCAAGAAAATCTCAAGTAGTTTGGGGAGTGGAGGTGTATTTATTGTAAGATAAAAAGTAACAACCTTTCTTAGTGGCTGGCGATATAGTCCCTCATAGTGGCAAAATGGTTTTCAGCCCTTTTAAACTTTCACATTATCTCATTGACTTTTTGAATTATGATAGAAGTAAAACAATGTATAAGAAAATATATTTATATTTCTTAATTTTTTTAATCTTGTTCAATAAGTTATTTTTATCAAAAAGAGATATCCTTTAAACTAACTCATACATAAGTTTTTAAAGTGTTGTAATTATAAGTTTTTTATTTCAAAATAATGCATTTGGCCATGTTTTCACAAAGAAAGTGAGGTCTAGAAATCGCATTAGATAACAACATCCCATTCTTTTCTTTTTTTTGGTTACTAACAACATCTCATTTATGTAAGCTTCATTTTGTCTTAATCTCTTATCTTTTTATTTTAAATTAGTTTTATTGAATTAGTTTGATAATTATAACTTTGGACACTATTAAAGCATTTAAAATATAATCAAAATTATATAATTAACATGTGCGAAGCACGTCGCCAAACTAGTAATTTTATAATTTTCATTGTTCCTTGAATTTTCTTTTCTCTCTCTCTCTCTCTCTCTCCTTTTTTTTTTCCTAAAAAGACACTAGAGAATATATATCAATAGATAAAAAGAATGCAATGACACCATGGAGGAGTACAAGTAGTTCTCCCCTACAACAACTACAAATTACAAAAAAAAAAAAAAAAAAAAAAAAGCCTCTTGGCCAATTGTTAAGATTGTAAACGCTTGGAAAATTAACAAGCTGATTGATGCGGCATTATGACCCTTTTCCTATTGTTGCTTGTCATTGTGATAATGCTTATGAGGTTGACATTCCTTCCGAGTGGCGCATTTCTTGGACTTCTAATGTGGCTCATCTTTCTCCTTTTATGTGTGATGTAATTCCTCCTATACCTCTGTCTAATGCAAGGTTTTAAAAAAGCGTGAGGCATTTTGCTCCAGTGAGGCGAGGCGTAAGCCTCAATATTTTTGCAAAAAGTTGAAAACCATGCAAGTGATAATAGATATCATTATTCAATGAAAAAACATAAAACTAAGTACATTTTGAAGCTTTGAGTATACTTTATCTTAAGCTAATTTGCCCTAGTATGCATGCATGAAAATTCAATTTTTATAAATTGATTGAGTTGTTGATGTTATTAGAAAATTAACAATAAATGAGTAATAAAAAAAACATAATGTTTATTGATTATAATAGGATTGTGGAATCCGAAGACCAAAAAAAAAAAAGCGGTGAAATTAAAGCAAATGTCACTATCAATCTTTAATTACTTATTTAAATACCAAACTAGCAAAAAAACTTCAAAATCATATAATTATGTAAAATATAACATGAAATGTGTCAAAAGAACGATATAAATCAATAGCCATGTATTATGTGTATCAATATTAGACTATCATTTATGTCAAATGAGTAATTAAAGTTCATTTCTAAGAAAATCATTCTATTATGTTAATTGATTACAAATTTATAAATTGCTAATGATATTGTCATTTGAAGCAATAATAAGTTACTAACAATTATTGTTTTCTTTGGAATAAGGCTAATTAAAATAGGGCAAATGGCATCTCTAATCTCTATTTCTTTTTAAGGGGGTGCACTCCCATCCTCTCCCCTCCTTACTTTTTTAGGGTTAAATGTAATGAAATTGAAACTAAATGTAATTTAAATGCAAATGAAATGTATATGATGTAAATTAATGTAAATTTAAATGAGATGCAAGTGAAATGCTAAAGAAATTTTATATGAAATTCAGATTTAGTAGAAAATTTGAGGCTTACACCTCAAATTGTGAGGTGTAATAGATACACCTGTGAGGCTTAAGCCTCAAGGCGTTTTTCTTCCGCCTCGCCTCAAGGATCGCCTTGAGGCTTACGCCTCACGCGATTTTAAAAACATTGGTAAATAGTCATTCACAGTGTTACACCATAAGATGTCAGTAATCTTGGTAGTTTATCTGTTGAATTTAGGACCCGTTCTTGTTAGTTGGTTGTTTGCGATTTTCTTCTATATATATATATTAATTATTATTGGTCAATTTTTGTCTTCTCTAACTGTTGATAAAATTTGCTTTCTTGCAGGTTGTTGGTGTTTTAGCTCAAATAAAGTCTGAGAAGGATTTGGTGGAAACCTTGATCCCACCACTTGAAACAGCTGAAAGGCTTCTACATGAGATGCAGTGTTTGCAAGAGGAAATTGATGATTTGGAGTCCAAGCTTGATGCTCGAGGGCAAGGTGCCAAAACTCTGGAAGAAATACAGTTACAACTTAGCACTCTACGAAGCACAAGGTACCCTCTTTTTTGAACAAGAAATGCTAAATTTGGAGCATTATCATTCATTTCTCTTTGTTATGCAACTGCCCTTCCCCCCTCCCTCCAAAAAAAGAGAACGTAAAGTAAAATTCCTTTACAGAAATCTTGATTGTTGTTTGTTTCTGTATTGTCCTTTCTCTGTGTATTTGCTTAAATCTTTTCCCATCTCCTGCCTGGCAAACAGAGAAAACTTGAATAATGATTTGCAGAAGCTATGTGATGAGCAAACTTACATGAATAAAGATCTATCAAATATTCAGATGCGATGGCATACTTTGAGAGAGGAGAAATCAGAAGCCTCAAATATACTTCAGAAAGTTAAAAAAGCAGATGAGGATTTAGAACTGTTGGCAGAGGAAAAAGATCAAGTCGAGCTTGATGAGAAGGTAATGGTATCCAAATCTCAGATTCTTCTTCCTTGTTTGTTTAAAACATCTTGGTTCATTTAATAGGCTATAAAGTTAAATGTTTATGGTGTCAGTTGATGGGAATTTAAACCTTATCTTTCAAGATATGCGCAAGCTAGGGTTGGGCCCTTGGCTCTCTGGTTGGACATTAGATATGGAGAGTATGTGGTCAAGGGTTCAAATATCATCACTTAACAAAAAAAGAACAAAAAAACAAGCTTGTTTGCGTTCCTTTGAGCTAATCTGGGTTTGCAACACCATAATGATCCATTTATTTCATTGGAAATTCAGTTTTGATAATTATCCTTTTCCCTGTGTACAAGTTTTATGAGAAATTCTTGTTAGTTTTACATTCTTCTTGGTGTATGGTTGTGTTATTGTACATTCATATAAGTTCTTTCTGCACCATCATTCAACCGTGATGTGTTCTATTGAATGCTCAATTGTATATGTAGACATTTAAGTTGTTGGTCAGAACTTACCAGCTTCAGATTCCTTGGTTGGAAGTTGGGAAGCAGTAGCATCTAGTTCCATGCTACTGCTTCCCAACTTTTTCATTGCTTAGGCATTTTTATTCAGGTTGCCTTTGCGGTTCTCTAGGGTCAAGTATGACTTTTCTGTAATTTTAAAGTTAAGCATTTCTTAATAATTTACAAAACCATTTTTAATAGGTGTAAAAGGATATCTTAAACGTTTCTTCCACTTTTATCTCTTCTTATTGACATGCATAGAGGAAAGCTAGAAATAGGTCTTTTGATAGAATGACCCGTTTTTCGTATAAACTTGCATTGATTAGATACTTGAAAAGAAAAAGAAGAAAAATCTGCTGACCTTCATGGCCAAAGAGTGGTTCGTTTGGCCTTTATCGTTGTCGTTGAAGAGTCTAACAAAACATTTTCGGCCTTCATCGCTTTGAAGAATTTGACCAAGCATTTCTAGCCTTCATCATTGTTGCTGCATCCTCTCCTTTTTTATTATTGCTGCTACAACTTCTACTTGATCTGTTGAAAAAGAAATGTCCACTGTACAACCAGTTGAAGATAACTCTCTGGAGCAAGGAGGATTCAATCAGGATGAGATAAAGAGACTGAGAACCCTACTAGGAACCTTTGAAAATCCTCAGGTACCTGCTCATTGGCACATTCAGATAAGTTTCCTATTTCCATTGGATTAAAAGTCTCGAATAAAACCTTTGCCAGTTGTTGGATTATAGATTCTGGTGCCATTGATCACATGACTAATTCCTCTCATATATTTCACACCTATAATCCCTGTCCAAGCAGTAAGAAAATAGCCACAATTGATGGATCGTTAACAACTGTTGCAGGCATTGGAGATGTTCATATTAATCCCGCATTTACACTTACTTCATGCTCTAAAGTTGTCTACTAATCTTGTCTCTATACAAAAGCTCACGCATGATATGTGTTGTAATGTGATTTTTATCTCACTCATTGTGTCTTTTCAGGATTAGGATTTGGGGAAGACAGTTGGACTTTCTAAGGAACAAGACATGGTATATTACCTTGAGACACCAATAGATCTAACCAAGAGCAACTCATCCTTTCTCTCTGAGCACTATCTCTCCAATAAAGATAAATCTAGCTTCATCATTGCAGACTTGGACATCCCTCATTTTGAACCCTTAAGGTCATGTTTCCTTCTCTATTTTACGCATTAGATGTTGAGTGTTTTCATAGTGAGGTATGGAACTGGCGAAACAGAATCGTGCAACCTTTTCAATCAACAATGAGAGAAGTTTAGATCCTTTTCATCTAATTCACAGTGATATTTTGGGTCCTTCTAACATTCCTAATATTTTTAGAGCATGTTGGTTTGTGTTTTTCATCGATGATTGTACTAGAGTCTCTTAGATTATCTTACTCAAAAACAAATCTGATGTCACTTTCATTCTCCCAAGTTTTCATAGCATGGTGTAGAATCAGTTTGATGTCAAAATCAAGAAGTTTTGGTCTGATAATGCTAGGGACTATTATAATCAAGTCTTGACTCCATACTTTCAAAGAGAAGGGATAATCCATGAGTCATAATGTGTACACACACGACAACAAAATGGAGTTGTTGAAAGGAGAAACTACCACCTACTTGATACAACCTAACCATTCTTGTTCTAGAATAATGTGCCTAAGTCTTATTTGGGGGAAGCCATCCTGATTGCCACGCATCTCATAAACCTATTACCTTCTCAAGTCCTAGGTTTAAAAATCCCATTGAAATGTTTTCACAGTGTTATCCTAATGTAAAAGTCTCATACCATCTCATTCTTAAGATGTTTGGGTGTGTGTCCTTTGTCCACGTTCACAATCAAAACAAAGGGAAGTTAGATCCAAGAGCAATCAAATGTGTTTTTGTGGGGTACTCTTCAACTCAAAAGAAATATAAATGTTATCTGAAAAATTCTCTATCTCGGCGGATGTTACGTTCAACGAAAGTGAGTCTTATTTCTCTGCTCCTCTTCAGGGGAAGAGCTCTATCATGGAAGGCTATGATCAAAACTCTCTTCTCAGTAACCTTTTTTCCATTGACCTCCAAAAATCTGCACCTCAGTCATCTATACCAGCTTCCTCCAAACCCAAGCCATCTACACTTTGTGAACCCATCCATTGATAACCAAAGTGGTGAATTTGAGTCATCTGCTCTTAGGATCAAATGATTGTACAAATGTACTCAAGGAAGAAAGGTACAATTCCTGGACCTTTACAAGTTCAAGAATCAGAACCAATTCTTGAAAATGAGGTTGCGGTCTCTGACCCTCTCTTACAAACTTCATCAGAATCTCAGCTTGAAACAATCACAAATTAGAATCTTCCTATTGCCATTAGGAAGGGAACTAGTGAATGCACTAAACGTCCCTTGTATCCACTTTCTCATGTTGTGTCATTTGAAAAACTTTCACCATTTGATGAGAGTTTTCTTACAAGCTTGAACAATATTCAAATACCTACTTCCTTACTTGAGGCTGTATCTAATAAAAATTGGAAACAAGTCATGAATGTGGAAATGGAGGCCTTGGAGAAAAATGAGACTTGAGAGTTGGCAGATTTGTCTGCAAGGAAAAAACCTGTGGATTTAAATGAGTTTATACTGTTAAGTATAGAGCAGATGGGTTATTGGAGCACTATAAGGAAAGATTAGTGGCCAAAGAATATACTCAGACATATAGTGTGGACTATCTAGAGGCATTTGCTCTGGTCGCCAAGATGAATACAATGAGAATTCTGTTAGCTTTGGCAGCTAATTACTACGTGGATTTGCAACAGTTTGATGTAAAGAATGCAATCCTGCATGGAAACCTAGAAGAAGAGATCTATATGAAAGCTCCTAGTGGATTTGGAAGTAACCTAGCCACTGATAAAATGTGTAAACTAAAGCAAGCTCTGTACGAACTTAAGCAATCTCCAAGGGCATGGCTTGCCGGTTTGCCAAAGTGATGAAAAATATGGGATATAAACAAAGCCAAGGAGATCATATTTTGTTCATTAAACATTCAACTTCAAGTGGAGTTATAGCTCTTTTGATGTATGTAGATGACATCATCATGACCGAGAATGATGAGAAGGAATGGCAGAACCTGAAGCAGTGATTGATCAAGGAGTTTGAAATCAAGGAACTAGGAAGGTTGCAATACTTTCTAGGGATTAAGGTGACACTACAAATAGGAAATCTTTATTTTTCAATAGAAATATATTATTGACTGTTGTGGAGAAGAGCAAAATCTTTGGGATTTATTTTCTTTAAGGATTTATTTCCTTTAAGGAAAGATGATAATTTTAGTAGTCGTTTTATTTAGCAGTTACTAAAATTGTAATTATAGCTATATGTGTGCATAGCCCTGTATGTCTATATATATGGTGTTCCTCCATTAAGACATCATCAAGAATAAAAAAATATTTCCTCTCTTCTCCCGTGGACGTAGGCCTTGGAGCCGAACCACGTTACATCTTTGTGTTTTTTATTAGTATTTAACTTGGTATTAGAGATTTAAGCTCGTACAACTGGAAAAATTTTCTTTTATTCCGACCTTCATCGTCGAAATTGTTTTATTTTGGCCTTCATTGCCGGAACCTTCCTCGTTGGCCTTCATCGCCATTATTCGTGTTGCTGATTGGTGCGTACGTCTTCATCACTGCTACTAGATCACCATCGACTACTGCGTCTTCCTCATCGGCACTGCCGATATCCTAATCGTCGTCGACGTCTTCGTCTCCATTGCTACTGTGTTTCAATCGCCGCTGCTCGAACCCACCATTGCTGATCTTTGACGTTGCTACTGATCTTCGTCGTCTCTCGCGCATCTCTCTCACATATCTCTCTTGCGCATCACTGCATCTCTCTAATCTCCATCGCCATCTGCAGCTCCTGGTTCGCCTTCTTTGTCTTCATATGATATTCTTCTTTTATTTTTATTATTTTTTTCTTTTTTGAGTTTGTACCCTATAAAAAAAACGGGGAAAAAGAAAAATGTCGGTTACTTCCGAAAAGGTGCAGACTGAAGAAGCAGTTGACAAAACGAAGAAAGGAGAACTACCAAACATTCAGGCAGCATACAGACTTGATGGAAAGAATTATTTGAAGTGGTCTCAGCTGGTGCGTACTTTTCTGAAGGGCAAAGGGAAATTAAGTCATTTTTTGGGCATTGGACCTACACCTGGAGATCCTAAGTTTATAGAGTGGGATAACGAAGATGCTTCTATAATGGCGTGGCTATGGAATTCAATGACGCCAAACATTAGTGATACATGCATGTTTCTAACTACCGCCAAAGACATTTGGGATGTCGTTCATCAGACATACTCTAAGGCCCATGATGCAGCCCAAGTGTATGAGATCAAAGTGAAAGTTGGAACAACAAAACAAGGCAACATGACGGTCACCGAATATGCCAATGTATTAAAGAATCTCTGGCAAGAACTTGACCATTGTAGGTGTATTGAGAGTACATGCCCTGCAGATGCTGAGGTTTTAAAGAACTATATTGAGAAGGATCGGGTCTATGACTTCTTGGCTGGACTTAATGCAGAGTTTGATCAAGTGAGAGTTCAGACTCTTAGCAAAGAGTTGCCAACTCTGAATGAGACTATTTCAGCTATCCGGACTGAAAAAAACAGAATGTAGTGGCCAAATCTAGTGCTGAAGCAGAATTTCGAGCAATGCCACAAGGGGTTTGTGAGCTATTATGGTTGCAGATAATTTTGACAGATTTGAAGATACACTGGGATGGCCCTACGAGACTCTATTATGACAATAAATCTGCAATTAGCATTGCCCATAACCCAGTTCAACATGATCGAACCAAGCATATAAAGATTGATAGACACTTTATTAAAGAGAAACTTGATATTGGGTTGATCTGTACTCCATATGTGTCTACCAATAATTAGCTCGCCGATGTGCTCACTAAAGGGTTAAACCATACTGCATTTCAAGCAAATGTGTCCAAGCTAGGAATGGTAAACCTTTATTCACCAGCTTGAGGGGGAGTGTTGTGGAGAAGAGCAAAATCTATGAGATTTATTTCCTTTAAGGATTTATTTCCTTTAAGGAAAGATGATAATTTTAGTAGTCGTTTTATTTAGCAGTTATTAAAATTGCAATTATAGCTATATGTGTGCATAGCCCTGTATGTCTATTTATATGGTGTCCCTCCATTAAGACATCATCAAGAATAAGAAAATATTTCCTCTCTTCTCCCATGGACGTAGGCCTTGGAGCCGAACCGCGTTACATCTTTGTGTCTTTTATTAGTATTTAACATTGACCTCCTTAAGAAACAAAAAATTTGGCATGTCGACTAGCAAGTACACCCATTGACTCTGATCACGAATTTGGAGAAGCTGAAGAAGCTACTGTAGGAAATAAGGAGATGTATCAAAGATCAGTAAGGAGATTCATTTATCTCTCTCACACGAGACCAGATGTTGCATACGCGGTGAGCGTGATTAGCCAATTTATGCACAATCCAAAAGAAGCTCATCTACAAGCTGCTAACCGAGTGTTGCAATATGTTAAAGGGATTCCAAGGTAGGGCATCCTATTCAAATGAAGCACAAGGTTAGTCCTCGAAGCATATACAAATGCAGACTATGCCGGTTCTATAGTTGACATGAGATCAACCATTGGGTCTTTCACCTTTCTTGTTGGGAATTTAATGACGTGGAAAAGTAAAAAGCATGATGTGGTGGCTGGATCGAATGTCAAAACAAAATTCAAAGCAATGGTTCAAGGGATTTGCAAGCTACTATGGTTGCAGATTATTTCGAAAGACTTAAGGATTAAGTGGGATGGCCCAATGCAACTTTACTGCGATGTTAAAACTGCAATCAACATTACACATAATCCAGTGCAACATGATCGCACAAAGCATATAGAAATTGACAAACACTTTATTAAAGAGAAGCTTGGTAGTGGATTAATCTGTACTCCATATGTGTTTACCAATCATCAACTTGCAAATGTACTCACCAAAGGCTTAAGTAGTGTTGCATTTCAAACAATTATATCCAAGTTGGAAATGAAAAACTTATATTCAGTAGCTTGAGGGGGAGAGTGGGAAATCTATGTAATTTAGGAATGTCGCATGTTGGGATTATTATATATATGGTTATGTATATTTTAGAATTATAAGTAATTAGAAAGTTCCCAAATCATGGGGATTTGTTGTACTAAGGAATATTTCCTTATTAATTCCCAAGAGAAATTGTTATATAGGTGTTTTTGTACAAAGTCATTCATCAATGAGAAATACTATTCTTCCATTACTTTCAATTTTCCACAGTGTCCTTAATTTCTATTAAAATTCTTGGGATATTATTGAGATTTGTACTTGAATAAGATATATGCATATATATATACTTAGTACATGTTTTGATATATACATTTTATCATAGCTGTACATTGATGCATTATGTACTTTATGTTATATGCATACAATTGTGAGATACATACAATAATTTTTCTTATCCAATATCAAAAATATACCTGAATTACCTTTGGTGTATAGTTTACAGGTTATACTAGATTTTCCTGTATTATATATATATATATATATTATATGTATCCATGTGCACTTTGAAGTTTAAACATGTATATTGTGTTTATTATATTATCAAACGTGAAATAATCTAATTAGTTCAATTGGTTCGATGTACATGTGTCGCCATGTACTAGAGATAATCCTGTATGTGCTCATTTGCCGTCATTTTGAGTTCTTTTGTGTGTATTTAAATGATTTTCAAATTTTCAATGGTTTTGAATGCTCTGGTTGAAGTTTTCTCAGCATTTTGTCGTTTCTCTATGTTTCTACTATTTTCATGCAGACGTAGATTGCACGCATTGTCTCAATAGTTTCTTGAAATGGTTTTGGGAAATTAAATTTTTTTCCCTCAAGTTAATGATTTCATACTTATTTGTAGAGTGTTGAAAGTAGTTTGGAGTGTGTGCTTTGAGGTGCCTTAAGAATAGCTTGGGGCACAGTGGCACAGTGGTGTATCACAATTTCAGACTTAACTTTAAAATATCTAAATATCTTATAGGCATGCTTTGGGACAAGTATAATAATTCTCTATTTTTAAGGATTGATTCTCTGGGTTTGTCTCCTGAAGCGTAAAAATGTTTTACCTTGGGATGCTGCCTCTGAACCCCTATGTGGGTTTAGGGGAGGCGAAGGCTTGAGAGTTTTCCCAAATAGCCTTTTGCTGCCAATATACCTTTTAAGAGTGATAATAATTTTGTAAATGTTAACCCAGCTACTTAGGATTTTAAACTGAAGAATCTAGTTTTAAGTTTTAACATGCATTTTTTATAGTTTTAACTTCTATGCGACCTTATATTTTTCCTTTTGCTACACTTATACTTGTTTGCTATGTGATTGCTAAAAACTTAACATTTAAAACCTTGGCTTGTTATATATATTCATTAAGTCATGTTTATTATAGTTGGAAGAATCAAGAATGTTTTATTTATTGACCAAGTGCACTTGCCAGCTTGTAAATTATCTAATCATTGTAGAGAAACTCAATCTGTAGCTTAAGAGTTTTGATATAATACACCTGGAATGGCTACACAATAAAGCACATTCTTTAGTTGATGAATTAAATTCAAAGTCCCCTGTTGGTTCAAAAATCTTTGTTTAGTTTTTTTAACATAGTGCACATCACCATTTTAATGTATTCTCTGCAATACTAATCTTTCAATGTATTATTTCATTTCTTGAAACAGCACCTGGTGGAGGCTCTTGTTCCTTTGTCCGAGGAGAAAGATAAGTTTCTATGTGACCATAAGGACTTGAAACTCAAATTTGAGAGAGAATTTGAAGAGCAGGCTGACCTTAAAAGAAGTTATCAGCAGGAAGTTGAGACACTTCTAGCGGTTGCTTCTAAGATTAAAGAGTATGTCTTGTGATAAATAAATTTTATTTACATTTATTCTTTTTAATTGATCTTTACCTGGTTCTCTTTCTCAGATATAATGATTCAAAGAAAGGTGAAAGGCTTAAAGAGTTGCAGGAAAAGCTATCCATATCTGAGTCTCAACTTCAAAATTGTGAGACCAAGAAACAGGAGCTTTCAACAGAACTGAACAAAAGTAAAGAATTGATGCGGAATCAGGGCCAATTAAAGCGAAATATTGATGACAACTTGAATTATAGGAAAACAAAGGCTGAAGTAGATGAGCTTATGCGTGATATAGAATCATTGGAAGAGAAAATATTAAAAATTGGGGGAGTTTCAACTTTTGAAGCTGATCTTAGGAAGTATAAGGAGGAAAGAGAGAGACTTCGTTCTGGGGTAAGTAAAACAACCTATATGCTTTGTACTATACTTACATGTGAGAAAGCAGTTAGTAATTATGCATTTCAAGATTTCAATTTAATTAGACAACGAAAATTCTTTTTCAAAGGCTACCAAATTGATTTGATTTATTTAAACTCAGCCCTGAGTCTTGTTGCATGCATCTTTAATTAGAAACAAGAAAAGTAATTACATAAGATAATTCAATTTCCACTTTTTTCCCATTGAAAGTTGTCATTTGGATGATAGGATTTGTTGTCATTTTTTTTTTTTTTTTTTTTGACAAGAAACATAAAAAGTATTGTATTAATCGTGTAAGGTGAAGTATGTACAACATAAAAAACCAATAGGACCTTAGTCCAATACAAAAATCAAAGGCTGTCCAAAATATGATTCCATCCCTTCAACCAAACTCCAAAGGAGTATCCTTTAGTAAGTCTACTAGCATTAACCCAAAGCGAAGCCAAGAAAAAGGAATTTTCCCACACAACCTCCATTTCCTTTTCTTGGTTGTCAAAAATATGTGTATTCCTCTCATTCCAAATAGACGAAATAACCGCAAATACAACCACCCTCCAATAATCCCTCAATTGTCGTGGGAGTTCACTCTCATAAGGGAAAGCCCACAAAAATGGTTCATTGGGCAGCCTCTCACAATGCAAAATGCCTTTCCATTTATCCCACACCCCTTTGACAAAATCACAATCAACAAAAATGTGTTGACTTGTTCCCCATAATTTTTACACAAACCACCAATTTGGGGAGAGGGCACAATGCTTGAAACGACGCTGAAGGATATTCGTGCAATTCAACCTGTCATGAGCAATAGTCCACCCCAAGAATTTGGCTTTAGAAGTAACGTGAGCTTTTCAAATAAAATCGTGTGGAAAGGGAACTAATGAAGAAGCAGAAGCGGGGGAAGAGCAAAGATGGTGATAGAAGGATTTGGAGGAAAAAACCCCAGATGAATCAACAGGCCAAGACACTCTATCACTCTTACCAGAGAGAGAACCCTCTTCAAGAATTTCAAGAAGGGAAGAGGCTTCAAGACACTCTCTATCAAAGGGGTTTCTTTTGAGGTGGAGACACCAAGAAGGCCTACTACCCCTCAATGCTCTCAAAATGGGACAAAAAGTCGACTATAGGATGATTTGTTTTGGTTGATAATCTGTAAATGTTTGGGAATAAATCACAAAAACTGGATGTACCGCACCAAGTATCCTCCCAAAACATAAAGTTGTGGCCATTGCCCACTTTAAGGCGACATATGTCAAAAAAGAGAGGGTAGAGAGAATGAATAAATTTCCAAGGATTACGATAAGAGGTTTTGGAAGACACACTAGCATCTCGCGAGTTTCGTTGGAGACCATGCCGACTCAAGATCACTTTGGCCCACAGAGCATCTTTTTCCTTGACAAAACGCCACAACCACTTCCTAGCCAAGGCCTTGTTCCTTAGAACTAGATTACCGATCCCTAACCCACCCTCATCAAGTCGTCTGCTAACCAAGCTCCATCTCACAAGACACCCCCCTCTTTCTTTATCTTTCCTTTTCCAAAGAAACTTCCTCATCATCCTCTCAATCCGCCATGCTACCATTTTAGGGATTTTAAACACAGAGAAAAAAGGTGGGGATGGCCTCCAAGACACTCTTGATCAAAGCTAATCTTCCACCTTTCGAGAGGAAACTTCCCCAACCGTCAAGTCTCCTAGAAATAGTGTGAATGACAGGATCCCAAAAGGAGGAAGATAGGGGGTTGCCTTCCAAAGGTAACCCAAGATATTTCAAAGGCCATTGGCCAATAGAACACCCACAAGAGGAAGCGGCCTCCAATAACTGCGCCTCAGAGATGCAAACCCCCGCAACTTGGCATTTTTCAAGACTCAACTTCACCCCCCGAGATCCAACAAAACCCTTGAATAATCCTCAATGTATTAAGTAAGCTAGACCCATCATTATCTAATAAAAATAGACAATCATCCGTGAACTGAAGATGAGAAACTTGAATTTTGTCCCATTGAGTTTTGGGACCTGGTGATTGCTAAGGTGTCGAGGAGACTTGATGGGTGGAAAAGAAGTTTTTTGTCTAAAGGAGGAAGGCTTACCTTAATTAAATATGTGTTGGATGCCCTTCCAACTTATTATTTGTCAGTTTTTTGGATCCCAACGAAGGTGGCAGATCGAATTGAAAAGATCATGAGGGATTTTTTGTGGGAGAATGAAGATAATTTACAGGGGTCGCATCTTGTGGCTTGGAGCACTGTGCAGAGGAAGAGTGAACAAGGAGGCTTGGGTATTGGAAACTTAGTTGCTAGAAATAGGGCGTTGGCTGGGAAATGGTTGTGGAGGTTCCCTCGGGAGTAGGATCATCTGTGGGGGAAGGTTATCCGCAGTAGGCATGGACTTCGGGACAACTTTAGGGACTCTGGGTTAACCAATAGAGTAACATATACGAGTCCTTGGTAATTCATTTCCTCTGTTTATCCAATCTACTTACCACTGGTTAGGCTTAAACTTGGGAGAGGAGACTCAATTCGCTTTTGGGAGGATCCATGTTGCAAGAATGATACTTTCCAGTCACTATTTCCTAACCTTTACCGTCGTTCTTCGCACCATAATAAACCTATTTCTGACTTTGTGAGAAGTCCTGCATTGAAGGACGAAGCTAATGATAGAATTCTAGGGCCTTGCATTTAGGCAGTAATTTCAGATTTTCCAGTCACTATTTTCTGACTTTGGAACTTGCATTTAGGTCGTAATTTCTTTCCTAGGGAAGGGCGGGACATGGAGACCCTTATTAACTTACTTGAGGTATGTGTTTTGTCCGAGGAGAATGATAGAATTCTTTGGCCTTGGGATCCATTGGGTTCATTCACCAATCCTTTCATGCGGCTATACTTAATGACCCTAATATCCATTCATTTCTACATCACAATCTCATTTGGAAAGCTCAAGTGCCATTATAGGTTAAATTTTTGGGATGGGTGACTTCACATGGGAAGATAAACATAGGGGATATGCTGCAAAAAAGATTCTCAAACATGTGCCTATCCCCACATTGGTGCTATCTCTACAAGCAGTACTTGGAGTCGGTCGAACATATATTTTGGCATTGCTTCTTTTCTAAAGAGGTGTGGAGTAGATGTTGTCATCATTTTCCGGTTATGAGAGGGGAAGGGTTTGAGAACGAGCACTTCAACAAGACCCTTTCATGAACTGCATTCAGTTCGAGTGGAGAGACCACTCGAAGGTTGTGTCTAGCAGTATTATGGCCTCTATGGAAGGAGAGGAACAAACGAGTGTTCGATGGGGAGGCATTTTTGGCTGTCAAAATGTGGGAGAAATCTCACCTTTTAGCCTCTTTTTGGGTTGTGAATAGTAATTTGTCAAAGGACTATGCCCTAGGGGATTGGCTCCGTGGGTGGGGTAATTTTGTATCACCTTAGGGATAGGCCCTGGTGGGCCGTGATGTACAGCCACTTTGGAACTTAACTTTATATAAATATATACCATTCCTATGTTTCTTAATTTTTTTTTTTTTTTTTAAATTGCTGGATTAAAGCAACATCTTTCTGTTAGGATACATTAACCAAAAAATGCAACGATGTGTCTTTCTTTCTACTCCACCTTTTTCGTTTGTAGTTTTATCATCTTGAAATCGGTAAGTTGAGTTTTGCTTTTGTCTTCTAGCTTAACAGGTGTCATGGAACATTATCTGTCTATCAGAGTAATGTTTCAAAGCATGAACTTGACCTTAAACAGGCACAGTACAATGACATTGACAAGCGGTACTTCAATCAGTTGATGCAACTCAAGGTATGATATTTCTATCCAAGATTCTCTGTGTTCCATTTTGATTATCAAATGTAGTCTTACGAAGCACTGTATTGCAGACAACTGAGATGGCAAATAAAGACTTGGATAGATACTATAATGCGCTTGATAAGTAAGCACGATTGATGCTCATTCTGTCTTTAAGATATAATTTAGTTTCTATTAAGCCATCATATGACACTGCAATTTTCTATTGCTATGGTAATTGAAGGATGGTTCCTAGATTAAAGTTTTGCTTGATTTGTTTGCAAACGATATCGTTATTTTCATACACCATTGGCCCTATGCCTTGTAGGTTTGAGCCTTAAACTATACTTAAATATGTATCATGAATATGGTGATATTTTGTTATTTTCATTTCTATCATTCGAAAATCAAGATTAATAGTATGTGCTTCAATAATGGAACAAGAAAGCTTACCCCCTTGTCTCTTATGCATATCCCATTAATAATTCTATAACTTTTTTCTAATTTAGTTAGAAGGGTGGGCCTTAGTTCTCGGTAAAGTTTGCTCTATTATGATCTAAAAGTCATGAGTTCAAGTCTAGAAACAACTTCTTTGCAAAGCAGGGATAAAGATTTAAATGTTTCAATTTGACTTAGCCCAAGTTTTATTTTTTATTTTTAATTATTGACAGTAAACTAAAAATGGATTGGTAGAAATTAAAATTTACATTTTCAGTATACTTGACCTTTTTTTTTCAGAAAAAAAAAAGTTATATGGTACAACAATCTATCTCAAAGAGGAAAAGACCTTCTCCTTGATGTCTTGTGGACAAGGAAAAATCAAACCCCAATCCTTGGACCACTCACCTAGCCTATAACACATAGACAACTTACTAACACTTACCCAAAGAGACGCCATTTACTGTGAGCCCTCCCAAACCCTTGTCCTAACTCCTATCCATTTCCACCACCTAAAAAATCCTAGCATTTCTTTCTTTCCATATAGACGACAATAAAACAATGGTAACCACTCTTCAGTGATCCCTTATTTTAATAGGACACAACTCCCTCGCTAAAAAGGATTACAAGCAATCCTTGTTTGGCAAGTTATCCCAAGTAAAGATATGCCTTCCATCTCTCCCAAATACTCCTAGTAAACTCAAACTCTTTACTATACAAATATGTGATTAGTAGATTCGTTTTCCTACCTGCATAAAGAACACTAGTTAGGAGAAAGAGTCTGCGAAAGATTGAAATAATTGAAAGATAGTGTTTTCCTTGATGATTAACTTTGTACAAAGACCCATATATATACAATTTTTCTAGAACACAAAAAGAAATTTCCTTACTACCATAGAATATAGATCCATGTAATTAGAGAACTTTCTAATTCTAACTATATACACAATCTTTCTAATTTGTAACCTTTCTAATTTACACGAATTTTGTTTTCCACACTCCCTTAAAGGTCTACCATTCCCAAATCCCAACTTGGACACACTTGTTTGACATGTAGCATTGCTTAGTCCTTTGTTGAGTACATCTGCTAATTGATGATGAGTAGACACATATGGAGTATACGTTAGTCCACTATCCAACTTCTCCTTAATAAAGCGTCTGTCAATTTCAATGTGCTTGGTTAAATCATGTTGCACTGGGTTATGTGCAACGTTGATTGTTGATTTATTGTCGCAATAGAGTCTCATTGGGCCTTCCCACTTGATCCTTAGGTCTTTCAAAATGATTCTCAACCATAGTTGTTCCCAAATCCCCAGGGCCATTGCTCTAGATTTTGCTTTGGCACTTGACCAAGCTACCACATTCTACTTTTTTATTTCTCCATGTCACTAAATTCTCATCAAGAAAGGTACATTACTCGACGGTCGATCTCCTATCAACTATGGAGCGGACATAGTTTGCATTTGTATATGCTTCCTGTACTAATCTTGTGTTCTGTCTAAATAGGATGCTCTGCCCTTAAGATACTGTAACACACAATTAGCAACTTGCAAATGAACTTCTTTGGGACTGTGCATAAACTGATCAACCACACTCATCGCATATTCAATATTAGGTCTAGTGTGAGAAAGAGAGACGAGTTTCTCGAAAAATCTTTGACACATCTCCCTATTGACATCAATAGGTTCTTCAACCTCTTCGTCAATGGGTGTACCTGCTGGTCAACATGCCAACTCTCGCATCTCCTTAAGAAGGTTAGTAATATATGTTAAATACTAATAAAAGACACAAAGATGTAACGTGGTTCGGCTCCAAGCCCTACGTCCACGGGAGAAGAAAGGAAATATTTTCTTATTCTTGATGATGTCTTAATGGAGGGACACCATATATATAGACATACAGGGCTATGCACACATATAGCTATAATTACAATTTTAGTAACTGCTAAATAAAACGACTACTAAAATTATCATCTTTCCTTAAAGGAAATAAATCCCACAGAATTATCATTTTTCCTTAAAGGAAATAAATCCTTAAAGGAAATAAATCTCATAGATTTTGCTCTTCTCCACAACACTCCCCCTCAAGCTGGTGAATAAAGGTTTACCATTCCTAGCTTGGACACATTTGCTTGAAATGCAGTATGGTTTAACCCTTTAGTGAGCACATCGGCGAGCTGATTATTGGTAGACACATATGGAGTACAGATCAACCCACTATCAAGCTTCTCTTTAATAAAGTGTTTATCAATCTCTATATGCTTGGTTCGATCATGTTGAATTGGGTTATGGGCAATGTTAATTGCAGTTTTATTGTCACAATAGAGTCTCGTAGGGCCATCCCAATGTATCTTCAAATCTGTCAAAATTATCTGCAACCATAATAGCTCACAAACCCCTTGTGTCATTGCTCGGAATTCTGCTTTAGCACTAGATCTGGCCACTACATTCTGCTTTTTACTTCGCCATGTAACCAAATTCCCACCAAGAAACGTACAATATCCAGTAGTTGACCTTCTGTCAACTATTGAACCAGCATAGTCTGAATCAGTGTATGCTTCAAGAACCACTCCTGTGTGTCGTTTAAATAAGATGCCTTGTCCTGGAGTCCTTTTAAGATACTGTAAAACGCAATTAGCTGCTTGCAAATGAATATCTTTAGGGTTGTGCATGAACTGACTTATTACACTTACTGCATATGCAATATCAGGTCTTGTGTGAGAGAAATAGATGAGTCTTCCTACTAGTCTTTGATACATCTCCTTATTAATAGTTAGTGCTTCTTCAGCTTCTCCAAGCTTGTGATTAAGATCAATACGAGTATTCATTGGTTTGCATGCTAGCTTCCCTGTTTCTTTAAGAAGGTCTGTAATGTACTTCTGTTGAGAAATAAAGATTTCCTGTTTAGAGTGTGCCACTTCAATCCCTAGGAAGTATTTCAATCTCCCTATTTCCTTGATCTCAAATTCCTCGGTCAAACACTGCTTTAAATTTTGTCTCTCGTTCTCATTGTTTCCTGTCATGATGATGTCATCAACATACACTAATAGAGTTGTAACTCCCCTGAAGTCGAGTGCTTAATAAACAGAGTGTGATCTCCTTGGCTTTGTCTATATCCCATATTTGTCATTACTTTGGCAAACCGACCAAACCATGCCCTCGGAGATTGTTTAAGTCCATACAAGGCCTTTTTCAATTTACACACTTTATCAGTGGTGCCAAATTCTGGAGGCACTTTCATATAGATTTCTTCTTCTAAATCCCCATGTAAAAATGCATTCTTTACATCAAATTGTTGCAGGTCCGGTCATAATTAGCTGCGAATGACAAAAAAAGTCTCACAGTATTCATTTTTGCAATCAGAGCAAATGTCTTTTGATAGTCCACACCATATGTCTGAGTATATCCTTTAGTTACTAATCTTGCCTTGTAGCGCTCTATGGACCCATCTGCTTTGTATTTTACTGTATAAACCCATTTGCATCCCACAAGTTTGTTTCCTGCAGGAAAGTCTACCAACTCCCATGTTGTATTTTTCTCCACGGCTTCCATTTCCACATTCATAGCTTGTTTCCAATTTGTATTAGATAAAGCTTCGGATAATGATGTAGGAGTCTGGATGTTGTTCAGGTTGGTAAGGAAACTCTTATGGGTTGGCGAGAACTTCTCGAAGGATACAACATGAGATAGTGGATACAAGGGATGTTTAGTGCATTCCCTTGTGCCCTTTCTAATGGCAATGGGAAGATCATTGTCAGGTTTAAAGGTTAAATGATCATTGTTAGTTTCAGGAACTAATGAAATTTGTAAGGAGGGTTCAGGATTTGTTACCTCATTTTCAAGGATTGGTTCAGATTCTTAAACTTGCATCGGTTCAGGAGTTGCAGCTTTCTTCCTTGAGTACATTTGTCCAATCATCCGATCCTTAGGTTCGTCATTGGGTACAGAGGGTGTAGGAGATTCGCGTTTGGTTTGTTGGAGGTTAAAGGGGCCAAAAAGATCAAAAGGGTTATCAAGGAAGTTCCGATCCTGATCTTCCATGATGACACTCTCTCCCGGAAGAGGAGGAGCGGAAAAATAGGACTCAGGTTCACAGAAAGTGACATCAGCAGAGACAAAGAATTTCTATGATGGCGGATGATTGCATTTATATCCCTTTTGAGCTGAAGAGTATCTGACAAAAATACACTTGAGAGCTCTGGGGTCCAACTTCCCCCTGTTGGGTTGGTGAACATGGACAAATGATACACACACAAGTATCTTAGGTATAAGATTATTGGAGATTTTGAGCTTAGGGTAAAATTGACATAGCTTTTCTGTAGGACTTTTGAAACCAAGGGTCCGGGATGGTAGGCAGTTAATAAGGTGTGTTGCAGAAAGGACAACTTCCCCCCAATAGGACTTAGACATAGTATTCAGAAATAAAAAGGCTCGGGCTTTATCAAACAGGTGGCCGTTTTTTCTTTCAGCAACTTCGTTTTGTTGTGGGGTGTGAACACAAGATGATTTATAAAGGATCCCCTCGTTTTGGAAGTAATTGGTCAATGTTTAATTAAAATAGTCTATATCATTGTCAGATTGAAATCTCTTAATTTTAGCACCAAACTGGGTGTGTATCATGTTATGGAAGGTAGGAAGAACAAAGCTCACATCGAATTTTTGTTTCAATAAGAATATCCACGAGAATAGTACAATCATCAATGAAGGACAAACCATCGCGCTCCAGAAACATTAGGTGTTGGAGAGGGACCCCAAATATCACTATGAATGAGATCAAAAGGATCTGAACTTCTTTCATTACTAAGTGGAAAAGATATACGCTTGTGTTTCGCAAGTTCACACACTTCACAATGAAAATCTTCAACATTGAGAGACTTATACAAAAAAGGAAACATGATTATAAGGGTTCGAAAAGAAGGATGGCCAAGGCGGCGTTGATGGAGCCATAACTTTTCTTTATTGGAAAATTTGTGCTCGGAGAGAAATGAAGTGTTACTCTTGATAGGATGTACTGGTGTCTCAAGGTAATACAACCCGTCCTGTTCCTTAGCATGTCCAATCATCGTCCCCAAGTCCTGGTCCTGAAATGCACAGTAAGTAGGGAAGAAGGTTACATTACAACTCAGATCATGGGTCAGTTTTTTAATAGAGATAAGATTAGTAGATAGTTTAGGAACATGAAGAACATTTCTGAGTGTATGGGTGGGGTTGATATGGACATCACCTATACCAGCAACTGTGGTTAAGGATCCATCAGCTGTGGCTATTTTCCGACTATTAGGACATGGGTTGTAGGTATGAAATATATTGGGGGAATTGGTCATGTAATCAGTAGCACCAGAATCTATAACCCATGAGTTAGCAAAAGACTTATCCGAGACGTTAAATCCAATAGAAATGGGAAAGTTACCTGAATGGGCCAATGAACAGGTACCTGAGGATTTGTCTAGTGTGCCAAGCAAATATTTCAATCTTTCAATGTCGTCTTGGCTGAATCCTTCTGGCACCGGGGAGTCTGCAACTGTTTGTTCAGTAGACAGATGTGCTTGTCCACTGGTCTTCTGCAGTCCTCCTTTGTAGCCCCGTTCTTTACTTGAAGTTGAAGGCTTGCCATGAAGTTTCCAACACTTCTCCCTGGTATGTCTAGTCTTCTGACAATAAGTACACCATAGATTGTCCCTATTGGTTTGATTTTGGACCTTTGATGATTCAGCGCGCGGAGTGTGTGTCTTCTGATCATTTTCCTGATTGATAGCCATAGCTAAGCCTTCCATCTTCTGAGGTGTGAGCATAATAAAGATCAAAACAGGAGTCGCGAAACAAGGAAATAAAACAAAGCAAGGGGGATCATACTTTGTTCATTAAGCACTCAACTTTAGGGGGAGTTACAACTCTTTTGGTGTATGTGGATGACATTACCATGTCCTGTGATTGGACGCTACTTCCTTGGATTACACAGTTTTCAACACTATCGACATTTTTATTTATTTTTATTTTTTTGACATTATCTAATAGAATGAAATAATTTAAAAAAAGAAAAAGAAAAAGAAAAAAAGGAGATATATCGAGTGACAAGGGAGAGAGAGAGAGAGCGATTGGGGGTGATTTGGTTTGAAGTAGCGACAACGTCATAGCATTAGTGATGTAGCAACGATCGACGAAGGAAACAATGGGAAGATCTACCAAAAGTAGCAACAATGATGACTCTGGGGGAGATGATCTTGGTTTGCATCAATGACCAACAGTGAGAGGACGACGAAGATGAAGAGTCTTGCGTTGAAGATGAAGCAGCGACAACAATCGAGAGCGAAGAGGTGACTCACGAAGATGGCGACTGATGAAGACGATGATGACTCCGCGATTTAGCAGAGATTCAACAAATAAGGAGAGTTGGCAGCGTTGGCGATGGTATCGAACATTGTTAATGGCAATGAAGGCCAATTAGGACAACTCCGACGATGAAGACTCAATATAACAATTCTGGCAATGAAGGCTGAAAAAAGAGATTCTTTTATTCCCAATTGCATGAGCCTAGAGCTTTGATACCATGTGGAAGATTGAAATAAATTAAACATAGTGTTTTCCTTGATGATTAACTTTGTCCAAAAACCCATATATACAATTGTTCTAGAACACAAAAGGAAATTTGCTTTACTACCACGTGTTGTAAAATAAAATAATATAGAAACACAGAGATGTAAAGTGGTTCGGCTCTATGGCCTACGTCCACGGGAGAAGAGAGGAGAATTCTTCTTATTCGTGATGATTCCTCAATGGAGGAACACCAAAATAAATAGACTTATAGAGTTGTTCACTGTATAATAACTTTTACAATTTCAGTATCTTTTAGATATGGCAACTCCTAAAAATAATTTTTCCTCTAAATGGCAATGCAATCCCCCAAATTTCTCTCTTCTCCGCAACACTCTTCCTCAAGCTGGTGAATAAAGGTTTACCATTCCCAGCTTGGACACATGCTTGGAATGCAGTATGGCTTAACCCTTTAGTGAGCACATCAGCAAGTTGATTATTGGTAGACACATATGGAGTACAGATCAACCCATCAAGTTTTTCTTTAATGAAGTGTCTATCAATCTCGATATGCTTGGTTCGATCATGTTGAACTGTGTTATGAGCAATGCTTATTGCAGACTTATTGTCACAATAGTCTCATAGGGCCATCCCAGTGTATCTTCAAATCTGTCAAAATTATCTGCAACCATAATAGCTCACAAACCCCTTGTGTCATTGCTCATAATTCTGCTTCAGCACTAGATCTAGCAACAACATTCTGCTTTTTACTTCGCCATGTCACCAAATTCCCACCAAGAAACTTACAGTATCCAGTAGTTGATCTTCTGTCAACTACTGAACCAACATAGTCTGCGTCCGTATATGTTTCAAGAACCACTCATGTGTGTCGTTTAAATAAGATGCCCTGCCATGGAGTCCCTTTAAGATACTGTAAGACACGGTTAACTGCTTGCAAATGAATAGCTTTAGGGTTGTGCACGAACTGATTGATTACACTCACTGCATATGCAATATCAGGTCTCGTGTGAGAGAGATAAATGAGTCTCTCTACTAGTCTTTGATACATATCTTTATTTACAGTAGGTGCTTCTTCAGCTTCTCCAAGCTTATGATTGGGATCAATAGGTGTGGTTACTGGTTTGCATGCTAACTTCCCTGCTTATTTAAGGAGATCTCTAACGTACTTTTGTTGAGAAATAAAGATCCCCTGTTTGGAATGTGCGACTTCAATTCCAAGAAAGTACTTCAACCGTCCTAGATCCTTGATCTCGAATTCTTTGGCCAGAGATTGTTTCGGGCTTTGTTTCTCATGCTCATCATCTCCAGTCATAATGATGTCATCTACATATACCAAGAGCGTTGTAACTCCCCCTGACGCTGAGTGCTTAATGAATAATGTATGATCTCCTTGACTCTGCTTATATCCCTTCTCTTTCATTACTTTGGCGAAGCGACCAAACCATGCTTTTGGAGATTGTTTAAGTTCGTACAAGGCCTTTTTTAGTTTGCACACTTTACTAGTGGTGAGACTGCTTTCGAATCCAGAAGGAACCTCCATATAGATCTCTTCTTCCAGTTCTCCATAAAGAAAGGCATTTTTCACATCAAAGTGTTGTAAATCTCAGTCGTAGTTGGCAGCTAAAGAGAGCAATACTCGAACCGTGTTCATCTTGGCAACCGGTGCAAATGTCTCCAAATAGTCCACACATATGTATGAGTGTACCCTTTCGCTACTACTCTTGCCTTGTATCTCTCTAGTGACCCATATGCTCTGTACTTAACAATATAATCCCATTTGCATCCCACGAGTTTCTTTCCGGCAGGTAAATCAACTAACTCTCATGTTGCATTTTTTGCTAGGGCCTCATTTTCACATTCATAGCCTGTTTCCAATCTTTATTAGATAAAGCCTCGGATACTGATGTAGCTGCAGACGACGACGGAGGAGAAGAAGAAGAAGAGGAGGAGGAAGGCGTTGACGGCGAGGTTCAACGGAAACAACAATAAGCAGTGTCAATGGCGATGAAGATCGCATTGATGGTGATGAAGAAGATAAGCAACAACAACAACAAGGGTTTGCAACGGCAACTACGACAACGATCTATGGGTCGACAAGAGCAACGACAATTGATTTGCGCGATCTTCGTAACGATGATGAAGCAAGGGTTTGAGCAATGCCTTGAGAGAATTGCGACAACAACGATCAGATGGATGTGCAGTGTGTTGCAAGATCTGAATGAGGAAGACACGGGGGCGAAGAAGACGCAAGTACAGGTGCGAAGAAGACGCAGGTACATGCACGAAGGGGTTTTGCGATCTATGAGCAGCGACACAGCAATTGACGGATCAAAGCGGTGGCCGTGATACAACAACAGTGATGGTGCAACAACGATAATGGTAGGGTTCCGGGGTTGCGACGGCAATACAACAGTGAGATCAGTCACACTAACCAGAGACGGCATACGAACCACCACCAGCAGATGAGGGCGAAGGGTGCAAACTAGTCGCACGAACCAGTGAGCAACGACGTCGTTGTGTAGCAACAATGGTGAGATGGTGTGCAACGGCGTCATCGGAAACAGTGGGTTCCGACGAGATGATGTATGCACGCTTGCGATGGAGGCAGCGGTCAATGAAGATGGGATTTCGCAGCAATGAACAATAGCAGCGGTGGAAAAAAAAATTGTGACAGTGAAGATGATGAAAGTCCACACAGCGACGACGATGAAGGCTCACCACAGAGATTCGGCGATGAAGGTCGGCACAAAAGATTTCGGCGATGAAAGCCGAAAAAATATTCCCAGTTGTACGAGCCTAATGCTTTCATACCATGTTGTAAAATAAAATAATAAAGAAACACAAAGATGTAACGCGGTTCGGCTCTATGGCCTACGTCCACGGGGGAAGAGAGGAAAATTCTTCTCATTCGTGATAATTCCTCAATGGAGAAACACCAAAATAAATAGACTTACAGAGTTGTTCACTATATAGTAACTGTTGAGATTTGTTTCTTGTACAAATTTATTTCCTGTACAGATTTATTTCCTTTAAGGAATATAGCAGTCACTAAAATTGTAATCCTTATCCTCTCGTTGATCTCTCACTGTTCATCGTCTTCAATCCCTGCAACTCATCCTTCGTCTTCTTTACATCTTTTTGACTCATCTTCTTCGTCTTTTTCTTCTACGACCCATGTCCTAGTAGTCGGAAAATAGCCACAGCTGATGGATCCTTAACCACAGTTGTTGGTATAGGTGATGTTCACATCAGCCCCACCCTTACACTCAAAAATAATGTTCATGTTCCTAAACTATTTACTAATCTTATCTCTATTCAAAAATTGACCCATGATCTGAGTTGTAATGTAACCTTCTTCCCTACTTACTGTGCATTTCAGGACCAGGGCTTGGGGACGATGATTGGACATGCTAAGGAACAGGACGGATTGTATTACCTTGAGACACCAGTACATCCTATCAAGAGTACTACTTCATTTCTTTCTGAGCACAAACTTACCAATAAAGAAAAATTATGGCTCCATCATCGCCGCCTTGGCCATCCTTCTTTTCGATCTCTTAAAATCATGTTTCTTTTTTTGTTTAAATCTCTAAATGTTGAAGATTTTCACTGTGAAGCGTGTGAACTTGCGAAACACAAACGTATATCTTTTCCACTGAGTAATGACAGAAGTTCCGATCCTTTTGATCTCATTCATAGTGATATATGGGGTCCCTCTCCAGTACCTAATGTTTCTGGAGCGCGATGGTTTGTATCTTTCATTGATGATTGTACTAGAGTCTCGTGGATATTCTTATTAAAACAAAAATCCGATGTGAGCTCTATTCTCCCTACTTTCCATAACATGATACACACCCAGTTTGGTGCTAAAATCAAGAGATTTCGATCTGACAATGATAAAGACTATTTTAATCAAACATTGACCAATTACTTCCAAACCGAGGGGATCCTTCATGAATCCTCCTGTGTTCACACTCCACAACAAAATGGAGTTGCTGAAAGAAAAAACGGTTACCTACTTGATACAACCCGAGCCTTTTTATTTCAGAATAATATGCCTAAGTCCTATTGGGGGGAAGTTGTCCTTACTGCAACACATCTTATTAACCGTCTACCATCCCGGACCCTTGATTTCAAAAGTCCTATGGAAAAGCTACGTCAATTTTATCCTAAGCTTAAAATCTCCAATAATCTTATACCTAAAATATTTGGGTGTGTTTCATTTGTCCATGTTCACCAACCCAACAAGGGAAAGTTGGACTCTAGAGCTCTTAAGTGTGTTTTTGTCGTATACTCTTCCACTCAAAAGGGATATAAATGCTATCATCCGCCATCAAAAAAATTCTTTGTCTCAGCCGATGTCACTTTCTATGTACCTGAGCCCTATTTTTCCGCTCCTCCTTTTCCGGGGGAGAATGTCATCATGGAAGATAAGGATCGGAACTCCCTTGATAACCCTTTTGATCTTTTTGACCCCTTTACCCTCCAACAAACCAAACCTGAATCTCCTACACCCCCTGTACCCAATGACGAACCTAAGGATTGAATGACTGGACAAGTGTACTCAAGGAATAAAGCCGCAGCTCCTGAACCTATGCAAGCTCAAGAATCTGAACCAATCTCTGAGAATGAGGTAACAAATCCTGAACCCTCCTTAGTTCCTGAAACTAACAATGATCTTTTAGCCTCTGAACCTGACAGTGACCTTCCCATTGCCATTAGAAAGGGAACAAGGGAATGCACTAAACATCCCTTGTATCCACTATCTCATGTTGTATCCTTTGAGAAGTTCTCACTAACCCATAAGAGTTTCCTTACCAGCCTGAATAATATCCAGAATCATACGTCATTATCCGAGGCTTTATTTAATACAAATTGGAAACAGGCTATAAATGTGGAAATGGAAGCCCTAGAGAAAAATACAACATGGGAGTTGGTAGACGTGCCTCCAGGAAAGAAACCTGTTGGATGCAAATGGGTTTATACAGTAAAATACAAAGCAGATGGGTCCATAGAGCGCTACAAGGCAAGATTGGTAGCCAAAGGATATACTCAGACATATGGGGTGGACTATCAAGAGACATTTGCTCCAGTTGCAAAAATGAATACTGTGAGACTTCTTTTGTCATTGGCAGCTAATTATGACTGGGATCTGCAACAATTTGATGTAAAAAATGCATTTTTACATGGGGATTTAGAGGAAGAAATCTATATGGAATTGCCTCCAGGATTTGGCACCACTGATAAAGTGTGCAAATTAAAAAGGCCCTGTATGGACTTAAACAATCCCCGAGGGCATGGTTTGGTCGGTTTGCCAAAGTAATGACAAGTATGGGATATAAACAAAGTCAAGGAAATCACACTCTGTTTATTAAGCACTAGACTTCAGGGGGAGTTACAGCTCTTTTAGTGTATGTTGATGACATCATCATGACAAAAAACAATGAGAACGAGAGACAAAATCTGAAGCGGTGTTTGACCGAGGAATTTGAGATCAAGGAACTAGGAAGATTGAAATACTTCCTAGGGATTGAAGTGGCACACTCTAAACAGGGAATCTTTATCTCTCAACAGAAGTACATTACAGACCTTCTTAAAGAAACAGGGAAGCTAGCATGCAAACCAATGAATACTCCTATTGATCTTAATCACAAGCTTGGAGAAGCTGAAGAAGCGTTGACTGTTAATAAAGAAATGTATCAAAGACTAGTGGGAAGACTCATCTATCTCACACAAGACCTGATATTGCATATGCAGTGAGTGTAATGAGTCAGTTCATGCACAATTTGCAAGCAGCTAACCGCGTTCTACAGTATCTTAAAGGGACTCCAGGATAGGGCATCTTATTTAAACGACACACAAGAATGGTTCTTGAAGCATATACTGATTCAGACTATGTTGGTTCAGTAGTTGACCTGATATTGTACGTTTCTTGATGGGAATTTGGTGACATGGCGAAGTAAAAAGCAGAATGTAGTGGCCAGATCTAGTGCTGAAGCAGAATTCCGAGCAATGGCACAAGGGGTTTGTGAGCTATTATGGTTGCAGATAATTTTGACAGATTTGAAGATACACTGGGATGGCCCTATGAGACTCTATTGTGACAATAAATCTGCAATTAGCATTTCCCATAACCCAGTTCAACATGATCGAGCCAAGCATATAGAGATTGATAGACACTTTAGAGAAGCTTGATAGTGGGTTGATCTGTACTCCATATGTGTCTATCAATAATCAACTCGCCGATATGCTCACTAAAGGGTTAAATCATACTGCATTTCAAGCAAATGTGTCCAAGCTGGGAATGGTAAACCTTTATTCACCAGCTTGAGGGGGTGTTGAGATTTGTTTCCTGTACAGATTTATTTCCTGTACAGATTTATTTCCTTTAAGGAATATAGCAGTTACTAAAATTGTAATTATAGCTGTAAGTACATAGCCCTGTATGTCTATAGATATGGAGTCCCTCCATTAAGACATTACAAAAGAATAAATATCCTTTCTCTTCTCCCGTGGATGTAGGCCATAAAGCCGAACCACGTTACATCTTGTGTCGTTCATTATTTTATTTTCTTAACAATAACTTTTATAATTTCAGTATCTTTTAGATATGGCAACTCCTAAAAATAATTTTTCCTTTAAATGGCAACGCAATCCCCCAGATTTCTCTCTTCTCCGCAACACCATGGATCCTTGTAATTAGGGAACTTTCTAATTCTAACCATGTAGACAAGCTTTCTAATATGTAACCTTTCTAATTACACGGATTTTGTTTCCCATAGTCCAATGAGGGAGTTTGCATTGTAAGACAATTCAACTTTCAATGAGCAATTAGCCACCCCAAAATTTTCACCTTAGAGGATACATGAGCTTTCCATATAAATTTTTATGGGAGAAAGGCTGGTCTACTTGGTTGGGTATTGAGTACATCAAAGAAAGACTTGGTAGTAAAGGTTTTGGAAGGATCATTAGTCCAAACTCCAAACAACTCTATCCATATTTTGTGAATGGTGGCAGGTCTATAACTACGCTAAAAGGGAGACTAAGTCATTGGTTTCTCGGTCTGACAAGTTTCTACCCAAATGTAGAAGTCAAATTCAGATCCCCTTCTTCATTTTGCCTAGTAGGACTCAAGAAGGAAGAGATTATAAAATTATGACATGAATTTTTTATTTTTATTTTTAAAGAGAGCAAAAGAATTTTATTACTCACAAAGAACAAAGAAACATAAAAGAATCTACATAACAGAATCAATCTTTACAACCTCTAGGAATCCTACATTCACATCTATTCTCTTCAAAAAGAGAAACTACTAAATCAGGACGTCTTGAAGGACTAAAAGTCTAAAAACAACTCCCCTGGAGCTAACATGATGAAGGCTAGCCAATCTGCAGGCTTGTTTGCCTCACATAAATAATGCTTCATCCTCCAAACACTAACAGTCTTCAACAATTCCGCAATCTGTGGCACCAATGGAAGGATACGCCAAGGTCAAGAAACAGTATTTGTAATGGCATGCACTAGTTTCGGACTGTCACTCTGAATCTCCAACCGAGCCACAAGAAGTCTAGAGACCAACTGCAACCCCTGCAAAACAGCTAATGCATCAGCTTCAAAGGTTGTATCCACATTCTTGGAACCATCAAAAGCAAGAACAGGGACACCTTCATGAGTTCTAATTACTCCTCCATACCCAGCTCTATCAATAGAATGAGACCCATCTGTTTTAAGGACCATCCAACCCCAAGGAGGGGCTTCCCAACCCACAGTCACACTGAGAAACTCGTTCCATCGATCTCTAACACCCCACTGACAACATAAAAACCTAGCCCAACTGCTACACATTTCTTCTTTTGCACCGCCTTCTCACCTCAGAAGGACCACATCTACAATTTCAGCAATGATGGAATTAACACTTTTTGCAACACCCTGGAATCTCCTCTTATTCCTCTCAACCCAGATATGATAAATAGTAGCACTAAAAGCCATCTTAATTAAAGAATCGAGAGCAGACAGACTTCTAAAATGAAGCAGGAGCCACCTAGCCTCTCTTTCCCAACTAGTGCCATTCCTGTGCTTAGGAGAACACTTTCTCAACAGCCCTTGCCATATTAAATTCGTTATAGGACACTGAAAAAATAAATGCTCTCTTGATTCATTATCTGCGGCACAAAAACACCACCTCAAATCCACCATAATCTTGAATTTCCTCAACCCGTCTACTGTTGGTAATCTACCCAAAACCAATTTCCATAGCAACTGCGCCTAGGAATACAACCAGGTAACCAAACAATTTCGGCCCAAGCAAAAACCTGCCCTCTTACTCTAATGGACTCCCAGGCTGAATCCATTGAAAATTCACCTCTAGGGGAAGCAAGCCATACCACTCTGTCATCATAATAATCAGGTAGATGAGGCAAGGGGCTTACCTGATCTCTCAGAGTCCCCCAGATAGCTAAACTCCTATCAAAAGTCTTCAAGGATGCAACTACATCCTCTCTATTCAAAGAGGAACCCCTTCTAATATTCTCCCCACGAATATTGACTAGGACTCGTTCAGGGATCTAGCCAGGTTCTAGTACCCTTTCCATTACCAATATAATGCCTATCCATATCAGCCGCCTTGTCCTTCATCTTCAAAACTCTCCTCCAAGCCCAAGAACGGTCCATAGAAGGAATGACAGTCCAAAGAGAATTTGCCTTGAGATAGACCTTGTAAACCCACCTCACCCAAGGACTACTTCTCTTAGAAACCACCTACCAAACCAACTTCAGCACTGCAGTAGCATTAACTTCATTCTTCCCAATCCAAGGACCCCCTTCTTTTTTGGTTGACACACCTTTTTCCAACTAACCACAGGCAGCCTTTTGTGATTTAAAAAACTGGCCATCAGTTTTTCAATCTCCTTTTACACCCTAGCAGGAATAGCACAAAGCAACTAGACCAGAAAACACAATAAAATTGCAAGACATGTTTAATCAAGATTAACCTTCCAGCTTGGGAGAGAGCAGCAGCTTTCCAGCTTCTCAAGGACTGACGAATCCTCTCCATCATAATGGAACACTCTCCAATAGACAGTTTCCTTGACATTAAAGGCAACCCCAAGTATCTGATAGGAAAAACTTCACCCCCCAAACCACTCCACTCAGAACAAGCATCCTGATTCTGGCACCCCCCCCAGTCAAAATAATCTTGAACTTCTGACTACTAACTGTCACCCCTGTAATAGCAGAAAAATCTGGGGCACTTCTCTTGAATTCCTTAAAGGGCTCTCCGTAGGAGATCAGTAAAGATCAGCAAATCATTTGCAAATATCAAATGAGAAACCCCCGCTTTCCTGCAAACCTTTGGAATGGTAACTTTACCAGCCTCAACTGCATGCCTCATTAATGAAGAGAAAACCTCCAGAAATAGAGTGAACAACAAAAATGACATTGGATCCCCTTGCCTCAAGCCTTTCTTCCCCTTGAAAAACCAGTAGGAGAGCCATTCACCAAAATAGAATATGTAGTAGTACTAACACATTTCTCCGCCCATTTTATAAACTTTTCAGGGAACCCCATACCCTTATTATCCTCAGTAAACCAATGCAATTGACCAAGTCATAAGCCTTTTTAATATCAATTTACAGGACTGCTGCTGCACTTGCCGTCCTCCTATTCCACCCCCTGACAAGTTCATGAGCCATCAATATATTGTTCTGAATGAACCTCCCCTTGATAAAAGCTGATTTCACCTCATCTATTATCTCAGCATAGGCTCTACTAAGACGTTTAGCAATCACCTTCAAAATAAATTTATACACTATTACAAAGGGAAATGGGTCTATATTGTTCCACCTTACTGGCCCAGCTGATTTTGGAATGAGAACAATTAAAGTACCATTTATCTCTTTCAACAATGGGCCAATTTTGAAAAAATTGATGACAGCTGCCATAACATCATCTTTAACCAATTCCCAAGATATGTCAAAAAAATTCACATTGTACCCATCAGGTCCTGGAGTTTCATCTCTACAAACCTCTCTAATAGCACCCGCAACTTCCTGTTCAGTCACTTCAGTTCGCTGCAGGTCCACCATCTCCTTACTTAATTTAGGGAGAGATCCAGGCAGCATATTTTCAGACCCTTGAGTTTCAGCGCCAAGTCCCTTATGGGAGTTTTAATCTCTTCTAGGGTACATCCAGCAACTCTTTCTTTTTGATGGATTTCCTCATTCTCATACCCATTGGTCATCAAATTCTGAATCTCATCCAGCTCTTCTCTAGCCTCTTGGACCCTATGCTCAGCACACCCATATTTCTCAGGTTCTTGACAAGTTCGAATTGAGGGTTTCCTTTCATCTCAACTTTCCAATTTTCACCAACAACTTTCAACGGCTCTACCCCCAGCCTAAAGGTGGTCGAATTTCAACTACTTTGGTTGGTTTTCATCCCTCATCCCCTTTTTTCTATTTTTCTTTCTTTTCGCCTATTTACCTCTCGTCTTTCTCCTCTTTTTGTTGTTAGTTTCTTCCTCATCTCTTCTTCACTCTCTTTTCATTTCTTCCTTCTTTGAAGAGTTTGTGGGTTTGCATATAAAGCTTTTGAGGTCTTGGGGGTGTCTTTGTAATTATTTTATCGAGTGACACATGTCCTATCTTGCGTCACTTTTCAAGCCATTCATGAGCTGATTTTGTGGTCCAATGAGAGCGTGCCATATGGAAGAGGCCATGCATGGGACACTTGATGTGATGTGAAGGGGATTTTCTCACATGATTCAACATCTTTCATTCTTTTGTACGTTGAGGATTCGTTTGATGTCGGATTTGAGCATGGTCAATTGCACTGGACTCGAAAGAAGAGCTCCTTAGAGAGGGTGGTACTAAAGTATCATATTAAACAAAAATAAAAATAAAATAAATCATTCTAAGCAAGAACAATCTGCGTAAAAAGTTTTGTGCTTGCTTCTGACATTTTGACTGGACCTTTCAGGTCATCATGTTTATGACCTTATTGACCCTGTAACACTAGTACTTAACAGAACCTGATCCCACCAGAGTGGTCAATTGGGTTTTTCAAGATGGCAGATTTAAAGCATGCCCCTACTTGGATGCTTCCTCATTTTTTAGGTTTTACCACGCACAAACTCTTCTATGTTATGTGGTGAATGTTTACATTTAATTATGAAGTTTTTCTTCATTTTTCTAAGTAATTCAATCAAATTAGAAATCCCGACACGTCTATGTGTAAGATATCACGTTTTCCCTAGTTTAGTGAACACTCAAAAACACAAGCTCACATAATACTATTATATATGATGCTATAGTGAATATTGTCTCTGTTTGTAGAGCATTGATGCGTTTTCACTCAATGAAGATGGAGGAAATAAATAAGATTATACGGGAGCTGTGGCAGCAAACGTACAGAGGACAAGACATAGATTATATAAGTATTCATTCTGCTTCAGAGGGTGCTGGAACTCGATCATATAGTTACAGGGTTGGCTGCAAGCTGTTTGCATGAATATTGGTTTTTTGTTTTCTTTACTAGAATCTGTTGTTTCACACCTACTATAAACTTCACAGGTTCTCATGCAGACGGGTGATGCAGAGCTTGAGATGCGAGGAAGGTGTAGTGCTGGTCAGAAGGTAAATGAGCATCAACCTGAAGTTTTAGGCCTTAAGATATGAGAGAATTCTGATGATCAAGCTTTAAATTTCAATGTTATGCGAAAGCAAAAAAATATGATCCTAGTTAGTTGAATGGGAGGCCAGGCCATTGAACTAAAGAACACAGCTTCCATAAAAATGTGAGTTTTATGTTTTATCCATGTTTTTAAAAAATGGCGGTAGGTAATTACTTCTGCAAAAGGAAATACCAAGGGAAATAAAAACTAAGTGTAGGCCTGATGCGGGTATGAATAAATTGGAATGAACAGAAAAACATGCATTCCCTTTGGAGAGTATAAGTTCAATCTATAGGTATGAACCAACTTCAGAGAAAAAGACATTTTTTTTAAATGTAATTTATGGTAATACTGGTAATTTATATGACGTTATAAATTGAGGTAGTAAGCATTAAATTATGATCAATAATTATATTAAAAACTAAACGTTTTTTCAGCTATTTTTGTCTGGCTTTTTGAAAGTCTCCAAATTTATATTTAGAATTTATCCCTGAAGATGACGCATTTTCATCAATTTTGTCTCTGGTAAGCAAGCAATTATTGTGTTTCTTTTTATGTGAATATGCTGCTATGCAGGAGACTGCAGAAGATACTGATTTAGGTGCTAATGTCTTGTTAAATTTACCATAACCTTGAGTATATATATTTGACCTAGCAGGGATGATCTGGTACTGACTGTCTTAATCTCTTATTAGGTCCTTGCTTCTCTCATTATACGGTTAGCATTAGCTGAAACCTTTTGCCTGAACTGTGGAATACTAGCCCTAGACGAACCAACTACAAACTTAGATGGCCCTAATGCTGAGAGTCTTGCTGCAGCTCTTCTAAGGTAATAAGCACTTTACTCACTTTAACTCACCTGGTAATTGCACAGTTGTAGGAATCATTTAGAATTCATTTCTACATATAACTTCCCTTTTTCAGAATAATGGAGGACAGGAAAGGTCAGGAGAATTTTCAACTATTAGTGATCACCCATGATGAGCGCTTTGCTCAACTAATCGGTCAACGCCAACATGCAGAGAGATACTATAGAGTGACTAAGGATGAAAAGTAAGTGTTTCAAATAAATATAGTTCCTTTTCATTCTTAAATTCTCTCTTTAATCAAACTTTTTCACTTTACCTCTTAAGAGTTATTTTCACTGAAACTGTTCTTGGTTTCTATTGCTATCTCAGCCAGCATAGCATAATTGAGTCACAGGAGATTTTTGATTGACCATTTACAAGACCATGTCTTGCTACTGGATTTTGGACAGTCCTTATTGTGGCATTTGAATGGAGCATCAGATTGCTTCAGATTCACCATTGATTGGTAAGGCGTATTTCATTTATTCTAATGTAACAATATGTACAGTTAATTCAGACCATAACGTGTGAAAATGTTATCCTGTTTGATGCTTACGGTTAATCACTTAATCAGAACCAAGAAAATGGAAAATGCAAAACTAGGGATTGTGGTTTTACTTGCAGATGTAAGTTCCATACCACCTAAAAATGGTTCCCAGTACCTTTTTCAGGAAGTTTTGTTACTGACAGGGGTTATATACTTGGCCTTGTCTCTTACAAGCAATGTTTATGTATATTTTATTTAATATTATTACACTGCCAAACTTGTCCTACGCTTGCAATGTAAATCACAAATGCAGTTGTTTAACTTGCTGGAGTTTTGTTTCTGTAATCTTTTTGGGTAGTGTTGAGGTTATAGAAGATTAAACTGTCACCATTTTTTTGTTTTGGGATGGTGGGAGGCCAACAACAAATAAATTGCCCAAACTGAGAAAATACTATAATGTGGTATTAAACACAAACATCTATGATAAAGACAAATGATTTAGGGGGCGTATTGATTCTCTTTGCTAGCAAAGTTTGGACCATATTCCTTGTAATTCAATCACTTAGTTCTCGATCCGAAAACTAGAATACAATCCAAAACTCGGGAAATGACATTTTATCGTTGCCTAAAACATGTTTTCTGAGTAAAATTTCGGAAAACTGTTTTTGAATTTGACAAACCGAACACGTTTTTATATTTTCAAAATTTTGAATACAGAAAATTGTAATTGTATTTGAATAACAAATTAATCACAACCTTAACCTCGTAAGCTTGTTCCTTTTTATGGCAGTTCACAATTTTACATCTCGTAGGATTTCAAATGTGGCTACGTCCATAAACTTGTTGCAGCTCTACATGGTTGGCCTGCTCATGGCACAAGGCTCAAGCTTGATAATTTAGTGGACATGACCTAGCTAGTCCAGCCAAGCTACCATGGTTGTGCATGAAAGCGATGCTTCCTCCCATTTGGGACCTACGTCGTGCGGACTCGTGCCACTGTGCCACATCACTTCGTATTTCTTAATCTTCTTGGTGCCCCATGATTCGAATGTGCGACCCCGTGAAATTAATGACTTGCCCGAACCACCTTGCCAAGGTGCCATTGCCTAACCATAGGTTGTTACCTAGAAACATCCTTGGAAAGGTTATCCCTATCTTTGCTAGTAAGTTTGGTGTCCACAACCAACCACAAGCTGCTATAATAGTAAAGGCATCTCTCTCACTTCCTAGAGGTTGGGGATCATATCATCTCAAAATGAAGAAACAGCTTATACCATGACATAGGTTTGGTTTCCCTTGTTTTCATACTTAGAGATGGCTACTGAGGACTTGAGGTCTGGTTTGCCTTTGACCCTTCAAGTGTTAGTAAGCAAATAAAAAAAAGAAAAAAGATGCTTGCTATTAGTTGCTAGTTAGGAAAGCTATGGGTTGGGTGGGACTGGTACACTATCTGCACCCTCTTTCTTTTTTGTGGTCCAAGTGCACCCACCTTCTTTGCAAGAATTGTAATTTAAAAAAATAAAATAAAATGTTTAAAATTATCTCTTGATTACTTTTTCTCAACCATTTAAACTAAAATTATCTACATTATTTATAATAAATCTACTTCAACTTGAATCACTATATCGCGCTTTTTGCCAAGCTTTCAAAATTAACCCTTAAAATTTATAATTATCATTTAGTTTAAAAATTACTTATAGAGTTAATAAGATAATTTAAAAAACTTTTTACGTCTCTCTACATTTCTTATTCTCAAGGCCACTTCACATGTAATTTCTCTTCTCTACCCTTTTAAATTTTAATATTTTATTATTTTTAAAAATTGTTTAAGCATTACAAAAAAGACTGTTAAATGTGTTACGGAAGAAGTATGACACATTAGTAAGTAATAATAATGATAAAAAAAGATGAAGATCTAAATTAAATTAGCATTAACAATTGCTATTTCAACATTTTGTGAATTATTGATAACTAAAATTTGATCGCCGACCTCAAAAAAAAAAAATTGCACACTGACGGTTTTTAAGGCGTTTGTGGTCGTGCTCACAGAAATTCTGATACCCATCGATTTCAAAAAAATATAAAATAAAAAAATAAGTAAAATTTGCACAAGTACATTCTAGAAAGGTCCCCAAGTATTATGAATCTTTGACATGTTGTGAATAGATTTTTTATATTGATAACTTGTTTTTAAGATTTGTACGGTTGATATTGTAATAATATGTTCACGTTTTAAAATTCCATGTGGAGTGCCACATAGGGATTGGGGTTTGCACAATTCAATTTGGAGTCAAATCAAAAGTAATAAATTCATAAAGAGCTCTTATAAAATCAAATTGATTTATACAATGAAACCAAAGCTGATAAAATTGATATTGTTCAGTTTTAATAAATGATTTTTGATTTTTTGTATAATGAGATTTTGGATTGATTTGATTTCGTTCATATTGAACCCTAACATCAATAAATAAATAAATAAATAAATATACTTAAGATTATATTGATAGACTTATTAATTAATACTTGAATTTTGGATAAATGCTAATGTGAACCAATGATACAATTTTACACTTTTTTAAAAAATTCTTTTTCAATTTGGTAAAATTTAAATTTGTTAGATTTTTTTTTGTTCTTGCCATAAAGAAATTTTTAGATTGCAAATTGAATCATCCATAACCTATTAATTTACATACTGTTCAAACTAAAAATTAATCTATAGACTCTAAACCAAATCAAATTGATGAGACTAATTTAAATCAAAATTCTAATTTCGCCAATTTATGCACAACCCTTAGTATTTAAAAAATAAAGTTATGATCTTTTTATGATATAAATATAACATATTAGTAAAAATTGAAAAAATAGAGATAGAGGGATCCATGATCTTATGGAGAGAAATTATGGAGTGAAATACTATTCAAATCTAAAAGACCTAGTCAATCATAAAATATATTATACTATTCAACCGTAATACCTTAGTTTTACACACACACAAAAAAAGTTAAACTTCAGACAGATCAATATGTTGAGAAAAGTCATAAGTCGGCTACATGAATTTGTTTCTTTTACTTCAATCTATAAGGCTAAGTCGACATTCAATTTTTTTTTTTTTTTTAGAGAAAATACAAATATACAATATTTGCCCTCCGTAAGGTATCAGGCTCAGTTCTTAAACCTACTAATCTTCATACTAATAGAGTGAGACTACAATGACTACCCAGCGACACGAATTAGACCATGTCAAGTTTGAAATTTTTTTTCTTCAACCGAGGTAGTACTCCACGTTAACGTAACTTTTATGAACCTTGTTCAGGAGCCCGCCGTGACACTTGATTTTAAAAAATTACTGTTCTTCCTCAACTTGAACTCACAACCCATACAATGCTCGTGGAGCTAGAGACCAATTGCACCAACACCTCATTGGCGACATTCAAATTACAATATGTTAAATCTTTCTTAATTATCTTTATCTGTATTTATTTTAGGCCTTTGTTTAACTTTATTGTTACCATGTAGTGTTAATAAGTAACTCTTTTTTAATTATTGCATCTAAAGGCTTATGTTATATGTCCAAACTACTTTAATCACTTCTTTCTCATTTTACCTCTAATTGAGGCTACTCTTATTATTTTTCCAATATGTTCATTTTTAATTTTATCTTTTAAAGTTTTTTCACGTATCTATCTTAATATTTGTATTTTTTTTATACTTAGTTTGTTAACATGTTATTTTTTAATTGCCTAACATTTTGTTCCGTATAACATAGCTGGTCTAATAGAAACTCTATAAATTTTTCTTTTAACTTCCGTAGGATACGCAAATTATATTATTCTCTAGAAGCACCTTTCCAATTAACCCATTTTGCTTTAACTATATAATTTAGATCCTCATTTATTTATTTTCTTTCTTTTAGTTTCTCCACTGAGTGGCACCCAGGTGGTGTTCTCTTCCGTTTTACGACGAAACTAATCCACTTAGATTTGACTAGAGTTAGATCACAAAGGTACAAAGATCATTCAGTAAAAGGTAGTTCCATACACGAGGATTTTGAACTCACAATCTCGCTTAAAAGAAACGAATGTCAAGCCATCCGATTCAATTAAATGTTGGTTCACTTATTTTTCTTCATCCATATAGAATAGATCCCAAAATATATCATATTATTACATAAATAAATTATATTCAATTTGTACATTATGTAGTTTTTCTTTTTCTTTTTTTAAATAATTTTTAGATATATACATCAAAAAAAAAAATCTTAATATATATTTGAAATTGGCAAGATGGGGAACACCAATCATTCCAATTTCCAGCTTCTCCGAGCCTGATAGAGGCTGATACACCTCATGAAGGGTACCATACGTCATTTTAATTTGGCAGTAACGTAATATAAAAGAAAGTCCAGGCGCTTTTAGTAATTTTAAAGGTCCAGTGGGACCCCCACGGCGAGGACCAGACCATCTCCGCTCTCTTTCTGCTCTTCCACTCCATCGATCAAATTTAAAATAATAATAATAAATAATTTATTCCTTCTTTTGGTTCCTTCTTCTTCTTCTTCTTCTTCTTCGGAATTCGCTCTAATGGCGACAATGAATATCTGATTCTCTCCATTTCGTTGTAACAATCGCTCAAAGAATTGTCTCTGCATTTCCGATCTCTTTTCTGTTCTCTGTTCACTTTATTATTATTAATGTTCGTTACGACCGATGTGTGAGTTTCCTCTCTCTCTCTCTCTCTCTCTCTCTCTCTCTCTCTCTCTCTCTCTCGAGATTTCATAGGTTTATCGATTTGTTCTATTCGATTTATGAAAGTCTCGTGGAGAATCGCATGAAGTTCAATTCATCTTTTTTTTTTTCTTTGATTGGGGATTTGTTTTTATTTTTCGATTTTTCGATTTTGGTTTAATTGTTTCTTGATTTGAGATGCTTCATTGCTGAATAAAAACTTAAGGTGTTTGCGGATTTTGTTGTGGTTGAGGGATTTGGTGGATTGTGTTGTGAGTGAAGTCGGCATTGATGGATGGTTAATCGCGTTTTTGTTTTCTGAAATGATCATCTGATTAACTTCTGAGATAATATGCGTTAATACAATCTTTATATATATACCTGGAGATGAGTTGCTACAGATTTGGGAAATTAGTTTCTAGGTAATGATTTGCTTGCTAGAATCCTCGACGAACCTTTGGGAGGGAGAGATTTGCAACTATCGTATTCAGCTTCTTATCATAAAATGTTGATTTAAAAGCCGAAGCAAGCTCTATTAGATCGTCCTTGGATTGGCACTATAGTCCCCCTTAGAGGTTTCTTTTTATGCTTTTCAATTATGATGTTACCTTCACATGAAACAAAACAGTCAATAATGGATGGTGACGGAAATATTATGCTTTTTGGGACATAACTGTTGTAAAAGGCTATACCCGTTGCCCGTTGATGCTGCCGCTCTTTGTTACATTACATTATTAAACCACAGTTGGAGATCAAGAATTGGAGAATGCATGTTTATTGACTTTCCTGAGTTATGTGAAGGTGTTGATGGTTTTCACCTGGGCATATTCTTATGCTGCCAGCCGACGCCAGCCAGTAACCATATTTTTGGTTCAGCTGTGCAAGGAGTTAGTAGCGGCTATAACTAATTCTGTCTTTATAACTGTAAGAACCCTTGGGTTCCTGGAAAAATGTCATAGTTGTTTGACTTGTTTCTAAAAAGAAATAATAAATTAGCTAGGTTGATGTCCTATTAACAGATTTCGAAACATTATTTACTTGTCTGTGTTGTATACATCCTGACAAAATGTTATTCCTAGTGGCATTTAGGCATTCCTTTCTTTGCTTCAACACTGCAATCTTATGTTTTTGCTGAATAGAATCATAGAGAGCATTAAGTTTTCTTGGTCCTTAATTTTTTATTCTTAGACTTGCAAGATAGTCCTTGATTGGTTGATTCTGTAATTGTTCCTATTTTATGAAAATTTGCTTCAATTATCTTCTTCCATTTCGCATTGTGATGCATAGTTTCTACATTATTTTTGTTGCTTTTCACATTGATTTTCTCAGGCCGTATGAATATTATTCATTTGCTATCCTTCTTTACAGCTCAATTTCCCCAGTTTTTGACAACTGGGGTTTTGCAATAAATGGAGCAGAAGTGCAATAATTCATGGGTGTTTCTTCTCTTCAAGTTGAACATTTCTTCTACTAGTGTTTTGCTGGACCTGTTGCAGATTCTACTGGTATTTTATAGATGACAACAGTTAATTGCAGCTTTTAGAGGCTGCATTAAGCATGTCGATCATCTTCTGGGTGATGCTTAATCACTCATACCACGAAAAGTGGACTTTTCACAATTACTTATATTTGGTATTAGACTATCTCTGTAACATCTTCTTACGAGCTATTGAGAAGCACTGCTTTGTCAGTGAAAAGGCTTGCCCCTTACTCTTGTCAGTGATCCTTTGAGACATCGCTAATCTTATTACTTGTTGTAATTCAAATAATGGAGAGGTAAGGGATATACTAGTTGAAGTTGCTCAATATCTCATTTTTCTGTCCAACTCTAAATCTGCTTTGGCTTTTTTTATTTTGCTTACTGTGTTGTGTTTCAGGTATAAAATCATGGAAGAGCTTGGAGATGGTACTTGTGGAAGTGTATACAAGGCACTTAATGTAGATACAAATGATTTTGTAAGTAATATACTTTCTATATGGAAGATTCATCAAGGTTAAATATGGTTCTGCAGGAATATAATGAAATCGTGTCTTCTTTGTGATGGTACTTGTGGAAGTGTATACAAGGCACTTAATGTAGATACAAATGATTTTGTAAGTAATATACTTTCTATATGGAGGATTCATCAAGGTTAAATATGGTTCTGCAGGAATATAATGAAATCGTGTCTTCTTTGTAATGGTTTTGAACTTTTGAGTATAGGACCTCTTGGTCATATCTTATTCTTGGATTTTATGCTAAACTCCTTAGTGGACTTGGAATCCTCGCACCTAAGCAGTGGAACAAAATATTAATTGATAATGAAACATGTTAATAAATTAAGTGTAGTGAACATGTAACTGTTAATTGTTAAGATGGATGTGTGATACTATTAAAATATATAATTAGTAGTAAATGTGTTTGGGAGATAGCAAGAGTAGAATCCATGCATATAGCAAGCTTACCACCTCAGTTACTTCTAACGAATGTTTAAACCTACTTCTAGTTCGATATTTTATTAGACAGGATTTCTAGTGTGTTTTTTTTGGTTATCATAAAACTTTGTTCCTTAAAATTGTTTCTGGGGCCCATTTTATGCTTTTCATCTTTTCAAATGGTTGCTGTCTCACTTTGAGTGGTACTGGTACTGTTATATTACCATGCAATGCACTTCTGCTTTTCTATCCCCTGTTCTGTAATTTTCTGATAAAGCACTTATGTTTTGTACAAAAAAATATTTTGTTAACTATGGCAGAAATTTGTGTTGGTGTATATATTGAAGCTCGACTTAGCCTTTGATGGAATGGATTGGAGGAAGTAGATTCATGTAGCCAACCCCATGTAGTTGGGAAAAGGCTTAGTTGAGTTGAGTATATGTTGAAACATTTTCTTTTGTTGTAAACATTAACAGGTTGCAGTGAAGAAAATGAAGAGAAAGTTTTATTCTTGGGAGGAGTGTATGAATTTACGTGAAGTTAAGGTTTGTGATTGTTTAATTCTGTTGATCAAACATGCTGCCTTTTTGTTTGTTTTCTATGTTAATGCAGTGTAACTGCTAACAGATAGAGGATACTGCTAATTTTTAAATTCTAGGAATTAATTTAAAATTACTTTTCTCTTGCAGTCTCTTTGTAAATTGAGTCATCCTAACATTGTTAAGTTGGAGGAGATTGTTCGGGAGAACCACGAGCTCTTCTTTATATTTGAATACATGGTGAGGCCTTGAGCTGTCATGTTGAATATGAAAGTAACTTGGATATAATGATGATGATTTTTGTTTTTCACTTGGTAAGCTTGCATTTGATGTAATTATAACATTTTCCTGGAGGTTTATCTTTCTCATTTTGGTTTCTCTTTTGAGGCTCTATTGATTATGTTTGCTCTATTGATCAAACTTACTGTACTAATTTACTCTATTGATTATGTTTCAATTCTGCTCTAGGTACCAAGTCTAGATTGTTACTAAAATATTTCCTTAGTCTGCATTTTGTTGCAAGGTCATTCACGAAGTAGCAATGCTTTAATTATTGGGCAGCTGAGTTATTGGAAGCAATGAACATTGGGGAATTGTTTAAAGTGTTTAGCGGGTGGGTCTGAACACGCTAAAAGATTTTTCATTTATCATACTGCAATCAATAATTGGTAAAAGAATTTGATGACAATTGATAGTGTTCATATCCTGATACAGGTTGAAACGCACCCAAAGAATTAGTGTTAGGTGATTAAAGTGGACTGCTTATGGAATTTTATGTGATCAAATTTGTAGTTAATAAAACTAGGTGGATGTGTGAGCATGACTGTTATATTAATTATTTGTAGTTCTTAACATGGCTGTTGAACAATGTGGATGGGTTTTATATAGCAAAAATTGATCTTAATGAAAACAAGTTATAAGACTTAACACATAAGTGGAAATGAGTATGTTCCTGAAAATTTAGACAATAACTCTTGGTGGGAAACTTAAAATTGAATGTCCAAGGAGATAGTCTTGGCTTCTCAAAATAGAATTAACAGCAGCCATCGTTTGGGTCCCTTTGTGCAAGTTGAAAGATCCAAAATAGCTAAATGAATAGTTGCATGGAGAATGATGTGCGGCTGCAATAATATATTTATGAAATTTAGGCAGGCTTAGATGCTTCAGGTGTTTATGAAGGTGACTAATAGCAGTGCCAGGTAGGGAGCCTGTAATGTGAATTGTTCTTACAAAATGGATGGAGTTGGAAAGAAATGATACATGGATTAGCTGAGAATGTGAAGATGGGTTTAATGGCAAAAGGGGATTCTTGTAATTGCTCCTTTGGGTGGGATAAGGGTATAATGAAGTTGATGATCTCTATTATTCTACAAAACAACTGCCTAGATTTACGGTGTGATTTTCAAATTAGTCTTCTGCAATGATGCTCTCGTATGGCATTCTCAATTATTTTAGTTAGATTTCTGTCCATTTGGTCGGGAGGTGGGGTGGATTGGTTTTCTTCTTTCTGCAAGTTTATTAGTTAGAAGCATTGTACGAATTTTTGCCTCACTTTGATGTTGAATGATTATTGAGTAGTGAGAACTTCTACTCTTTAAAAGTTAACCTAGTCAATTTGAAACCCTGTTTGTCTGAAAAGTATGTGATTCTTATTGCATCTAAAATTGCATATATCCAGGAATTTAATTTATACCAGATCATAAGAGGCAGACAAAGCCCCTTCTCTGAGGTGGAGATACAGAGTCTTATGTGTCAGGTTTTGCAAGGACTTGCATATATGCATAGAAATGGATATTTTCATCGGGATCTGAAGCCTGGTATGCTAAAATGTTATTGTTATTGATTGTTTGGTTAACTTTTATTTCTTTGCCTTCACAAGGAGTTCATAATGGATTTGTGATGCTTTTTTGTACCTTAAAGAGAATTTGCTGGTGACAAATGCATTTGTAAAGATTGCTGATTTTGGATTGGCTAGAGAAATAGCATCAATGCCTCCATATACTGACTATGTTTCTACACGCTGGTGAGTCGCCTTCAGCTGCATGCATCTTCCTTATTTGCTGAAATATGCTTTGATTGTACCTAAACTAATTTCAAGTTCCTAGTGTCATCTGCCACATGACAATAATTTGTATGCAAGGTACCGAGCACCAGAAGTATTGTTGCAATCACCATTGTACACGCCTGCAATTGGTATGCTTATCATCCTAATAAGCTATCATCACGAGTTCCTTTGTACCATACAAAGTTTTTAATTTATTTCTGTTCTCATCTGGAGCACACGTATGTGATAATGTGCATAATTTTGCTTTAAACTACAGTATGAAACATATTTCATCTCCTTGCAATTAATTGGTAATGGAGTTCCTAGCTTGTTAATGCATCTTTTGGTTGAGTAGATTGAATATTGCCCCTAGTTATCAACTGGAATTTTTGAGAAATACATGGATTATAATCTTCTTCATCTCTATCTTGGTGAGCTCGATGCCAAGATGATATTTAGAAACTTGCAAAAAACATTTATGAAATCAAAGTTGTGTTTAGAAGTATTGGCGCGATTCCTGTTATGGTGATATAATTATTATTTTTTATTTTTTATATTTTGACAAGAAACAGTTATGGTGATATAATTATAAATCTAGCTGTGCATACATTAGAGGCCCTTACAAACCTGATTTGTTCTAAGATGGCACCCTTTGTAGTTTGTACATTTATTTCCTTATTTGGTAACTTATAAAACTTAAAGAGTGTTCTTTCTTAATTGTGTTGTGGTCATCTAAAGAAGGATTTCTTAATATTTCTTAAATTACCATAAAATTTTGCTATTTCCAATTTGTATCAAAATTTTCCATTTTCTCAAGAAGCAGAAATATGCTCTTATGTTAAAGTTAATATGTAATTTTACATATTCTCGTATAGATTTACATTATAGGGGAGTGTATATCCCCTTTCACCTAAGACACCATTTTTGTAAGGCAAATTAGTACAGGGTGGATCAAAGGAATCGTGTCCTCTCAACCCATGAGATTGATCTGTTGCTGGTGTGAATTGGCGTTGAGATGGTGCCACAACATAAGATTAAATAAAAAAACGATTTTGAAAGCTAGTCAAATATGACCCTCCATAGATTTGTCTAATTTAGTAGATTATGTCTTATCCACGTACCTTTAGTAATTTCTTTTAATAATTCATTAAAAAAAGCAGAACATGTTGATTGTATCAAGACTTGTAGAGTTGTTGACACTAATGCTTATAGTTTGTTCATTTCTTTTGATCCCAAGAATCACAAGTGCCTAGCTCAATAGAAGGACCTAGGCCAATCGTAGGGTTGGAAACAATTTAGGGCACAAGTCATGTTAACAAAAAGAGAAATTTCTCGAGGACCTCTCAAAGGAGCCACAAAGAATGATCCCACTACTCATGAAGCATGTAACATTAAATAGTCACGATCCTTTATCACATGTAATGAGATTGAGGGCATCTCACTATAATTGCTAATTAGTACACAATTAGAATCAACAAGCTTGCTAACTAATCTAGTTTTGCGATTTGTAACAAGATGTATGATTGAAGAATGCGATATGCTATCCTTTATGGTCTACCATGTTATTCATTATCACTGCCTCTAGAAAACTTCCCATAGTAATCAAAGTAATGGATTTTCAAGCTTCCTTTGTGGATATAGGTGCTTACAGGTTGTTTTAGAATCAAAACCTAAGGGACCCACAAATTTCTGGTGAGGACAGTAACCAGTTGAAATTGATGAAATGCTAAAAACCTAAGTTAAAACCAACTAATCCATGATCAAGTTGAGTGGGAGGCTTGGAGCACCTCTATTTGATGTTGTTTATACTTGTTGAATTAATTTTTTTTAGTTCAACCCAATGGATAAGAAAGTAAATTTTAAAAAATCAAAATGGGAGGACTTGATGGAAAGGTGGGCCTTGGCATAATAGTTGAGATTGCTCCATTATGACCTAGATGTCATGGGTACGAATCTGGCAACAACCTCTCTAATGTGGATAAAAGGTTGTGTACATCGTCCTCTCTAGATCTCTGAATGGCAAGAGCTTCATGCACTGAATACACCCTTTATGAGAGGACTTGGGTTACTCTCATTAAAGAGAGGAGAGCCTCATGCTCATGGAAGAGGATTCCTTGGATATCTTCCCTTTCATGAACTCTATTCAACCCTCGTGGCGAGATCACTGGAGGGTGGTATGTTTGGCAGTGATTTGGTCTTTGTGGAAAGAGAGGAATAACATAGTCTTTCATGATGAATTTTGTTCTGTTGCTGGAGTATGGGAAAAGTCACAAATGCTAGCCTCTTTCTGGGTTGCTAATGGCTCATTGTCCATGGGAGCCCTAGGAGATTGGCTTAGAGGATGGAACCATTTTGTATCCATATAAGCCGTCGAGTCAGTTGTTTTGTTGCACTATCTTTGTACTGTTCTTACAATCTTACCATTAATACATATATACAATTTATAGTTTCTTTTAAAAAAAAGATCTTTTCTAGGAGAGGGAAGGGGTCTTCTCCCTCTAGGCATGATTTGGGACTGAGTGTAAGGGGGAGAAGGCCCCCCTTTCCCTCTCTTATAAAAGGAAGGCCTACTCCAATCGATTTTCTAAAATCGCGAACTTACCGGATTGCTTCTCTCTTAAAGAACAACTTAAACCTATTTCATTCAGTCTAATAAGCGGTAGATCAAAATCTCCTAGGATTACAACCATGATGTACATATGTATATATTGCCCCTCCCACCGATGTTCCAAATTGTGAACCCACTGAACCGCCTCACTAAAAAAAATGGCACAGACCTGATTTATTTGGTTTAATTAGTGGAAGATCAAAATCTCCTTGATTACAATCATTTGTATATATGTGTGTGTGTGTGTGAAGGACTTAGTTAAATAAACGTGACATTCCTAGAGTCAAATTATGAAATAAGATTTGTATGGCAATGTTGAGAATAAATGCCAGATTCGTCACAATCACATGATAACAGTAGGTGCACAAGGATGGAGCCAAAAAAAATCTTTTGTACAGGATCTTGGTTAAATGCATTAACTAAAAAGAGGATCAGAAAGGTAGTTTTATTTACGTAAGTATATCAGAATTAACCACCTATCTGGCCTTGAAAGGAACTGGTGATAGAAATAGAATAATATTTTGTGGATAACCACAAGTAACAGTTAAGCTTTATATTGATTGTTTTAAGGAGAATAACCTTATTTTTAATATATGTATAGAATGATAATTGGTATGGTGTTAGTTTCCTCTTTCGTTTTTTTGAGAAGAAATGAAAACTATATTGAATTAATTATGGAGAAAAACTATACATGGATATACACCCTGGAAATGACCCGAAGTTAAAGATCAAAACTCTGTAAAATAGGTTGCCAACCTCTCAACCACTCCCCCTGGGGAAAACCCCTAGCTAACTTACTGGCACTAACCCAAAGAGAAGCCAAGAAAAGGGAATTTTCCCAAACAGCCCCTGAATACCTTTCATGGTCATAAAAAATGTGACAATTCCTTTATTTCCAAATAGACCAAACAATTGCAAATACAACCACCCGCCAATAATCCTAAAACGTCTTGGCACAGATGAGTCATCATGAAAGATCCAATGTGCAGGATCGATGGAGAGGGACCCCCATTGAAGGAAGTCTTCCCATCTCTTCCAGACCATTTTAGAAAAGTCTAAATACTCAAGTAAAAATAATCTTTATGGACAAATCTCTAAAATCATTTTGAAACCTTTCATAGCAGTTATGTTTTCTTTAAATTCTACTTCTAGAATGCCCTCTATGATCTTTTTTAAAATTTTGAAGTCTTAAAATCTTTTTCATTGATGTCATTTCTTCTTCCTTTTCAAGTAATAAGATTTTTCAGGTCTTTTATTGCTTTTCGTTGCTATGAAGTAAAGCTGTTTAGGTTTTTCTCTTGAAATTGTTGGTTGCACGTTACTTTAGTAAAATCTTTAGTGACGTGGAAAGCTGATTAGCATGAGTAGATGAAATGGAACCCTTGTCAAACAACAAGTGTTAGAGAAAAATTGTTGGGGTATTTTCTCCTAACACCTCTTACTGTTTATGCTGCCCAAGATATAATGTTTGAAGATTAAATTTATGATGCCATTATCAGGTAATGATGCTTTTTGCCGATATCCCCTGCATGAAATATTTTGGGCTTGGTTCTAATTGTTTTAATGGATTTATTCAATACAGTAATCATTTTTGGATTCTCTGTTCCCTTTACAATGACAATGTATTCTTGTATGCATTTACAGACATGTGGGCTGTTGGTGCTATTTTTGCTGAACTCTTCACATTGTTGCCTATTTTTCCTGGTCAGAGGTAATCTTTACCAGCCAAAGTTGCTTATTCTTTGGCACTTGCTGTAAACATGAAAATGCTTTTATTCTGCACAATTGAAAGTTTCCTCTTATTTATGTGCTTGTGCATGGATGTGTAAATCAGAACTACATTAGTAAGATGACCTACTGAGAGCTCTATGCTAATACATATTGAACTGAGATAGCTTTATCAATTAATGCACTGCAGTAGCATGTTACTTGTTTGCTTTTAATCCTTGTGTTTGCATTTATTAACGTGAAAAAATTTCATTTGTAGAAAAGAAAATGGAGGAGTTTTTCGGGAGTATTATATGATCGACACATCCTATTGAAGTTGAAAGGAAAATTTATTAAAACTGCTATTAGGCCAGCTATGTTATATGGAACAAGGTGTCGGGCAATGAAGAAACAACATATGAACAAATTAAGTATAACGAAAATGCGCATGTTAAGATGGATATGTGGTAAAATGAGAGAAAACCGATTAATGTGGTTTGGACATATGCAACAAAGGCCTTTTGACGCTCCACTTATAAAGAGTGATCTTTTAATAATCCACGGTAATGATAGAGGAAGAGGCATACCTAAAATAACATGGACGTAAATGATTAAGAAAGATATAACTATTTGTAATTCAACTGTCAACTTAGCCTTGGATTAAGCAGAGTAGAGGACGTAGATTTATATAGCCAATCCTATGTAGTTGGGAAAAGGCTTAGTTAAGTTGAATGTACACTATATACTTAATTTATGAAGTACTTGACTCAAACACAGAATGTTGGATTCGCCTCTTTAGTTTTTAAGACGGGGAAGAGAAATAATAGATATGTTGGTATATTTTTGAGTACATAACGGTTATTGATATTTGGTGAATAAATTTTATTTGTGAGCACTCTGCCCTCTCATCCCACTCTCTCTATCTTCACCCATGCACACACACAAACAAACTTTGCATGCATTGCATAACCCCCCCTTCTCTCAAATTCTTAAGACTAGGGCTATCATTCTTATAAAGAGAGAGAAAAAAAAAACAAAAGAGGAGAGAAGAAAAATTTAAGACTGGGTCTCTGTTTTTCTATAAAGAGACATACCATGTGACTTGTTAACCTCTAGTTCTCTTTAAATGAGTCTTGGCACAATAGCGAATGTTGCTCTATTTTGAGACCTAAGGTTCATCATAATGGGGCACTGTTGTTAAGGTGTCAAGGTAATGCCTAGGCAATTGGCCCCATTTAGGTGAGGTGGTGCTTAGGCATGGCCTAGGCGAGGCCTATGCATTGCAAACGATATTTATTTATAGCTCCTTAAGTGAATAATTAATTAGTTATATATATATAATTAAGTACATGCTCCATAATTAAAAAATATCTTGTGTAAATAAAAGATTTAGTTATATTTTACACTCTTCAATCTTGTATCTACAAATTAAAAAACAGACAAGATTGAAAAATAAGACAAGTTACTATATAATGAAAGTAGGAACAATTTAAAGATTCCTATTTGATGTTATAATTTTTTTTTTTTTTTGAGAATAAACAACAGAGATATATTGATAATATAGAAAGTAGAACAACTACAAGGAGCACCAGCAGTGCTCAAAATTAAAAACTGACAAAAGCAAAAAGCAACACCAAACCGAGCTAAAAAATAAGAGCTAATGTAGGCCAAACCTAACCAAATAGTCTAACAAATCATAACAGGCATTCTCCCCAATTTCTAATCCAACAATTAAGAGAAAAGTCACCACTAATCTTAAAAGCCAAAAGCCAAGAACTGGCTAACAGCAGAATATCAGCCCAAACATCTTCAACCGTCCTCGAACCGCCATCAAAGATGCGAAGGTTCCGTTCCATCCAAAGCATCCAAATTGATGCCAGGTTCGCTGTACGCATTATTTTAACCTGTCTACTGTTGAGATTACTAATATGAGAAACCGTCATGGCTTCCTCGAAGGAGGTTGGGGCAAAGAAACGACTCCCAAGTCTAGAGTGCCATTCACTCCAAATTCGTGAAGCAAATGGGCATCGAAAGAACAAATGAGCAGCATCATCTGCACTATGGAAACACAAAGAGCAACAATGAGGTTGCAAGTAGATAAAAGGAAGGCGCCTTTGAAGCTCATCTCCCATGTTAAGCTTATTGTGTGTCAAATTCCATCCAAAAATTTTAACTTTCGATGGAACAAGAGCTTCCCAAATCAAGGTAGACAAAGGAAAACGAGGGAGGAATGGGTCATCGATTAAGAATTGGAACAAGGACTGACATGATAACTGGCGGGAGTGATCAAGGGCCCAATCAAGTTGATTGGGGCCTAAGGCCAAATGGACAGGTTGCAACATAGATAACAGGTCAATATATCCCACTCTTTGACCAACGATGAGATGACTAGGATTAAGGAATTCCACCGAATAGGTCCTCCTAAGTCATTAGCATCAATAAAATCAACAATTTTGTGGTGGGGATACATAGAAGCATGATAAAGCCTAGGTAAAAGGGGGAATCGGTTAGCCACTTATCCTCCCAGAATTGAAATGTCCTACCATCCCCTAAAATAGGCTGGAAATGAGGGAACGAATTGGGGAGTAAGGAGAGGATAAATTTCCAAGGACAACGGTATGTAGAACGAGTATAGGGGATGATCCTTCCACCAAACTCAATGTTCCCATGTTTGCTAGTAATAACCTTAGCCCTGAAAGATTGATCCATCTTGTAAAATCTCCAAACCCACTTGGCACAAAGAGCCGCATTCTTCTTCTGAATATTTCCAATACCCAATCCACCTTTGTCCCGCAGTCTTTGAACAACATCCCAACTAATGAGATGAGACCCACTACTCTTATCTGCCCCCTTCCACAAGAAGCTTTTGATCTTACGCTCAATGATCTTTGCGATAACGACCGGTAAACAAAAAAGGGAGAGGTAGTAGGTTGGGATAGTTGACAAAACTGAGTTGATAAGAGCAAGACAGCCGCCTCTCGAAAGGAATCCTCTCTTCCACCCATCGAGTCTATGAGAAATCTTTGAAATCACCGGATCCCAAAAAGACTTGCACCTAGGATTCCCACCTAAGGGCATACCAAGGTACTTAAGGGGCCAAGACCCAATAGAGCAACCAAATCTAGTAGCCATCCTAATCAACAGTTAATATCCGCCAACTAACTCTTCATCAAATTATCTTTGAGGCCAGACGACTTACAGAAACACTGAAGAAGATTTAGAGCATTCACCACATTCTCTTCCTCACCATCAAGAAGAAACAATGTATCATTAGCAAACATAAGGTGGGAAATGACCACATTATATCTTCCAACAGAGAACCCCCGAATAGTGGAGGTAGCACATGCCTTGGACATCATCCTGCAAAGAACATCTGCAACCAAAGTGAACAAAAATGGGGACAACGGATCACCCTGCCTCAATCCTCTGTAGGCATTGAACTTCCTAGAAGGCTTGCCATTAATAATGATGGAGAACGACACCAAACTCAAACACCCCCCAATCCAGCTACACCACCTCCTTTCAAGATTTTTCTTTTTCATCACATAGTCTAAAAAATTCCACTCTACAGAGTCATAGGCTTTCTCAAAGTCAACCTTGAAAACCATACCCTATCGCCTTCTAGATCTATAATCATCCACCACTTCGTTAGCCACCAAGATTGCATCGAGAATTTGCCTATATGAACGAAAGCAGATTGGGACTCTTCGATGGTGTTATGAAGAACAATTTGATGTTATAATTATGATAAAATAGAAAATCAGAATTAGAAAATAGAAAAAAAAGAAAAAAGATATAACTTTCATGATGGAAATATAAGTCATTAAAATTAAAAGCTATGCCAATGTTGAAGCTATACAATCACACAACTAACAATACAAAGAAAAAAACACCTTATGTTTATATATTTATATTTGACCCCAAAACTTTTAAAAATTTTGAAATAGCCCCATGGCCTGCCTTATAGCCTAGGCAATTTAGATGCAAATGGCCTAAGCGATGGACTAGTGTAGCCTTGACTATAATGCAATGGGGTAAGGCTGCATACATGAACCCTTCCCCATATCTTGCAATAGTGGGGAGCCTTGTATATTGGATACAACCTTATATGTAGTGTTTACATGTTTTAATGTGATTAGTATGTTTGAAATGACACGTGCACTTACACATACATATGTACGTACACATATATACATATTTGTATATATGAATGCATGCATGTGAGTGGCTGTGTTTATTTTGGGGCATTGTTTTTTGTATGATCATTTTCTTTGCTCTTATTCCAAAGACATGGCATGTGCATTGAACAGACATATTTATTTGGGGTTGGCCATTGTTCCTTTGTGTATGATCATTCTCTAAGCTTTTAATTCAAGTGACGTGCATACAACAGATTTGTCTGAGATCTCGGTGACTGCCATTTATCTGAGACTAATAATACTGGTCATGTAGAGAATCCCGTAGATGAAAGCCAATATGGCTCCTAACGGTGATTATACTTGAATAGTATTCTTCTTCCTCATTTTAGACTATTCTTCCTCATTTTATAGGAGAAAGCTACTCAATATTCAATTTCAGATGTTCTTTCTGTTCTCCCTTTTCTCTGTCTCCTGATTTTTCTTTATCTTTGGTTGTGCAGTGAGATAGATCAACTGTACAAAATATGCTGCATTCTTGGTACACCAGATTGGACTGCTTTGCCTGAAGGGATGAACCTTACACGATTGATGAATATTAGTTATTCAGAGGTTTATCCCTTTGTTATCATAATTGATTGGATCCTTATTGTTTTGCTTTATTAGATTCCAGATGGTTATTTGCTTTGTTTCAACTTCCCATTTTCTGTAGATCGTTCCTACTAATCTTTCAGACATCATTCCCAATGCTAGTTTGGAAGCAATTGATTTGATCATGGTAAGTTTTAGTGTTATCCAATTCCTTGGTTTCTAAGGACAGTTCTTGAGTGTATGTTAACATCTCTTAGCTGTGCTACTAACAGCAACTATGTTCATGGGACCCACTTAAGAGACCGACTGCAGAGCAATCACTGCAGCATCCCTTTTTCCATGTAATGTGTTCTTGGGTTTATAGTTTCCTTATTCTAAGTTCCAACTTAATTTGGTGATTTAGTTTTACTAATCTTGCCTTTTTGATAGGTGGGAAGGTGGGTTACCCCTCATCTCCAGGATTCTTTTGAGTACAGGCCAAATGACAATGGTATGGCTCTTATAAATTTACCAATGTATTGTGGATAGTGGATACCCCGTAATATCAATATGCCGGAGAAGATTTTTTTAATGGGTGATTCTTACTCTTGATCTCAGAAGGAGTGAAGCCTAAGCTCGAATTGAATTTATGGGACTTTGGTACTGAATCAGATGACTGCTTTCTTGGCTTAACATTGGCAGTAAACCCAAGTGTTTCCAGCTTAGGTAAGAATGTCTTACCCTTGTGATTACTTGTTAAGTCAACTAGGAGGTTGCTTCTGGCATGTATGGAGGTTTCAGTGAGGATGATTTAGATTTGGCTAAATTATTTTGTCTTCTCTTTATTTTGTCCTTTTTGTTGAAATTATTTTGGTAAATTAAAAAGCTCATAGGAGTTTGCCCTAGCTTAATTTGTAAGAAAAATATAATTTTTTGTTGAAATTGTAGATCAAAGACATTTGATTCTATCTAAAAGACAAGTTTTACTCGGGACAGTAACTTGAGTTGCAATTTGCAAAATCAACTTTTTGATTAAGACTCTTGATGCAATGGGTGATGCAACAAGTCCTTAATTGAGATGTGGGTTCAACACTTCAACTTTTAATGCATGAAGTTGTTATATTTATCAACAATTAGTCACTTTAACATGTAGAAATTGTAACAACTGATTATTGTATGTTGAAATGTGGGCATAATCCCATTTCACATTTCTTATGTATTTTGTTTAGTTGTCCTTTGTTTTTTTGTAAATTTAATTGTTCTTGTTCATACTTATCTTTTTGGAAGTTTCCTAGCTGAGTTAATCTTGAAGCCAAGTCTTTTTCTACTTGTCCCTTATCTTCTTAACTTTTTCTCATTTTCCAAGGTTTATGTATCTCAATAATTCTTGAACACAAGTTTTGGGTACCCCACAAATTAATCTTTGGTTGGGTACACTGGTGTCACAAGCATGTGGGCAGCCTTTTTTCATGCTTTTCCCAGTTTTAAAGAGTAGTCATATGGAATCCTGCAAATTTCCAGTTCTAATAATTATTCATTTGTTTGCAGATGTGGTCCGTCAGGGGTCTCAAAATTCCAGGGAGGTAGGTTTATGGTGGCTGTATGCAAGCAATGGATACATTCTTAGGGCTGAAATTTTTGTGTTTAGGGGCAACTACTTCTGCACTATGGTGAGGCAAGGTCTACAAACTGCTTTTTCGTGTTCTAATAATCAATGTTCTTAATGTAGGAAATGCTGTTTAGCTCAGGTCTTCATGATCAATTGGATCAGTCAGGTAACACTTCTCCTGTCAATGTCCTTGTATTTTTCCACAAACAGTTACATTTAGTTTTAAACTGGGCACCAAGAAGAAATTATTAACTTTTGGGCTTTATTCTTCCTCAAAACAAGAAAAAAGAAACAACTTTTTCTGTTACATTGTCATATAATTTCATGGGATTGTTTCACATATTATGTGCTCCAGTAAGTACTGTATGTAAGTCTCTTCCCATTGTATCTGGAACACCTGTCCGGTTTGGTGGCCTGGTGAAATGGAAACAATGTGGTGCTGAGACTTACTCTACTTTGTCTTAATTTATACATGGTGAGCGGGTGAGAATCGTTTTGGAGTCTATGTTTCAGGTTTTAGTCATATCAGCATCCTTTAGTACTTTTTTCACCCAAATTTGACTTTGATCCATCATGACTATAGGTGATTTATCTGAAGCTCAAACTGCTCTAGAACAAGAGTTCCATACCCCTAAACAAGAAGTTGCATCTCTTACATTGTCCATATACCATTTTCTTGAGGATATACGTGTTGAATTGGCAATGTGTTTTTCCATGATTGACTAATCTATTGAAGAAACACCTGGTTAATAGGAACCCTAGTGTTGCCAGGATTATGATAATGGCTATTGTCCTGATAGTAGTCACCTGCCTACAAGATAATAGCTGGTAACAATACTGTTCATATATACATTTAAGTTTCACTTGATATAACATTTTCTATTGATCTTGGCTAAATTTTGTAGATATAATGAGATCTATATACTTCTTACTAGTGGCTCATTGAGCTCCCCTTTTTTTTCTTTTTTTTTTTTGTGAAAGCGCTCGTTGAGCTCCCCCTTGTATGCTGCACATAAGATCATAGCTGTTAACAATACTGTTAATATTTCCTTTACTGGCAATTTTATGTTGCATTTCACTGATTGCAGCAAGGTGTCATAATCAACGATTGGGATTCTGCAGCTGTCAGAATTCTCCATCTACACAATTGCATTCCTTCAGCCTCATATCCTAAACAGACTATCGGTTGCCACCTCGTCGCGCTTTAACCAAAGTCGTTTCTTGGAGTTTGTGTAAAGTTACTTGGGGCTGAAATTCTGTCAGACTTCAAAATATTTATACGATATCATATGATCTGTTCCAGAGGCAATGAAGGGACTCTGTAAGTTAACAGGGCCATATATTTTTTAGTGTGGCAGTGTAATCTCTTTATGTAAGATAGCTTCAAAATTTCTACTAAATTGTTTAGGCAGCTGAGCTGAAGCTGCGCGTTTTGCTATCCATCCTAGCATTTTGAACCCCTGGAAACTGATTCTCACCTGTGTATTTGCAAATGAGAGAGCTTTGTTACTGCACATTATAAATAATTGGACATTATTGGTGTGTGCTACATGGGATGGAAGAAGCAATGTTAATTCCCAAAGGGGTTGGTTTCTGAACGAGTTCCGTTTTGTGTCTATCCTTCAGATTCAATAAGAGGTGTTTTTATTGAACAAAGTTCAACATATTTTCATCTTCCTTTGCCTTACCCACCATTTTCTATTTCTTCTCCTGTGTTGACACAATGTGACACAAATCTCTTGGAGATTATTTTAGAAAAAGTGAAGGCCGTTTGGTTTGTGATTTAAAAATTGTTTTCTGACTAAATTAAAAAAAAGTTTTTTAAAACTTTATAAAAGAAATGTGTTGTTTTTAAAAAATAACAAAAAAGTTTATTTTTTGAGTTGTATTCAAGTTTTTAAATTACAAACCAACCACCCTGAAATTCTTTAATCTTTCTTGCTAATTGTACACCAATAAATGTTATTTTATTAAGAAATTCAGGATGTGTTTGGTATTATTTTTAAATTTGATATTTTATATTTAAAAATAAAAAGTAAAAAGTTGTAAAAAAATTTCTTTGATTTATTGTGATTTAAAAAAACGTTTTTAGAAAAAAATTAAGAAAAAGGGTTATTTTTAAAAATCATAGAGAAGTTATTTTTTGAGTTTTTCTTTTAGTTCATTTGTAATTGAGGGAACCTATATATAAGTTTTTTTTTTTTTTTTTACTTGATTTGTATGAAATTTTAGAATAACCAAACAAGTTTTCCTTATTTTTTAAATTTCAAAAATATTTTTTGACTATGATACTAAACATATTTTCAAAAATTATAAATCAATTAAAAAGGAAATATGATTTTATTTTTTAAAAACTATTTTTAAATTGTATACTACACGCAGCCTCATTTTTTTCATAAAACCTTGATTTTTTTCAACAATCAAACACACCTTAAAAAAATAATAAATAAATAAATAATCTAGAAATACCGAAATTCTATGGTAAATGCTTAATGAAACTAGGAGAAGATTCTCAGTTTGCGCATGATGCTTTGGCAATATAGGATGTGCTTGTCTCAAGGTCTATGTAGAGAGATAATTGACATATGTCCCATAACTTCAGAACTCAAGACGAATATATTTTTTTGTCCCATAACTTCAGAACTCAAGACGAATATATTTTTTTATCATAATTTTAATATTGTAACTTTTCCTAACTGTGTTATTGTGTAATGTTTTAAAATGATTACGGATAACATTTTATTATTATTATTAAAAATCAGTTCGGAACTCTTTATTATAATAGTCAAAGTAAGGTACTGAAGGGCGATGATTATGATTAAAAAAAAAAAACTTAATTTGACTATCTACACATTCATGCCAAGAACAATAGAAGAGCAAAATTAAATATATATAAATAGATGACAGAAGAAGTCATATTGGTGGAAAACTACGTAGTTAAAATTAAAAATTTATGTTAAAATTAAAGCTAAACATTTTAACTTATAAAAGCTTGAATTTTAACACCCAACGTAGTGTAGTACAGAAGGTCAGGTCTGTGCTAAAAGTGATTAGTATCAAGATCGAAAGTCTGTGCTAAAAGTGGTTAGTATCAAGATCGAAACTCGTGTCCACTTTAGTCACGCTCACTTGAAGAGAGTCGCCTAATAGCCTTGTAATGCTTGAACTTGAATTAAATGCAAAGATCATTCAAACAAACAAGTGTGTATACAAGAAATTTGATTTCAGAATCAAGCATTCTCCTTTACATATTCAAGAGAATCCATGTAGTGATTCCATAAATCCACAACTATTCTACAAATCATCTCAAAAAAACCTTCAAAAACCTCAAGAAGCTCCTCCCATATTCCATTAAGAACAGTTTTTGCCATGCACACGAACCCCACAGTTGCATTAGTTCCAACATAAACTGATCCTGACAAAACTTGTCTGAACAGACCAAACACAATAGAGAAAAACTAAAGTGATTCCCTCCACAAGAAACTCCATGAAATGCTTGGAAAACTCGTTAATGAGACATGATAAGAGTTGTATCAAGAAATTAAACGCTTCGTCGGGAACTTTAAGCGCCTGGATAATTAAGATTAGAAGATAATGCAGCCCTGTTAATGTTAAGCAAGAAACAAGATCTGTCAAAGAGATAAGGGTGGTGAATAAGATTTTCAGTAAGAAAACTGCCATATTATTTGTGGGTGTTGAATGGAATAGGAGATAGAAGTTTGAGAAGGAAGAAAGAGCTTGTTTTTGTTAATGAACATGGATGACTTGCATATCTAAAGTCGATTTTTCTTTCTTTTTTAAATGTATTGCTAACTGAGGTGGTTTAGTTAATTAAACAGTTGAAGTTTAGTATTTTAAGGAAGTGGATGTTACCATCACATCTCCTTAAAACATTAAAAAAAAAAAGTCAAGTTCTACAAATAAAATTACAGGGTCCACATCACTTCATTGATTGAATAATAATTTGATTTAACTGTTGTATTTCTTTAACAGGATTAGGTTTTGGGTTCTCAAAATTAAAAAATAATTAAGCTTAGGTGAATTGCTATTCTCAGACTCTTTGTAGAAAATTAAAATCTAATCTTCATGATCTTTTAAATTGTTTACCAAACCATGTAATTGTCTCCTTTTCTCTTCTTGCAATTGTTTCTGATCTCTTTGCATTCAGTTCAATTTGGGTTGATGGATCAGGAGGTACTTCTAATCCATGCAAACCTCATATGAGATGACATATTATGAACCATCAGCTGTCCTGAGCTTAAGATGTGTTTTTATTATAAATTTTTCTAATTAAAGATCTGCCTACCAATCACTATTAGTTTATAGGTAGAAAATCAAGAAGAATTTGTGGTTAAGCTTCCTCTATTTTAATAGAATAGTGAACTTCAGAGTTAGGTGATCCAAGAAAATATATATATATATATATATATATATTTTATATAACTTCCATGGTAGTTGAGCTCTAGACCAACACTTCTGATCAATGCTAAGTATGAAAGCTCAGGTGTTAAAAGGCAAGGAAACTCATAATTTAACTTGATTGAAGCAATGAAAAAAATAAAAAAGACTTCAATTAAATAAAAAATAGTCATATAGAAGGTTGAATAGCATAACAAGATTCGTGCTGCTAATTCTATGTTGTTGGAATAAGGGTGTTTTTTTTTTTTTTTTGGAGGAGGAGGGGGGGGGGGGGGGGGGGGGGGGGGGGGGGGTATTGCTGTTATATTGCTGCATCATCTCAACAAGGCAACAGTCACGTTACAGATGATTAACCCAACATTAGGTTGGGCGAGTGGCGGAGTTGATAGGCATAAGATTCTACTGTAAAATAGATCCCGAGTTTGAGTCTCTCTACTTATACAACAACGTCTTGAATGTTTGTTGTCGTGCCCCAGAGACTAATAGGGGTGAGCCCCCGATACCCTAACTTCTAAAAAAAAAAAAAAACTTTATAGATGATTATAATCAAATTCTCACCATGCAATAAGATTTTTAAGTTAATAACTACAAATTCTTTCCCCAAAACTTAAAAATTATTTTATGCTCAAGATCATTAATTCAAACACAGATAGAATAAGATAATCAAACATTCTCCCAAATATATCTCATTGCATCCATATAGTTATTCAACGATTCCACAACAATATTCCAAACCATCTCTCCAAAACCTTCCACAACCTCAGGAAGCACCTGAGACATTTCATCAAGAGCAGTTTTCAACTTGTCCACAAGCTCCACAGCTGCATTTGTTCCTGACTCAACTGCCCCTGCCATGGCCTCCTTAACAAGATCAAAACATGTCGAAACAACCAAAGCTATTCCCTCCATTAACAACCCCCAGAAGTACTCGCAGATCATCTTCATTAGATTTGCCACAAGTTCTAGCGCCCAATCCATTCCTTCGCGGGGCACTTTAACAACTTGAATTACTCTTACAAGAAGATGGGCTGTTCCCGAAAAAATTATCCAAGACATCAGGTTGATCGATGAACTTAAGGTAGAAAATAGGAGTTTCAGTAGGAAAAGAGCCATATGTTTTCTGGGTCTTCAATAGAAGAGGAAATGGAAGCTTGAGGAACAAGGAGGGAGCAAGAAATGTCTCAGTTTGATCTTCTCTTATCTTTCTTTTCTTTGGGCTTTCTTGTTTCTGTTCTACTTTGTATATTTAGTTAGTCAGTTTCAATTTGATTAACATAATCTATTTTATTTAGTGTAGTTTTATAAGGGAGCAGATGATGTATTGATTGCTTCTGGGAAGACACAGGAGGACTTGGTAAATGAAAGTATAAAAACTAAGTCATATTTTATAAATAAACTATCCAATATATATGATTTATATCTAATATCATAATAATATTTTAACTCAACTCAACCAAACTTTTTCCTAATTATACGCTACATAAATCTGATTCCTCCACTTTACAATATCCAGAGCTAAATCAACATTTATATTATAAATAATTGTATCTTTCATAATTATTTTTATTCATGATGTTATTTTAAGTTTACCTCTTATCTTTATCATTAACGTAAATTGTTAAAAGATTACTTTTTCTAACTAAAGCATCTAAAAATCTACGTGTCCAAATCATTTTAATTTAATTTATTTTATTTTATCTTTAATTGAGACTATTATTACCATTTCTCCAATGTATTCATTTTAATTCTATCTTTTGTGTTTTACCTCATATCCATCTTGACAGTACTATCTGAAGTTTGAAAAATCTATTTTCCAATCTCAAGGAAACTTTACACACCAATTTTCGAACAAATTGGTGCCAACAGAATCTGTATACTGCTAGATGTCAATCTTTTCTCCAACTACATGTATAAGACTTGTCTGAGGTTCTTCAACAGGACCAATTTTCCTGGTTTCTGTCTCTTGTAAAGCAGAAGAAATATTAAATTTTGCACCAACTACCTCCCCATTCTTGAATACTTAATGATTCCACTTTCCTTGGTCAAGCTAGCAAGATGTGACATTTTTTAGTGGGGACAATTTCACATTAAACTTCGTTTTATAAAGGAATTTGTTAATGGGGTGTACAAGCAAGAAACCTCTGTTAATGACCACATCATCTCCCATTATTTTATCTATAACACTTCATCACCTAATTATTTATATATTTACAATATTGGCTCTGAATATGTAATCACATCATGCCATTACTTTTAATAGTAAGATCATTTTGATTCATGCATTGGTTTCATATAAAGCAAGAGAAACCTTATACACATCAAAACCAGAAAAATATATGAGCCCGTTTGGCATAATTTTTGTAAAAGTATTTTCTACTAGAAAAAGCACTTATTGGAAAAACCGTGCAAAGAAACACAGATAAAAATGCTCGCAAAACTCAAGTCCCCATAGCCGTTGATCACAAAGTTGAGTTTCTCCTCCTCAGCTTTTCTCTACTTAAAAAGTTAATCTCCTCTAACTTCTCCAAACTATTTTTTTTAGTCCAAAATAATTTACAAATGCTCGACCAAACGAGAATTCTACAAGAGCTTTAGCTAACCCCATGTAATTAAAAAAAAAACTTAGTACTTTAACATTAAGAGCTTTAAATTATCATTTTGTCAAAGAAGGGTTTTCAAAAAAAAGGAACATAGCATGAAGTAATCTGCCATTCAACACAACCAGTTTCCAATGGACTAAACCTTAAAAGAAGATAAACTGATCAATCATTATATTGCTTTTCATGCTATATACATAATGTTTTTTTTTTTTTTTTTGGGTATTCTAAAGGAGATTGTCTAAACAAATCAGTAATGAAAACTGTGATCCCTACAAACGACAATTGGTAGAGAGCACACTTCAAAACCACAGTTTCCTAACATTTTTTTCTTTTTTTACATAAAACCATTATTTCTGTTTGGTTGGTTCTCTTTCAATCTATACACAGAATCCACATACCTTTCAACATCCCATAGAAAGGAACCAAATGCAACAGCCTCCAGTACCAGTCTCTCTAAGCTAGAAAATGTAAGCAAAATCACATCTTCGGTTCTGGTATCTTCGTCGTCGCCCCTAACTAGTCCCCAAGTGTGTTTCTCAATCACATTCACAGCTTCCTTAGATTTGATTCTTGCACATCTCTGCAAAGTCTCTGAATCGAATCCCATTACAAAATCCCTAAGCTTCTCCCTTTTCTGACCACCAGATCTTCGTGATTCTTGGCACAATGAGGTGGAACGTGAATCCCCAGACTCACCAAGGAGGGCGAGATTATCCTGTCCATGGTGCTCATGAAACCTAGCAACCGGAGCACGAATCATCCCATATCGAAGTGGTAGAAGAGGAACATCTTCATTGCTTATGGATAGACCCGACTCGAGTTGATGCCTCAAAGAGGCGGATTTGAGGAAGTACCCGTACATTATCGATGCAGCATAAACTCGGCCAAGTTGGAGTCGCCGGATTGGAGTTGTGCTATACTTGTCTGTACCAATACACCCTCCTCTCAACCCTAGGATTGTGCTGAGATGTTCCCTTATCATCTCTTGGACTTCAATACTGTGAATAGACTTGAGTTCCTCATCTTTGGCCGGCCATGTCTCTAACTTGCCGTTACGGATGCAACAGGAGAGCCTTGGAACCATAGGGACTCCTATCTCAGAGAATTTGTGAACAATTGACATGTAAATTACATCTTCGACCGCAATCTGGCACTCCCGTTCTTTCATTTCTGCAATTCGCCTGGTGTTCATAAAAAGTTTAGTCAATCAGTGCAACACATATATAGAGACTAATTTTAAGAATAAGGTAGTAATTTGATGCTACCAAAGTTAAGCAAAAGAAGTCCTAGAATTTGACAAATAATTGCATCAGATCACAGAGGAGATAAAATTTTATATAACAGGTTAAGCAAAAGAATTGCAATCTACTTAAATAAAGGAACTGAGCAAGTCATCTAACAATTAATAAGTGGAAGAATCTCAAATCCTAGCAGTTAAAAACCTCACAGTTCCAAGTTTTCTTCCTAATGACAACCAAAACAGATTAAAAACTGGTAGTACCACCTAAAATCCAACAACATTTTCTACTTGTGCACAACAAGAATGTTCTAAAAAGTGGGCCCAATATGAATCAAGAAACACCATCATCCATGAAAATTTTCAGATGGATCAAGAAATTGGTAAGGGTTTTCAACTGTTAAGCTCATATTTATGAATTTATGGTAATGGGTATAAATCAAAATGACCATCCACATAATCAAAACCAATGAAACTAGCAATTTCAATGACAAGATAAGTTTTTTTTTTTTTTTAAAAAAAAAAAACCCAATTTTTAGAATGGAGCAAAGTAGCTGGAAATTAAACAAACCTGTGAAGGCAAGATTCAGGAGAACCCAAGCTATGTCTCTTGCGTGCAACAGCTCCATCTCTATCAGAAGCCAACAGATCTAGTTGTTCTATCACAGCAAAAGAGAATAGATGGCGTTGGTTCTGCAAAATATTGCTCAGAAATTTCCCAGCAGAAGATCTTGGTTCCAGTGGTGTGCCCACTCCACTGAAGTTACAATGACTCGATTCCGCACTTGCAGCAGCAACAATTATCGATTTTCTTCCCCTATTTCGTCGATTGAACAGCCCAGATTCAGAAATCTTGAGGTCGGAGATCTTCTGCAAATTTTACAACAAAACACAAACAGATCAAAACCCTAGATCCCCCATTCTAGCATCAGTTTCGACCATCTTCGATTCAATGCATGTTATTTGAAAATTCGAGATTTTGACAGAATTGAGATCTACCCACCGGAAATTCAATTTGGAATAACCTTTAAAAGTTATAAAAATCCGATCTTTCCAAAAAAGAAATGAGAATTTCTGAAACACTTGAAGATTTGCTTTACTCAAAAGAAAATAAATAAAAAACCTAGAAATTTTATAAATCTAAAAGAACAAGATGCAATTTTGGCGAGCACAAGGGGAAATTCCATACGACAGAAAATCTGGGTACCAAGCCAAAATCACTGAAATTGGACAGAAACCCAGGATTATCTCAAACCCTAATCTAAAATTTAACAAATGATTTTACCCTTTTTTTCCACAACTTAAAAACAAATCAAATCCCAATTCAAATAAGAAGAAGAAGAAGAAGAAGAAGAGGGTAAGAGCTTTTACCTTGAACGAACAGGTGGAAGAACAAGCAGAAGAAGGAGAAGAGGAAGAAGAAGAGAAAGAGAGATTATTGAACACCCCACAAGCTTGAGACTTCACCGCAAAGGGCAAAGCGTCGATAGAAATGGGGGTTCTGTTGTAGCCCACACAACAGTCCATTAACAACTTTAACAGTAACAATAACAAGAAGAAGCAGAAGAAGAAGAAGAAGAAGAAGAAAATCAAAGAGAATAAGAAAATATGGGTAGAGACGTATCGGGATTAGATCAGAGAGTTGGGCATATTTATAAAAATTAATATGAAATACAAAAGGAAAGTGGGCCGTGTGATGTGGGTCGATGATGCTGATACAGCAACTTTGGATTAGACCGACAGCTAAAATTGATTTGCACGGTAAGAAGAAGAATTAAAGAAGCAAATAACTAAATGAGAAGAAGTAGAAGAAGCAGATAAGATTGGAACGCCACATCACTTACACTCTGGTAAACAATTCATCAACATGCATGCCCTGCAACATCATTTCAAATGCTGAGCTTGCAGGATGATGTTTCGTATTGGTTTATAATTTTTATTTGGTTTTTTAATTTTTATTTATGTTAATTTAATACTAATTAAATATCTAACATATGTTATCTTGTTTATGAGTAATTTCTGTTTATTAGTTAAAAAAAAAACACTATAAAAAATTGTAAAATGTTACAATTAAAAAGATAAAAAAATAAATATTGCATGTAAAATAATCTTAAAAATAATCATAAATATTACAAAAATATTTATGACATCTTCACCTCATGAGACAGAAGAGATAAAAAAGGTAGATGCCATAAATATTTCTAACATATGTTGAAAATTAATACTATCATTGGTTATATCCTCTATTTGACATTTTTAGCCTTACCTTACATACTTTCTTGCACACCTTGATGACTAAGGATCAATTCTAGGTATGAAGAAAAAAAATGTTATTTTTAATGTGATATGAGCCTATGAATTTTTTTATTTTTTTTTTAAGAGACATATGTACTAAAAATACTTAAAGTAGTACCATATCTTTTTCTTTTTGTCAAAATATTCTTATCCATATTATTATTTTTGTCAAATTAAAATAATATTAGTTCTCACGATGTACATATATTAATATTTTAATTCATGATTCGTGGACTTGATAAATGTATAAACATTAATTTTTAAAATAATAGTGCCAATGTCGTAAGAGAGAAAGGGGATGGATGATTTCTAAAACACGTTTTCTACTAATTTCTAGAAGAAATAGTATAAGTAGGAAGTCAACCTAACTGTTTGGTTTCATATCAAAGATGGTTAATTTGATATTTAGAATTCAATAAATTAAGATTAGTCAAGAGAACTTTCTACGACAATTCAAATTAACTCAATAATATGCAATTAATATCTTATAATTCTCTTATATAATTGGTTAATTTTTTGATAGTAACAACTTTCTAGAATACATCTTCTTTATCTTGACAAAATAGGAGGAGGAATAGTCCTAAGTAAGATTAGTCAAGAGAAGTTTCTATAACAATTCAAATTAACTCTTAAATATGCAATTAATATCTTATAATTCTCTTATTTATTTGCTTAATTTTTTTATTCTCTAAGATCAACTGGTAAGATAACTACAATGTCCTCGACTCACCGGCTCTTGGCACAAGTGGGTACCCTGCTCGAGTTCGTGTGTGTAATAAATAAAAATTAGAGTGTCCTAGTCAATATCAAGGTTCGGTCATGATAATGGCCTTTGATGAAATAAACAATTTTACATCTCCAAGGAAGGTACCATAAACAGCTTTAGTCCTCACATAAATAGATTGAAGTATTCTTTAAATATGAGTATGGGTCAACCAATCTTAATATATACATAATTTTGTAATAAGAATTTGAAGGTGGATTTTTCTAAAATAAATAATAATAATAATAATAATTCTATTAAGTGGGTAGTGCAAGATTTTATAAAATAAAAAAAATTATGTGTTCCTTCTTATTAATAAACAAACATAATAAAAACTACAATGTCAACAATAATAATAGTAAAAAAAAATAATAAGTTAGATTTAATATTATAATATGTTACAGATACTTTGATTCCTTTATTATTTATTTAACTTGTTGTTTATAAATTTTAGAAAATATTATTAGAAAAGAGGAGACAAACCCAAACAAACAATTCCAACTTGCAGAGACTATCTCAAATAAAATAAAACCCTAATCTGACAAAACTATGAAAGCTGCTGGCGCTCAATCCAATCAAAAGAACCCGGTTTTCTCCACCCGGCTCGAAAGTCATACAGGTCGGCCGGTCCAACGTAGGGACCGGTTCAATTTGCACCGCAGCATGATAAAGTGGGTGGGCCCACGAAGAAGGAAAGGGACACGCGTCATTTTCGTACAAATCAGTGGGTAGGAACTACAACTTGGAGGCTGTGACGGTGTTACACGTAATCAGCTTTTATTATTATTATCATCTTCGAGAACATGGAGTTATTATGACTTCTTTGACCCTATAGTGAAGCAGAAAAATGAGGCACGGAAGCGGGGATTATTGGGCTTATTGGGATTAAGACAGGCACTTTTTGGGATAACGATAAAAATTGAAACAACTTGCGAGTTTGTCGGCTTGTCGAACCTCGCAAATGTAAGTATTTCCGAAATTATAGTAAATTCCGCCACCGCATGTCATGCACGTGCAAGACGCGGATTGGATGAAATTTCAAGAATTCATTGGACATTGAGACTCTAGTTTGATAACTTTCTTGAGGCGGAGACGCAGACAGGTAAATTGCTAATTGAAAAATATTGATTTAATAAATAATTTAAAAAATAATATTTTATTATTTTCTTTAAATAAAAAGTTTTTTTTAAAATTTTAAAAAAATATTTTTAAATTTTAATCCATCAAACATATTTTTCGTATTTTTAAAATTTTGAATACTAAAAATTAGATTCGAACCATAAACGAATAGCAATGTAATAAAGAAGAACCAAAAAAATAAAATAAAAAATAGTTACCTTTAAAAAAATAAATTCACATGTTACCTCCTCCATGCATATGGACATAAGGAATGTGTAGAGTTAAATGTTATCATAAAGTAGAGACTAGCATTATCCTTAAATAAGAGAGCAATCTTAAATGTTTAGAGGCAAAACAAAGATCCAAACAACACCTTATAATATCAAATAGACAGCATGTCTTCTCGACTTAAGATTGATTTTTTAAAATTGGATAATCAATTTTGTTAAAATTATAAGTAAAATTAAATTTAGTAGCACAAATTAATAAATTGTATCCCTTTTTATTAAATTATATCTAGGAATATCAATAGATTGGTTCAACTAGCAGAACTGAACCTAACCAATGTGTTTATTTTGATTTTTAAAAAGTTCGATTTGAGTTAGATTTGAAAAAAGTATAAACTGATAGGTTTGGTTCGGGTTATGGTTTAAAATTTTAAAAATCGATCTAAACCGAATCGAATCGATTCTAAAAGAAAAAATATTGACATTTATTTTTTAATATCTAATATTTTTTTATGATATAAACATTGTCTAAAAATTATATAATTATCATATATATTTAAGATCATTTTGAAATTTATTAAATATACATTAAAAAATTTAAGACAACTTCATATATATATATATATATATATTTATAATTAACTATTTTGATATATTCAATATATGTGCATTTAAAATTTTAAACCAATCAACTTAAACTCAATCAAATCGATTATGTTATGTTCGATTTACTTAGGTTGGTAATTTGATTTAAACTAATTAACTTAAATTGAATTAAACTCGATTACGTTAGGTTTGAGCATCAAATTGACCTAAATCGAACAATTGACATTTCTAATTATATCACACAAATAACAAAAGGAACTCAAGTTAAGGAATATAATTCTCCTACTGCCCACAAAGGATGCAAATCGAGCAGCACATACATTAGCTAGATATGGGTTGTTTACCAGTGAAGATGTAATCTGGGTTGAGGAATATCCTCAATGGCTTGAGAATGTAGTCGATATGAATATCCAGCAGTTGCTTATTTAATAAAAAAAAAAAACTTAGGATTGATAATAAAGATAACGAGTATGTTTATACACTTTTCTTTATACTATTGTTATTTTAATCAATAAATATATATTTTACCCTCATCGTAAGATAAATGTCATGATTGATTGATTTGACGAAATTTTATACTAATTTGTCAGCTATCCAACAGCTATCCAACGCAACCTTATGTAGTAAGGTCATTTACGTAGAGAAGGTTTTCCACGGATACATGTAAAGTGTTCACGGTTGAATTGGTTCAGTTATAACTAAATACTAACCTAACTTAATTAAGTCAAGTTTTTTTTCCCAATAACACCTCTGTCCTGGTTGGGTTTATCATTTTAGTCTACATTATTATGTGGTCTCCAAACTCTCATCTGTTAAGCTAAGCTTTAAGTCAAATATGAGTATAGCTATACATTTGTATTAAAACAACAATTAAATTCTTTTATTGAGTTTGGATTGGTATCGATATTTTTTTGTATAATCTTGATTCATTCCAAACTTAATCGAGTTACTAATTCATAACCTAACCCAACTCAATGTAATATATAAACCCAATTCATCCTAACCCATAAGGTTTCAAGTTAGTCGGAAGGAAGAACATTGGATATATCTCAATAAGAGTGGTTATGTTCAAATTGCCAAAAAATTTGCCATGAAAATATACAAAAGATAATATTAAGATCTCATTTAATTTGAAAATAATTTTATACAAATTATTCACTAGCTCAAACCGTAGAAAGTATCTCAACTTAAAAGGTCATGGATTCAAGTCTCTCCCAAAATATACTAAGGTAGAGTTGAGCCATGTTCTACATCCTTACGGGCTCTCTCTTTTACTAAATTCATCTCCTTAAAAATAAAATAAAAGAAACTAATTTTGGGTTATAAATAGGTAACTAAAACTAATTGATATTATATAAGCCATCTCATTAATGACAATCTCCACAACAGAATCTCTCCAAAGAAAGGAAAATCCCAACCCTAAAACAAATTCCATCCTTTTTTTAATCACAATCTTACCTATAAAAACCCCTCAAATTAATTAAAAAAAAGCACTGAAATTCTAAAAAATAAAAAATAAAAAAATGGGTCTAAGAAACATGGAGCCATTGTTGCTGATCTTGAGCTTGGCGTTGATGATGAGCATGGAGGTGGCGCTGGTTAGCCATGTTGAAGCTGCTCCAACTAGGTTCATAAACTTGAACCCATGCAAGGCACCTGGAGGTCCATTCCCTGGTTGCCAACCTAACCCTCATCGTCCTAAGGTTAAAGCTCCTGGGGAAGCCAACCCTTACACTCGTGGTTGCTTCAAGATTTTTCGGTGCCGTGGTTAATTAATTTCTCAAAATCACATCAACAAAATTATGAATTTTATTTTATTTTTATTTTTTATATTTTATTCATATTCTATGTGTATATTGTGATGGTTGGTGCCTATCTATGATATCATGAGTTCAAACTCTACTACTTATATACATGGTGTTTTTTTTTAATATAATGGTTATTGTTGTTATTTTTAGAAGAAAAAATGTTTTAAATACGTTGGGTGTTAATGTCATTTTTCGACACGGGCACCCAACTTCTTTAAATATTTTGAAAATACGCATGTATTACACAACATCTCTAAATACACACATATCCTTAAAACATTCAAGGGAAACTAAGTATTAGCATCAAAAAATAGCGTTGACACCCAACGTATATATAATATTACCCTTCCAAGAAAAGTTATTTGTAAGATAGCATTCTTAGTCTATAACACACATATTTGAATTAATTTATCCTTTCTTTGCTTCTTTTTTTTTTTTTTTTCTGTGTCTATGACCCTGTATCTCCACTAACCTTTTTGTAACTCAAAATTAAGACCTCGCTTCATTTAACGAGACTACTCAAAATTAATTTATCCTTTCACAACTACATATACTAAGGTAAAGTTGAACCATACGTTGACTTCTACATCCTTATGTGCTCTTTTACTAAATTCATCTCCTTAAAAAATAAAAATAAAAATAAACGAAACTAATTTTGGGTTATAAATAGGTAACAAAAACTAATTGATATTATATAAGCCATCTCATTAATGACAATCTCCACAACAGAACCTCTCCAAAGAAAGGAAAATTTCAACCCTAAAACAAATCTCATCCTTTTTTAATCACAATCTTACCTATAAAAACCCCTCAAATTAATTTAAAAAAAGCACTGAAATTCTAAAAAATAAAAAAATAAAAACATGGGCATGAGAAACATGTTTATGGGTATGAGAAACATGGAGCCATTGCTGCTGAACTTGAGCTTGGTGTTAATGATGAGCATGGAGGTGGCGCTGGTTAGCCATGTGGAAGCTGCTCCAACTAGGTTCATAAACTTGAACCCATGCAAGGCACCTGGAGGTCCATTCCAACCTACCCCTCATCGTCCTAAGGTTAAAGCTCCTGAGGAAGCCAACCCTTACACTTGTGGTTGCTTCAAGATTTTTCAGTGCCGTGGTTAATTAATTTCTCAAAATCACATCAACAAAATTATGAATTTTATTTTATTTTTATTTTTTATATTGTATTCATCTTCTATGTGTATATTGTGATGGTGGGTGTCTATTTATGATATCATGAGTTCAAGCTCCACTACTTATATACATGGTTCTTTTTAATATAATGAGTATTATTGTTATTTTTAGAAGAAAAAATATTTTAAATACGTTGGGTGTTAATGTCATTTTTCGACACGGACACCCAACTCCTTTAAATATGCACAACATCCCTAAATATACACATATCCTTAAAACATTTAAGGTAGACTAAGTATCAGCATAAAAAAATAACGTTGACACCCAACGTATATATAATATTACCTTTTCAAAAAAAGTTATTTGTAAGATAGCATATTTGGTCTATAACACACATATTTGAATTAATTTATCCTTTCTTTGCTTCTTTTTTTTTGTGTGTCTACGACCCTGTATCTCCACTAACCTTTTTGCAGGAGCGAGACTATTTTAGAATCAAAAACTGCTGAGGCTATTGGATGCCCCTTCCCAAAATAAAAAGATACATTCTTTCTCAATTATGACTTATACCTAGTTCCTCATCTAACGAGACTACTCGAAATTAATTTATCCTTTCACAAATACATATACTAAGGTAAAGTTGAACCATACGTTGGCTTCTACATCCTTAGGTGCTCTTTTACTAAATTCATCTCCTTAAAAAATAAAAAAAAATAAAAGAAACTAATTTTGGGTTATAGATAGATAACCAAAACTAATTGATATTATATAAGCCATCTCATTAATGACAATCTCCACAACATAACCTCTCCAAAGAAAGGAAAATCCCAACCCTAAAACAAATTCCATCCTTTTTTAATCACAATCTTACCTATAAAAACCCCTCAAATTAATTAAAAAAAAGCACTGAAATTCAAAAAAATAAAAAATAATAAAATGGGTATGAGAAACATGGAGCCATTGTTGCTGATCTTGAGCTTGGCGTTGATGATGAGCATGGAGGTGACGCTGGTTAGCCATGTTGAAGCTGCTCCAACTAGGTTCATAAACTTGAACCCATGCAAGGCACATGGAGGTCCATTCCCTGGTTGCCAACCTAACCCTCATCGTCTTACGGTTAAAGCTCAGGGGGAAGCCAACCCTTACACTCGTGGTTGCTTCAAGATTTTTCGGTGCCGTGGTTAATTAATTTCTCAAAATCACATCAACAAAATTATGAATTTTATTTTATTTTTATTTTTTATATTGTATTCATATTTTATGTGTATATTGTGATGGTGGGTGTCTATCTATGATATCATGAGTTCAAACTCCACTACTTATATACATGGTTCTTTTAAATATAATGGGTATTGTTGTTATTTTTAGAAGAAAAAATGTTTTAAATACGTTGTATGTTAATGTCATTTTTCGACACGGGCACCCAACTCCTTTAAATATCCACAGCATCCCTAGATACACACATATCCTTAAAACATTTAAGGGGAACTAAGTATCAGCATATAAAAATAGCGTTGGCACTCAACATATATATAATATTACCTTTCCAAGAAAAGTTATTTGTAAGATAGCATACTTGGTCTATAACACACATATTTGAATTAATTTATCCTTTCTTTGCTTTTTTTTTTTTGTGTGTCTACGACCCTGTATCTCCACTAACCTTTTTGTAGGAGCGAGACTATTTTAGAATCAAAAACTGCTGAGGCTATTGGACGCCCCTTCCCAAAATAAAAAGATACATTCTTTCTCAATTATGACTTATACCTAGTTCCTCATCTAACGAGACTACTCGAAATTAATTTATCCTTTCACAAATACATATACTAAGGTAAAGTTGAACCATACGTTGGCTTCTACATCCTTAGGTGCTCTTTTACTAAATTCATCTCCTTAAAAAATAAAAAAAAAATAAAAGAAACTAATTTTGGGTTATAGATAGATAACCAAAACTAATTGATATTATATAAGTCATCTCATTAATGACAATCTACTCAACAGAACCTCTCCAAAGAAAGGAAAATCCCAACCCTAAAACAAATTCCATCCTGTTTTAATCACAATCTTACCTATAAAAACCCCTCAAATTAATTAAAAAAAAGCACTGAAATTCTAAAAAATAAAAAATAAAAAATGGGTCTGAAAAACATGGAGCCATTGCTGCTGATCTTGAGCTTGGTGTTGATGATGAGCATGGAGGTGGTGCTCGTTAGCCAGGTTGAAGCTGCTCCAACTAGGTTCATAAACTTGAACCATGCAAGGCACCTGGAGGTCCATTCCCTGGTTGCCAACCCAACCCTCATCGTCCTACGGTAAAAGCTCCTGGAGAAGCCAACCCTTACACTTGTGGTTGCTTCAAGATTTTCCGATGCCGTGGTTAATTAATTTCTCAAAATCACATCAACAAAATTATGAATATATTGTGATGGTGGGTGTCTATCTATGATATCATGAGTTCAAACTCCACTACTTATATACATGGTTCTTTTTCATATAATTGGTATTGTTGTTATTTTTAGAAGAAAAAATGTTTTAAATACGTTGGCTGTTAATATCATTTTTCGACTTGGAAATATGCATGTATTGCACAGCATCCCTAAATACACACATATCCTTAAAACATTTAAGGGAGACTAAGTATCAGCATAAAAATATAACGTTGGCGCCTAACGTATATATAATATTACCCTTCCAAGAAAAGTTATTTGTAAGATAGCGTACTTGGTCTATAATACGCATATTTGAATTAATTTATCCTTGCTTTTTTTTTTCTTTTTCTATGACCCCCCTGTATCTCTACTAACCTTTTTGCAGGAGCGAGACTATTTTAGAATCAAAAACTGCACCATTCCCAAAATAAAAAGATAAGTATGTATATACGAACTCAAACTCAAAATTAAGACCTCGCTTTTTAATTATAACTTATACATAGTTCCTCATCTAACGAGACTACTCGAAATTAATTTATCCTTTCACAACTACATATACTATTAGTTCTTTGTTGATGTAAATTATTAAAAATACATACCAAAGAACTTCATATGTTCTCCCATGGATGTGTCAGTTGTAAATAATAATAAATAAATAAATAAATAAAAAATCAGCGTACGAATAACTTTCAAAGAAATTAAGGGTAAATTAAAAAAAAAAAAAAATGTATGTTGCTGGAAATCTTGAAGAACAAGACCCTTTATTTGTCGTATAATAGTTTAGACATTAATATGCCTTGAGGTTATTGGATTCAAATCCAATTACATATTTAATTATGAAAAAAAAAACTATAAATTATGTAAATAGATGCTTTAATCGATCATTAATTCACCTTGAAAATATTATTAGGGACCTTTTATATATAACATTTCATAAATTCACTTTCGTTCATTAAGGAAATGATAAAGGTAGCAGTAATATTTGCTCTTTAGTTGCAGTTTTTATTTAGGGTAGATGGGGGCCCATTTTATTAATGCTAACAATTGGGTCGAAGTGTTATTTAACCCATACAGCTGGTGGCCCATGTAATTGAGCCAGCCCGTTTTAAGCAAATCTAAAAGTCTATTTTTATTTATTTTTAAAACTTTTATTTATTTACTTAACAAAATTAATCTATAAAAAATTAAAACATTTTACCAACATATTTATAACTCTATGTATTTATGGTGATTGAATCTTATAATATAAAAGTGAAAATAGGAATATTCCATTTCTAATTTTATATATTAGCCAAATTAAATAAGAAAAATCTTTTATTTTTTTTGCATAATTACTTAACATTGAAATATTTGTAAAGTTTAAAATGAGTCCTATAGTGGTTGGCTTAATTTTGGAATTACAAATGAAAATTTATTATTAATTATGTATATCATTTTAAAAAAAGTTTAAATGTATTTATTAAAATAATAAGGATAGAATTATAAAATTAAGATGAAAGCAGCCCACTTTTTAAACTGAACATGTATTCACTTTTTTGCACTTGTATACCACTAATTATCCTAATCAAACAAAGCAGCCTATTTGGAATTATGTCTATTAGGTTAAATATAGGAATTTAAAGTCCGGTACTGAACAAAATGACAAAGTAGTTAGAGTTTGTATTCATAATTTATAAAGACAAGAATTCAAGTCTCTTCACCATGTAGGATGGATGCAGCTTTCGCACAATAAAACATCTCTTGTGTCTTAGACTATGTGTAAGAATACTACTTCGACATCTCACCTATGCACTAAATAAAAAGATACCACTCTTTCCCTCACCGGGGCTTGCACTTAAGGATAAGTTGATGACTCAATACATTTAAAGAGGCTCAAATACCCTAGTTTATCAAAAATAAATAAATAAATAAATAAACTCCGCCTACTCGAGTTGGGTAATGAAAAGTTAAAAAAACAACAAAAACTAACTCAACGTTATTTGGGAATGTCATGTTTTATTTACCCTAATTGGATAGCTTAAACAATAAAAACTTTATTTATTTATTTATTTGTTTGTTTGTTTTTTTTTTTTTGAGATCATAACTTCATAGATTGAAGTATACCAAATAAGAAACAATTTAGTATAAAATACCTTAGAGTAATGCTAGAAAAAAAACAGAAAATAGGAAAAAAAACTCTTAAATACAAATGTGGCAGCATCAATATTACTACATTTTTTTATCATCTTGACGACACTGATGATGCCACATCACACTTAGTTTGTATTTGAGGTTTTTTTTTATTATTATTTAAATTTCTAGTTGTTGGACCAGTTTCTCGACGTACCGAACTAGACGACATCTCACCTGCCATGACGACCAGATCTGCCAATACCTTTGGAACCCAACTCGGCATGATGTGTTTTAGATGCCGACCTGAATCACAAACCACCAACTTCGTTGAACAAAGATTGTAAGCGGGACGCTTCCTATCGACCTGGAGGTATCAACCTCTTATAAAGACCATCAACTCAACTATGGACAACAACGACATAACATTGACCAACTCGGCATACCAAGCTTTCGAGTTCACCGACTACTTAATAAATAAGGATTGGGCGCAAGTTCGGATAAGGATAAGACGAGATCAATTGCAACAAGTTCGGGATTTAGTCCTTATCCAACTATGATAAGGCTACAAAATTCTCTCAGTCCAGCTAAGCAGTTACTTAGCTCTCCTAATTTGATCAGGAATGCCAAATCATCCTGATCCGGCTAGAAAGCTTCCAAGCTCTCCTAATTCAACTACAACACGACTACTACGACTAAGGACCCTATTCTCTATAAAAACTCATCACTCCCTAAGGGGGAAGGTGTGCTATTTTCTATCTAATTCAACATTATTAACTCTACGGAACTCCAAGTCAGTTTAGAATAGGCTATCCGATGTCTAAGTCTAAGTCACAACGGTGGTATTTTTTTACAATAGCCTATTCTTTTCCTTTCTTTTCCTATCAAGTTAGAAGTCTCGGGCAACCTAAGTGGGTTCTAGCTTAGCGTATCCCTCTATCTCATCATCTACTACTGTTAGTAAAATCTTGCTCTAACACTAATATTTCTTAGGATAATTTTTCTTGCATTACTATACTTCTCATTTGATTTGAAAATAACTTTACGAGATGATATTTTAAAATATATCAAATTAATTAACTTACCCAATTTGAAGTCATTATATAGGTAGGGTGGTAAAAATGGTCTGTCTCCTGATATTTTTTAAAATCCAGGGCACAAACAAAATCTCTGTCTATTTTCAAAATTTGACCAATTTCTTACATAGGGTTAAAAATCAAATATATTTAGTTCCCATTTATTAAAAGTAAAGTTGGCATTTTACAAGCATAGATAGATATTTACTTTAATCTTTTTTTCTTTTCCCTTTTTTTTAGGTTGGCGGGTATCGGATTTTTTAGTTTTCTACTAATCCCTTAGGGGTACAGTCACAAATACTTTTAGAACTATTAGCCAATATATTGGTGGATAGCATAAGTCTCTATTCAAACTCTTCACCTCAGGAGTGGGGTGGAGCATCCTCAACTACTAAACCAACCCACCGTTATTTATATACCTTAATCTTTTGAATTCATTTCCTTTTCTCTCATGATATTATAAAACCTTATAATGTTGTATTATAATATTTTATCATTTCTTATATTAACAAATATATTGGTTTTGACAACATTCTTGTTCAAAAAATTACAATTGGTATACGTTCATATATATTGTATTGCCAAAATGGACAAAATCATGCTAGGGTTACCTTGGTTTGAAATTGATTTGTCTAACCCAATTTGATTAAGTATTACTCAAAGTTTGATTTAGAAATAAGTAGTATTTAAAGTTAATTAAAAACCAAACCAAACCAACCTTTCTTCTTCTTCAATACAAAAAAATAAAAAAACTAAACCAATTCATTAGCCCTATGTGTCAGAGCTTTTTCAAAAATATTTTTCTAAGAAACGGCTCTCAAAAACGCTTTTGAAAAAAATTAGTTTCTGTCGGCTTTTATTTTTAAAAGAAAATTATTTTTTTATCGTAATTTAACTAAAAAACTAAACACTTCTAAAAAATGTTTTTTCTCTAAAAACACTTTAAAAAGAGTTTTCGCAAACATGGTCATTGTTCGGTAAATAGGGCTAGTTAGCCCGAAATAGCGTGCCACTTGTCTAATGCCCCAACCACCGTTCTCTAGTAATGTCACAAAAACACTCAAAATAAGTGGTTTTCTTTCTCCCAAAAAACTGAAAAAAAAAAACAAATTTTGCATTATAAATAGGTAGCCAAAACCAATTGATATTATCTAAAACCATGAGAACTTAAATAATGATGATCTAAAAGATAAAAATAAAATAAAGTAAAAAAGATAAAAGAAGTGAAAAAGAAATAAAAACAAAAAATTAACAAAAACACAAATTTTGCATTGTAAATAGGTAGCCAAAACCAATTGATATTATCTATAACACACTAATTATGAATTTTTATTTTATTTTGTATTTATATTCTATGTGTATTTTGTTGATGTAATTGGTTTTCTATCTATAAAATCATATTTTGGTAATTTATTAATTTATAACACACTAATTTGAATTAATTTGAATTAATTTATCCTTTCAACATATACTATTATTTCGTAATTTGTTGATGTAAATTATTAAAAAATATATACCAAAGAACATCATATGTTCCTCTTTGATCGATGTGCCAGTTGCTAAAAAAATCATCATATGTATAACTTTCAAAGTAAGGGTAAATTGAAAAAATGTATAAAAAGATAAGTAAGGTTTGAAAATAAAAGGATGCAATATACATATAACGTTCTAGAGATGCCCCCAAAACATAACTTATACATTTAGTGCCCTTTTTCAAATGAAATTAGCTGAAGTTATATAAAAAAAACTTACAACCACAATTAGTGAGGAACCTCAACATTTTAAAAAAATAATACATAAAGTATTTTTATCACACTTAAATTGTACACAGTGCTCCCTACTCAAGATGATAAATACCCCATAAAGCATCTAGCCATAGCACCACATAATATTATCTCATTCCGTCACACACCCACTGTGATATGAAAACGCACCTCCGAAATCTTTTGTCCATACTATTCATCATAAATAGTACAGTCTCCCTGAATTCGAACCTTAAACCTCATATAGATTGATTTTACAATCCGAATAACCACTGAACCAATTATTATAAAAAAATAATAATAATAAATTCGCCCCTCTAAAATCAAAGGTAATCACTCATTAGCAAGCTGAACGGAGTTATTGATGAGAGAGACCCATTAAAACAGTAAAAGAAGGAGCAATCTGCAACTTATTCTCCAAAACTGAGTACATCTGAATTTTTCACTTGCAATAGCTTCCTCTTCAAGTTGAAATACTATCTAGGAAAAAGAAAACAAAACAGAGCAAAAGAAGAACCAATTTCTTCATGGGAGTACAAAAAAGGTAACACAAGTGAGTGAAACCAAACAAATAACCTACAACATTTAAGGCTAAGAAATACAAGCAAAGAGGAGAATTATTTTGTTTAGGATAAAAAAGAGGAACTTTGGGCTTAAAAGCCAGAGATATTATAGATGAGTAATTTGTTTCTTTCATTATCTAGTCCTTGTACTTCATCTCTGACATTGAGAATCCGGGCATGTCGAAGGAAGACGAAAACTTCTCAACGGCAGCTTTCAGTTCCTCGATGTCCTTGTTGTTTACCAGACCTTTGTTGAAGTCTTTCAAGAGCTTGCCATGCTCTTTCTGGATTTTAAGACAAAGGGAGACAGCCTGATGGAGGAACTCAGCAATCTGTTCAAAGTCCTTCTCAACCAAGCCTCTTGAAGTCATGGCTGGGGCACCTGGTACAAGAAAGAAACACCGAAAAATCCTAACTGTTAGACAACTGAAGAATTCATGAATTTAAGCCAAACAAAAAAGTAGTTCTTCAATAGAAAAATAAAATAGCACCAGCCAAAATGGGGAAGCTGGAAAGATTCTTCATTAATGGATCATTTTGATCCATGGGATTCTATACTTAAAAACTGCCCTCCTGGTTCAAAAATTTATATAGGAGAAGCCAGCAGCATTCCTATAAGAACAATGAAGCCAGATTTGAATCAAGTTTATAACTGGAAGGAAATCTTTTGTTTAGTGTTATCACATGGCATTCCCATTTGGTCTACTAGACTAGAGAAATGTTTCTTAACTCAACCTCTACTTCTTTAAAACCAAACTCTATTTGTAATAAAGGTTTAAGCTCTAACATAATCACCCAAGTTTTCTTGCTTATTTTTGTAAAGGTTATACCTCTACTTCAATTAGAGGTAAATATATATATTTACTAAAAAAAAAAAAAAAAATTTATTACCCTCCACTTTTTTTAGAGTTTGCAAGTCGAGTTAATAACAAACACCACCTAGTTAAGAACACTCACCAATACGAACACCTCCAGGAGCCAGGGCACTGCTGTCACCAAAAACAGCATTCTTGTTCACTGTGATGTTGCAGAGATCACAGAGCTTCTCAACCTTGTTACCTGCTCAAGAAATCGGGAAAACTCAAAACATTAATTTTGTGAGTTTGAGCATATGAAGCATCAAATCAGTGAAATTTGAAATTTTCAATTCCATTACCAGTCAAGCCGAGGGGTCGAAGGTCCCATAAGACAAGGTGGTTCTCAGTTCCATCAGTGACAAGCTTGTAACCCTTGCCCATCAAGTAGTTTCCAAGGGCAACTGCATTGGCCTTGACTTGCTTGGCATAGACTTTGAATCCAGGGCTCATGGCCTGCTTCAATGCAACGGCTAATGCACCAATTTGGTGATTGTGTGGACCTCCCTGGAGGGAAGGGAAAACAGCAAAATTGATCTTGTCCTCAAAATCATACACAGCATTCTCAGGCTGACCCTTCTTGGGGGGCTTGGGCCCTTTCCTGTAAAAGATCATACCAGCTCTAGGGCCCCTTAAGCTCTTGTGGGTTGTGGTTGTCACCACATCACAGTATTCAAATGGGTTGGCAGCTTCCTACAGGACAAAACCATAGAGCAAGTTTTAAAATCACGAGTCCAAAAAAAGAGAAAAAAAATAAAAGAACAACAGGATCTCCATAAACATGAATAAATGCTACAAAAGAAAACTGTTATGTTGGATGCAGAGCTCAGTAAAAACTGAAAAAACCTATTTTATGATCTTTAGAGGAAAACTTGGTTACAATTGTCATTAACAGGAAACACATTTAGACTTCAATGTTTTCTGGTTTGCACCAATACATTAATAAAGCCCATGGGCCTAATTTATCCTTGAAAACCGGCTTGTAAGAAAAGGGTTGTCCATGACTTATACACTGCACATCCTAATTGTACCAAGCGAGTCACTCGGCCCTATTCCACCTGCTCTAATACCATGATAAAACCCATGAGCCTAACTCATCATTGAAAACGAGCTTGCAAGGAGAGGGTTGTCCACTACCTATATATTGCACATCTTAATTGTCCCAGGCGATAAGTACTTTTTTTAAATACAATGATTAACGTATAAGTAGTACCCAAATCCAACATAATCAAATCTTCAAGAACGCAACCTAGATCTGAACCCACAAACAGCATTCATAAAAATTGTAGCTGGATTCACTTAAGAAAATTAAAAATGAAAAACCAATACCCAGATCTAAGAAAATTACAGAAAAACTAATGCAAAAAAGGAAGAATATTCATTAAACCCAACCAACGTGCATAAAAAAATTCCAATTACTCAAAATCATGATCCAGATCTCTTAAAAACAACTTAAATAAACCAAACCCACATCTCAAAAATTACTTTTTTTTTCTTTCAATTATAAAAACACAACCACAAAACCAAGATCTATATCTCCAAGACCAAACAAAACCCAGATCCAAATACCAAACAAACAACAAAATTAACAAACAAAACCTCAAAAAAAGAAAATAAAAAAACCATTAATAATTACCTGAGCAGCAACAAGCCCACTAATATGAGCCATATCACAGAGCAACAACGCGCCACACTTATCCGCAACAGCCCTGAACCTCGCGTAATCCCAATCCCTAGGATACGCACTCCCACCACAAATAATCAATTTGGGCCTGAAATCCAACGCCTTCTCCTCCAACTTATCATAATCAATAAACCCCGTCGCCGAATTCACCTTATACGGCAAACTCTCAAAGTAAATCGAAGTCGCCGATATCTTCTTCCCACCAGAAGTATAATACCCATGAGTCAAGTGCCCACCAGAAGGAAGATCAAGACCCATAATCCGATCATGGGGATTTAGCAGAGCCGTGTAAGCAGCGAAATTCGCTGGACTACCTGAATAAGGTTGAACGTTCACGCCCCATTTGGATGGATCTAAGTGGAACGCTTGAAGAGCTCGTGAACGGCACAGATTCTCGATCTCGTCGATGAATTCGTTGCCGCCGTAGTACCGGTTTCCGGGCATCCCCTCGGAGTATTTGTTGGTTAATGCGCTGCCCAGAGCTTCGATTACGGCGAAGGACGTGAAGTTTTCTGATGCAATTAGTTCGATTCCTCGACATTGTCTGCGCTTCTCTTTCTCGATTAGATCGAAGATCTCTTGGTCTACTTGATTCAGTGGTGCGTTCCCCCAGGCGTTAACGGACTCCATTGTTGTAGAAATGATGATTAAGAAGACGAAGAAGAGGAATAAGAGTCAGTTTGGGTTGAGAGAAGAACGGTTTGGTGGAGATGGGCGAATGAGATTATAATGGAGGGAGGGGGAGGGGGGAGTTACGGTTTTGTCCTTGGTAGGTTTGGGGGTAAGTTACGATTTTAGCCTTGGTGTTTTGTTATGCGGGTCGACCCGGGTGTCATAGCGCATGAGGGAGGGCGCGGTGGCGTCGACATCTGGGTCGACTGGTTTATGGCCTTTAGCTGCACTGCAAGATCTGCTTTTATGACACGTGAAACTTAGGTTATTTTATGGGCCCACAAACCATTCTTGGTAATTTTTTTCTTTTTTGGTAATACTAAATGAATTTAAAATATATAACCACTTTTATTTAAAATTCTTAAATTTTTTGCTACTTTTTTATTTAAAACTGTTGAATAAATTGATATAAAAAAATAACTTTGAGGGTAATTTATCACATAAGACACTGAAAGATTTCTTTTATAATGTTAATATATAAATATAAAATTTATTTTAATAATTCTTTTGTAATGTTATTATTTTTTTGGATAACTTTCAATTTCTTTTTATTTACCGGCTAGTATTATTATAATAAAGATACTTTGGACAATTGACGATGATCAAGCCTTAAAATCCTCTCTCGTTTTTATTTGTGTTTCTCACGAGGTGTCTCCACATTTTTTAGGTATGGAAGTAGTCTTCGTTTAAAGCATGAAGGGAATGATAATTCTTTCCTAATGAGGGCACCGCCAAGATTCGAATATTAAAACTTTAATATATGAACGATCTTGAGACTTAGCTAACTTTCACTTAACCAACTACTCATTGGTTCAAAATCCACTTCTACAATAACTATCCAAATGACCTATCATAGCTATGGTAAATACTTAAGCAACTTCTTATTTCAACAATTTATAAATCTTGAGTAAGATACCTTATCTCTAATGATTTTTAAATTTAGTTATTTTTATTTTATTTATTTTATGTTTTTCTATTAATTTATTACTATATAATTTCATATTTAAATGCTCTTAATATTTTCATTTAAAGACTTCTTTAAAAAACAAAAAAAAATATTGACATATATTTTTTTAATAAATAGAAACGATTTTAACCTTAGTGGAGTAGGTAAATAAGTTGAGCTAATTAGGTACACTATCTTTGAATTTAATTGTTCAATGAGATAACTAGGTATATTTTCTTAATAATTACTTTTGGTGTTCTCTATCAAAATGTATTTTTTAGGAAGGAGGAAATGTTAGGAATCATAAGTATGTTTTTAATTAGTTAATTGTTTGTTTGTTTGGTTTTTTTTTTCTTTTTGTCAATTTGTGTTATTTCTTTAACACACAAAATAGTAATTACTACTATGTTAAGGTATATTTAGAATATAACCTTTTGAATTGAGTATCTTATAGTTCTTTGATGAAAACCAATTAATTTACTTTAATAAATGAATTGGGAGGACCATTATTAGAATTGATTTCATCCATGGCTAAAATACATTTTCATGCAATTTGATATTTACTGTAGATGCTATTTTGTTATCATGAGTTAGTAACTTTAGATGTTAAGACGATAATATCGTTTTTGTAATTCATAATATATATATATATATATATTGAGTGCTGACACAAGATCAAAAGATGTTAGCATTGAGGCCAAAGAAGATTATTTGCAAGAAGAGATAATTAAATTTTCGACTTCGAGTGAAAGGGTCCAAATACATACCGTTGAAGCTAGCCAACGTTTGTTAATTCATAATATTTAGAATATGTTAAATTGCAACAACATAAAAATAAATTTAAAAAATATTAAAATGACATTAATGACGAACATTGATAAAAATACAACAATCAATATACAAATAAACAATTAGATTGTGTTAAACCATGACTTTGTCTATGATTCATTGAAATTCAAAAACAACGCTACTTAATCAAAAATCATCATTGAATCTTCACAATTATTTTAAAAACTTTTGCTCATTTTGATATAGATTGTAATATAGCATTTTTTATCATCACATTAATTTCTTGTTAGAGGCTATTGTTTTTAAGTGGAATTGATGCCAAATAGAGTTAAATCAATTCTAACATTTTTATAGAAAACAATGTAAAAAGGGTTTCCAAAAAATAATTATTGGTATACTAAAACAAATCAGTTTTAGGCATTAGGTATTATGTATATATATTTTTTTACATTTCTATCAAAAAATGAATTATAATAAGAAAGATTAATGCAAAATCAAGTTGATACAAATAATCTAAACAAAAAAGCTCCTACAAAGGATGTTCAATAAGAGTGCCATTTTAATTTCAAACAAACTCTTTGATGATTCAATTAAATATTTTCTCTACTACAGAGGTTGGCTATATAAATTCACTTCCTCAGTTATACCCGATCAAGGGCACTTAGCACTTTGTTTTGCCTTATTTATAGATGTATATCCTATTGTTTTGCCTTATTTATAGATGTATATCCTATATAAAATTCTATGCAAGTTTGATGCTACTTAATTCAATCCTTGTCCATCGTCCAAAGCTCGAGAATGATTGTATCTAAAAATATACAAATATACTCAACACAAATGGTGTTACAATTCTCTTAGCAAGTACAACAATTAATATGTATCCATGACATCTTACCAACCATAAAGCTGCCAATTTCAAGTACTATAGTTCTTCTTTTCAAAAAAAAAGAAAAAAAGTACTATAGGTCTAAGAACGAATATTTACTTTGTGGGGTCTACAACAATAAAAGATGTACAATCATTAAAAGTGTTAATTGTATAATATAAGGAGCATTCCGTATTTACATCACAATTTTTTTTTTTACCAATTTTTAGACATCGGGAAGTGTGGCTTAGTCCTCCAAACTTTGGAGAATATATTTTTGGCGGCCTTTCTCAAAGTGGGTAAAGTTTTATAGTGTAGGATGGAGTTCGGTATCAAACTCACGCCTGCCCAATGGGGGTGAGCTACCCAGCTAATTCACCCACGCCACTTTAAATTTTTACATAATACTCTTACTTTGTTGGATTCCTTCCAATGACATAAATAATATAGTGGTAATATTGAAGCTTATTTTATTGGTAATATTAAAAATTATTGATAATATTAAATATCGAAGCTCATTTTAGCCCGTCTCATATGTTATAAGATATTGTCTCTCCTACAGATTCTTAAATTTGGCCGACCTTTAAATTAGGTCATCGGGTCTGTGGGCACCTATGCAGACGGTGTTATAAAAATAAATCTCAGAAAATTTTATTTTTATTTTTAGAAAAAAGCCACCTCTTGTTAGTATGAGAAAATGGACTTTTTATGTGTCTTAATTTTAAAGAATACATAATTAATTTAAGACTAATATTTGAAGTTAAATCTACTAACATTAAGGTTGCATTTGCAATCTGAAAATAATAATACAATCTCAAAAAGAAAAACTTAAAAAATAACTTTTTATTATTTTTTAAAAATAACTTTTTATTATTTTTTAAAAATAACTTTTTTTTTAACAAAATAAAAAATTATTTTCAAAATTTTTTGAACCAAACAAACTTTTAGTATTTTCAAAATTTTGAGTACAATTTGGCAAAAAAAAAAAAAATTGAATTCAGAAAACTTGATCGGAATCACCACCAAACAGAACTAAATAATTTCAAAGTTTTTCGTCGAGATCATCAACTATTAATCCAAGGGTCATCAGCTGGTTTAACCCATGAACTGATATTTTATTATTAAGACATGCCTTTCCCCATCTCCCACCAAAACCCACCGACACTTGTAAGGCACCCGGTCGGTAGCTGAGAGTTTGGTTACAAGGGTATCTCAGTCATTTCAGTCTCACCAACCACTTGGAGTTGGAGGGTCTCTTTGGCAAGTGGGCTAGTTAGTCTACGTTAAAATCAGCAGAGAAAACTGAGCTTCGAAATCCAATCACTACGCATTCACAAATAATTTAAAAAAGCGTTCAATTGAAAAAGTAATTATTATTTTTATGACCATTCTGCCAAACAGACCCCAGTGAACCCCACCAACTCCCCACCTAGAGAGATCACTTACTGCAGGAGTTATTTAGTTATCTAACACCATGCTAAAGTTATGTTTTGATGCTCTCTTTAACTAACACGTGTATAAAGTTAACCTTGATTACTGCATTTGTGGCTGTTGGATTGTTAATTGTGTGGGCCTGTAGTAAAGTCCTTGGTAATGTGGGTTGATGCGTAGGTTGAAAAAAAGTGGGCCATACCATTAAGTTAATATATATACTCCTCTCACCAAACACACCAACCAACCTCCACCAACAAAATGGGAAGAAAAGCAAAAATAAAAAATAAACATATTAAAAAAAAATTAAAAAATAAAGAATTTATTTTTACAACTAAATTTACCCGTTGAAAACATTTTTGAGGAACATGGTTTGCATATTTTAGATTTATGTATTATTTTTAAATGAAGTGCATATTTTATTTTGGTATAGTTAACGAATTAATTTCTTGTATGTATGATGACGTCGTGCTCCCAATTTTAAAATCATTAAATAATTTTATTTTGAAAAATACTAACGTGATTATATTCATTTGATTTAAAATGGATATAATCAAGGTTGTGTTTAAAAAAAGTCTGTCATATTTGTTTAATAAACATACCTATAAACTTTAAACAGCATATAGAAATTATAAAAATGCTAATAATTTAATTAAGCCCCAGGAAAAATTATGTTAGATTTGTTTTAATAATGTTATAAATTCAACAATAATAGAAATAATTTTAAATTATAGTAAATCATTCAACACTATATGTTCAAGTGATTAGTTTCTATAGTCTTGCCAGTCTAAGTTAATAGAGATAAAATGAAATATATTTATATAAATATATGGGCTGCTTATCATTTATTTTTTGTTTTATTAGTCAGCCGGGAACATAAAAAATGTACGGTGATATGATCTAGTGCCTCGTCTTCATTTAATACAGAAATCCTAACCAGTTACGGCATTCCACGTGAGAAACTTGAAAACGCAAACGTACCGTGAGACACGTGGGCCACGCTGACACGCCCACGCTAATCATGGGAGCAAGATCACGTGCATTCACATTTTCTACGGCGGCTTAAATGAAAAGCATATTCGAACAAAGCATATATTAACAAAATAAAAAATATCTAATAGTCAAAAATTAAAAAAATAAAAGTAGGCGAAATTATAGAAAAGTCACCGTAGTCGTCGGTTGTTGCATTCACCACCAACCCAACCAATGAACTTTGGCCACCTCATCCTCTACCATTCTTTCTAGGGTGTTCATGGCACGACTTGAGGTCGGGTTGGAGCCAAAATCTAACTCAATCTAAACTGTTCAGATTGATAAATTTAAAACTCAATCTATCTTCCAACTCATGTAAATTTGATCGGGTTGGACTTAAGCCTCTTATTTGACATATAATTTATTGATATAAAAACTTTAATTATTTATCTATAGTTTAGATTTGTTAGTATTTTTTTCGCTATTATTTTGTAATGAATAGTCTGTTAATATGTAATAGTAATAATAATTTGTAAAGTAGTAGCGCATAAATTGAGTTTGTATATATTAATAGTATGGTAATCTTGTGATATATATATATATATATATATAGTATAAAATAAATTAAATAATATTAGATAAGAATCATAAGATATATATAAATCTTAAAAAAATAACGCCTATGAGGATATTTTAAGGTTTCAACACTTACCTTGGTTTGAGCCTGTTTAATCAAATTTTTAGGTGCTATATCCATGACCCAAGAATTCAACCTAACCCAAACTACCTATTTAATCCAACCCAAACCAATTCCAAAAATTTGGTTTGGGTTGATGAAAACCGTTAATTCTTTCTCTTCCGTGCTTTCGCAATTTTCATGTTTTGAATAATCACATCCACACCCCGTCGCTAGGGGTGCAAGCCAGCACACTGTTCCACATGTCAAAAAATCACATCCACACCCTTGACATACATGGGTTGGGTTAGAGCTAGTTTAGGTTAGACTCGACCAAATCCAATTCAAATTGAACTGAATTGACAATCTCAACAATCTTAGGCCCCGTTAATTTAAAAATAATTTTCTATTTTTAAATAAAAAATTCTCCCAAAACTTATTTGGTTGGAGTGTTTTCAGAGTATTTAAAAACTGCATTTTAATTTAACTTTAAAGTTTGTGAGGAAACAAGAAACAATAAAAAGTTATTTTTCTTGTTTTGTAAAAATAAACTCTAAAAACAATTTTTAAAAAATTTGTTTTTAAAATTTAATTTTGAATTGAATTCCAAATAAACCCTTAATATTTTTTATTGTATAAACCCTAAAATATCATATTTAAAATATATTAATGTTTATCGTGTTCGTTTGGAACAACTTTTACTTATAATTTTTATTTTTTTATTAGAGTGCATTTATCACAAGTGCTTATGAAAAAGTCATTTACAACTTATTTAGATAAATATGTTACAAAAATATTTTTAATGTCAAATGGTTGTTTGTTTAACCTTTAACTTAACTTGAATCCCGAATTAGTCCTTTTATATATAGAGAAAAAAGTTCCCGTTCGATCCACACGTTCTGTGGCGGTGATGAGGTCATCGTTTTTCACCAACCCCCTGGGACAAAACCGCCATTTTACCAATCTCACCTAAGCCTTAGTCAGGCAAAAAAACCTTAAAAAAAGACCCGGTAGGTGGCTCCTTTTCTCGCCACGTGGGACCCACGACTCTCTCCCACGTCGCCCTCTCAAATCAACAATCCGAACAGTCCAACAACCCACGTTGACTACGAACGCCATTTATTATATAGCATCTTGCACCACTGAATCATCAACATAGACTAGATGAAATCAAACCCAATCACAACCGTCATTCCCTCTGATGAAACCTATAAATATCCTCTTCAGTTCACAATTCCAATTCGCTTGAACTTACACAGTTCTACTCCTAAGCCTTCTCTTGAAAAAACTCGAGATCAGAAGCGATGGCTCTGCTGGTGGAGAAAACCTCGTCCGGCCGCGAGTACAAAGTCAAGGACTTGGCTCAAGCCGACTTCGGCCGGCTGGAGATCGAGCTCGCCGAGGTCGAAATGCCCGGTCTAATTGCGTGCCGAACCGAGTTCGGTCCGGCCCAACCCTTCAAAGGAGCCAGAATCACCGGTTCGCTCCACATGACCATCCAAACCGCGGTTCTCATCGAGACGCTGACCGCTCTCGGAGCCGAGGTCCGCTGGTGCTCCTGCAACATCTTCTCGACCCAAGACCACGCTGCCGCTGCCATCGCACGTGACAGTGCCGCCGTCTTCGCGTGGAAAGGCGAGACTCTCCAAGAGTACTGGTGGTGTACGGAGAGAGCTCTGGATTGGGGTCCCGGCGGCGGACCGGATCTTATTGTAGATGACGGTGGTGACACGACGTTGTTGATACATGAAGGGGTTAAAGCGGAGGAAGAGTATGAGAAGACTGGGAAGTTTCCAGATCCGTCTTCTACTGATAATGCCGAGTTTCAGATCGTTCTTGCGTTGATTCGTGATGGGTTGAAGACGGATCCGAAGAGGTATCACAAGATGAAGGGGAGATTGGTTGGTGTTTCTGAGGAAACCACCACCGGTGTTAAGCGGCTTTACCAAATGCAGAACGCCGGGACCTTGCTTTTCCCTGCCATCAACGTTAATGACTCTGTTACCAAGAGCAAGGTGAGATTTTGATTCTTCTCTTTTTTGTTGTTTTTGGGTCCAGATCTGATCTGGGTATCTTTATTTTGGTCTGTTTTGAAATGGATATTGGTTAGTTTTCGATTTAGATCTAGATCTAGATCTAGATGTGTTTTTCTTATTTTTTTGGGTTTATTATTATAGATCTCTGAACAATTCATTGTGGCATTTCATCAAACAGTTTGACAACCTTTACGGATGCCGTCACTCTCTTCCCGATGGGCTGATGAGAGCTACCGACATCATGATCGCCGGTAAGGTCGCCGTCGTTTGTGGGTACGGAGATGTTGGCAAGGGCTGTGCGGCGGCGTTGAAGCAAGCCGGAGCTCGAGTTATAGTTACTGAGATCGATCCGATCTGTGCTCTTCAAGCTCTAATGGAGGGTCTCCCAGTTTTAACTCTAGAAGATGTTGTCTCAGAAGTAGACATCTTCGTTACCACCACGGGTAACAAGGACATTATCATGGTGGATCACATGAGGAAGATGAAGAACAACGCCATCGTGTGCAACATCGGGCATTTCGACAACGAAATCGACATGTTAGGATTGGAAACTTACCCAGGAGTGAAGAAGATCACGATCAAGCCTCAAACCGACAGGTGGGTCTTCCCTGAAACCAACACCGGAATCATCGTGTTGGCCGAGGGTCGGCTGATGAACTTGGGCTGCGCGACGGGTCATCCGAGCTTCGTGATGTCTTGCTCGTTCACAAACCAGGTGATTGCGCAGCTTGAGCTGTGGAAGGAGAAGGGAACTGGTAAGTATCAGAAGATGGTGTACGTGTTGCCGAAGCATCTTGATGAGAAAGTTGCAGCGCTTCATCTTGGGAAGCTTGGAGCTAAGCTTACAAAGCTTAGTCAATCTCAAGCTGATTACATCAGTATTCCTGTTGAGGGTCCTTACAAGCCTCCTCATTACAGGTACTAATTGATGTGATCTGGAAGATTTTATATAATGTTTTTGGTTTTAATTCCTGGAGTTGGGAAGAAGAAGAAGAAATGAAGGGAAAGAATTGTTTTTGTTTTGGTGGTATCTGTTGGGGAAATCCAACAAAAAAGGGGTTTTTGATATGATGAATAAGAGGAGGGTTGGGTGTTGTGGGGAGGTGTTGAGTATGTAGTAAAATAGTTATTGTAATTGATGCAGAGGCTGGTGATTCTGAGACTACTGCATCTTGTTTTGTTTCTTGAATTGAAAAAAATGATGATTGGATTTGCCTTTGGCATCTTCTCTTCAAAATTCCTGCTTTGGTAATGTTCTGCTTCTGTTTTCATGATTTTGTTCTCTTATATTCTCTTATATATTCCATTGAAAAATTAATAGCCATAATTCACCTTGGAGTAAGTATTAACTATAATTAATTTATTAGAGATAAAATATTCAAAAGAACAATGCTTTGGAAACAAGTTTTATTGACATTGTCTTTCAAAGAGTTATTGGATCGCCTTAAGTTACGTCTCGAGATAATAACTAGTAAGAAGCTTGTATCTATGCAAAAAGCTGTATTTTGTTGAAGTTGCGTTCATTATATTATGAACACAAGTAAGACTACTAATAATAGAACTGATTTTAATTTTTGATGTGTTTAGAATATGGTAAGCAATTAGTATTAAGGATTCTTGGGATCGATAGGAACTTGCCTAAAGATGCAAAGGTCTTGATTCAAAGTCTACATTGCCACTCCTTACCAAACCCACATATAAGAGTAGTTGAGTGCTGAATATGGTAACAAAGTTACTACTATTATTAGAGGATTCAGTTAATGATAAACATACATAATATCTTTTTAGGGCCTGAGCTTACCCAATGTGATTTAAGAAGCCACGTATTTGAATTTAGAAACTACTTCTTCTATGTAAGATAAGGCTGTACATTGTCTAATCCATAGAATCTTGTATAATATAATGAAGTACACTAACCAAATGGTTTGAATGAAGTCACAAAAGACATTTTGAATATATATATTCTTATCATCATTTTTTATTTCTTAGAAGCATGACTTGCAGTCCATGGAAATCTATTTTTTTTTTTTTTCTAGACATGGAAGTCTTTCTATATTATAAAAAGAGTTAATGATTGATCAGGTAACAGTTACCCTACTAGTTTTTCCTTTTTTGGTGATAAAGAGGTATTCATGTCAGCTTACCCCAGAGGCAAGCCCCAATGAAGTTATAAAGTGGTGTCCTCTAATAAGTGTGTAAATGCCCCCACTAGTTGTTCTCGGCACAAGAGATTTTTTTTTCAGGGCAAAAGGCCGTGTCACCCACATCTACCAACGAAACTCAAACTCCCATTGCGCCGTCTTGTTCGGTGGTGACCCTACTAGTTTATTATGGTCATATTGTTATCACCATTTTTTATTTCTTGGAAGCATGACTTGCAGTCTTGCAGAGACATGGAAGTGTTTCCATAGTACATTGCAAGTGCTTACGCCCATTCAGTGCACATGAAAATTTTAATATATGTTATGCTGACAAGTCCATTCCTATTAAATTGAAAGTAAGGACTTTTCAATTAGTAGCAAACAATAATATATCAGTTTTCTTTTCTTTCTGTTTTTGAAGAAAATGATAGTGACATTGTCACTTCAGTGCTGTTGGATTGTATTAAATTGTAAAGAAATGCATTTTAGGGATCAATTTCAATCCAAATAGAAATGACCTAAGATTTAGTGCTCTGTATTTGAAATTGATTACACACCATAATCATGATAAAATGAGATAGTTGCTAAAATGGTTTCGTTACATACCATTTAAACGATTAGATGTGTCAATTTACAAGAATGATTTATTCATAATCAACAATGTTAATATAAACAAGGTCAACTAGCACTTGCTCAGCTGGTTGACACTCCACCGTTTCAAGTCCCCTAACCAATAAACTCATGGGGGTAAATATAATTGTTAGTTCTTTACCCTTGTTGTTTAGGCCTTATGTGCTTTTATTGTGTGGGCTTTCCTTTCTTGTTCTCGGCCATCCGCTTGATTTTACATAGAATTTATGCACCCACCTTGTCTCTATAGCTCTTATGAGGTTTTTAATTTTCTGTGCTTGTATGTTCTCTAAAATAATTCAAGATGATGTTAACCTCGTAACAAAAAATAAAAATAAAAATAGAGCTACCAATGGAAAATCTCAAATACATTAAGGCCCTATTTGATTAGTGAAAAAATTGTTATTTTCTCAAGAAAATAACAAAATTATGCATTTAACTATCAATATTTCTTCAATTTTTTTTTTCAACCTCTTTATTTTCTAACCAAAATTTTCTCGTTGATAAGGTAAGAAAATTTAATTTTCTCATGAAATTTTTTTTAGTATAATTGATAATGTTCATGTATATATTTTATGAAACTTTTTAGTATCCAATTATTTTTTTTACGACGTAAGAGTGTAAAAAAATATTTTCTCATGTACAATCAAACTTGAGAAAATTTATTAGAAAAATTTTCTTAAAAAATTATTTCTCAAGAAAACTGTATTTTCTTAAGAAAATTGTTCACAGCTATCAAACAGGGCTTAAGATAAAATATAATTATTTGTAATATAATAGCCGACTTAGCTGTAGACAAAGGGATGTGGAGGAAATAGATGTATAAAAAAAATACTTTGTTGAGTAAAATTGCACTTGCCCAAGGGGATTGAAAACCACATCAAAGAGAGAAGTCTTCTACTTATAAAATTTTTCAAATTAATATTTATGTTAGGCAAATACCAACCTAAGCCTAGGATTAAGACTTCCATTATGGGTTTTTCATATACTCAATTGGGAAATCAGCTTTTCTCAAAAAAAAAAAAAAAAAAAAAAGGAAATTTTTTGTAATAACCCAACTAATATATTTTTATTTTATTGGTGAGTTTTCAAAACATTGCCTTACATATAAATACATTATAAGAATGTTAAAAAAATAAAATAAAATAACATTATAAGTGTCAAAATTTTTTGTTAGAATTACTTTTTATCTCATCAAAAAACAACTAATCAACTGAATACCCAAGATTGGTAATCTGATGATAAATTGGGCAACCCAAAATCTCCAACCAAAATCAACCAAATCCAAACATAGATTCAACATAGAGTTAAAAAAAATAAAATAAAAAATAAAAGTGAGTATCATAAACTTCAATCAGAACCAACTTTGGAAGATCTAACACAACCCAATTACCCTACAGAAAAAAAATAAAATCTCACCGTTTATAGAGCTTTTATATTTGGTTCATCATTTCGTGGCATTAAAGCTTCATCATCTACTTCTACAGCCTGAAATCATCTCACACCCTCTGTTGTAAGGGTTGGCTTGCTTTGCATGACAACTGTAGTAAGAAGCTCCTGGATTAGGGCATGGAACAGCATCTCTCCTCAGAGTCTCATAACTTATATACTTCTTGTGCACCATCATCAACATTCTCCTGTTGATCTCAGAGTCCATTTCCATTTCCATATCTGCAGTGTCTCTTCTTATGGTTTTTTCCCAAAGGCACAAACCCTTGTTTCCAGTGCAAGATTTCTTGACCATTACTTCCTCCACCATTTCATTGTTTCTAAATGAAATGGAATCAAAAACAGGGGTAGGCTTGGAAATCAAGAGATGGGTCTGCAAGAAAAGTAGCAGAAGTAGTAGGAGGTGCTGGAAGTGGAAGTTCTTCATTGAAGAGATTTTTTGGGTTTTAGGGTTTTTGTTGTTGATCTTTCAGATTGCTCAATTGGGGTCAGATTGGGTTGTTTTGGGGGATTTTTGGAAGAGTAAAGTTAGTTTCTATAGTGGGCAATTAATATTGGAAGGACTAGTGTCTCATCTACTACTACTGCTGCCTTGAGTGGATTTACAGAAATGAGCACCAAAAGGAAGGACCATTCTGACCCACAAAGGAAGGAACTTTATGACCACAAACAAGTTGTCATGGTGCCCACCAAACCACGCCACCCCAATACTGCTGTTTAGCCTACAAATATAATTGAGTTTTAACTTGAATTAAGTTATTATTAGATAAGGTATTCTTTTTTTTTTTTTTTTTTTCGTCTTTGCCCCTTTATCCCTATTATCTCTTTTTTAAGAGTAAGACTATTTTGAAGTCAAAAATGGTATGTGACATTAGACAGTCTCTCCCTTGAATGAGTGCATAGATATAGGCATGAGTTCAAAATTAAAATTAAAACTTCGTCCCTTAACCATATTCTATACCTTATTTTGTAATTGACGAGGCTACCCAACTTTAAATGATAAGGTAAAAGGGACTCTAGCTCAAACTTACGCGTAGCCTCTAAGATCATTCTAGAGCCGTCCAATACATACGAATCTTGGATAATTTAAGCAACTTACATGGCTTTAGGAGAATCCAAAGGGCTCAGACTTAGAAGTACATTGACTATGTTTATCATTTGAGTCCCCTCATCAATTTCCTTTGAGATGATTATATTTTAGAGAAAAAAGGAAGATAAATGTATTCTTCTTTGTTCTATAGCTACTAGTGCAGGTTAGTTTTAAATCTAACTTCAAGGTTTGAATTTGTTAAAAAAAATAAAATAATAATAATTAAATTTGTTATAGGGATGGGAAAGTGTACTAGTTTATAATCTAAAATGATGAAATATGTTATTGTAATTATAAAAAAGTATAAGTATAATTATACCATTTAATATACGATAAGCAAGATAAAAGGGCAACAACCATTTGTCTTAAAAAAAAAAAATTTCAACAATATATCATACAAATGTAAAATGGGATTTAAGAAAAAATTATGAAGAAGAAGAAGAAGAAAGTGGGATTTTAAGTTGGAGGCACACCAATCCACTAGCTTCTTTACTCATGGGCAGTGCTCATCATTGCTAGTTGCTATGGAAGTGTGAATGAATTTTTAAGAATTATTGATAACTTTTAATTCTTTTTATTTATTTATTTATTTTTAGTAACTTTTAACCCCCTTTTATCTTTTATTATTTTTTATTAACTTTTAGCCTCTTTAATTTTATACATTCCTTTAGACTAGTATATGTAATGCCAAAAGTTGTAAAATTGTGGTCATTTTTGTCATTCTTCTATAAATACCCTTTAAGACAATATTGTTGTTTTCTAATTTAAAAATATAATTTTAGTAATATAAAGAATAATATTATAATTTAACAAAATAACTACTCTCCTATGTTTTCTCAACTTTTTAAGACACAAATTAACATCGTTCAATTTAACCCTCGTTAGTTTTGTCATTATACTATTATTATCTCTATTTTTATTTTAAGCGAAAGGAAACAACTTTAATTTTTGAATTTCCTTAGAATTTTATGATTTTTCACGTGCTATTACTAGTTTACTAGTTTACATAATAATGATAAACTTGGAAGTAGCTTGACATGGCCTTACTCCTTATAGAGGTTCATTGGCAGAATGGCCTGGTGTTATACAACATGTAAATGGCACATACAAAAATAAGAGAATCTCCAAAAAAAAAAACACTAGAGAATGGACTTCATTTGAGCTAAATGACTTGCCCTCCACAAAACACTGATTATAACAAAGAAATTATCAGTGCAGAATAAAAATGGTGGTATAAATTGACAGAAATTATATCAGTAAGCACCAAAACTGGTAATATTTTTACATGGCCTTATTTTCATACATTGCAATTTAATAGCACAAGTCAGTAGAACCATGAAAATATGCTACAAAACAAGAGAATGAAGTTGATGCGTACCATGAGTGTTCATAGACTAAGTTGCTTCATATCTTTTCTACTTTTCCATGACTTCCCATTTCCTCCCTCACTTTCTTCGCGATCTTCATAAGGGTCATTAGCTCTGAGAGTAGAGCTGGTTTCTTCAGTATCTGAAGAACCTGGTCTCTCTGTTAGAAATTGCTCCCAGAACACATCATTTACTCGGCCTTGACCAGGTCCATTTCCTTGATTATTAATCAGGGCCTCTTGTGAAGTTGACTTAGTCATGTCATCATCCATGAAATTCTTTGAAACAGTTTTAAGATCAGGTTCTTTATCATTGGCACTAGACCTCAACTCACCAGATGTAAACAAATCTTGATTTAACTGGACAACTTCAGCAGAACTGTGATGACTGCTATCAATTTGCAAAGCAGATGAGGCAAGTGTTAGGTTCAAATGGCAGGGTATATGGCCCTCACCTTCATCCATAGAACCCAAATTAGTTTCTCTAACTTGTTTTGAGAAAGACCCATCATTTCTCAAAGCAAATGATGCACCGGTATCTGATACATCCAATGTTTCTGCTACAAATAAGAGACCTTCTGCTCTTATATTTCCATATTTTTGATTTCCACCAGAGGTTTTCTTATCTTGACTCCCACCAACTTCATTGGAGCTCTGTGCACTTGGTGTAAGCAAATTACTATCAGATACAGCCGGTGATAACTCAAGTTTCAACTTATTAAAAAAATCCCGATGACAGACATTTCCAAAGTCAGATTTAGAATTACTGCTGCTGTTGTCTACAAAACTAGTGTCTTCATCTTCCTGAATGAAATCCCCCTTTGGTAATCTCCTTTTCTTATTAAGCGCCAAGAAATCTATAGACGTATCCGAAGCCATTCCAATTAAATGTTCGACAAAATTAGGGTTATGAATTGCCCTTGACAAAAAGGTCATCAATCTAAGCTGCCTCTGCTCCATGTCATATACTCTTCCCTCCAAGTCCTCCAATTGCGCTTTTGCTCCAGATTGATGATGTCTGAACCTCCACAGATCGGTCTGAAGAGTGTTTGTCTCCTTCGAGAGTTTCTCAATTTCTTCATCAAGTGCCACTTTTTCAGCTTCTGCTAATGATCCTTGTGGGTGACTATGGCTATGAATTGGTTTTCTCCTATGGATATTCTTAAGCAAATGCTTCTGATCCTTCACAAAATCTTCATTTGCAAACTCCCACCTTTCTGGATCGGTCTTCCGAAAGCCCTACCAATATTCACATCCAAAACAATTTCAACAAGCATTTCAAATCTCCTAAGTCCCAAAATTCCACATCACCTAAATCAAACCACCCATTCACATAAATAAAAAAAAACGTTTATCTGACAAAATTCACCACCTCATAAACCTAGTATGATTTTGTGAACTAAAACCCTAACAACATTCACATCCAAAAAATTTCTACAACCATTTCAAATCTCTTCAAGTCCTAAAATTCCACATTTCCTAAATCAAACCATCCATTCATATAAAAAAAATCCAAAAAACAAAAGATCATCTAACAAAATTCAGCACCACAGAGACCTAGTAGCTCGATTTTGTGAACTAAAAACCCTAATCTTCCTCATCTCAATTCTCTCAAATGACATCCAACATTAAAAACAGAAACAAATAGAAATTTAAGGAAATCGTACCAATCACCGCTCCATAATCAAAAAACAGAAACAAATCAAACATTTATGAACAAAATTTAAACAAGAAGATCACTCACGTAAGTGTTAAGTTGCCGGATAAAGCTGGAGAAGTTGTTGTGCTTGAAGTAAGTCGGTAGAAGAACCCGAGCAAACTCCGGCGGATTCCAAACAACAAAACTATTCTTCTTGGAGCTCCACGACACGATATCATCGGTCGATGCATCGTCCACCATATCGTACGTCTTCAGAAGAAACGGCGCCGGACCTCCACCGCCACCGGCGACACCTCCGGCTTCCATTGTCAGAACCGCCAGCTTAGATCGAATGGGACAGTTGAAATTCGAAACCCTAACCGGAGATCTCGCGTTTAAACCGTGAAGAAGCTTCTTGCGTGGTCTTCTGCGTTTGTTGGAATAAGAAACTTAACGGTCGCTACTCTCTCTCTCTCTACAAATTCTCTTTCTAAGTCTCTCCCGTGCGCACCAGGCGTACGATAGCGTGTAGTCCTCAAGTGTGATAATATGGTCTTGTGATGTGCGACGAAAGATGTATAGCCGCGTGTAATCACCGTTTAAATTCAGTTGGCCTGATGCTATGAGCTCATGTGAACGGCTGGTGATCCTCCAGATTCGATATAATGCTAGGATATGTTCACCTGTGTTCCTTCCCTACCTCGTGTCTTGACCATAGCCGCAGCCATGCATGACTTTCCCAGTAATTGTGTTTGACTGTAAAATCAATTAAAATAACTGGATTTTTATATTTTTTTATTTAACTCTTTATTTATTTATTTATTTTTATTTTATGTATTTAAGTATTTTGTATGGAAGTAAACGTGTAGGTGTTACATGTAAATAAATAAAAGGAGACTAAAAATAATAAAAAATAAGTTTTAAAAATAAGTTTTATATTTAATAACATTACAAACGAAATCAGCACCCTAGTCGGTATATTATATTTTGACAAAATTTTTTTTTCTATAAATAAAAATAAGGGTACCCTGTAAAAGAGCTTTCGTTTTTATTATAAGGGAGATGTTGCATGGCCCTTGCTTAGGCGAAGATCTCGTGTCATAGTCACATATAGAGATGCTCATATATTATTGAATGAGATGCTGCCATATTCTTGAGATGCCGCCATATTCTTTTAGTAGTGTTCATTACAGGTAATTGAATAGATTATAATCTTTCTTGTCTTTTTTTTTATCACTTTTTCTTATTGCACATGTGGAGAAAGAGAACAAAATATGGATCATGTACAAAAAAAAAAAGGTACTCTTCCTCTTCAATTAGTAAAGTGACCACCACTTCATTTGGTAGGGCGGTAAAAAGACGAATTTCTTCCCATTGAGGTCTTGAACATTAGGGTAGAAGCCCCCGTGTGTTGTAGCTATGCTCACATTCTATTGAGTAAGATATCACAATATTTTTGTCCACATTTCTATTGAGTAAGATATCACAATATTTTTTTAATGGTATTCATTTCAAGTGGATTAATTTCTATTACTAGAATAAAGTGGTCCGAGACTCTTAAGAGGACACCACCTTGATTATCCAAAACAAAAAAAAAAAGTTATTTTTCTTTTTAACTATGTCAAGTTGGTGATATGCTTCTTCACTTCAACTCTACTTTATCAAAGTCTCAAACTTAAATACACAGTAAAAAAAATAAAATCCTTTATTCAATTTTTAAATATTTAGTTACTTTTAAAGTGCTCTTCTTCGTCCCAAAAAGAAAAAAAAGAAAAAAAAAGAAACGAACTTATTAACGGTAGCGAAATTACACAAGTTCAAGCTTGAATCCATCTCACTATAACGAGTTCAATAAGGAAACCAGCCGATTCTCCGAATCAAACCGACGACCATACGACGAACCTCTATATATACACTGAAAAAAAGCAATTAATTATTAAATACTTCTACATAACTCGCCCCGATTCACGAGTCGACTCACCGTACCCATCCAACTCAACAAACCTGACCCAGAACAAGAAGAAGAATGGGCTAGGAATCAGATCGGCACTTGTAATACTTAAAGCAGCCTCTGTTATAGGGATTGGACGGAGGAGGGAGGCAGTTGCCGTTCCGGGAATAAGACTCACCTCTTCCGGCGCCGCACGACGGCTTGTCGGGCTTCAAAGCCCCGTAGCTGATCTGGCGGCTTGCCGCCAGAAACCTTCTGCTAATTTCCGACTCCATTAACAACTCTTCCTCCTGATTGCTGCACTCTGCAACTGAGCCGTTAATGCAAGGTTGTAGTACTGAGTAAGCGTTTTTGCTGCTCATCTTCTTCATCTGGGCAGCGCTAGAATTGCTTACAAAAAGAAGAAGAAGAAGAAGAAGAAGAAGAAGAGAAGTGAAGCAATGGAGGAGGGTGGTTTCAGAGGATTTGGCGCCCATGGTGTGGTTCTGATTTCAGTTACTTTCTCAGAGTCGGAGCTCTTGTTTCCTTCTTTGGAGATAGGGGACAGGACACTATTCTACTAAATGTTAAAAGGGTAATAAATAATTTATATTAATAATTTAATAATTGTACACGACGTGCCGCTCTACTTAAAGAATATTTTTTTAATAATTAAATTAACATTTTCTTAAGATAATTAAGAAAAAAATAAAAATCTATTTTAAGAAAAAGAGATTTATATATATATATATTTATTTATTTTTATTTTACCGTTGAGTAGCACCCAATTCTTCTCTATTTTACGATTAGATTAATTCATATAAATTTGACTTAAATTGGACTACAACAATACAAAAAGCTAATATCATAAGATCATTAATATAATTTATAAAATAGAGTTAATTGTGAGTAATAAATCAACTTACGATGAGAAAAAAGAGTCTTCTTAAATCTCATTTCTTATTTATTTATGTAAAGTTTTTTGTTATTTATTTATTTATTTATAATTTTTTGAGAATGATGATCTGTTTTTCTTAGGTCTTTTAATTTGATAAATGGTATTATTATAAGTAAATAAATACAATTAAATATGCTTTAAAAAAAAACCAATTACGTATAAGATGGCCATACATGTATATTTATTGATTATAAAAATGAAATTGCGTGGTTAGAGTAATATTTATTTATTTTAAATAAAAACTTAAAATCTATTTATATAATTGACAATCGAATATATCATTTAAGAGGGGGCCACCAAAGAGTGTGGTTTATTGCATATTAATAAATGTTATGGAAGTGGGTGATTTGCTGGCATTGGATGGAGGCCATGAAGGGGACGTGTCACCAACCAAGGAGTTCGGTGGAGGGTTGGTGAAGCAAATTAATATTTATCCTTAATGACGAGATTGGTAACTTTTGATATATATATATATATTAGCTTTTCTCATCAAATTAATAATTGCAATTACGATTTTAACCATTCCGAATTTCCAATTCTCATATTTTGCAATTAATTTATATATATTTATCATTTAAAAGCAATTCTTAATTACGGCCGGACTAATTGGGAGCCGTACATAAAATAAGACCTTTTTTTTATTTTAAATAGGATCCTTTTATATATTAATAAAGAAATATTTTTTATAAATATCGCGAATACATTAAAAGTCACAAAATTAGTATAATAAAAATTATAAAATCAATACAATAAAATCACAAAATTAATACACTAAAAGTTATAAATCAATACAATAAAACTTCAAAATCAACACAAATAAAAAATTATATTAAATTTTACACAAATATTAAATAGTAACAAGTTTAAGAAAACACCGATCTATTATTCTGACAACTTTAACCTTGTACTTGTTGATAAAATTGTTGTACTTGATAAAAATACAAAATTAGCAAACAAAAAAATACGATTGAATTCTAGGAGTAGTTTTTCTAAAAAAAAAAATAATGGGAGTTGGCGGACAAAGATAGTGGCTACTAGACAGGGTTAAAAAAAAGTGATAGAATTATAGTATAGAAATAGTTAAAAAAAAAGTTACAGGCTGGACTGGGCGGAACAAGAAGAGGGAATCGCCGGTCACGGAATCGCCGTCGCCGAATTTTTTATTTGAAGTCACATTTCTCTTGACATATTAGGGTTTTAGACTGTGATAAAGTTTATGGGATCGTTGTCACCGGATTTCGTTACCGGTCACGAGATTGTCGTTGTCATATTTTTTATTTAAAATAAATATTATGATATAAATAAATAATGAATTAAAATTTAAATAAATTTATGTTATAATAAATAATTTTATTTATTACTGTAAAGCACGGTCAATATTTAATATAATTATTATATATAAATATTATTTTTAAGTTCACCTATTTTTATAGTATGAAGTTAAGATTTTAAATTGAAAACATTTTATCTTTAACATAAAACTAAAATGAGAAGTTTCACTAGTTATCAAATAATATGTTTAAAATAAGCTTTTATTAAAGTAAAACAATTTTTTTTAGACTTAAAAAAAGAAATAGAGTTACCAAATATTAGATTGAGATAAAATTTTAAGCATTAATAATAAGTAAACAAATAATTTAATTTAAAAAGATTAAAAATATGTTAAAAGTGATATTAAAAAAATAAAAAAATAATTAAATATAAAATTAACATATATAAATATTTTGGTGTAATATTTGAGTCCCAATAATTTAATTTAATTTTTTTTAAATGAGTTAAAAATGATATTAAAATAAATAAATAAATAAATATGTATTAGAATGGATGGCTCTGTTAGTTTATGACATGTGTTCTGGTGGAGTTAGTATGAACTCATTGGGCCCAACGAATGAGTAGTGGGGTGGGGTGGAGTCGGTTCAATAACAACTTAACTTGCTCGTGATAATGAATGACCATGGATTTATGGGGTTAATGTTAGATGTGTGTGAATCGAAAAAAAAAAGAGTTCATATATAAGTGGGGATCCCCGCATTAGCATAGAGATTTTTTAAAGTAAAATCCTGGCCTAATAGGTCTAGAAGTGGTTAAATAGGAAAAATATCTTGGGATGACAATCGGGTCAGATTCTTATATATATATATATATATATATATATACAATCACACGCACTAAACATATTATATAATAATATAATAATGTAACTGAGTAGTCCTAATAACCTTGAATGCATCAGAGCTTTGTATATAAGGTACAAGAGAGCACAACTCCCCACCTTTGTTCTGCCAGTTATAATGTAGAGAATTGCATTTAAGCTTGAATAATTAGATATGTTATGTTTAATTATATTTTATGTTTTAAAATGATGAAAATACCAAGTATAATATAAGAAAGAATGAATAATAGTGGGCGACCCATTTTTCTTAACCATATGGATATGGACAACAGGTTTAATATTTGTTTTAAAGGTAGATTGAATAAGAACACACTATATGTTCATTAGTATAAGTGGTTGTTCGTTCATACCTGTATTTTTGCCATCCATATAACAATATCAATTTGGGCTGTTCATCCTATCGATAAACACTATTAACGCGGACTTTTTGAGTTGGGTTGGGTTTATATATAGAATTGAGTTAGGTTGGATTTAAAAATTTATAACTCAATCTTATTTAGGTTAGGTCAAGATTTAATAATTAACACAAGTAAACCTGAACCAACCCGAACTAATAAAAAAATAATAGTTATTACTCTATTGATATTATTTTTGTTATAGACACTTATTATGATTAAATTAGTCAAAATTTGATGACGCAAGTAATATAAAAGAAATTATTTTAATAACTATCATAATACTTGCATTTGACCTAAAACTAATTTTATAAATGTTATTTAAAATTATAGATATGTTGGGTGGATTATATAATTTTATAATGAATATATTGGTATACTAACCCGATTAACCTGAAGTTATAATTTTGGGTTTAAGGAGTTTATTCGGTTGAGTTGAGTTAAATATTTTCAACCTCAACTCAATTGGTTTGGATTGGTATTTGACCAAAACCCAACCCACCCTACCATCTATCACATCCTTAAATCCATATGTTTGAAAGTTTCTTGAGTCTGTTCTTGTTGATGCAACATAGTTCATGAATCTCAATACCACTGCACAGTAAGTTGAATTGATTAAAGGACGCCCAATATAAGCATGAGTCAAGCAGGCACAAAAGCTTGCAAGTTTTGCTAACTTTAGGTGGTGTTTGTTAACTTTGCTTGCAACTTTTAAAATAAATATTGTATTAAGTATTTTTATGTTTACTAACCTTTAATTGGCGTAGAGAAGATATACTAAAAGAGGTTCATTTTAAAATAGAGTCTAACTATCACATAGGATCCCTTGGATCATCCTCGACCTGCTCAATACATGTAGCTTGAGGATGATCCAAGGGACCTAAGCCGGCATGTTAAAAAAAAGAGCAAGATTACATTCACTAATTATGTTGAAACAAACAATATTACAACATGATCAAATGATGTTTAAAATATATATATAATATTTGCATGAATCAGAACGACAGTGGTAGTACTTGAAGCAACGTCTATCATAAGGATTGGAAGGAGGAGGGAGACAACCACCACTCCTGGAATAAGACTCACCTTTCTTGCCACCATTACAAGCTGGTTCATTTGGCTTCAATGCTCCATAGCTTGTTTCCTTATTACTCTCCTCTATAAGAAATCTTCTACTTATCTCTGATTCCATCATCATCATCTGATCCTCCCATTCAGTACTGCACTCAGCAATTGATCCATTAATGCATCTTGCAGCAGTATCCCATGATGAGTAGTATTACTCTTTAGAAGAACTACTACTGCTGCTACTGCTGAGAACTATCAGAGTTACAAGTAGAAGAGAAATAGTAGTTTTCATGCTTAATGTTATTCTTCTTCTTGTTGTTGATGATTTTGTGTGGAGTGTTTAATTGCTTTTAGTTTATAAAGATTTGAAGACCCTTTATGGAGGGGAAGATAATGGAAGGTGCACTGGATAAAAGTGGAATTAATGGAAGGAGAGAGAGCACTAATTGAGTTCTTTTGGAGAAATTACTATTAGACATGGATATATATATATATATATAATTGTTTTTCACTTTGAAATGTTTTCTATTGGTATTTTATAGATGTATAGGTTTTGGATTCAAATATCAGAATTAGAATTTTTTTTTGAACATATATATCAAGTCAACATAACATTAACACTTCCCCTTACCCCTTCTATACATGATGACACTTGGATTAGATATGTAATATAAAAAAAACACGATTAATAAATAAAATAAACAAGCAAAATCTTTGCTAGAAGATTCGAATACAAGACCTTTGCTCTTGTTATTTTTATATTTTTTTGTTAGAGAACAACAATCTCCGGAGGAGCACAACAATCAAAGCTCATCTACTACTATGGTAACTTAAGGAGCAAAATAAACCTGGAACAATAAGAGCGCCTAAACCTACAACAACCGCAACTTATTTTTGCTCCAACGTAGAGACTTGATCCCTTCATCCTGTGTAAGGAGGGAGGTGAAAGAACCGACTGAGCTATGCGCCGTTTGCCAGACAAAGCTTTGATACCATGTTCGAAAAAACAAATTATTTAACACAAAAACTATAACTAATAAGCAGAGACAACTAATTAAACTATGTACATCAATCAAGCATTGACATTAACAAATAAGATTAAGAAAAATCAAATCACATATATAATAACAGTAGAAACCCAATTACTAATTCCCAAATTATCATCCTTCTTATACTATGACTGGAAATCAAAGTTGTCTCCTTTCTTCCATTAGAACACACAACTGGATATTGAAGAGAGATTAATTGCAGCTGCAGCTGGTTCAATGGTTTGATCAGCTCCTGCAACGGTAGATATGAAAGCATCCTGGTTGGTAATTATTTGACTCTGGAGGAACACAGCTTCTAGAATAGGGTTGTCCATTTCCTCCACCACAAGTTAGTTTGTCTGCTGCTTTGAGAGTATCATAGCTTATTGTAGGTTTGTTACCTTGTTGAAGAAACCTTCTGCTTATCTCAGACTCCATCTGCATCTCTTCTTCTTCTTCTTCAATAATATTATTGCCGCACTCTGCAATTGATGAACCATTGCAGAACTGCTTCTGATGATACTCAGTTGTGCTTGAAGATGAAATTGCAAGGAATTGCAGCATTAGTGTTAATGCAGTGAGAAAGAATAAAGTGAAGGAAGAAGAAGATGTCTTCTTTCTCTTGCAACTCACACCACCACCCATTTCTTTGGGAGTACTAAAATTAGAGATCATTGTCATAACATATGATTTTTTGTTTCCTTTTCTTTTATAGCATTTGGGGCCTATAATTTATTCAATGATTTATTTTATTGGATGTTGAATTATCTTCTTATCACCTGTTAGATACCCAACAGCCAATCATAAAGAGTTTTTTTTTTTTTTTTTTTCATTTTGTTGATATAACCTTGATGTGTTATTGTTATTTTTTTCTTGATTCTTACTTCCATTTTAAATTAAGTTATTTTTTATTTTATTTTTTTATTTGAAAATAAATAAATACTGATTAATGGTTCTTTATGGGAGAGCTGTTTTAAAGTAATTTTAGAGTAAAAATATATTTAAAGGTATTTGGTAACATCTGCTTCTAATTAAATTGTAGTAAAAAAGATAATTTTTTATTTTTATATAAAATTAGCATAGACCAATTTTTTTAAAAACACTTTTTTTAAAAATATTTCTGAAAAAAATACTTTTAAAAAAATTAGGCGAATATACGAAGTTTTATCTTTCTATGACATAAAGAGAGAGCTTCGAATTTTATATTTTTCAAGAGAAAAGAAGTGAAGAGGTTGTAATTCACAAAAAAGGAATCTATGATTGAAGGGTGTTTTGGTAAGTGAAATATGGTGGTAGGAACAACTAATTAGGTGAAGGGAGAGAGAGAGAGAAGCACTAAATTCAATGCTTTCCTTAATTTTATAGTAAAAAAATAATTAAATCCTTTTGTTTTTTATTTTATTTATCTAAATAAATATAAAGTCACTTAGAAGTGCTACTTACTTTTTAATATAATATTGTTAAATAAATTTTTATAAAATATATATATTAATAAATAATTTGGTAATAAAAGATTAATTTTTTTTATAATATTAATAAATATAAAACTTATTTTAAAAATTATAACTTTTTTATTATTTTTAGCCCTTTTTTATTTTTTGACCTTTTTCTTATTTAGTATTTGTTCGTGAACTAATAATAATAATAATTATTATAATAATAATTGTAAGGCAGATGGTCGTAGATTAATAATAATAATAATACAATCCAGCTATACGGGTTACTAAATTCAATGCTTTTCTTAATTGTTTTTGAATATATGGTGTTTTTGTAATCACATTATTTATTTTTATGTGGGCCAAAGAGGCAAAAAAATCTAATACAGCCAACAAGTTGTGGGTAGAGTACAAAGAAGCAGCTCTGCTACTTCCGTGAACTGGTCCTACCAGGTTTGCTTCAACATCAATCTGTCCCGCTACCTTTTGATTTTTTTTTTAAAGAATTTTTAGAGATTTAGTCCTTTTAACTATTAGTATAGGTCTTATAATTTTTAAAATTAGTGTTTAAGTCGTCACATTTTTAATTCATCAGCTGGTAATCAAATCAGGGATTGTACTTTACTATTTTGTCGTTCTTTCCATTAACATTCACTTTATCTCTGGTAAAATATATTTATAAATCGGTAACTTTTTCAAATAATTATAATTTTTTCAGAAGGTGTAGAAATTTATTTATTTTTTTTCAATGCATTTTGAATCACTTAAATCAGAATTAAAATAAAAAATTATAATCATTTAAAATTTATTTACAGAACAGTCAACTTACTTATCATTTGATCAATCTGTCAAACGACAAGTAAATTTCAAATACCCATAATTTTTTCATCCCGACTTTAATTTAAATAATTCAAAAAGTGTTAAAAAAATCTTACCTTCTTATTTCTAACGAAGTTTGAATCACTCAAATCAAAATTAAAATAAAAAAATTATCATTATTTAAAATTTAATTATCAACTGATCAACTTAATTTCTTATTTGTAGATTTAGTGTTATTTGAATTCCATCTAATTTTGATATTTGGTAACATTCCTATCCACCACCCCAACTCGAAGTTGGGTTAATACATTTAGCAATTTGAAAACAAGATTTCAAAGATACTTCTATTGCAATTTTCAAGTGGTTGACATATGAAGATGAGATGGCGTTGAAGTAATGCCAATATACACAGATATGCAAGCTTATACGCAATCATGGATTAAATATGACAATATATGTACAATAATGTTTGGTCCTTGCTAACATGCAAAGTATATATAATACATTTTTATTCATAGTTTTTGATAATTTTAGCATGGGTTCGAGGTTGGTGGTGGTGATAGCTGAATGACAAATAGAAGCTTTAATTTATTGACCAGAGTTTCATCCATCTAAGATAACAAAGTAAAACTTCCTCTGCTGATACAACATTAAAACACAGTTCCGTGATATATCTTTCCCATCTTAAATCCATATATCAGAAGTGCAGTCTCCACCAGGATACCTCATTTCATGAGCCAAGGATGGTCCTTCAGGTTCAGATGCAAAGTCTACAAAGAAGTTTGGATTTATTTTCAGTCCACCCTTCTCTGTATCGACGTCAATCTGTAACATATGAGAACCTTTGTCTATTAACTCGGGATAAAACTGACGATCCCACGCGCTAAAAAGCGAGTTCGTGACATAGAGCCGCTTCCCATCCAAGCTTAACTGAATCATCTGAGGTCCTCCCCTTAGTCTATTTCCCTGAAACAAAAGAAATGGCAGTTTTAGTTAATTTCAAGGTTCATAATTTTTACACTAGTTACTTGTTTTCAGTTTTAGAGATCACCTTTCTCAGGCAAAAATTGTAGGAATTAATTATATGGGTATGCATGTTTGGACTGCCAAATTATTATTTCGGTCCAAACATTTCCAACATCAAAAACATTTACACTTGAAATATATTCACTTAAGGTGTGTTAGGTAGCTAAAAAAGTTTTTCTTGAGAAAATTCTCTCAAATAAATCTTCTTGAGAAAATTTTCTTATGATTGTCAGTTATTCAATTGCATAACTATGACCTTTTAAAATTTAGTTGTGTAGAGATTTTCTTGTGAGAAAATTTTTCTCCCACCCCTTACTTGAGAAAATTATATAAGAAAATTAAGAAGATTTTTTCAGTTCTTTTGCCAACCAAACACTGAAAAATATAATTTTCTCAAAAAAAATCACTAATTTTCTTGAAAAAATCCTCATTTCTTAACTATCAAATACACCCTTATATTGAAATATGAAAATATGCTGTTTTGAACTTAGAACAAGTAGGAGCTTAGAACCAGTAATAATTTTTGAACAATCTAGAATTATAGACAGAATGAAGATAAATTAAGACTAAGAAGTTTTAGGATTGTACCTGAATCTCGGGTACTTCAAATTGTGACTCCTTTCCATCTTCCGATTCTACGAATACAGGGCTTCCCTTTTGAATCAGTCCCCCAACCCATACTTGGCCCGATAATACAGGTTTCTTTGGGTCTTCAATATTATATTGTCTAACATCACCGTGAAGCCAATTCACAAAATAAAGGTAGCGATCATCGAGAGAGATAAGAAAATCAGTTATTAGCCCTGGCATTTCTGGAAGTATCCAATTTTTCACTTTCAATGGTTGCACTGAGATTGCAACCTGCAATGTTTCACTTGGAATCAGGAGCATGAATGATTAAGCTCTAAACTTTAAAAGCAAAAATAAAATAAAAATAAAAAATAAAAAAGGAAGAAGAAGAAGAGGATGAAAAAAAGATACCTCATGACTCCATGATCCATCAGGATTCTTGAAAAATCTCACCATGTTGCTTGTTAGTGCACACCCAACATATCCTGTATCTCTAGAAGGATTATGGAGGAATCTAATCTGCACAATGAGCAATTTTTTCCTTACGATGTCTAACATGCTAAGTAATAGTAGAATTGATGTGAGTGGATCCAAAGAAAAAGTAAAAAGAAAACAGAAAAAAAGAAAACAGAAAAAAAGAAAAAAGAAAAACCAAAGAACATAGGATTCATCTTAACCTGTAAAATAGATAAACGGAATTTAATGCCTCAAATATATACCTCTAAGGGAATAAGCCCGGTATTGCCAAGATCCATTGTTTGTTTTAGTTCACCATCCGGCCAGCTGTACACATACAGATGTCTTCCGTAAAGACCATCTGAAACATGCTGAAGGTCAAAACCTTTGGTGAAAGCAGCCGGAGCTCCCCACGATGAGCTGATCATTGTCTTATGTCGGGGTTGGTACCAAAAGTCATAACCAAAGAGAGGACTATGACCCGGTTTCTCCCACCTGCATATTGGTGTGTGCTAGCACAGTTAGAATAAAAAATATGGAATTAACACTAATAAATGGCATGGCAATATGTTCATCAATTTAAACAATGGACTTGAGATTATAATAGATGGGTCCATCCAAGTAAATAGCTGTGTTTGGTTGGTGATTCAAAAAACAATGATACAATCTGGATATAGAAAATTCAGAAAACGACTTTTTATCGATTTATGAAAATAACCTGGTTCAATCAACCAAACATATTTTCTGTGTTTTCAGATAGAAAAAACTGTATCCAAATCACAAACCAAATGGGGCCAATGTATCGTAATAAGTAATACACATGTTCAGTGAATAAGACAATTAAAAATTGAGATGGGTGAAATTAAGTTGCAGTTCTAATGGTCAGAAAATGGTAATAGACTAACCTCCCCTTCACATTAAACTCTGGGTCAAGAAGAAGAAATCCATTGCCCTCTGCATTCCCATCTTTATCTCCAAGGCAGGAAACCATGATATCTCCAGATGCAAGGCAATGGGAAGTGTGAGGATACGCCAATCCAGTCTTTTGAACAATAGCTTCGGGCTCAACGACTTTATGTAGTGATGGAGCCTTTGGATTCTTTATTGTATCAATCACATATATGCGACCAGACCTGAAATACAAAAAATAGAGTTACAGCTCTTTAGGGTATCATTTTTAAGAGGGAGTTTCCAACAGATACCATCGACTCAAGGAAATCAAACAAATTTCCAAACAAAAGCAGTGTGGAGCTGAAAACTCAAAATTTTGAGCCTACATAGTTTAGAAAGTTAAGATGTCGTGCAATAAACAAAAAATATGGTAACAAAGTGTATAAAAATACTAATGTTAAGAAGGATACATCGGAAAACATTGAAAGATAAAATTACAAATTAATATATAATCAATAAATGGTAGGAGTAGCCCCAATTGGAAATAAAATAAGAAAAAAACGATTAAGGTGGTTTGTACATATAAAATGAAGACCATTGAGTGTACGAGTTAAGAAGCATGGTAATAACATGGACAGTGATAATTAAGAAAGTTGTAACTATTTTGTAGTATAAAGGTTGACTTAGCCATTGATAGAGGGAAACGAAAGAAGCAAATTCATGCAACCGGGCCCATATAGTTGGTAAAAGGCTTTGTTGAGTCGAGTTTAATTAGGTATAGTCTAGGAAGTTCCTTAAGGTATTACTAAAATTCAGTATAGTGAGTTTTCTTGCAGAATGTGGCACATAAGCCCAGTTGACATGAAATCAAACAAGAGAAAAATTAGAAACTAATTGATTACGTAAAAGCATGAAAATATAATTAGAGAAAAAAAGTCGGAAATTAGTGTTTTGGCGGTCAACCAATCAACATTTGGTAGCTGAAAAAAAAAAGGGAAACGAATTATTAGACATGTTTGATCCCAATATGTTTTTTACCTCATAAATATTCAAAGGCTCCATGTTATCAAAAAGCCTAAATTTTAAACTCTGAAATGTAAAATATAGCTCTACCAAGTTAACAAGATTCTGAATCTTACAACAATGAAGGCAAAATAAGGAAACGCCGTTCAGCTGAAGCATCCCCGTGGCAAGAGCTGCATGAATTCCATCCGGAATGATGTAATTCATCATCCAAATATGGAACAGGCAATCTATGAATTATTTTTGAATAATTCGGTGACATGGGATCAACATCTACCGTAGCCAGGTAATCGGGTTTCTTTCTTCCCGTTCCTATATATAAAACAAACCTTTAGCATAACTTGATATCTTTTTTATATGTAACATCAGATGAAAACTTATCCATGTCTTATAGAACTGTGAACAATAAACTAGACAACAAGAAAAATGCAGTTCTGATTGAGGTCGAATCTTTTCTTTAATATTCTTATGAATGAGACTCTTATATTCATCACATGCAATGCAATTCCCACATCAACAGCAATAATCAAATGATTTCATTTTCCATTGATTCACAATATATTAAATAAGTATTTCTTAATTTAATAATTTTGTAAAAAGTATTTTTCTTTATTAGTAAGTTAATAAAAGGTACCCTTTAGAACTGGGATTGCCTTTTCTTGTCCTTCCATCAAATGGGTGGGACAATTGGGATTACATCCTTCTTGCCATCTCCAATTTCATATTTCCATAGCAATCAACAAGCATGAAACAACCCAATTCTCAAAAATACCTCATAGCAATAAATAATCATAAATCTCCATCAAAAACTTCAGCACTAATAAAATCACTAGTTAAAATTAAACTTGACAAAACCAAATCACCACCCATAAGACATCAACATCAGCCCCTTCCATGTCATGTATTCCCAAATCTTTCACACCCTTCAAGCAATTAACACATAAACTATTTAATTCACACTTGTTAAGAATCACCCTTTCAATAAAACAAATAAAAAAATCAAAACTTTTTTTTTTTTCTTTTTTGTGCAAAATTCCCCTAAAAATTTGGGGAAACACCCTTTTCATAAAAACAACTCCATTTCCAAAACCTGAACAAAGATCTCACCTTTCCACACCAAAACATGACCACCCACACCTTAAATTTACTGATGAGATGGTCCAAATAAAAAAAAAAAGTACCCAATATAACAATTTTCTCAATTAAACAGAACATATATTTACCAGAATAAACACAGGTGACATAGATGAGAGCTTCTCTGGGTCCTTTCATGGCGTCGATCGGCGACGCATATCCAGGACCCATCTTGCAGCACCCACCATTAACACTCTCTGCTCTGTGTTCTGCTTCAACGGTCGCCATTAGCTTAGCTCTCGATTCCCTTCAACTTCTTTCGTCAGATAACAACAACAACAACAACAGAAGAACTGTAAGAACGAACAAAAAGCTATTGATTTCTCCGTTTTCTAACCACAGAGCGGGAACAGCAAGGAGACACGTGTACGCTGTAGAAGGCTGATGCAGCGGAAGCGCGGGAGTCGCGGAGTAAGATAACGTTTGTCGGGGCGTGTCCAGGTGGGATGTACCTTGAATAGGAAATCGACGGTCGAGATTTAGACACGTGGTGATGTAAGGAAGCGAGAAGTCTACGTTGACGTCTGAGATAAGGCTTACAGCAACTGTCCTGTGGGCGGGTGTCACGTGAATACTTATATAAATTGCATAGAAGTTGAAGACGAGAGAAAGACTAGAATAATGACAGCGAATGAATGGGAGACACATCAGACACGTGACGTCGTCACACTGATTTGTTGTTTTTTCCGCACGGATGCAGAGATAAACATGAAGGGAAGTGACACCGATGAAGACTTTGAAGACCGTATATGATAAGGCCCAATCATGAAAGATTAAAGATAATAATAATAATAATAATAATAATAATAATAATAATAATAATATAAGTGCATAATGTTTAAATATTTAGCAGCGTTTTGATTAACTTGTACTAAATTTTAGAAAATTTTAATTCAAATATTATTTTTATTTATTACTATTTTTTTATATGACAGTTGCTAACCCTATAAGTGACAAAAAATCGAGTGCACAGGGATACCCAATATTGGTACGAATAATGCATTATACTAATGTATATATAACATATCTTTATCCGATTTAAAAAATAGATAATAATTATTTATCCGAACTTGTATATTTTAAAAATTAAGTAGTCCAATTTTATCTATACTTATATGTTTTTAAAAATTATGTACTAGTAAAATATAATTTTTTGATAAAAAAAATAAAAATCTCATACTAATAATGATGAAAAAAGAAAAGAAAAAAAAGATATTAACGAGAAAAAAAAAGATTCAATAAAAAATATAAGTAAAAAAAATTTAATTAAACTAAAACATGAACAAATTAAAATAGAAATTTGTAAAATATATTTCTTGTATTAAGTAAGAACTGAATACTCAACTTTTTAAGCTTATGTCTGGACCCAACTTGATTTTTAAATTTTTTTTTACCCCTATGATAAAATAATCCGAACGGCCCATAGAGAGTTCTACGAGGAATTTTTTACATGATTACCCTTCAAAAAAAAAATAATTTCACAAATGCCATCCCCTCAAAAATAATGTTATATTTGCCACATTTTACTGTTTACTGCACAATCATCGCACAGTCAGCGCGCCAAATAAGCGCCACGTCTGCGCGGAGGTGGCATTTTTTTAGGTGAAGGGAAGACATCTTTTCAAAAGACGCCTTCCCTTCAAATTTTTTTTTTATAAGTGAAGGGAAGGCGTCTTTTCAAAAGACGCATTCCCTTCAAAATTTTTTTTTTCACAAGTGGAAGGGAAGTCCCTTCAAATTTTTTTTTTTTACAAGTTTCTTGATCTTTCCTCAAATTATCTGACCTCAATCCCCGATGGGTTCATTGCCAATTGTGGGAAGATTACTCGTTGAAAGTGTTGAATTTCAGTGGGAACAGATTGGGTGGTTCTTTGCCTATATTTAATGGGTTTTCTGGGTTAGAGATTCCGGACTTGTCTTACAATTCTTTGGGTGGAAAGATTGGGTTAGAATTTGATGGTGTCGTTGGCATTAAAAGCTTGAATCTTAGTATGGCTTTACTGGTTTATTCCTACTAAGCTTGGTAAGTCCTTGGTTTTGGAGGAATTGCAGCCATCAAAGAATCATTTTGAAGGTCCAATACCAGAAGAACTCTTCATGAATTACCAAAATCTATCTCTGATTGACCTCAGTGTGAATAATCTTACTGGGTTTGTTCCTAATTCTATAAAAAGCCTTTCCAAGTTGGAAATTCTCCTTCTCTCTTCTAATTCTCTGACTGGAGCAATCCCTAAAGGCCTTTCAAGTATACAAACCTTGTCAAGGTTTGCTGCCAATCAAAACAGGTTTACAGGTACCATTCCTAATGGAATTTCTCGATATGTGACAAGTTTGGATCTCGGTTATAATCGGTTGAATGGCTTGATTCCAGATGATCTTCTTTAACCACAAAATTTGCAGCATGTTGATCTATCTTATAATTTACTGGTAGGGCCTATTCCTGCAAATATTTCTCCAAACTTGATTCAGTTACGACTGGGCTCAGTGGAAGCAATTTGTAAAAACAAAATTTGAAGGGAAGGCGTCTTTTCAAAAGACGCCTTCCCTTCCACTTGTAAAAAAAAAAATTTTTGAAGGGAATGCGTCTTTTCAAAAGACGCCTTACCTTCGCGTTAAAAAAAAAAATTTGTGAAGGGAAGGCGTCTTTTCAAAAGACGTCTTCCCTTCACCTAAAAAAAATGCCACCTCCGCGCTGACGTGGCGCTTATTTGGCGTGCTGACTGTGCAATAAACAGTAAAATATGGCAAATAGGTCATTATTTATATGTATATGACATTTGTGAAATTTTTTTTTTTTTGAAAGGTAATCATGTCATTGGGCCGTTCTACGAGGCTGAAGCCTTAATAAAAACCCTAAATAGTATTTCTACTGGTGGCTCATGAAATTAATATACCACAATAAAAGAATAATTGGCAGATTGAACAAAAATGATGAAGATAATATGGGCACTAGAAAGCAAGATTCAAGCTGAGATCATGTTAACAATGCTCTTCCAAATTTCTATTAGAAATAAGATCACTAGGAAAAAGGTGGCCTCAGTCAAGCCAAATTCAATGCTGATCAAATTTAAATACAATTAAAAGAAAAATGAAAAAAAATAAATACAATACAATAAATCTTTCAAAAAACTTTAATCTCATCACCCACTTTGATTTTACGTTTTTGTGAAATAGGAATTGTTTTTGGATTATAACTAGAAACTACCCTTTTTCTGGGTCCATCTCACATCAATAACTCGACCTTTACCGCCTATAAGTTTTAGACAAGTTTTCTTTGTAGTGGATACTTGAATGCCAAGTATGACTCGTAATAATCTCTTCTGGGGCATATGATGATTCTTTCGCCATCTGTGGTTACCTACCTACTAAAATATCACTCGTTTCCACCTAAGATCCCAACATCACAATTCTATTTGTATAAATTGAGGGGTATCAATTGATTCAACAATTGGATCGTTGGAGTTGTCGTGTCATTAGTGTAGGATTTATCTTTATCTTTTTAACCATAGGTATTCTTTACGGAGCAGTACGGGCTAATGACGCCTGGGGATCATATTGGAATTGGAACCCAAAGGAGACGAGCTCAACACAATTCAACTCAACTCGACAAAACCTTTTTTCCAACTATGTCCAGAAAAACTTTAATCTCAAATTCTATAACCAAAATTTTTCATTTACTTTTGAGTTTTGACCTTTTCCCTTATTTGTAGGAAATGGGCCATGCTCCAGAGTTTCAAAAGAATCACAATCTATATTTCTTTTTCAGAAGAGTTTAACTTTGCAGTTTCATTCAAAGAATGATGTTTAGAGATATAATGGTCAAGGCAATTGCCATTAAGATTTATAAGCATTCTGAAGTAATATGTTGAGTGTTCCACAGCAGAATTTGAAGAGCTTTCTCCACTTCAACTGGTTCCTTTTGCTTTCTCCTCCACAGAATCCATAATCAAGTTGTTGAAGCAAGTCATCCTCACACACATACGCACGCGTCACCAAAAATCACCACATGAGCATCTCCCATCTTTGAAATTGTGAAAGCGTGTGGCATCTCGAACAACAATCTCTCTTTGAGTAATCTCGCTAACCAATATTAGAAATGTGTGGCAATCCCCACAGACTCGAAGGTTCTTCACAATTCTAATCGTTGTTCCAGGAACGGATTTAAGAAGCCCATAAGCCACGGCAAGCCTCTCGCTATGCTGGAACAACTGGTTTTCTTTCTCCTGCTTCTCCAAGTCATGTAAAACAAAGCTGGTATCTGGAACATAACCTCTTTTCTTCATTTCAACAATCAATTCTTCAAGTAACACAAGAATTTGCTCTTTGATGTAATGTGGCATCTCTCCAGAATAAAAAACCTGGCTCTCCCTACCCAAGTTGACCCAACTATAACCAGGTTCTTTCCTAACATCCATGGCTGCCATCAATTTCCTAACTTTAGAAACATCATCCCACATGCCCACGGCAGCATAAATGTTTGATATCAGTATATAGGTACAAGGATCTTGTGGCTTTATCCCAAGTAGATGATTCGCTATCTTAGTTCCCATTTGAGTTTCCTTGTGCAATTTGCATGCACTTAATAAAGCAGCCCAAGTAGGCTCATCAGGTTCAAATGGCATTGTTTTGATGAGATTATCCGCCTCATTGAGGTGCCCTGATCGGCTAAGCAGATCTAAGAAGCAAGTATAATGCTGCAAAGAAGGCTTAATATGGTAATCATTAATCATGGAATTGAACAGTTCATGACCTTTGGAAACTAAGCCAGCATGGCTGCAAGCGTAAATTAGCCCGACAAAGGTGACCTCGTTTGGCTCCAATCCATTCGAAACCATCTCATTGAACATAGTTAATGCCTCCTCAGCTTGACCATGTTGAGCTACTCCAACTATAATTGAAGTCCATGAAACTACATCCTTTGGGCAGATTGAATTGAAGATGGTTTTTGCAGCTGAAACATCGCTACATTTGGCATACATGTCTACAAGGGAATTACTAATAAACACACCGGTTTCATACCCAAGAGCTATGACAAGGCAATGAACCTGCTTTCCAAGGTCCAATGCCGCCAAATTCGCCGAAGCTGCAACAACACAAGATAGAACAAAAGGGTCCTCAATTCTAACACTTTCCCTTCTCATTTCTACAAACAGCTTCATAGCTTCAGCACCATTTCCACTCTGCACAACCCCAGAAATCAAAGCTGTCCAAGCAAAGAGATTCTTCATCGGCATTCCTCCAAAAAGCTCGATAGCCTCTGAAATTAGCCCGTTTCGAGCATACCCAGATATCATAGCCGTCCAACAAACAGAATTCTTCAAACAAATCGAGTCAAAAACCAAACGGGCATCGTTAATTAACTCACATCTAGAATACATATCAACCAGAGAGGATTTCACGACAACGTCATCCTTGAATTGCGACACAACGAAGTGCGCGTGGACTTGCTTGCCTTGCTTAGCAGCACTTAAGCTAGCACAGGACTTAACGAGAGTGGCTAAGATAAAATTATCTGGAAACAAGTGATCAACGGAAAACATGTTGGGGAAGAGAGCCAGAGCTCGTTGGGGAAGCTTGGAATGGTTGTAAGCAGCGAGGATTGAAGCCCATGAAACAGGGTCTCGTTGGGGCATTTCATCGAATAAGTGGTGGGCATCTTGAAGAAGACCGCATTTCCCGTACATGTCGATGAGCGTGTTGTTGGGTAAGGCTCCGCATTGTTGTATAGCGATTTTGATGATCTGCGCGTGAAGCTTCTTGCCATGGAAAGAGTTCTGGAGCTTCGCAGAGGCTTGGAGCTGGCGGAGAAGATGGTTGAATGAGTAGGACGAGTGCATTCATTCCTTTCAACCTCGGTGCATAGGAATATGGTTACATATATATATATATATATATATATATATATATATATACACAATATTGGAAATAGCCACTTTGCCAAAAAAAATTATAGTTAATCCGCTGAGGCTCAAGTTAACAGATGACATCTTATATCAACTCAGCTCAATTCAACTAAGCCTCTTATAACTATATGGGCAAGGAATATCAATCCATTTTATACTAAGTCAGCATTTCAATTACAAAAAAACTAAGGACCTATTTGGTATGGTATCTAATTTAAAAACAAGTTTAAAAAAAATTGTTTTTAGAATTTATTTTAAAAAACAAGGAAAACAATTTTTTATTGTATTCTTGTTTTCCTTACAAATTTTAAAGTTAAATTTAAAAACAATATTTAAATATTTTGAAAATAACTCAACTAAATAAGATTTTAAGAAATTTTAAATTTAAAACCAAAAAACTGTTTTTAAATCCTATACCATTAAATTTTTCTTCATTATCTCTGTTTGTGCCTCTATCTCTATTGTTACCGGGCAATATTGACATGCAACCCACGGTTTGTTCGATAAATAATAAACAAATACAAAATATGAAAAACGCAAAGAGCAATTTGACAATACCGTTAATCTAGCTTGAGATACATTGTTGGACCTTCACCTATTAGGTATTACTTTTGATTAAGTGGTTTCTAACAAATACTGCATAAATATGTTAACAAAATTGATATGCATTGTTTGGCTTCGACGGCTCCACCTATCAGCTATATAGCTTTTGGTTCAGTGGTTTTTGACAAATATTTGTTACATAAATATGTTAACAAAAATAATATGCATTGTTAGGCCTCCGCTTATCAGCTATATAACTTTTGATTTAGTGATTTCTAACAAATACTTGCTACATAAACATGTTAAAAATAGATAAATATATTATGGTTTTTAATGAACCATCTCTACTCCATGAGCTAGTAATAATCCATAAAAGTCAACAAAAAGATGGAGAAGTAGCAGACAACTGAATATTGAAGAATCTTTTCCTTTTATGAGACTTGATTTCTACATTCATTCAGTATTCAACATTAAGAAAAACATAGGCAATAAATATCCTTAACAATATTCAACTATTTGGCAACAACATTGAGCCATTTACAAACTCCAAAAGACTTCTGAGATACATATCATTTACATAAATAGATCTTGAGCTTATTTCAAATTGAAATCTTTATACATATCAAATGACGCGCTTCTTTTCGTCGCAAAAATCGGAAGCATTGTTTCAAAGGTGGGAAGTGTATGCGGAATTCCATTGATGTACAAGAGAACTAATATCCATATTCTGTATAGCTTTAGATCTTTTCCATTAAGACCCAACTCCTAAAGCTTGAAACTTTTAAGACTCCCAAGTGAAGATTCAAATAGTAGTGAAATGGCTTCTCTATCTCCAATTTTCCTTCAATTTTCTTGCTGTTGTTTCACTAAGAATGATAGACCACTATGCTTGTGCAAACAACATTTTTATTTTACCAAGAATCAAATGTTAGTAAGCTATCCAACAGACACCCAAATCCAAAATAAGTTCTTACTGCGTGCATTAAATGGAAACCACTTCCAATGACTTTGATTCTGGTGATGCCGCCTCTTTCTCATTGTTCTGCATCAATGAATAAATGAAACACTAGTTACTAACATAATTTTGGTATCATCATAAAAAGTGGAGAATATTTATGTGAATCCCGCTAGAAACCACTTGACCTAAAAGCTATGGCTAATAGGTGGAGGCCCAACAACGCATTGTTAACATTCCCCCACAATTGCAGCTCTATTTTGAACGTGGAGAGCCAAAAGAGAGAAAAGAAGAAATAAATATCAATTATGCAAATGAGGATCATGCAAATGTCAACAAGGAGACTTGAACCTAAGACCTCTAACAAAACCAAGGCTTTGATACAATAATAAAAATCACTCCACCTAAAAGCTATAGCTAATAGGTGGAGGCCCAACAATGCATATCACGTTATTATTAACAATTCCCACCTTGTAGGTTTCTGTATTTTTCCATGCTCGGTCTATCTCTTTGAAAAGGTCGTGGACTGTAGGACGACCATCGCTTGTCCTAGATACGCATAGAACGGCAATTTTCAAGATTGATTTGAAGTCTTGTTCGTTAAGGTTTCCATCCAATCGTTGGTCTTCAAAATCCCTGAGTGGTCGTTTCTCCATTACAACATCTTTTGCCTACAAGATTTGGATGGCATTGACATAATCGTTCAAAATTCACACATGCATCTACAACTAGAGAATATATGTACCTTTCTAGTTAATTGGTCACGTGCGTCAAGATCTAACTCGATGACTTTCCTTCCTGATAGAACTTGCAAGATTACGATACCAAAACTATAAATGTCACTGGCACAAGTAAGCTTGGCATTGCTCATGTATTCAGGGTCCATGTATCCTATGGTTCCCCTGACATCTGTGAACACTTTACTCTCTTCCATATTAAGCATCTTCGCTAACCCGAAATCTGAAAGCTTGGGCTCCATTTTCTCAGTCAGTAGGATGTTTGTAAGCTGCCAAAAAAAATCTGTCATTACTGAGGCATAGAACTTGTTATAGTTCAAGATGATTGTTCGAAAAGCAAAAACTACATAATTTAATGAATTTACTTAATATCCTTTTCTCACCTTGATATCTCTATGAACAATGCAGCCATCTGGATAACGATGGAGAAATCTCAATGCAAGAGCACAATCTCTTAAAATTTTTACTCTTTTATCCCAAGAAAGAGCAGAGCTGTTTCCTGCAATAATAAGTTGATCATTAGAGAAAAAGAACACCCTAGTATATACAAAAGAACAATGATATCTGTAAGATCATCAGGTGTTTACTTAGAAGACGTTGAGCTAGATTTCCATTCTGACAATACTCATAAACTAGATATTGCTCTCCTCCTTCAGTACAACAGCCCAAGAGGCAAACCAGATTGGGATGCCGAATTCTTGATAAGCCTTCGACTTCTCTAGTGAAAGAATCAGACTTGTTGTTCTTGAATATGTGCTTTATGGCAATAACCTGTCCACTAGGAAGAACACCTTTATAGACACAGCCGGCACTTCCTGCCCCAAGGCTTATCTTGTGATCAGAAAAATTTATGGCATTCTCGATCTCAGATTTTGAGAATCTATACAGGCCTGACCATGTAGCTATTTTCGCCTCTTCAGAAACAAAAAAAATATGTTAAGAGGGCAGCAAAGTTTATTACTTTAAACATCATGAATTTTGTCTATTAGTACCATCATCAGGTTTTGGATGCTTCTTTTTTGTCACAAATTTGACGAGTACAATAACCAGCACCAATGCCATTGTAGCAGCTGCAACTGCCAGTAGTGCTTTTGCCACAGAAGCTGATAAATCAGAAAAATGAATCAAACATCAAGTGTTTGTATTTATTTTCAGCTAATTTTATTTGATATGGAAATTGGTAGTAAGTTGTAAAGAAAGATCCACCAGTACAAGTATAATGGTCAGAGAATTTTAAGTTCTACTCCTAATAGTATGAGTATTAAGATGCCGCACTTAGAGAAGTGTCAAGTATCATTAACATATGATACATATCCCTTTTATTAAGTAACACAACAATGATAATTGAACAAGGGGTTCCTTCTAATATCAAACGATCACATAAGTAGCATCTGAAGAATTTAAACTTACAAGTGATTTTGATCTCTCCTGAATCTGCAAACACAAAGCAAAATAAGTCAAACAATCAACTCAAAAATGTGAAAAAAATCGTTATACGTGTAAGATGCTCCTATTGTATATGCAGTCAATTATGGTTGGCTTGTTTTCTCCCATAAATGTGAAAAAACATAAGAATTTTTAATAATCTCCACAATACTATATCATGAGCAAATATGAATACACTTCAAGAATGAGACTATAGAATGATGTTAGGGTCTATGGTAGAGATCTTTGTTTTGTTTTGTTTTTTTTTTTTTGTTAAAGTTTTAATTTTGGGGAAAAAGTTAGTTTGATTCAATCCAAAACTTTCCATCAGCAAGAAGTGGACTATCTTTTATAGAGAAAAGATGTTGGGATAAAGCTCGTAAAACAACTTGTAATTTTAGATGTCAATCTATCCCTTGATAGAGCAGAGTGAAGGAAGCAAATTCATGTAGCCGACCCTGTGTAGTTGGGAAAAGGCTTAGTTGAGTTGAGTTGAGTTGAGTTGTAGATAACACTTGTAAAAGAATAACATATACAAGTAGGCGCGGCAAGTTTGGTCCTAAGACTATGGTATGCTTATTCATTTCTGATTCCAAACCTGAGCCTATTTACAACTTTTTCAATTACCTAAATTATGCTTCATCTTTCGTTTCCTTCATCTACAGGACAGTGTAAGGCATGTATAACATTGTGCCATAGATATGAGTATGCCATAAATAACTAAAACAAGATCCACATATACTTGCTATTATTTTGGCATTTGGTTTTTCTATGGCATAAATAGGAGCACAAAAGGAAGAAAGCAAGGAGGGTTTGAGTTCATATACATAGTAATGCCGTTCTGTTGGACACTTATACAGTTGCTCCACAAAGCAATGAAGATATATACTCAACTCAACTAAGGCTTTTCCTGAGTACATGGGGTCGGCTACATGAATCTGCTTCCTCCACTCCACAAAGGAATGAAAATATATATTCTAGAAAAACAAATAGGTGATTTCTGTTTAATTCAATAATCCAAAATTGGTTTTAAATTCTTTACCTATTGTATTCAAGGCACCCAAGCAGCCATAGAAGTCATTAACCCATGGATGATCGAGAATATGCTCGGTTGCTGCAGATGTGACCACTAAAACAGTACAAACCTCTCTCATAGTCTTGTTCTTCTGTCCTTGAAACTCTTCCAGTAAGAAGTCAGTGGCCTCTTTTATTGCATTGGTGCAATCCCTGCATCTAAGTTCAAAAGGAGAATTAAATACAGAACAATTGCTTGAGATGAACTGAAATTGCCTCGGATACGTGTTTTTGAAGGATGAAAAGGTTAAGTTAGAGCATTGGCTGCCTCCTTGATATAAAGATTCCAAACCACAAGTTTGTATAGAAACAGATTCTTGTGGGTGGAAGGAATTGTTACAGTCTTTCCATTGTTGTTCATTGAGGAAGATTGAGTCGTTCGTATAGGCATTTAGAGCAAGAGCTTGAGATATGAAATTGAGGCCATTTTGACAGCAGCGGTCCATTGAGATGCTACCCCAGACATTTACTGTCTCTTGGGCATTTATGCATTCACCTTCTGGTACATATGGATATGTAGTGAAATTCAAAGAGCAAGCTGCCATTGGAATAAATTATTAGGATTACAAGAAATGATTTAAAAGGAAACTTTGTAGCTGTCAATGGAAAAACCCGAAAAGAAGAAGAACAAGAATATGAAAAAGGATGTTCTGTTACATTTCTTCTTCCTAATTTTGGACCAAAAAATTAGTAGTTGGGATCATTTCCTCCTAAAACTTGGGTTTCAAAACCTGCTCATTTATGCAATATATATATATTTTTTGGTCAAGGCATAGGCAATAATTTACAAAACCCAAATCCACTTGGAAACAAGAGGCATGATCCATTAGTACTGACACCTTCTTGCTAGTTTCAAATCCCTCTCCTTCAACTACTTGAAGCTCCATGATTCTAGAAATTCATAGTAGGAATTAAAATTGTAGTCAATAGGAGACTTGGTGGTGAAAAAAGTTGAAAGATCATGATATGAAACACATGCCCAAGAGTAAGAGGAAATTTCAAGTAGAATTATTGTGACAGTTACAAACTAACACCAGCAACTAAAAGATTACAAAACATATTTTCAAAGAATATTTCTTTTCTTCCTCTTCTTAATTTGTATAACAGGAAATAGATCCAAAATTTAAAAGAGAACATCTGAAGATGGTGCACTGATATCAAGGCTCGTGAACAGAAGTTTCTTCGACGGTATCTTGGCATGTTTAGTTGTTCTAAATATATATTTTCGTTTTGAGGAAAAGTATGAATAAATCTTCAACTTCAAAATAGAAGTTATAGATAAGACTTTGATTGAGAGGTGAAAATAATCCTATTAATCAAAGTTATCTCTTAAGGTACTATCTAGAGAATTAAATTTACAATCTCTTCTTTCGCCAAGTAATTAGCAATCATTTAACTACTGAACAAGAATTAAAAAAAAAAATTGCATTACAGAGAAAATATGGAAACAAATTAAAAAAATAAATAAAAGAAATTCATGAAGTTCAAAGCATTGCAAAATGCAAGCCAGGAGAATTTAATTAAAAACAAACAGAAAATGAACAACTGGTAGACATCTTACTATTTAATAAAACCGAAAAATCATGCGGCCGGGCAGTAGCCCAGAATTTGATTTGGTTGAAGAACAACAATGCAAGTAGAACAAGAAAGTGAAGCTTAATTGGAAGATATCTTGTTATCATCTTCTTCTTCACTGACTTAATTAGGCCCTGTTAATAACTAAGTTTACATAAAATAACAGAGAAAGAGGGAAAAGGAAAACTTTCAAAAGTGAGCAGTGGCATTGCAGCTATATAGACAATTTTCATATAGATTTGATCGAAAAAATAGATGGGTATTCTCATATTTTAATCACGTTAAACAGGGGTGTGAGCTTCGTGTTTGCAGCCTCTAGCATTGTGATTTCCGATTTATCATTGAATATTCAAAGAATATGTTTGTAAAAACATGCTCAACTGAGTTTCAATTTATGGCTTGAGGGTGACGGTTGCAGAACAGACCCAACATTACCATTATATGTCAACCTTCATAGAATCATTTATTTTTATTTATATTTTTTTTAGGTGAAACCTACATAGAATCATTTACATGAACATGATAATTCACTTCCTTTATGTTACTCCTTCAGCGGCTAAGTGTATAAGCAATTAGATAATTTTTTTTTTAAATTGTCTCCATTAATTTCATTTTTTAAGTTTTCTTCTTCATTTTTCATTATGGATGCATCTAATAATTAGTTTTGTTACATTTATATAGTATAAATTCTCTCGTATTTTATCTTTTTTTTTAGAAGGTGCAATGTTGAAATAAGCTTCACCACCATATTGTACTCTCGAGGAGGTACTTACACGTTCTTGACCCATTAATCCCCATCAATAGCAAGAGTTGAACCTAAGACCTTTTAAGTTCTTAAGCCACTTCTGTACTAACTGCACCAACTCCATACTGGTCTCTCGTATTTTATCGTAAATTTAGCTTAAAGAGTTGGGGCAGTTACTTTTAACACTATGCCTTCAAGTGTTTTGGATTGCCTCGAATCACGAAACAAACACTTGATTTGAGGTTATCCAACAACTCTAATATGTTTCTCAAAAGTGTTTTATAACACTATTCTTCATGAAAACAAATCTCCTACAATGCTAGGTAAGGCTGCTTATACTAAATCAAAAATTAGTTAGACCTTTATCCTGGAACCACATAGATGGGAGCTTGAATTACACTTTTCTTATCAGATACATATATTTTATTTGTATATTTTGTTGAAAAATGCTCTAGAAATATATTTGGCAAACACATTTTTTTGACCTTAAGAGTTATTGGATCACTTTAAATCACGCGTCAACATGTAATTCGAGATGATTTAACAATTCTAGAGGCAATGTCAATAAAGTATATCAGTCTAAGTATTACTCTTTTTTTATTGTCTCTTTTGAATTTTACCAATATATTACTTGTTATTTCTTAAGAAAATGCTGTTACCATATTCCAAAACATCTTCTTAAGAGATACATGAGTATATACTCTATATTACTATTGATCTCTTCAATCAAGTACTGCCCCTAAATACCAGTTCAATTCATCTACTTTAGTAATTAATTAAACAATAGAGATAAGGTAGGAGAATCGGGAGGCCTTGTGGTATCCGTCAAGGAATTCGGCGATTCGTCGTTGCTCAATGCTGGGGTTGAAGTGCGTAAACTCGCTCCAATGAACAAACCGCCCATTTCTAACTTGATACAAGGGGAATGACCGAGGACCCTTTCCTGGATTTTACTTCTCATTTACTGAGATTCATTATATTATTACTTTGTCCTCAATATCTACTGTGTGTACCTGTTGAATGAAATAGGAAGGTCCCACATATTGCTGGCTCACGCGTCATGGCTCATGAACGTGAGTTTTGTTTTTTTATCCCATGTTCCAAGTCTCATCATTTATAATTTGTGAGATTATAAGGCTAGTGGTATAGGAGTTCCGTTTGTTCCAAAGGAACACTAGCTAGGGGTTAGCTGGTTTCGTATTGATTGTGTAATAGAGCAAAATTATTAAGCCATACCTGTGATTTCTTTCAAACAAGAGAAAACAAATTTGTAGGGTGGAAGGACTTTTGACATGATTACCCTTCAAAAAAAAAATTTTTACAAATACCATTCACATACAAATAATGACCTATTTGCCATATTTTACTGTTTATAGCACAGTCAATGTGCCAAACAAGCGTCACGTGGGCGCGGAGGTGACATTTAGTGAAGGAAAGACGTTTTTTTTTACAATTTTTTTTTAAAATAAAGGAAAGACGTCTTTTGAAAAGACGCATTCCTTTTAATTTTTTTTTTTTTTGCACAAGTAAGTTTTTTTTTTACCGGTGATGGAAGGCAATTCAATAGGTCCCGATAAATATTTGATAAAGAAGAATGCAGAGAATACACAGGACCAAGACAAACAAAGCAAACCCAGCCAATATTTTGATGAGGGTGGATGGCCAATTGAAAGATTGAGTACTTGATTCATATGACACAACAGAGATACATGAAGATCAAGAACTTCCATCTGCAGCAACTGGGTCATGTTTCAGACTTCGGAATCTCTGAACATGCACACTTTCATCGAGATGAACTCTTCTTGCTGTATCTTACCAATCTTTGAGATGTAGAGATCAAAAGGACTTAACAAAAGGAATCTTTTCACCGATCAATTGAAATAGTTTGGCAATCCAGATGCACGCAAGTGGGGAATACCCTCTCTCAAGTGATCTCAAAAGATTCTTCCATCTCAATTTAAACACTCTTCGGTCCTTAGTCAGAGTCGGAGTCTATAGATAGATACAACCGTGGGGGTACAGATCATGCCTGGCGAGGGTATGAGAAAGGGCCTTCAGACCTTTTCTCATTAGTAGTTCTCTTAGACATGACCCAGTTGCAAAAAAAACTCTTACCTGTGCAAAAAACTTTTTTTTAAAGGGAAGACATCTTTTCAAAAGACGCATTCCCCTTTACTTAAAAAAAAAAAATTTTAAGGGAAGACGTCTTTTGAAAAGACGTCTTCCCTTCACTTTAAAAAAAAAAATTGTGAAGGGAAGACGTCTTTTCAAAAGACGCCTTTCCTTCACTAAATGTCACCTCTGCACTCACGTGGCGCTTGTTTGACACGCTGACTGTGTTATGAACAGTAAAATGATATGTTTTAAGTAAGTTCAAAGCTAGACATGACAAATGGCATAAAAACCACTCTCTTGACTACATAGTTGTACTAGTGAGACCTGGTCCCAAGGTGGATTGTGATAGTCTTACATTGACCGTCTAGTGGGATCGAGAATGAGCTATGTGTGTGTGTGTGCGCTTATGCAATCCTTTCAAACAATACACTATGGGCGCGGTTGGTACCGTAGATTGAATGAGATAAAATTATTTTTAATTATAATCCCAATTTAAAAGTCATAATTATTTTTTCCCGCTCTTCTTTTTCTTTTTCTTTTAAAAAATAAAAATAAAAATTTAAAATCTTGTGATTGTAGCGAACCGCATGCCCTGTCACGACGCCCCTGACGTAGGCTGACATCATGACCGGCACAGTATATTATACACTGTACATACCCATATACAGTATATAATACACTGTCAGCCTTCCCGTATTCTCTCAATCCTTCCCAAATCTACATAATTTTTTTTCTATACCACAAATCAAATCCAATATATATATCTATAATCATCTCAGTCATTCATACATCACATTTTCATTTCCTCATCCAATATCTTAAGTTATATATATGCTCACACATCTCATCTAGATGATAATACATATATATATAATGTATGATAAGTATACATATCAAAATAACAAAAGTTATTTCCTCCAAGCAGACATACACCTACCAGACTCACTCACGGAGTTTCCTTTTCCCTTCGACTCAATACCTGAAATATTGGAGGAAATAGGGTGAGCAATCAACAGCTCAGTGAATATAGTTCTTGAGATGGCAATTATATACATTTATAGAAATATGACATTTAAAATCATTTCAAACACTTATTCAACACATGCATCATTCAATGAATATATTGTACATGTCAACATCATAAATTTCATGATTTTCAATAACATAATGCACAATCCCCCTCCTCCGCAAGGCAAGAGAGCGGGTCTAACCCTTGTATGGTCGTACAAGGTAGACACAACTCCTCATGACCCAATTCAATAACACTATGCACAATCTCCCTCATCCGCAAGGCACGAGAGCGGGTCTAACCCTTGTATGGCCGTTACAAGGTAGCCACAACATCTCATTACCCAAGTAACAGTCATTTCAAGGATCGCAACCCTTGTTAGGACAGACCTAACGAAATGACAATAAGGAATCGCAAAGCCTCATCATTACAAACTCCAATGCTAAAATCAGTTTTCATGATCCATAAAACTCAATGCCTTATATATAATATCACATGCATACAGTCAAACAGTTTATATGCGTACAATGTCATACAAGAACCAAATCAAGAAAACTATACTCACAGTGGTTACACGGGTTTTCTAATTCAACTGCTAAAATCGAGAAACAATAGGGCTTCCTCAAGAGCGTTTATCCATGCCCTTAAGCTCTCAATTTAAACACTGAAATGACCATAGATTATCATGAGAATCATCATTTACCATTTCGGTAGCTACTAAAATATCAACTCACTGTTCACAGTACTATTTATTTTTTTACTATTTACTATTCACTATTACTATTCACTATTCACTATTACTATTCACTATTCACTATTTATTATTCACTTTACTATTTACATTTACTATTCACTTTTACTATTTACTATGTACTATTCACTATTTACTATTTACCATTTATTTTTACTATTTATCCGAAAGATGTAAATTGTATTAAAATTGTCCAACGGCTCCAAAAATCATAAAATTGAATCTAACCACATATTCGGGTTTCTAACAGTCCATGGAGCATTTTCTACCATTCTAGCGGAGTTTCATTCACGTTGGGTCAAAATCCCATTTTTTTAAAAACGCCGTAAAACGGCTCCTACAACAAAATTTACTCCGCTAGAAACGTTACATCTAGCTTAGATAGTAATTTTATGACGAAAAATAACAAAAATAGCTTACTACAGATTCAGATCTCCCTTCGTTTCCCCTTCTTTCTTTCTTTCTTCCTTTCCTTTCTCTCTGCAATTCGTCTTTCTCCTTCTCTGTTCGTTTCCTTCTCTTCCCTTCTTTATTGTATATTTTTTTTTAATTCCTTCGTTCAACCACTAACTTCTTCTCTCTCTTCTTTTATTATTTTATTATTATTTTTTATTCTTTGTTTAACGTAAGAATGAGAAAGGTGAGAGATAAGGATTAGAAAAAGTTTAATAATATATTATTAAACAAGATCCCACACTTTCAAAGCTTCTTAATTACATAACTCCCATTCACTATTCATTGTATTAAAGCAACTTCCACATCTATTATTAAATGTAATTCAACTCCAATTTACATATCTAATTAACCAACTCCATAACTTAATCAATTTCATAACTTTATTTATTTACTAATCATATACGCATATATTTAGCGCATAAGTATCAAATACGTATATTATCACGTATATATTTAGCTTATACGTATAAAATATGTATATTATACATCGCGTACTTCAATGTATATATTTAATTAAAATTACGGGATGTTACATGCCCTTTTTTATGTCTTTTTGGCAATTGCTTGCATTTGTGTTTTTTTTTTTTTTAAATTTAATTTATTTTTTTAATTGTTTACAGTTAAAACCTGGGTATAATTGAAATTTGAGACAATGTAATTAATGAATTTTTAACTTAATTTAAGTTTTTAACTTTTCAATTTAAAACTTATCCTATGTTGCATCAAATACAGAATCACTTTATTTTTAATCCTATCATATTTTATCTTATTCCATCTAATTTAATCTTGTCCCGTAAAAAATAATCATATCTCATCCTAATCCTATAAGAAATAAAATCTTATGACAGGGCCCATGTCAAACTGTGTAACATTCTCGGGAGAGAAAACTAAACCATGAGAGTTTTTTGACATGCTATTATTGGTGCATGTACTAAATTTAAAATGTACAATGTCATGCGGGTTGGGCTGATCAATATGTGACAGTAAGTCACAATGGATGCTCAACAATGCACTTCACCAATGACCCCAAAAAAATGAAAGTCGATTTGAACAAATTTTATTTTACTATTTGTTTTTCAAAATATTGCTGTATTTAGTTTGTAATTCAAAAATAAGAATACCATCTAAAAAAAGAACTTGAAAAATAACTTTTTATCGTTTTCTTAAAACAACCTGTTTTTGTTACCTGTTTTCTTAACAAAAACGTAAAAAATTATTTTTGAAATCTTTTGAATCAAACAAATTTTTAATATTTTTAAATTTTTTAATACAAAAATTGTATTTAAATCACGAATCAAACATAACTTAATATTTCAAGAGGAGTTGTCTTTACGTCTTCACTCAGTTGGAGGCATACAAACAATTAATTTTTAAACATTACGGTGGCATTTAACAACTCTAATCTTAAAAAATAAGTTTTACTTCTTTTAGCTCTACTTTAATACAAGCTTATTTTAGTATAATTTATTTGAAATGTATTGTTTGCCAACCAATGTTTTAACATCTAATTTTAATTTAAAATTAGATTTAGAGCGTTTGATAACCAACACTTAATTATCTTATTAGAGGAGTATTTGATATCTTTTATCAATATATCTTTTACCATTGTACTATTTATAATAAAAATATTAAAAAATAAATTAAACATTTCTCAAAATATCTTTTACCATTGCATTCTTTGCCACCACCACCACCCAAAAAAAAATGTCAATTCTCCCACAACAAAAAGACTGGATCGTATAGACCCATTCAATCTATTTATCTATAGCCCCTCCAATCCATTCAAATTGCTAATTAATTACACAAGATAATCCTTGTAAGCCCATGCAAGCAATAAACCCCCCAAAAAAATTGTATTGTAAATAAAAAAAGCAAAAGATAAAAAGCAGAAAAACCCATTTCTCTTGAGCCTTAACGATATACAGGAAAAAAATAAAAATAGAGACAATATCAAAAGTACCCATTTTCTAACATGCCCTTTTACACACTTCCTCTCTCTAATTATTTTTTTCTCCTTCTGTGAGGATAGATAGGTAGAAATATAGATGGTGTTACACTAAGAATTTTTTTTTTTTCTATTTTGGAAAAATTTTTTGGGGGGATTTTGGAAAGAGATGTCAGGCGGTGGATGTAGCATAGTATGGTTCAGAAGAGATCTTAGGGTAGAAGATAATCTAGCACTTGCTGCTGGTGTTAGAGCAAGAGCTGTGGTTGCAGTTTTATGCAGGCAACTGAAGAAGGAGGTCACTATTACCCAGGAAAGGTTTCAAGATGGTGGTTGAAGAACAACTTGGCTCATCTTGGTACATCTTTGAGAAGCCTTGGAACTTCTCTTGTACACAAGCAAGATTGTGAGGAAGTAGAGTTACAGGGGAGTTCGGTGGCTTGTGGGATATGAGATGATGGGATCGGAGACCCTAGAAAGAGCAAGGGGTCATTTTGAATTTTTTTTAAAAATTAACCTCTACCCGAATTAGAAGATACACATCTAAAAAATTAAATGAAAAAATTTCACTTATTTTTTTACAGGTTTAATCTCTACTTTTCCAGTTCCTCTAATTTTTTTTTAGAAGTTTTAAAATTGTTACCAAACACCCTAAAATTTGTCTAACCTCTATTTTAATTAGAAGTTTAGGCTTGAAATAGAATTACCAAACAGGCTTGAAATAGAATTACCAAAGAGTCCTATATATAATTTCATAATCAACTCAACTCAATTCAACTAAACTTGCTCCCAACTACCTACTAGGTTAAATCGTAATTAAGTTAATGTTAAATTTTCTTGGCTATTAGATATCATGCTTATTTATAAAACTGATACTAATTCTAAATGAATTACAATGGTTTCCCTAATGGAATCTCACCCGTCATTAAAAAACGAGAGATTATCCACCTATGCATTTTTCCATGATATATTTGAAACCAATTCCCCAGTCAAACATATGATCAAACATTTATTTTTTTTTAAAGAGAGTTTGGTTATTCGCTTAGGTCCTTGCACAAAAACCTTATACTCAAAGAGTCAAAAACTTCACAAATGATTAAATATGATCCCCAAAAGCCTTCCACATAAAGTTGCAACAATGAGATGTTGGGTGTTATGGCTAGAAACCCGTGATGCAGGAGTCCTGTGTTCTTCGATATTTGAGGATAAAGAGATTGACACAGACCTTAATGGATTCCTCAGGTGCTCTAAGAAACCAAGATACCCTTAAAATAAAAAAAACATAAAAATAAAACAAATGGCTAGAATTGCATCATACAAACATTAGTTACTGTATTGCCTTATTTTTAAGGATATCATCATACATTATTTAAACATAGTATGTAAACTGGAAGCTTAGATAACTCGATAGTATATCTTCTTCTTTTTAAAAACACATACAGCTAAGGGAATAAATTAAAGGAAAAAACCTTTTAATGATAAGATTAGTTGCTGTAAAGCTTGGCAATTTGATCACTGTACAGAGCCACCACTTTGTCCCTTCGTATTTTCATGGTAGGCGTCATTAGGCAACTATCGATCTGCAATACAAATAGATGCATTTAAGCCATCTGCAACATCAACAAAAGGTAACAAAGATGGACACTCAGCTGCAATGGTGCTATGAAGAAGTTACCGTGAATGGTTCATCCACAACCAAAATTGGCCCAATTTGGATCGAGCACTCTGAAGTCCTGCAGGAATTGGAAGCCTGTCAGACTACCAAACACACCTCTTTAAATCCATGAAATTTACACTGTGATCTGATGATTCAGCAATATAGTGGGAGTTCCCCTTCTAATTTTGTATGGAAAAGGGGTCTTACGTTTTCTTGATCTGCAAGGTCTATGCAAAGTCTCAACAACAAGAGAAGTAGGGTTGGGGAAGAAGATTGGGTGTGAGGTTAATAATTAGCTGTCTATCTTTTGGGTTGTCTAGTAAATGTTAAGAAAAAATTGTCCAATAATAACATGGGAGGTTGATTTTCCTCAAGTGGTAGAAGTCCAAAAGATATCATATATGCCGATTTTCTCACATGTTTGTATTTTTTTATTTTTTTAAAACCAATCAACATAAAATGGGTATAAGAGAGTCCAGTGATGAATTCATAATTATTTGCGATAAATAATCATAATTGTCCTTCAAACATAATCTATGGTTGATGTGAAAGTATAAATGTCTTCTTGGTTTGGAGTTGATATACTTCTTGGCAGATATTTTGTTATAAGTTTTCGAACTTTGAGAAAACTTGTAAACTTCAGGATTAAAGAAGAGACTGAAGAAAATGATTTAACACACATACACAAAGACAACTTCAGTTATAAGGTAGAGTGACATAATGACAATTATTAATAATGATAGAAGAAAAGAAGACCTAAAATAATGTGGATAGAGATAATCAGGAAAGATATAACTATTTGTAATATAGTTATAGATTTAGCCCTTGATAAAATAGCGTTCGAGGGATCTAGGAAGCATATTCATGTAGCCGACCCATGTAGTTGGGACTTGGGAAAAAGCTTTGTTGACTTGAGCTAGTAATCTGCCTCAATTATGTCTCATGATTTTTAAAATCCTTGGTTATGGAAATTAAAAAAAAAAGTAGGAATTAACCCAATCGTCCCAACATTATCAAAATACTTTAATCTATATCTTCTTTTATCTAAGTCATTGTACTTAAATTAAAGGAAAAAAATATATTCAATCCCACTTTTAACAATTTCAAGATTTATTCGAGACCAATATGACAAAAGGGGGATTTTTGACATTAATAGGCCTGATTTTTATTTATTTTTATTTTTTTATATCCATAAATAGGCAAGAAAAAATATTATGTCCAAAACTAGGCAAGTTTTGGATACCTCGGTGTCGATTTGGAAATTTTTTTTTTAAAAAAAACAGTGAATGGCACCTCTTGAAGAGGCACCATCCATAGCTAAATAAAAAAAAAATCTGAAAAAAGTGGATGGTGCCTTTTCAAGAGATGCCATTCACTTTAAATAAATAAATAAATAAAAACAGAAAATCTGGAAAAAGTGGATGGCGCCTCTTCATCCACTGTTAAATTAAAAAATAAATAAAAAAAGTGAATGGTTATTAAAAAAAATCTGGAACACTGTAAAAAAAAAGAAAAAAATTAAACCAACGAAATCGAACAAAAAAAAAAAAACCTTGTGCGATTTTGTCAAAGTGTAAAAGATTTACAACGCTAGTAAAAAAAAAGAAACCTCTCGTCTCTCCAGGGTCCCATTCACTTTATTTCAGAAATCGCACAAGGGTAAGATTTTTTTTTTTTTTAAAAAAGTGAATAGTGCCTCTTGGAGAGCGCCATCCACTGTTAAATAAAAAAAAACACAAAATCTGGAAAGTTTAAAAAAGAAAAAATTGAATGGCTATTAAAAAAGAAATCTGGAACAAAGTGGAAGAGGAGCCATTCACTTTGATAAAAAAAAAAAAACGGAAACAAAAATCACACAAGGGTTTTTACCCTTGTGCAATTTCTGAAATAAAGTGAATGGGACGCCGGAGAGACAGAGAGAGAGAGGACGTCGGAGAGATGATGATATAGATTCGTTGCGGAAGCAAGAACAAAAATGCACAAAGACAACCAAAATAAATCTATTGATTCGAATTCTTCAGAAAAATATCATATATCCCTCTCCTAATGGCAAAAGGCCTTATTTAACAAACTATCAAATATAATCCTAAACTAACACAACATCCAACTACTTAACTACGTGGGTTTAAACCACCTAACGCGGGCCCACTAACAAAGACATGAAACGAAAATAGAAAACATAATAAAAATAAAAGACATGCTAAACATGTTATGCACGTGTTTCGTGCGTCCCTGCATCACATGACCCTGGAGAAACGGGGAGTTTCTTTTTTTTTACTAGCGCTGTAAATTTTTTACACTTCGACAAAATCGTACAAGCTTTTTTTTTTTTTTTGGTGCGATTACGCTGGTTTAATTTTTATTTTTTTTTAAAATTGAAGTGGCACCATCCACTTTGTTCCAGATTTTTTTTTAATAGTCGTTCACTTTGTTTTTTTTTTTTTTTAACTTTATTTCATATTTTGTTTTTATTTATTTATTTATTTATTTATATATTTAAATGTGGATGGCCCCTCTTAAAGAGGCGCCATCCACTCTTTTTTTTTTTTTTTAAATGCCAACTCGGCACCTAGGTGTCCAAAACTTGCCTAGTTTTGGACATAATATTTGTTCTTGCCTATTTATGAATATAAAAAAATCAGGCCTACTAATGTCAAAAATCCACAAAAGGGTATTAGGTACCTTAACAAAGGAGGGATCATGTGTTGAAGTGTGGGACTGAAGGAGAAGAAGAGAAGGAAAAGGCCCCCTTTCTCACATCCTAAAAGATGCTTGCTCCTCACTCCCCCCTGTTTTCGACAAGCACAGACACATGGGTCTCCTTTCTTGAGAGCCCTCTTGTCCTCTCTAGTCTCGCTCTTTTCATTTCTTACCCATTGTCCTCCTAGATTAATAATTTATTTTGCATAAATAAACTATATTATCACTTGAAAATGAAAGTGGTGATTTAATCTAACTTGTTTGTAACTCAATGAGTTGAATCACATTTGACCATCCAATAGATATATCCTGCCCATGGGTCGGTTGATTATAATTTTTTTTTAATTAACTGAACCGACACATAAGCCAACCTATGACCAAAACGCATGCTATGCTAAACTGTCTAGGCATGCCGCTGTTGTCCCTATTAAGAATCTAAGATCCATTGTCATGCATTCAGGGTCTTCATTAACAATATTTAAACTTTTTGGGCTAGATGAGGAGAAATAATTGATCAGCCACCCTTAAACTCCCAAATCTTTTCTCAATTATCAACCCAATAATAACACAACTTATCCAAATTGTTCATGTTTCACTACTCTTCCACCACCACCTCCTCGTATTTAAGCTCCCACATGTTCTATGAAATAATTAGGAAATTTTTAGGTCATTAAGATTTTTCACTTATGGTAAAACATTAAAAGATAAAATTAGAAACGAAAATATTCGAGAAATGGTAGGAGTACCCTCAATTAAACATAAAATGAAAGAAAACCAATTATGGTGGTTTGAACACATATAACAAAGACCTTTAGATGCTCTAGTTAACAAGAGTGACCTATTAACAATCCATAGTAATGATAGAGGCAGAAGAAGACCTAAAATAACAATGCCAGAAATAATAAAAAAAGATGTAACTTCTTAGTAATTTATTAGTCCTTAATTGAGCGAAGTGGAAGAAACAAATTTAATGTATCCGACTCCATGTTGTTGGGAAAAAGCTTAATTGAGTTGAGTTGACATTGACTTGAGACATTAAGTTTGAATTTTGTGCACATTTAACGTTGAGAATCTCACATGCCAATGTTTTGAAGGCGTCAAGAACATACCTAGGTGATTGTCCCCCATCTAGGCGAGGTGGTGACTACGCATCGCCTAGGCAAGGCCTAGATGTTATAAAAAATATTTATTTACAGCTCCCTAAATAAATAGTTAATTAGTTTTACATTACAAACTAATTAACTATAAAATTACACACATATTCCATAATATAGAAGTCAAACAATGTGTAAAAAATACAATTAATCACATTTTACATTTTACATATAAACAAATAAGAAAAGTCGGTTTATAGTGAAAGTACAATGACTTAAAGAACCATGTTTGATTTAAGACTTATATATAAGTATAACAAAATGGAAAATATTTGCAGCAATGTAATAAAAATAAAAATAAAATAAAAATAAAAAAAATAAAAAAGAAGAAGAAAACTTTCATAATAAAAATGAGTATACCACTTGAGTTAAAAGTTATGCTAATATTTTAGCTATACATATAAACAATTTACCCCGGCCCCCTTATACTGTCAAAAAATTGCAAAGAGCCCCATGGTCTTCCTTAAGTATGGCCTACGCGATGTGTTGTGGAGAAGAACAGAATCTATTTGAGATCAAAGAACTAGGGAGATTGAAATACTTTCTAGGAATTGAAGTGGCACACTCTAAACAGGAAATCTTTATTTCTCAACAGAAGTACATTACAGATCTTCTTAAAGAAACAGGGAAACTAGCATGCAAACCAATGAATACTCCTATTGATCTTAATCACAAGCTTGGAGAAGCTGAAAAAGCGCTGACTATTAATAAGGAGATGTAACAAAGACTAGTAGGGAGACTTATCTCTCTCTCTTACACAAGACCTGATATTGCATATGCAGTAAGTGTAATAAGTCAGTTTATGCACAATCCTAAAGATATTCATTTGCAAGCAGCTAATTGCGTTTTACAGTATCTTAAAGGGACTCCAGGACATGGCATCTTATTTAAACGACACACAGGAGTGGTCCTTGAAGCATATACTGATTCAGACTATGCTGGTTCAGTAGTTGACAGAAAATCAGTTACTGGATATTGTACGTTTCTTGGTGGGAATTTGGTGAAATGGCGAAGTAAAAAGTAGAATGTAGTGGCCAGATCTAGTGCTAAAGCAGAATTTCGAGCAATGGCACAAGGGGTTTGTGAGCTATTATGGTTGCAGATAATTTTGACAGATTTGAAGATACAATGGGATGGCCCTATGAGACTTTATTGTGGCAATAAATCTGCAATTAGCATCGCCCATAACCGAGTTCAACATGATCGAACCAAGCATATAGAGATTGATAGACACTTCATTAAAGAGAAACTTGATAGTTGGTTGATCTGTACTCCATATGTGTCTACCAATAATTAGCTTGTCGATGTGCTCACTAAAGGGTTAAACCATATTGCATTTTAAGCAAGTGTGTCCAAGCTGGGAATGGTAAACCTTTATTCACAAGCTTGAGGGGGAGTGTTGTGGAGAAGAGCAGAATCTGTGGGATTTATTTCCTTTTAAGGAAAAATGATAATTTTAGTAGTTTTATTTAGCAGTTACTAAAATTGTAATTATTGCTATATGTGTGCATACCCCTGTATGTCTATATATATGGTGTCCCTCCATTAAGACATCATCAAGAATAAGAAAATATTTCCTCTCTTCTCCCGTGGACGTAGGCCTTGGAGCCGAACCACATTACATCTTTGTGTCTTTTATTAGTATTTAACACGATGTAGTTCCAAATAGCCTACACGATGGACTAGTCATGACCTAGGCATGGCCTTGAAAACACTGACACACACTTATAACCACGTTTTTGGTTTATCTCAATCAGGCATGTAGAGCACATAATCCTAGGTGGTGCTAGGTTTGATCTTAATTCTAGAAAACTCTAAAACAGATGTACCTAGTGCACAAGGCTCCCACTATTATTGAGGTTTAGGGATTAGTGCACAACCTTACCTCAACATTGAAGGGGTTGTTTTTGGGTTTAAACCAATGACCTTCAGGTCACAATGGAGCAACCCCAACAATTTGTGCCAAGGAAATTATAGTTTGTATAGAATAATAAGGCTATAATTGTGCTCCCATTTACCATAGATGTAACTATGTAAGAAATAATATCCTAAAACATTTTTTCAGAAACCAGAAAAAAGAGAACATGAGATCCAATCCAGCAAGTCTAGACATAGAAAAAATGAATCAAATAATGAGAGGATGACTTACCACGTTCTTAGTTCCTCATGTAATAATTTTTTCATTTTCTCCTTACTAAGATCAGAAGCATTATTGTCTACAATGGACAACTTTTTTGCTGCTGCTAAAATCTCCTCCTTATTTGGAACAATTAAAGCTCCAAGACGTCGTTGATCCTGTAGTAAAGTACAATATGCAATCTCAACCTCAAAAACAAGAGAGTAGAACAAACATATTTCTCAAAAGAGCTGGAGTAAAACTAAGGAAAACATCTCAAGTAAAACATTTCAAGGGGATTCTAAGAAAACATTATAGATGCAAAATTCTGAAATTTACCTGGCCTATTACAACGATTTGGTGGATTAGTTGACTTCGCATAGCAGCTTCCTCAAGTTCTGATGGTTCAACATTTTCACCTAAATAAGAATTTGGGTTAAATAATAATAAATTTAAAATGTTCAAAGATACAAATAGATGAACTTGAGAACCTAAAAGATGACTCATAACTGCAATGCCTTACCAAAAAGCCAAGACTTTTCTAATTGACTCACCAAATATGGAAAACATGGCGAAAATAATTCATGTCACACGAAGGATTCTAGTAATAAAAGAAATCAAGCATGTTTTAGGCATCCAACGAAAGAGCCACAAAACAAAATCTTTGTAATTTCTATTTTTCTTTGAAATAATATTTACAAGACACATCTAGATTTGAGACAAATACTTGTTCAAGGTTTCAATAGAGGATCTATGATTCCATGTAAATAAAATGACAACTTTCTTCTCTTCACTTAATTTCTCTCAAAAAAGATAATTTCCAACTAAGGTAGAAAAAAAAAACACCCGTTTTTCAAAAGTATTAAAGCATATAACTCATTCCCCTATATATACCATAGAGAATTTCCTACAGAGTATGCTCTTCTTACTAGAAATCAAATGATCTTGGTGTTTGACAACTTGATAGGACCATAGGACAACATAAAGATAACAATGGCCCACCGCCCACTACATTTTTCTCTGTCCTTTCGTATACCAAAGAACCCCATAGCAACAACCACACAGTTGCAATTGTCTAGAAAATTGTCATTGAAAGTCATTAAAGGTCCAGCTTCATAATAGGACCAAGATGTCACACTGAAATAACCACAACCATCCTATGTTCCTCAATTCAACTCAACTCAACCCAAAGCCTTCTCCCAAGTCCCAACTACATGGGAACCATTCTATGTTCCTATAAGAGTGAAATGCAAACTAATAGGGCAAAGAGAAAACAAGTAAACCAAAGTGGCAAGCTAACATACTTGAAGATCCTAAGACCATCAACTGTGAGAATCTAATATTGAAAATAGCTCATGGAATGGAGAAAAAAAATGAAGGGATGACCCCAAAAAATGTTGATGCCTAAAGGAGGATAACTATATAATTGCTATTGGGGCACACTATGCATAATGGGAAGAGACGACGAATTAGGATGAGATGCTTGTAAGATGTGAAAGATTGACCCTTGTAAATCGCCAAATTCCTCGATCCAATTAATCCAAGTGGATAGCTCCTAAGTAAATTCTCGATCCCTTCTATACTCCTAGGGGTGTGTGTGTGTGCATACACACTAGAAGATCAAGGATAAATTTTGAGATTGCATGCGCAAGAAAAGAAGTCAAAGGGTCAAAAATCCTTCCATCACAATCAACTTCAGTCCTTGAATATATATCCTAGTCAGTTGAGTGGTTCGCAGGTCATTCCAGACTGTGAAAGGAGATCCTAACTGTAGTATTGAAATTCATGAGTCTTCACCAAAATGGTTAATTGTGACTACTGACTGTATTACAAGAATGAGGGGAGACTGGGTGAGGCCACATTGCAGATATTTGAGCCTATGTTGCGTGGTTAGGTGATCACTCAAGGAGAGTGCTTCTTGGTTTAGGCCTATGTTTGGGACTAAAACCTCAAGCAATGAATGCAAGTATAGCCATGGGGTCATTGCTATTCATAACAAAACATGGATGGGCTTTTCCACTTGGGCCTCGACCAGTTGGCCCAATTCCTCTTTCTCTCTGACAAAGACAACTTTTAATTTGGCTTTGCTTCATTGGTCCATTATAGCCCATTACCTTATTGACCTTCTAAGGTTGCATTATCTATCCTTCCACTTACAACACCTTCTCTTCACGCTTTCCACAAAGTTCATATTACCATGCAAGGGATCACAAATTTATGTTGATTTTGCCTTTTGTGGATTAAAAAAAAAAGAATTTTTGGATTCAAGTTTTAATTTCCCTTGGAAGACCATTTGTTTCTTGCAACAAGAACAAAGTCGAAACCTAAGTTTTCATTGGCATCATTGTCCTCTGTAGCCATATGGAGCGAGAAAAGTAGATGATAACGAGAAACAACAATCACTTTCTTATTAAAAAAATGATTGAGCAGCATGGTTGTAAAAATCCCGATTCAAATATTTGATTCTTATGATTCATGATTCAAATCTTATGGTCCACATGTGATGCAATCCAAAAAGAGTTGGAGTATTTGGATAGATTTGAACATCCCAAGAAGGAGGTGTAGTGGAAAAAGGACGTAGATGGAATTTTGCTAAAAGATTGCGCGTGAGATTTTGTTGAATTTTGATGAAACGACATTTGTTCCCGAAGGAAAATGGAATGCCGATCAATACTCACCACTAATGTCGTGACTAACATGCTTTTTGGGCAAATTCCATTGTTTAGGCCTTCAACTTCACGTTTTTGCTATTTTAGGAAAGTTTAATTTTGAGTATAACTCGACGCAGGAGAGTCCAATTTTATTTTCGGTTTTTTCTACGCGATATACATCATGAGATCTTTCTTTCTAGATAGGTTTTGGAATACTTTATATTTTGGGCAAAATTCGCTATTTTTAGTATTTGAGTCGGTTTAGAAGTATTGTCGTGGGTTTTGCCTATTTAAGGCCATTGTATGGATCATTGGAATTCAGTTATAATAGAATTTGAGATTTTAGTATTATTTTTCCTCTTTCCTCGGTATTCTTGTAAATCAACATGTTAGAGAAGGTGTGTTTATTGCCTTCCCTATTCACGCCCCGCATCAACATGATTCTTACAATAAGTGAAGACAACATATATATTTTGTATCTTAGATTTCAAGTACCATGCATTTTATATTTGCTATGTCAATCTAGAGAATATGCAATTATTGAATAAGACTTTCAAACATGACTTGGGACCATTTAAACAAGTTCAAAATTTCTGAATGTACAAATTTTCTATGAAAATGCCAAAATGGGTTCTTCAATAAAGAAATAATCTGAAATTAATTTATCCAAATTTTCATAGCCTAAAGAAAGGATGGTACATACATGAAATAAATGATAAAAAAAAATCAACTTTTACTATTAATTTATAAAATAATTTGATTAGCCTACCAATTTTAGGATGACCTAAATTTTTAAATGGATAATCCCCATGGCGAAAAAATAATCCTTACAAGTTAAAAGATGTTATTCCATGAATTAAATTAAATTTCTGAATTTATTAATTTTAACCTAGATATGTATGTACATTTATACACACTCACACACATGATTCATAACGTGAATTTGAATCTTACAATTCATGGATGCAAATCACAATTGGATTCACTAAACTCCAAAAGAAATTAATTCCAATTCAAGATTCTAAAATTCTATCTATATGGATTGAAGGATGCAGAAAATGGACTAGCATATTTATGAAAGTATATTTGATATATATGACTACCAATAGTCAACAATACAGCTTATGCAAGATTTTAATGCCCACTGCGCCTTCGTTTGAAGCATTTCACCTATATAAAGGGATATACAAATTTTCCATTGGAAAATTGGTCCAATCGAAACCATATCAACAAATGTTTTCCAACATTTTTTTTACACAACCTATTTCAATTCTCATTCAACCAATGACATATTTACATATCTATATTGACATCCATCGTTCTGCTCTATGTTAACCAAACTCAGGTGAGGATATTGGATTTGGGTGCATATCTAGACACTAGAGGTTGGACTTGTTCATTTTTCAAATATAGGATGGTGGAATCGGCTAAAAAGTGTCTAAAAGTTTGAATCTAGATAATTAAGTGTAATCTATTCTTCATTTCTCTCTTTTCTCTTATCTTTTGTTTTTTCTTCCTATTATTTTCCTTTTGATTTTCTTTGGAAGATTGTTTTTCCTCGTCTTTTTTTTTTAAAATGTTCTTTTGAGGTGTTGGCACGATGGTAGGAGGAGAGTGCCAACTAGTGGAGCTGGCCGAGAGGTCATGAGTTTGAGACCTACCATTGTTGTCTCTCCCAAGTTGGTGAGGGGATTAGTTGATTCTTGGTGAGGGAGTGGAGGAAGCTGTTAACCTATCCACTATGTAATCGAATACCCCTCGAGTTTGTATCCTCTCAAAAAAACAAATTTGATGTTCTTTATCATATCTCGCTTTAGTGTAGTAATACGTATTAATCATTTTCTTCCTTTTTTATTTCTTCTTTCTTGGATAATCTACAAAATAGCGTACTAATGCAGATCTAATGTGTCGGACATATGCCCTATTCCATGTTCATATTATGTCGTGATGGCACAGGTTCTTTGGGTCAGAGTGGAGAATCTGGGCAATACAGGCACTTTGCATCCATTGTATTAAGGGAATGCTAATTGGCCAATACAATAAACCTTTGATGTACCGAGATGCATGAAAGGATACAAGTAAAAGCAAGAATAATTTTGAAACTATGTTGAAGAGAGAACTTTTCTACAATGATATGGAGCAGAATTACCAAACCCAAGTAACTTGCCATCTTGAGACATACCTGTCGTAAGGACTATGGTATCCTTAGCACGTCCTTCAAGAACAAGGACACCCCCAGAATGACGACTTCGTCCTCTTGAATGATTGGGAGCAATCCAACCTATATCACCAGTACTTAGCCAACCCTCATCATCTAAAACTTCTTTTGTAGCAGATGGATTCTAAAAAACCAGAAATGTGAAATATCAGAGGAATGAAATTCTTGAATGAAAAATTTACAGACTTCTATCATTTTTTTTTTGACAAGAAACATAAATTTATTTACAAACAAAAGTACAACCTAGAGTAGGGCCCTAGGGATGAGGAGTCCCTAGAGAGATGAGCAACACACCAGAACAAAAAAAAAAGAAAAAAGTACAACACAAACGCAAAACAGAAACCAGACCCAGAACGAAAAAACCTCTATCTTGTTGACTTGCCAAAATATGTCTATAGATCCTTATAGCAAATTTTGTCTGATACTGCAAGAAGTATCAAACATACTGATATAATTTCTTCTAGAGCCAAGAACTACATGTATTAAATTTGGTATGATGTATATATAGAGTGGATTCAAATGGGCAATAAATCATGCCCCCAAGAGCATTGGCGTGGTGGTTGCCTCGGGCTTGTTGCGGAAACCAACACAGTGCCAGGACTACGTCTTGGGTTCGAGTCGCCCATCTGCCAATTGAGTCTCTTGTTGTCTCTCAGGTCCTGGTCTTGGGGCGGGCGAGTGACCCCCCGGGTGGATTAGCTGGGTGTTAGCCCGGATACCACCAGGGTTATAAAAATAAATAAAAGGCAATAAATCATAGAACTAAAATTTGAAAAACAGATGGAAAAAACCAACTGAATAAGCTAAAGAATCATTAAGAAAAATGTCTTCAAGTGATAGTACATGAATAAGATACAAATGTTGTGCAACAAACTTAGGGAAACCAGATTGTGGTTACATAGTTATCTGAAAATGAAAGTGAGGCAGGAATTATTTTTGTGGAGTCTGTATAGTTGGGACAAGAGACTATATTCTTCCCAAATGAAATGAAAAAATAAAAAAACCACATCAAAAGCAAAGTAGGAGGCTTAAGTTCTTTTACATGACGTAGGGCTCAAGCATGGGAGTAGTCTAAAATGACCTAAAATGGGACCTATCCAGCTTGAGTTGCATCCTAGTATTTAGAGGGTTGGGTTCTGGATGCACGCGAGTATACCAGGAGTTGATCCAATTTTAGTTACCTTGTAGTAACCCTTCATTACTTGGGGTCCTCTAACTTTCACAATTCCTTTTGAACCAGCCGGAAGAACTTCGGAGGTTTCTGAATCAACAATTTTAATGTCTGTATGCTGAAGTGGGTGTCCAACTGATCCAAGAACCTTCAAAGGTTAAATCTGTGATGTCAAGCCATATGATGTACCACTTTATCTGGAAGTGAATAATCTTACAATCAAAAGCAACGTAAAAGAATGAAGCTTAGAAACCATTAAAAGAAGCAAAAAGAAGATCAACAAAGAGACAGAAAAAGCGAAATAAATAAATGTTGTAATCATATGAACCAGGTGGTAGACATGAATAAGTAAAAACTCTGGGTGCCCCTCTAGTTGTCTAGATACTTTGACTCACTCCACAATATAAAGGTTCAAAATTCATCAGGTCAACATAATCAACATAATTATAATAAGAATTAAAAATGAGTATATCCTTTAAGTTCATTAATTCATTATGTTTTAAGTGCCAAGAGAGTGGTTATTTAAACAAATTCACAGTGAAATAGTAAGTTTTTAAATGTTAAACACGGGTTTTGAATGTTGGTTGCCTATGTTGAAGAACTTGTCACCAATAGGTATCAGAGAATCAATTTAGAGTTACATAAGCCTAATTAGATGCCTATTTTATACCTAGTAGTTGCCTACTTCTAGTATTACTTGACTACAAGATTCAAACTGCACTTACACATTTTGAGTAGAAGGGCCATAACTTTCAATCTATAATTTGGGTTTGGATGAGGTTGGATGCATTGGAAAGAAGATTTAACCCTCTTTCTGATGATAGCAGAATCATAATTTTCCAATACTCTTACAAATTATGATGAGTTTTGTTAAATACTAATAAAAGACACAAAGATGTAACGTGGTTCGGCTCCATGGCCTATGTCCACAGGAGAAGAGAGGAAATATTTTTTTATTTTTGATGATGTCTTAATGGAGGGACACCATATATAGAGACATACAGGGCTATGCACACATATAGCTATAATTACAATTTTAGTAACTGCTAAATAAAATGACTACTAAAATTATCATCTTTCCTTAAAGGAAATAAATCCTTAAAGGAAATAAATCCCACAGAATTATCATCTTTCCTTAAAGGAAATAAATCCTTAAAGGAAATAAATCTCACAGATTTTGCTCTTCTCCACAAGTAGTATTTCAATAGGACTATTATGTACAAGAGGGATAAAAAACCTATGTAAAAAGGGTGAATTCTTTGGGTTGTGATAATGTTTGACAACATTGTTGGTATTTAAACATTAATGTTTATTAATAACACGAAGTTTATAGGTTACAATCATGTTTTAGGATTTGAGTAAGACTCATATTAGTAGGCATCTTGTTGGAAACAGGGTGATTTTGATTGAAATAGTCTGTGAATTTCTGTCTCCTCTTATCTACATCATCTAAATCAAGGTATATAATATAGATGTTGGTATGACAACATCTAAATCATTGTATATATGTTGGTATGAAAATTATAAGTTTTCTTGTCACTAATGATCTTTTCTAGGAGTTATTTGATAAAAAATATATTTAGAATAGATATAATTTAAATAGATGGGTGGAACCCTTTTGTATATGATTGCAATTTTTTATCCTTATTTAGTTGATATAGATTGCAATATGTTATTGGAATTCATTATGGGCATCTTGTGCAAAATGAGTTATCGTGGCAAATTCAAAATTCGTGGGCGTAGGTATTTGAAATATACTACCAAAGAGAGTTCATTGAAATTTTATATTCCAAAATGGGAATTGCAGTTTATGTGCAGCTGGAAGAAGGGTATTTATGAATTGAACATTCATGGAAAGAGGCATATTTGTTTTTGTGCACACATATATGTTGTCTCATTGACCCTATAATGACACTCATTGTTTATACTATATATCCTCATGAATACTTTTATTGATGACAAACGGAGGATGTAAATGAGATAACGAAGTGTTGAATAGCATTTCCTTTAAAAAAAAATGTTGAGCAGCATCATGGTGCACCACTGTGCATGAGTATATGTTTGGTTTCTATGTATGATGAATCTGAGTCATAATAATGGTTACTCTCATGCATTTTATTATTTATAATAAAGAAAATAAAATAATGAAAGACACAAAGATGTAACGTGGTTCGGCTTTATGGCCTACATCCACGGGAGAAGAGAAAGGATATTTTCTTATTCTTGTGTAATGTCTTAATGGAGGGACTCCATATATATAGACATACAGGGCTATGTACACATATAGCTATAATTACAATTTTAGTAACTGCTATATAAAACGTCTTACTAAAATTATCATCTTTCCTTAAAGGAAATAAATCCGTAAAGGAAATAAATCCTTAAAGGAAACAAATCTAACAGATTTTGCTCTTCTTTACAACAGAATGGAATAATAGTAATTATGCATACATTACTTTTAACACTAATTATAGTCCACTATTAGCAATTGCATGATTAGAATAAGTTTAACAAGGAATTGATTTAAGCAAACCATATAGTATCTAGCTAACAAACAGGTAGATAAAGTCATCAGTTGCGATTTCTCAACTGACTTGTGGTATGAGATGCATTTCAATTGGAAATTGTCATCCATGACTTGGATATTGTCCTAGCTAGTCCAGGGTCAATTGTGGCCATGAACTTCAGTAATAACAACAGATTAGTGACTCTTAATGGTATTGTGTATTATTTCAGCGTGGCATGTGTTGAGATTTGTTTCCTATACAAATTTATTTCCTGTATAGATTTGTTTCCTGTACAAAATTACTTCCTTAAGGATTTATTTCCTTTAAGGAATATAGCAGTTACTAAAATTATAAATGTAGCTATAAGTACATAGCCCTGTCTGTCAATATATATGGAGTCCCTCCATTAAGACATTACACAAGAATAAATATTCTTTCTCTTCTCCCGTGGATGTAGGCCATAGAGCCGAACCACGTTACATGTCGTTCGTTATTTTATTTTCTTAACATGGTATCAGAGCCCTAGTTTTTTATTACTGGAAAATCTGTTTCGGCCTTCATCGCCGGAATCCTCTTGGGTGGCCTTCATCGCCGTCGCAGCCGGAATCCTCCATCTTCATCACTATTGCTGCAAATCGCGTCTGCACTGTTCATCATCTCACTGTTCATCGTCTTCCTTTTTCGATCTGCAACTGTTTTCGTCTGCAACTGTTGCTGCAAATCGCGTTTGCGCTGTTCATCATTTCATTGTTCATCGTCTTCCTTCGTCACAACTGTTTTCAATCCCTGCAACTCAACCTTCATTCCTTCGTCTGCAACTGCAGTTGAACATTCTGCAACTGTTTTCATCGCGATCCAGATCTTCCATCGCCATCGTCGTCTGCAACTACTTTCGTCTGCAACTGCTGCTGCAAATCGCGATCTGGATCGTCTGCAACAACAGTTGAACATTCTGCAACTGTTTTCATCGCGATCCAGATCTTCCATCGCCATCGCCATCTGAACATTCTTCTTCGTTTGTGCGTTTTTCTGTTGCTGCTGCTGGACTGCGACCGTCACGCCTCATCTTTTTCAGCTGGACTGTTCACTGTTCAGTGCAACTGCTCACTGCGACTGTTCAGTGGAACTGTTCACTGCAACTGTTCACTGTCACTTTTCGATCTATCTTCGTCTGCAACTGCATCTTCTTCATCTTCTTCGCCAAAATCTGCTACTGCACCTTGTTCTTTCTTTCTTTCTTTTTCTCCCGTCTTCTTTCTCTCTTCCCATCTTCCGTCTTTTCTTTCTTCTTTCTTATTTTCAGCAACTGCAACTACCAAAAAAAAAAAAAAAAACTCTCCATCTTCAGCCTTCATTGCCAAAGAGAGGCTTGTTTGGCGTTCATCGCTGTTATTGAAGAATTTGACCAAGTATTGTTATTGTTGTTGCTGCTTCCACCGGTACGTGAGCCAAAACAAAGATGTCCAGTGTACAATCAATTGAAGAGCACTCTCTTAAGCAAGTCGGATTCAATCAGGATGAGATCAAGAGATTGAGAACTCTACTTGACACTCTTGGAAAACCCTCAGGTACCAACTCATTGGCCCATTCAGGTAATTTTCCTATTTCTATTGCATTTAACGTCTCGGATAAATCTTTTGCTAACTCTTGGGTTATAGATTCTGGTGCTACTGATCACATGACCAATTCTCCCAATATATTTCATACCTACAACCCATGTCCTAGTAGTCGGAAAATAGGCACAGCTGATGGATCCTTAACCACAGTTGCCGGTATAGGTGATGTTCACATCAGCCCCACCCTTACACTCAGAAATGTTCTTCATGTTCCTAAACTATCTACTAATCTTATCTCTATAAAAAAAACTGACCCATGATCTGAGTTGTAATGTAACCTTCTTCCCTACTTACTGTGCATTTCAAGACCAGGACTTGGGGACGATAATTGGACATGCTAAGGAACAGGACGGGTTATATTACCTTGAGACACCAATACATCCTATCAAGAGTACCACTTCATTTCTCTCTGAGCACAAACTTTCCAATACAGAAAAACTATGGCTCCATCATCGCCGCCTTGGCCATCCTTCTTTTCGATCTCTTAAAATCATGTTTCCTTTTTTGTTTCAATCTCTGAATGTTGAAGATTTTCACTGTGAAGTGTGTGAACTTGCGAAACACAAACGTATGTCTTTTCCACTTAATAATGACAGAAGTTCAGATCCTTTTGATCTCATTCATAGTGATATTTGGGGTCCTTCTCCAATACCTAATGTTTCTGGAGCACGATGGTTTGTGTCTTTTATTGATGATTGTACTAGAGTCTCGTAGATATTCTTATTAAAACAAAAATCCGATGTGAGCTTTATTCTCCCTACCTTCCATAACATGATACGCACCCAGTTTGGTGCTAAAATCAAGAGATTTCGATCTGACAATGCTAGAGACTATTTTAATCAAACATTGACCAACTACTTCCAAACCGAGGGGATCCTTCATGAATCATCTTGTGTTTACACACCACAACAAAATGGAGTCGCTGAAAGAAAAAACGGTCACCTACTTGATACAACCCGAGCCTTTTTATTTCAGAATAATATGCCTAAGTCCTATTGGGGGGAAGCTGTCCTTACTGCAACACATCTTATTAACCGTCTACCATCCCGGACCCTTGGTTTCAAAAGTCCTATGGAAAAGCTACGTCAATTTTATCCTAAGCTCAAAATCTCCAATAATCTTATACCTAGAATATTTGGGTGTGTTTCATTTGTCCATGTTCACCAACCCAACAGGGGAAAGTTGGAACCTAGAGCTCTTAAGTGTGTTTTTGTCGGATACTCTTCCACTCAAAAGGGATATAAATGTTATCATCTGCCATCCAAGAAATTCTTTGTCTCAGCCGATGTCACTTTCTGTGAACCTGAGCCCTATTTTTCCGCTCCTCCTCTTCCGGGGGAGAATGTCATCATGGAAGATAAGGATCGGAACTCCCCTGATAACCCTTTTGATCTTTTTGACCCCTTTACCCTCCAACAAACCAAACCTGAATCTCCTACACCCCCTGTACCCAATGACGAACCTAAGGATCGGATGACTGGACAAGTGTACTCAAGGAATAAAGCCGCAGCTCCTGAACCGATGCAAGCTCAAGAATCTGAACCAATCTCTGAGAATGAGGTAACAAATCCTGAACCCTCCTTACAAATTTCATTAGTTCCTGAAACTACCAATGATCTTTTAGCCTCTGAACCTGACAATGACCTTCCCATAGCCATTAGAAAGGGAACAAGAGAATGCACTAAACATCCCTTGTATCCACTATCTCATGTTGTATCCTTTGAGAAGTTTTCACAAACCCATAAGAGTTTCCTTACCAGCCTGAATAATATCCAGACTCCTACGTCATTATCCGAGGCTTTATCTAATACAAAATTGGAAACAAGCTATGAATGTGGAAATGGAAGCCCTGGAGAAAAATACAACATGGGAGTTGGTAGACTTGCCTCCAGGAAAAAAACATGTTGGATGCAAATGAGTTTATACAGTAAAATACAAAGCAGATGGGTCCCTAGAGCGCTACAAGGCAAGATTGGTAGCCAAAGGATATACTCAGACATATGGTGTGGACTATCAAGAGACATTTGCTCCGGTTGCAAAAATGAATACTGTGAGACTTCTTTTGTCATTGGCAACTAATTATGACTGGGATCTGCAACAATTTGATGTAAAAAACGCATTTTTATATGGGGATTAAGAGGAAGAAATCTATATGGAAGTGCCTCCAAGATTTGGCACCACTGATAAAGTGTGCAAATTAAAAAAGGCCCTGTATGGACTTAAACAATCTCCGAGGGCATGGTTTGGTCGGTTTGCCAAAGTAATGACAAGTATGGGATATAAACAAAGCCAAGGAGATCACACTCTGTTTATTAAGCACTCGACTTCAGGGGGAGTTACAGCTCTATTAGTGTATGTTGATGACATCATCATGACAGGAAACAATGAAAACGAGAGACAAAATTTGAAGCGGTGTTTGACCGAGGAATTTGAGATCAAGGAACTAGGGAGATCGAAATACTTCCTAGGGATTGAAGTGGCACACTCTAAACAGGGAATCTTTATCTCTCAACAGAAGTACATTACAGACCTTCTTAAAGAAACAGGGAAGCTAGCATGCAAACCAATGAATACTCCTATTGATCTTAATCACAAGCTTGGAGAAGCTGAAGAAGCACTGACTGTTAATAAAGAGATGTATCAAAGACTAGTAGGAAGACTCATCTATCTCTCTCACACAAGACCTGATATTGCATATGCAGTGAGTGTAATAAGTCAGTTCATGCACAATCCTAAAGATATTCATTTGCAAGCAGCTAATCGCGTTCTACAGTATCTTAAACGGACTCCAGGACAGGGCATCTTATTTAAACGACGCACAGGAATGGTTCTTGAAGCATATACTGATTCAGACTATGCTGGTTCAGTAGTTGACAGAAGATCAACTACTGGATATTGTACGTTTCTTGGTGGGAATTTGGTGACATGGCGAAGTAAAAAACAGAATGTAGTGGCCAGATCTAATGCTGAAGCAGAATTCCGAGCAATGGCACAAGGGGTTTGTGAGCTATTATGGTTGCAGATAATTTTGACTGATTTGAAGATACACTGGGATGGCCCTATGAGACTCTATTGTAACAATAAATCTACAATTAGCATTGCCCATAACCCAGTCCAACATGATCGAACCAAACATATAGAGATTGATAGACACTTTATTAAAAAGAAGCTTGACAGTGGGTTGATCTGTACTCCATATGTGTCTACCAATAATCAGCTCGTCGATATGCTCACTAAAGGGTTAAATCATACTGCATTTCAAGCAAATGTGTCCAAGCTGGGAATGGTAAACCTTTATTCACCAGCTTGAGGGGGAGTGTTGAGATTTGTTTCCTATACAAATTTATTTTCAGTATAGATTTGTTTCCTGTACAAAATTACTTCCTTAAGGATTTATTTCCTTTAAGGAATATAGCAGTTACTAAAATTATAAATGTAGCTATAAGTACATAGCCCTGTATGTCTATATATATGGAGTCCCTCCATTAAGACATTACACAAGAATAAATATTCTTTCTCTTCTCCCGTGGATGTAGGCCATAGAGCCGAACCGCGTTACATGTCGTTTGTTATTTTATTTTCTTAACAACATGTAAAATAAAATGTCTTATCCGTTAATATTATATTTTTTAGAGGAAACAAGATATGTATGTATGCATGTATATGTGTGTATGTCTGTGTGTACACATAGAATAAGAAAAAAGACAGAATATACAAGACACAAAGAGTACCAGAAGTACTCCAACAAGTGTTCATATTATACTTTCAGAATATGAAAAAATGTTGAATGTAATGTTATAATGCTTTGGTTATAGCTCCTATTAGATGATTTAATATGATATGTGTGAGAATTTTATTCATAAGGGGGTTGTGGTAACCAATGTTACCTGGACTGGGTATGAATATTGAATGCGGGTACATAATTAGATGTCCAACTTGTTCATTTCCAAATTATGGGGTACAGGGACTCAGTTAAAAAGTGTCTAAAAATTTGGATATAGGTACTTGGATAGGATTATGCTCTTTACCAATTTACCACAGCTATATTCTATCTTCTTCTTTCCTTCTTTCTTCTTTTTAATCGATGATTGTCCATTTTTCCTTTCCACACTTCAAGTAAATTGTCACCTACTAGTCATTCTCTTCTTTTGTGCTTTCTCTTCTTTCTTTGAAAATTCACGTAGTAGTATTCCAAAATCTGAAGTGTTAGACATATATCCCATATCCATGTCGATATCATGAAGTGTCAACACAGTTATGGGTTGGGGTAAAGTAAAGTCAGGTAACATAGGTGGTAGCTTATTATTCTTTTGCCACACATTTGTTTTTTCAGGTAAAGATAAAGGAAAGCAGGTTGCTAATAGTTTGGCTAGAAACAGAGGAAGATCTACCTTAATACCTATTTAGTAAATATGTGTACTTTGGATATATATATATATATATATATATATGAGTAAAGTAATAACAATTGATAACTTCTGTACGTATATATTGCTTTTTTCTAAGTTATTCTTTGGTATAAATGTGAGGTAGAGTTTAGTGTACAAACTGAACGTGATCAAATTATTATTTAATCTCTCATTCAGATTTATTTGTCTTCGTTCGTATGAGAATAAGTCATAGTACATAGGAAGCTCTACTGGAATTTTGGTGGTAGTAGTAATCAAATTAAGCATTCATTATTAAAAAGAAAAAAGAAAGTTGAGTGTTCATTAGTATAATGAAACCTAATGTTATTGAACTTCAACACTTGGGAATGGTTATTCAGAATTTTTATACTTATTCTTGAGTATTAGGGTTCAAATTCAGGTGGGACACCCTCCAAGGTTATGAATCTAACTTCTGGGAATAGAATTTTTTAATGGATACACGCACCCACCCGAGGAGTATCAGAGCCTCATTTTGAACCCAGTGCTAATCTCTCCAGCAACGCCCAAGAAGGTAGTCTAAGGCCCAAGGGGAGTAGTGCAGACTCGAACCCACACCCTTCCCTTGTCCACTAGTAACGCTCCTACTTTCTGAACCATCGTGCCAACACCGCGTTGGTGTAGAAACTGGGGCCCTGACAACACAATAGACTTTTGTGGTTGCTTGGTAGTTCTACTAAAATCCACGCATCATAGCTATTCTTTGACTAACTCCCCCACTCCCCACCCTCTCAACCTGAGCTTGTTTTCTACATTGAAGAGAAGATTGAGGATACAAACTTCCCAAGAATCGGTGTCTCTTTTGGACTCTCCCGCTCATGGACAAGTTCTCTATATTTGATTTTACTTGAAAGCTCAACTTCTTGCTTTTCTTGGCATATAATACACAATTATCCACCACAATTCTACTTGATGGTTGCTAATAAATAAATTAAATAAACAGTGCAAACTAATACTATTTGTTGTTTCTAGTTGAAGTGAATGGCCACTTCAGATATTTTGGGTGAACAAGAGATGTGTACTGTGAGACGTGTTGCTAGATTATTGTAATGTAATCATAATTCATGGCATTTTGCAACTCATTTAGCATTATTGTGGTAAATGGGTTTATTTTTTACTTTATTTGTAAGTACTCATAGTATTCATATTTTTGTGCATGTTTTTAAAGAAAATCTGATTTTTAAAATATTTCGTTGAACACATAACAACCTGCTCTTTTAAATGAGGTTCACGCCTTCTAATAAATTCTGCAGAGAAATAAATATCTTATGCTACTATAACTTTTTAAACAAATCATGTGTTGGCAGTATCACAAGAAAAGGAATAGTAGTTATCTCAGTAAAGTTCGTCTTTTGACTAAATGGATGCTTACATTGCAGGAAGGCCGGCGAGCAGCTACAACAGGGGATGACTCTGTCAAACCATAGCCATTCTGCAACTTCACACCAATTGCCTACATGTATAAATATTACTATATGAGGTGCCGTCAGATGAAACCAATTAATGTAATATGTGAAGCATCTGACCTCAAAAAATCTGTCAACGTGCACTGGCAGAGTACCACCACCACTGATACCAGCCTGCAATGTGTCAGAAATACTTCATCACTTGTCCACTTGCCACGTGACTAATAAAAGAGGAGGCAGGTTGTTAATAAATAAAGCATTTTTTAAATGTCAATCCAACCTTTGATATTCCAATTGCTGAGTGAACTTTGCTATAAATGAGCTTCTTTCCCAACATATGTAATGGCCATAAAAGCATGGCGATTGCTCTTGCCCACAACCAGTCCACAGCAGCAACAAGAAGAGAATGCTGCTTTGGATTTCTGGTTAGGAACTTTCCCTACAAAACAAGTCATGTTAATTGAAGCAAGAATATACATGTAAAATGTTCTACGATAAGGTAACTCACTTAATTTGGTAAGTAACATAATGTCATAAAATCAGTAGATCTCAAAACCGACTAACTTAGAAATACTCAATAAACTATGCATTTAAACAGACTCAACAATGAAAATAAACAGAAAGGTTTGAGTCTAAACCTCATAAACCCTCTTCATCTCCATGTATATCAGGCTGATCTTGATTAAAGTAAGTGCAACAAGCTTTCGCACGGTAGAACTTGTAGAAATTTGTTTCTGGATTCCACTGTAGAAGAAAATAAAAGGAAATAACATAATTTGTAACATTTCTGAACTAAATGACAGGACAACATTTTTTGTTATACACAAAAGGACAAGAAAAAAGAAACCAAGCTTTTGATTATGCGTACAAAGTGCATCAACAACCTTCCAGAGTTGAAATGAAAATAATCATAAATGAATACTTTAAGCATTTCTAATAAATATCAATCTAAAAGTTTTTGGATTATTGTTCCCTCAATGTAAATTTTGGCCATCATGTTTTCTAGTGCCTTACTTGGCTAGTACATAACGACCATCTGTTATTCTTATAATGGTTGTTATGTTAAATTTAATTCTTAGTTCTTAAGAGTTATGCTTTTGATTATTTTATTTTATTTTTTTTGAAAAGAAACTATAGATTAATAAAATATGAATAGATGTACAGAATACAATATAGTATGATTCGGAGAACAGTAAGTTCTCATTCCTATCAACCCTATACAGTGTTATCCCATAACAATGTTATCCCAATTTCTCATCCAATCATTTATAGACAACCCTTTTGATAATTTACTGTTAGCTATCCAAAACGCAGCCAGCAGTTTTGAGTTTTCCCACACCGATCCGATCGAGCATTCCTTATCATAAAAAATTCTTCTATTCCTTTCCTTCCAACTGGACCATAAAACCGCAAGATAAACCACCTTCCATTGTTCCTTCCACATTGGCTGAATACGTTCCAAATAAGGAAAAATGTTAATGCCTTGAAACCAAATCTCCTCTCCATCCCTCTCTGGAAAATGAGACCTCCATTTCTCCCATATACGCAAGAAAAATGAACAGCTGCTAGTGAAATGCTCCACCGATTCCCAATCTTGTTTGCATAAGGAGCATCGATGAGGCGAGAGGAACATATGCGGCCATCTCCTTTGTAACATCTCACCCGTATTCAACCTACCAAGAGAGGTGACCCACCCCAAAAACCTTACCTTTGATGGGACTTGTGCACTCCAAATCAATTGATGTTGAGCAAAAAGAGACAAAGAAGGGTTGTCACTAAGAATATCAAAATAGGATTTAGTAGAAAACTTCCCAGAAGGATCCGAAAGCCAAAACAACCTATCCTTCTCCCTAGATAAGTGACTATCCTCCAAGATATTAAGAAGACAAACCACTTCATCTTCCTCCCTAGACAAAACATTCCGCCTCAAATGAAAGTTCCACGAGGACGAAGGTCCATCACCATTAGACACAATAAAGTTTGAGATAGGACTATTATGGAGTGAAGAAAGACGGTAAAGATTTGGAAACAATGTCTGAAAAGTGTCTATTCCACACCATATGTTCTCCTAAAAAAGAACATTCTCACCATTTCCCACTTTTAGTCTTTAGACACTGCGCATAGGAAGGGTATCCAGAAGCAATAAACTTCTAAGGGCTTCTATAGGATGTGTTATAGGCTAGGGTTGTGTCTCTTTGATTGCTCTGTAAACCGTGCCTGCTTCTAATCACCCTCCCCCACAACTGGTCTTGTTCCATGGAAAACCACCACAACCATTTTCCAACCAAGGCCTTATTTCTTATCCGAAGATTACCAATAGCAAGCCCCCCTTGTTCAACCTTCCTTTGAACAATATCCCAGGATACTAAGTGAGAACCCTTGTCCTTTGCCTCCCGCTTCCAAAAAAAATCCCTGATTAGCTTCTCCAGAAGATCTGCCACTTTTCTAGGAAGCCTAAAAACTGAAAGATAGTGTGTGGGTAAAGCCTCCAATACCGAGCAAATAAGTAAAAGTCTCCCACCCTTAGACAAGAAACTTCTTCTCCAACCATCCAGCCTTCTAGAAATCTTAGCTAGCACAGGTTCGCAAAAATCTAGTTTTGATGGATTGCCCCCCATCAACATGCCTAAGTACTTCAATGGCCATGAGGCTGAGGCACATCCAACATGACTGGCCCACATTTGCACCTTGTCCCCTTGAATGTTAATACCTGCCATCTGACTTTTTGATAGATTGATTTTCATTCCTGACACCCAGCAGAAGCACTTTATAAGCATTATGGCATTAAGTGCACCATCTTCCGATCCATCCACAAAGATCACAGTATCATCAGCAAACTGGAGGTGCGATATCTCAACGCTGTCCTTACCAATAGCAAAACCCTTAATTACATCAGTCTGTCTCGCCTTATCCAGGCTTTTGATTAATTCTATCAGCTAGAAAATTGATGCAGACCAAATCAATGTTCATGATTCTGAATACAGTAACATCAGAAAACAAAAGACTGAAGGAATAGAGGACCCACTACACTTGTTGCCAGCTGGATAAATTTCTGTCCAGTGAAGACTTGAAAGAGCTCTTCCCAGCTGTTAGACAGGAGGCAGGGGTAAGATTAATTTCTGATCACTGGTTGAGCATCCTGGACACTAATCCTATTAAGTGGGGGGCCACTCCTTCAGATTTGAGAACAATTAGATGAACCACCCAGATTTCAACATCTTGGTTTTCCAAGCGGTGGGAGGACTCACAGTCAATTGGAAAAGGGAAGGGTACAAATTACTTCAAAAGTTGAAGGACTTGACCTAAACTTCAAACAGAGGAACAAAGAGTGCTTTGGCCACATTGCCATGAGGAAAAATGAGTTGGAAGGGATGATTAGAGATATTGACAAGGAAATAGGAGGCCCACATTGGTCTGGGATTTTGGTTCAGGCAATGGACTTTGGCAATTTGTGCATCAAAGAGGAAAGAATGGCTCTCCAAAAATTGAAATTGAACTGGCTGCAAGAAGGGGGATGCAAATTCCAGATCTTTCCATAGGATGTTAAATTGTAGGAAGGCATAATGGGGGAGAATGAAGAAAAAGTAATCAGGGAGATTGTTAATCACTTTCAGCATTTGTACTCTTCTGAGGATGCCAACTCTTGTGGCATTGAAGGATTTAATTGGAAGCCAATCGCTTCTCCGAACATAGAGTGGTTGGAAAGGCTCTTCGAGGAAGAGGAAGTTCGAGAAACAATTTTGCTTTGAGGGACCAAAGTCCAGTCCAAATGTCTTTTCTATGACTAATTATCACCACTGTTGGGAAGTAATCAAAGGCAATCTCTTGAATGTCATAGACAAATTTCATCAAAAGGGGTGATCAATGGTAGCACCAACGAGACTTACATTTCCTTTCTTTCAAAAAGGCTTAACTCTAGGAAAGTGAATGACAATAGGCCCATAATCTTAATAACAAGCCTCCACAAGATCACTGCCAAGGCTCTTGCTCTAGGCTGAGGAAGGTCCTACACCACACTATTGTTGAGTCCCAGATGGCTTTGGTTCATGATAGACATATCCTTGATGCTATTCTAATCGCTAATGAGGCAATAGAATATAACAAGAGCAATAACAAGGAGAGAAGTGTGTACAAAATCAATTTTGCAAAAGCTTATGATCTTATCAATTGGGACTTCCTCAACTTTGTTATGTTAATGAAAGGTTTTGGTGAAAGATGGAGAAGGTGAATTAATGGTTGCATTCAATCAATGTCTTATTCAGTGATTATCAACAATAGACTCAAGACAAGTTTAAGGACAAAGGGGTTTTAAACAAGGTGACCCACTCTCCTACTCTTTGTTCACTTTGGTGGCAGACATGTTGGCCAAAATGACACCTAGGCTAAGGTTAGTGACTCGGTTAAAGCCTGGGAGGGATGGGATTGAGCTCAGGTACCTCCAATTTGCAAAAAGTACTATATTCTACTTAAGTAAGGATAATGATAGACTCCATCATATTCTTGAGCTCTTGAAATGCTTTTGTAAGGCGAGTTGGAAGATTAGCTTTAATCAAAAGCGTATTGGAAGCCATTCCTACCTACTTCCTCTTAGTTTTTAAAATACCTCCATTGGTGGCCTTGCGAATCAAAACATGATGAGGCAATTTCTGTGGAAAAGGAAAGACAAAGGACGAAGAGGATTCCTTATTAAATGGAGCATGGTCAGAAGGAGGATTGATCAAGGACACTTGGGGATAGGAAATCTGCATTGTCAGGGAAATGGTTGTGGCGCCTCCTAAAGGAAAGAGAATCCTTATGGGCTAAGGTCATCATAAGTCGACACAGGGTCCAACGGAATTCAAGAGATGCTAGCTTGTCACCGAAAGCTACCTATCGTAGTCCCTAAAAATTTATTCACTCCCTGTACCCTATTTTTTCAAGCCTTATTAAATTAAAAGTAGGAGATGGTTGTTGCTTCAGATTCTGGGAGGATACTTGGTGCAAAACAACCAACTTCCAAGATCTTTTTTCACATATCTATATACTATCCACCAATCAAAATCATCCCATTTGCAATTTTGCAATCCTAGTATTGATAACTAGGAGGGAACTCTTGGAGCCTACACCTTAGTAGGAATCTGTCTGATAGAGAAGTTGTAGAAGCCAGATCCCTACTTGAGATCCTGGAGGGTGTACACCTATCTGGAGAGGGACAGAGTGTCTTGGTCTCTCCAAACTTCAGGTGAATTCTCCTCTAATTCCTTTTTCCATGGCCCAATTCCCACATAATTTAATCTGGAAAGCTCATGTTCGTTCTAAAGCCAGATTTTTAGGATGGACTATTGCTCCTAGCAGGTTGAATAGCGTTGACATCCTCCAAAGGCAATTTAAGAGTTGGTTTATTTCTCCCAACGGGTGTTGCTTGTGCAAGCAGTATGCAGAATCTAGTCATCACATTTTTATAGAGTGTGATTATACAAGAGGTCTTTGGGGGAGGTGGAAACAATTCATCCATGGGAGAGTCTTCCAAATGAAACCAATGTGTGGGCATTTCCAGAGGATGGTTCAGTTCCGAGACGGTTGGGGGATTATTGGCGGGTGGTTGTTTTTGTTGTAGTGCAGTCAGTTTGGAAGGAGAGGAATACTCGATTTTTTTATAATCAAGAAAATGAGATGGGGGAAGTTTGGGAAAACTCTTTTTTCTTGGACTCACTTTGGGTTAGTGCTAGCACGCTAGTGAGAGTATTTTCTTTTGGGGATTGAGGGGTTGGAAACCCATTTTCAATAGTTTTGAATTATAGTCAAGGACAGTTTTGTCCTTGCGCAAATCATTGATGTACATCATACTTACTTAATACAATACACATACTTTTTTCTTGTCAAAAAAAAACAGAACTTTTGTAAGGCTTCACATCTAAAAATCAATGTCAACAGGAGCAAAGTGGTGGGGATCAATATAGAGAAGGAGCTTATTGAGTGACATGCAATTGGGATTGGTTGTTCAATGGGAAAGTGGCTTTGACCTATTTAGGCACGACACTAGAGGGAATCCACTGTGCATGAAATTTTGGTGGTTCTTACAAAGATCAATAAAAGGCTCAATGGGTGGAAAAGAGGTTTTATGTCAAGAGGAGGGAGATTATCCTCCTTCGCTAACTTCTTGGGGCTTTCCCTACATACTTGACATCTTTGTTTAAATTCCCAAGAAGGTGGCTGATATGATTGAGAAGAAAATGCAGATTTTCAGGTGGAAAGGGAAGGAAGAAGGATGAACTAGTCGCTTGTTGCCTGGGATACACTAAAAGGAAGGTCGAACAGAGAGGTAACATTAAGCTAAGGGACAAAGCTTTTCTTGGGAAATGGTTGTGGAGGTTCCCTGAGCAATAGAATTCTTTGTGGGCCAAGGTCATTACTAGCAGGCACAAGGTTCGGGACAATTACTATTTACTAGGATGTACATCTAATGCCTAGATCTACCTTTAGCAGTCCTTGGAAATTTATTCACTCCATTCACCACACATTTTCGCCTCATTGAATTCTAAATTCGTAAGATGGCAATGATCACTAATCACATCATCCGCTTCTTGGAAGATACTTGGTGTGGCACCGCCCGTTTTGCTTCCATGTTTCCAACCTTTTATCACTTTCTTCCCTTCACAATAATTTTGCGCCTTCCTTTGTGGTGGCGGCATGGTGCCTAGTGATAGGAGAACCACCTCTTGAAATTTCCATTTCCCAAGGAACCAAGGAACTTAACTTCTAAAAAGGCCTCTAAAGTTGAAAGTTTAGAGGCTATTCAATTTTCACCATCACTCTTTCATTTGGAAAGCTCATGTACCTTACAAAAGTTCAAATCTTGGGGTGGCTTATTGCTCATAGACATGCATCAAAGAAGATACCTCGGACATTATGATGTGGGGACGTGCAACACGATTGCATGACATGTTTATCATGTTTTTTACGTCTTCTATTTCTGTTTTGTATATTTATTCATGGGCCTGCATTAGGTGGTTTAAACCTATGTAGCCAATTTAGTAGTTGCTTCAGTTTAGGACTCGTATTTGGTAGTTTGTTATAAATAAGGTTTTTGGCCATTAGGGAAGACAGATCCAATGTTTCGAGTATTCTATTCAATAGAGATTTATTTTGGTCATTCCTTTTGAGTTTTTTCATTCTTGCTTCCATGAAAAATCTACATCACATTAACCCTCACCAAATTGGTGTTGTCTCAAAAAAAGGAGAATGATACAAGCGACCACCTTTTCATTAAGTGCAACTTTCTCTAAAAGGATTTGAGAGATTTGGAATGATCATCTTTTTATGACTTTCGGTAGGGCTAGCACAGTAACACACCTTTTCTCTCGTTCTAGAGATAGGAATACACCCCCAGAGACCTAAGGAATACTGGACAAAATGCTTTTATCTACAGTTTGAATTTGAATTGTCTGGAAAGAGAAACAACAGGATTTTCAATGAGGATTACCATAATGGCTCTACGGTGTGGGATAGGATAGTTCCCACTTTTTAGCTCCTTCTTGGATTTTTGCTCATAATTTGTTAAGGGGTATAGTGTTGGTAATTTGTTGAGAGGTTGGAGTAATCTTCTTTCAAGTATGTTCAGGGTCTTCTAGTAGCACTTCATATCCTCCCTTGAGGAAAGGATAGGAGAACTTTCATCAAAACCTGTGATAGGACCAATTGGGATGCTCAAGCCCCAAGGAGCTCAAATTGACCAAATTTTAGCCATCTTTTAAAAATAAACCTCATAAGAAAACCTTCTCAATGTGCCTGCTCAATAAGTCAATATCCTTGTTTGGTCAAGACTCAAGACCTAAGCTTAAAACCATTACAGAATGTGGATAAGCACTCGTCCCTTGCAAAAAGGTCTTGATTAGACAAATATCAAACTAGAACAAATGACAGCAAGTTGCCTAATGGGAGTTAAACAAAAACCACCAACCCCATATTCTACCTTAGGAATCCAAACATACACCATCTATCTAATTAGCCTCAGGTGATCTAGACCAGCACTTCAATTATTGGTTAGGTCTTACGTAGATTCGAGCTAAGCCACTTCAGATTTGTTTGACAATAGAAATAAGAAACAAGACATTAGATTCTTTCACCTTGTACAAGAATAGCTTAACACTAAAAACAAAATGATAAACCATTCTTCTTCATGAAGGGCATAGCCCTCAAATACAAAAAAAGCCCTAAGCTTGGGAATAAAGAGGTTGGTGAAGGATTCATTTCTCTCTCATAATAAATCATTAAGAATCATGGAAGGGGGGATTACTTGTGGAGAAATTGTTGCAACTCAATGGCACTTCTAAGAGAGATCAACTCTGACATCCAAGGAAGTAGGCAAAGAATGAGAACATGATAGACAGTTCCCCACTGGACTTGGAGTCTTGGACTAGTCCGAAATTAATGATAGAATTGTGAAAATTTACCCGAAAATCCATGATTAAAATTCTAAAGAGTTGCATAGTCAAGGAAAGTAATATAAAGAGCCCCCTAGAATCCATTAGCAAGGCAACAAGATTTGTGGTATTGAAACCCACAAATATGGACAGATATAGGGAATAGGTGTAAAGAGGTAAAAAGAACCCACCTTCTCTTTACACTTCATCTACAGGATTTCATCCTAATCTTGAGGAGAGATGTGCCGGTTGTTAAACCTTGTTCACATATTGACAATACTTAAAAAAATGTTATGAGAAAACAATAAGAAATACACTGCGTTTTAGAGAAGAGTAAGCAATTAAGGAATTAGATCATAGAAGCGAAACGAGTGCAACAAATGAGGATAGTGGAGTAGAGAAAATTGAAAATAATAGGACGGCATTCAAAATAAGCTCGTGCACTAAGGAAACATGGGAGAAGTGACTCCTTTAATATAGGAAATGTTAAATACTAATAAAAGACACAAAGATGTAACGTGGTTCGGCTCCAAGGCCTACGTCCACTGGAGAAGAGAGGAAATATTTTCTTATTCTTGATGATGTCTTAATGGAGGGACACCATATATATAGACATACAGGGCTATGCACACATATAGCTATAATTACAATTTTAGTAACTACTAAATAAAACGACTACTACAATTATCATCTTTCCTTAAAGGAAATAAATCCTTAAAGGAAATAAATCCCACAAATTTTGCTTTTCTCCACAACACCCCCCCTCAAGCTGGTGAATAAAGGTTTACCATTCCCAACTTGGACACATTTGCTTGAAATGCAGTATGGTTTAACCCTTTAGTGAGCACATCGGCAAGCTGATTATTGGTAGACACATATGGAGTACAAATCAACCCACTATCAAGCTTCTCTTTAATAAAGTGTCTATCAATCTCTATATGCTTGGTTCGATCATGTTGAACTGGGTTATGGGCAATGCTAATTGCAGATTTATTGTCACAATAGAGTCTCATAGGGCCATCCCAGTGTATCTTCAAATCTGTCAAAATTATCTACAACCATAATAGCTCACAAACCCCTTGTACCATTGCTCGGAATTCTGCTTCAGCACTAGATCTGGCCACTACATTCTGCTTTTTACTTCGCCATGTCACCAAATTCCCACCATGAAACATACAATATCCAATAGTTGATCTTCTGTCAACTACTGAACCAGCATAGTCTGAATCAGTATATGCTTCAGGAACCACTCCTGTGTGTCGTTTAAATAAGATGCCCTGTCCTGGAGTCCCTTTAAGATATTGTAAAACATGATTAGCTGTTTGCAAATAAATATCTTTAGGGTTGTGCATGAACTGACTTATTACACTTACTGCATATGCAATATCAGGTCTTGTGTGAGAGAGGTAGATGAGTCTTCCTACTAGTCTTTGATACATCTCCTTATTAATAGTCAGCGCTACTTCAGCTTCTCCAAGTTTGTGATTAAGATCAATAAGAGTATTCATTGGTTTGCATGCTAGCTTCCATGTTTCTTTAAGAAGGTCTGTAATGTACTTCTGTTGAGAAATAAAGATTCCCTATTTAGAGTGTGCCACTTCAATCCCTAGGAAGTATTTCAATCTCCCTAGTTCCTTGATCTCAAATTCCTCGGCCAAACACTGCTTCAAATTTTGTCTCTCGTTCTCATTGTTTCCTGTCATGATGATATCCTTTGGCTACTAATCTTGCCTTGTAGCGCTTTAGGGACCCATCTGTTTTGTATTTTACTGTATAAACCCATTTGCATCCCACAGGTTTCTTTCCTGCAGGAAAGTCTACCAACTCCCATGTTGTATTTTTCTTCAGGGCTTCCATTTCCACATTCATAGCTTGTTTCCAATTTGTATTAGTTAAAGCCTCGGATAATGATGTAGGAGTCTGGATGTTGTTCAGGTTGGTAAGGAAACTCTTATGGGTTGGCGAGAACTTCTCGAAGGATACAACATGAGATAGTGGATACAAGTGATGTTTAGTGCATTCCCTTGTGCCCTTTCTAATGGCAATGGGAAGATCATTGTCAGGTTCAGAGGCTAAAAGATCATTGTCAGGTTCAGGAACTAATGAAATTTGTAAGGAGGGTTCAGAATTTGTTACCTCATGTTCAGGGATTGGTTCAGATTCTTGAACTTGCATCAGTTCAGGAGCTGCAGCTTTCTTTCTTGAGTACATTTGTCCAGTCATCCGATCCTTAGGTTAGTCATTGGGTACAGAGGGTGTAGGAGATTCGGGTTTGGTTTGTTGGAGGTTAAAGGGACCAAAAAGATCAAAAGGGTTATCAAGGGAGTTTCGATCCTTACTTCCATGATGACACTCTCCCCTAGAAGAGGAGGAGCGGAAAAATAGGGCTCAGGTTCACAGAAAGTGACATCGGCAGAGACAAAGAATTTCTTTAATGGCGGATGATAGCATTTATATCCCTTTTGAGTATAAGAGTATCTGACAAAAACACACTTGAGAGCTCTGGGGTCCAACTTCCCCCTGTTGGGTTGGTGAACATAGACAAATGTACACACCCAAATATCTTAGGTATAAGATTATTGGAGATTTTGAGCTTAGGATAAAATTGACATAGCTTTTCCATAGGACTTTTGAAACCAAGGGTCCGGGATGGTATGCGGTTAATAAGGTGTGTTGCAGTAAGGACAACTTCCCCCCAATAGGACTTAGGCATAGTATTCTGAAATAAAAAGGCTCGGGTTGTATCAAGCAAGTGGCCGTTTTTTCTTTCAGCAACTCCATTTTGTTGTGGGGTGTGAACACAGGATGATTCATGAAGGATCCCCTCGTTTTGGAAGTAATTGGTCAATGTTTGATTAAAATAGTCTCTAGCATTGTCAGATCGAAATCTCTTGATTTTAGCACCAAATTGGGTGTGTATCATGTTATGGAAGGTAGGAAGAACAAAGCTCACATCGGATTTTTGTTTCAATAAGAATATCCACGAGACTCTAGTACAATCATCAATGAAGGACACAAACCATCGCGCTGCAGAAACATTAGGTATTGGAGAGGGACCCCAAATATCACTATGAATGAGATCAAAAGGATCTGAACTTCTTTCATTACTTAGTGGAAAAGATATACGCTTGTTTTTCGCAAGTTCACACACTTCACAATGAAAATCTTCAACATTGAGAGACTTAAACAAAAAAGGAAACATGACTTTAAGGGTTTGAAAAGAAGGATGGCCAAGGCGGCGATGATGGAGCCATGGCTTTTCTTTATTGGAAAATTTGTGCTCGGAGAGAAATGAAGTGTTACTCTTGATAGGATGTACTGGTGTCTCAAGGTAATACAACCTGTCCTGTTCCTTAGCATGTCCAATCATCGTCCCCAAGTCCTGGTCCTAAAATGCACAGTAAGTAGGGAATAAGGTTACATTACAACTCAGATCATGGGTCAGTTTTTTAATAGAGATACGATTAGTAGATAGTTTAGGAACATGAAGAACATTTCTGAGTGTAAGGGTGAGGATGATGTGAACATCACCTATACCAACAACTGTGGTTAAGGATCCATCAGCTGTGGCTATTTTCCGACTACTAGGACATGGGTTGTAGGTATGAAATATATTGGGGGAATTGGTCATGTGATCAGTAGCACCAGAATCTATAACCCAAGAGTTAGCAAAAGACTTCTCCGAGACGTTAAATCCAATAGAAATAGGAAAGTTACCTGAATGGGCCAATGAACAGGTACCTGAGGGTTTGTCCAGTGTGCCAAGCAAAGATTTCAATCTTTCAATGTCGTCTTGGCTGAAACCGTCTGGCACCAGGGAGTTTGCAACTGTTTCGGAAGTAACCGACATTTTTCTTTTCCCCAGGAGCTGCAGATGGCGATGGAGATTAGAGAGATGCAGTGATGCAGTGATGCGCAAGAGAGATATGTGAGAGAGATGCGCGAGAGACGACGAAGATCAGTAGCAACGTCAAAGATCAGCAATGGTGGGTTCGAGCAGCGGCGACTGAAACACAATAGCAATGGAGACGAAGGCGTCGACGACGATTAGGATATCGGCAGTGCCAATGAGGAAGACGCAGTAGTTGATGGTGATATAGTAGCAGTGATAAAGACGTACGCACCAATAAACAACACGAATAATGGCGATGAAAGCCAACGAGAAAGGTTCCGGCAATGAAGGCCAAAACAAAACAATTTCGACGATGAAGGTCGGAAGAAAAGAAAATTTTCTCAGTTGTACGAGCTTAAAGCTCTAATACCATGTTAAATACTAATAAAAGACACAAAGATGTAACGTGGTTCGGCTCCAAGGCCTACGTCCACAGGAGAAGAGAGGAAATATTTTCTTATTCTTGATGATGTCTTAATGGAAGGACACCATATATAGACATGCAAGGCTATGCACACATATAGCTATAATTACAATTTTAGTAACTGCTAAATAAAACGACTACTAAAATTATCATCTTTCCTTAAAGGAAATAAATCCCACAGATTTTGCTCTTCTCCACAACAGGAAAGACTGATCATTGGCCGGTAGTTATCGACACAACTAGAGCTAGATGGGGGCCAGCTCCCCTGAGGTTTGATAGTAGGTTGATCGATCATCATGATTTTAGGTGCCGGATTGAGGGTTGGTGGAGGGAGGGGCCTACCTTTGGGTGGGAAGGGTATAAGTTTATGCAAACAGTGAAGGTAGTTAAATCTAGACTTCATGGGTGGGGCAAGGAGACGTTGGGGAGGGAGGTTGGAAGAAGAAGGGTACTCGAAGGTGTTGTTATGGAGCTTGATAAGAAGGAAGGGGGGCCCGAGTGGAATGAGGCCTTGTTGCGGGAAAGGGCAATTGCCAAAGCTGAGTTGTGGTGTCTTTGTGCTAAGGAAGATCGGGCCGCCATGCTTCATTCCCACACTCGTTGGTTTAAAGAGGGGGATGCCAATTCTAAATTTTTCCACAAAATTATGAGTGGGAGAAGGGCTATAAACACTATTTCCAGTTTGGAGCGGGTTGATGGTTCTTATTGGAAGAGGAGGGGGAAATTGTGGATGACATTCTCAACTACTTTCAGGGTGTGTTCTCGAGGAGTAGTGACAGGGTGTGGGGGTTAGATGGTATTGATTGGTGCCCGGTCAGTGCGGAGATTACTGAGGAGCTTGAAATGCCTTTTGAGATGGAGGAGGTAAAGCAAGCTGTTTTTTACTGTGATGGGTCAAAGGCTCCTGGGCCGGATGGTATGACCATGAGTTTCTTCCAAAGTTGATGGGATATCATCAAAAATGATCTTTTGAAGGTGTTGGTTGATTTTTTCCATAATGGGATCATCAATGCATGCACAAATGAAACATTTATATGTCTTATTCCTAAAAAGACCATATCTAGGCGAGTTGCGGATTTTAGGCCAATTAGCCTTGCCACCTGCCTTTACAAGATCATTGTCAAGGTATTGGTGAATAGGTTGAAGGGTGTGTTGCAGGATACAGTTTGTAGGAATTAGATGGCCTTTGTGCAAGAGCGTCAAATTGTGGATGTTGTTTTGGTCGCAAATGAGCTAGTGGAGGACTACAAACCTACAAAAAGGAGGGGGTTGTCTTCAAGCTTGATTTTGCGAAAGCATACGACATGGTCAACTGGGATTTTCTGGATTTTGTGTTGAAAATGAAGGGATTTGGCCCTAGATGGAGGAAATGGATTCAGGGGTGTTTGTGGTCGGTGACATACTCAATCTTTGTCAACAGGCGGCCTCGTAGTAAAATTATTGGAGAAAGGGATCTACGACAAGTCGACCCTCTCTCACCTTTTCTGTTTACTTTGGTGGTGGATGTGCTTGGAAGAATGTTGGATAAAGCCAGGGAGCTTGGTTTGCTAGAAGGCTTCTGGGTGGGTCGGGAAAATGTGGAGGTCACACATCTTCAATTTGCAGACGACACTTTGCTCTTTTTGGATGGCAATGAAAGTTGTATTCGCAATGCATCCATGATTGTTGAATGTTCTTGCTAGTTGTTAGGAATGGCTATTAACATGGCTAAAAGTCAGATGGCAGGCATTAATATCTGTCATAGGTGGTTGGGGGAGATGGTGGATATTATTGGGTGTTCTACGGGTGGGTGGCCAATGAAATACTTAGGTATGCCATTGGGAGGGAATCCTTCTAAGTTGCACTTTTGGGATCCAGTAATTTCAAAAGTCTCTCGACAATTAGATGGGTGGAAGAGATGTTTTTTATCTAAGGGTGGGCGACTGACTCTCATAAGGTCTATGTTGGATGCTCACCCAACATACTATTTGTCAATTTTTCAGGTCCCGACGGTGGTTGCAGGAAGGATCAAGAAGTTAATGAGAGATTTCCTTTGGGAGAGTGTTGATATGGAGCATGGGTCCCATCTTGTGGCTTGGAGCATTGTTCAAAAGAAGGTCGAGCAAGGTGGTCTAGGTATTAGAAACTTATTTCTTAGAAATAAGGCGTTGGTTGGCAAATGGTTATGGAGGTTTCCAAGGGAAAGGAATTTATTATGGGGAAAGGTCATTGGAAGCAAGCATGGTCTTAGGGCAAACCGAAGGGATGTAGGGGTTGCCAATGGAGTTACTTTTAGAAGCCCGTGGAAATTCATCTCCTCTGTGTATCCCATTTTTTCTCCCTTGACTAGACTTAAACTTGGTAAGGGGGATTCAATCCATTTTTGGGAGGATCCCTGGTGTGGAAACGATACTTTTCAGACACTTTTCCCTAACCTGTACCATCTCTCTTCTTCCCACAACAAACCCATTATTGATTTTGTACGATTCCGGGGGGCTTTTGATGTGTCTTGGGATTTTCATTTGGATAGAATCATCCCACACAAAGTGGAGGTCGAGCTCTTGTCTTTAATTGGATTATTGGGGGGGGTGTCATCTATCTGGGGACCATGATAGAATCTCTTAGCCATGGGACTCATCTGGCCTCTTCACCACTAAGTCCTTTCATTCTTCCATCATCAATGAGCCTCACATTCCCCTTTTCTCAAATCATAACCTAATCTGGAAAGCGCATGTGCCATCAAAGGTTAAATGCTTGGGGTGGGTAGCTTCCCATGGAAAGATGAACACAGGCGATAGATTGCAAAAAAGGTTCCCACATATGTATTTATCTCCATATTGGTGTTATCTTTGTAGAAGGGAGTCAGAATCTGTGCGACATTTATGTTGGCATTCCCCTTTCGCTAAGGAGGTTTGGGGCAGATGGAGGACCCACTTCCCTGTTATGGGGGATGCGGAGGCCGATGTGGAGGCAAATGTGGAGGAAGAAATAACCATCTTCCCATTTATGAACAATATTCAATCACAATGGAGGGACCACTGGAAAGTGGTGTGTTTGGCAGTTTTATGGTCTTTATGGAAGGAGAAAAAAATGGGTGTTTCTTGATGAGTTTGTCCCAGCTGCTCAAGTGTGGGACTCTTCTCATTTGTTAGCCTCCTTTTAGGTAGCTAATAGCAGTCTATCAAGAGGCTATGGGGTGGGTGATTGGATTCAGGGATGGAGTAATTTTGTATCTTTATTGGGGTCTATAATGATGATTTGTATAGCTTTTTTCCTTTTATCAATACATATATAAAATACCTTTTAGTTTCTTTAAAAAAAAAATTTAGGAAACAATCATGATGATTGAAACAACTTTCCCTATCAATAGATGTACAATTGCCAACTCAAGCATGATTAAGGCTAAAGAAGCTAAAGCTTAATCGAGTATAGCTCGGGTTTGAGAAACAAAACAGGGGGAATACAATGATTTTGTAGCCAAGTAAATAGTGAAATTGCAAACTTCTATTTTTTTATCCCAAACACTATTGAGAAGGGTAGACAATGATCATGATTTTTCCATATTCACCCATGTAGGTCTAAAAGCAAATGAGGAAATCATAATTTTCTTTAGTATTTTAAACTAAAGTTGAGTTTCAAAGAAACAATATTACCTGTACAATGTCTCGTACACCAAGGGAACAGAAATAAGGTAATGTGGTTGATAACGTTGCAGATCTTCCTATCGACAAAGCCAATTAAATGTAGTTGTCAGAACTAAAGATGGAAGAATAGCCCAAATTTGGGTCTATAGTATGATGCTATGATTTGAAAAAGATTGGGTGTCACTAAAGGTACAATCAAGTACAAGTCAAATAAAGCACAACATATTGAGGTAACTAAAGCAAAATTCAAATTCCTAATGTCTAATTATCTTTCACATCCGAAATGCAACATGTTAAAAAAAGACATTCCAAATTAACTTTCAAAAAGACAATACTTGAGATTTTCTTGACCCACTCCCAACACAACCATATTAAAAACAATATATATATATGAATAGATAGATAGATAGACAAATAGAGAAAACGAAAGCGAACTAAGAGCACATGAGTTACAATATTTATTAAGGGGAAACAAAAAGATACTTCCAAAATGTGAAATTATTTTCACCTACTTTCAAAAGTTTGGAGTTGTAAATTATTAAAAAGAACATAAATCATAAACTAAGAAATGCTTCCATCAAATATCCAATAAACTAGTCTTTTCTTTTGGTTGGGGGGGGGAATACGACAAACTTTTTTATGGTAAAATTTCATTAGCCATACAGGCAGCTAAGTGCAAAAAAGATGCTGAGGGAAAGGCCAGAACAAAGAGAAAGAAACAACCCAAAACAATACCTTCAAGTTTTTAACGGTTGTGTATACTTGCTCAACCCCATATGTAAATGTGAAATACTCAGAAGCTCGTTCATATGCATGCCAAGGTGGGAGCATGCTCAGGAACCTATCACCAACTTCAGCAGGTACAATTTCCCACAAGTTCTTTATCTAAACAAACAAGTTATGAGAAACATAGGTTATAGAAGAGTCCCAAATGAGCATAGGAGTCAGGGCAAGAGAAGAACATTATTAATAATAGAGAAAACACAAGAAATGTTTCCTTAGTTTAAAATGGCATGATAAGCGAATCTTCAAACTAAAGCTCTTACAAAATGTTAAACACAAATAAGTTTCATCAATAGCAATAATGCTTATAAAGCATGGCTGGCCTACTATCTCTAGAATATGTCTATTTCTAATTTTATTTCTTAATGTTTTACTACATATTCATCTTAACATTCACATTTTTTTCACTTAATTTATCAATGTGTTGTCTTTATTGCCCAACATTCTAATCCATAATGCATGGTTGGGCTATAACGGCCTTATAAATTTTCCGTTCGACTTTAAAGGAATGTGTCAATCATATAATATTCTAGAAGCATTCCTCCATTCAAGTCAGAGAGAAAGCACCATACTACTATGACAAGGATCAAGCTACTAGAGTAAATTGGAGAATATATTATTTTATTGGTTAAAACTCCATCTATCTACCTCATCATAAGTTTTACAAAGGAAGCCAACACGGCAATGTACACTGATTATGTTCACCCCTAGGTACATTTTAGGTCATAAGTTTTATAAAGGAAGCTAACATGGCAATGCACATTAAGTAGGTTCAACTCCCCATCACCATACAACCAAGTTTGAGACCTCCTTGTATAGCCCTTCCCATATGGCTCTTTTGTGAATTGGCAAGTTCTTCTAGCAAACTAAATTTAAATTCTATCATTTCTCTCAAAGAAATGCCTCACACCAATCCACATCCAAAGCCACACCAAGTTCATAACTCAGTCTTAATTTTGCATCCCTCCCCCACCACCACCCCACCCAAAAAAAAAAAGAAAAAAGAAAAGAATTCAACCTTAATCATAAAAGAAATCTTACATTTAGAAATTTTATTTCTGAAAGAATTGTCTAAGTCCAACAAGTCATTGAGAAAATTAAAACTGGTTTTGGAAATAAATTGAAAACTTATAGCTTATACTTTGTGTGGTACATTTTAAAATCTATTATCTTAAAAATCAATTTCCAAAAGATCCCTTCCTGACAATCCTTTTGACTATTTAGAGAAAATACTATATCGCATGCATAATCTGCTTGCCCACTTCTTCCGCTTCAATGCCGCCTTATACCACCATTAAGGCTATGCTTGGTAGCTAGATACTACAAAATTGAGTGTCATATTCATGTCAAACATTTAAATATATATATATTTGAAGGGTTTGCAAATTGCTGGCTTTATGCATTGTTTTTTGATCCACTTATTGAGAGACACAAGTCTTATATATAAAACTGAGAAGTTTCCTCAGTACCAATTGAATTAAATGCATCCTCAACCTGTTATAAAGTATAAACCACATGCCTCATTACCGCTACAGTGTAGCCTCCTCCAAAGCCTACTAAAGGAATCTTGTGTACATACAGAAAATTGTTTGCAATCACTGATGACTGACCAAGTATAGACCTCTAAATTATAAATATGGATATGATTTCTGAAGGAAAATAAGGTTGGACAAAGAAATAGATATCATAAAAGTAACACAATTAAGTCCAATAGGAAACTTACATAAGAAATTTTTTTTTCTTTTACCAGATACATAAGAAATATCATAGAAGGAAAAGTAAGTATCTTGAGTTCCTGTACAATATGTTTCATATGGCCCCTAGATTTTATTTATTTTTATTTTTTTTAAATTGAAAAGAAAAGAATAGGAAAAATAAAAAAGAAAACAAAAGGCAGAAAAAGCGAAGAATGTTTGTTTTTAACAAAGCCATACACAAAAGCTCCCCCAAAAATAGTTTAAGAAGCTCACTGATTACAAGAGAAACTGAGACATTCAACCAAGAACAAAGCATCAAACATATTTGAACAAGGATGTTACAAAAGAAGCTCCAAAGAAATTAGTGAATCATTATTCAAACCTGATGCAAAAGATTTCGATGTGTAAGCATAACACCTTTCGGTGTGCCAGTCGTTCCACTAGTATAAATAAGTGTAGCAATGTCATCAGAGTCGATGGGTTCATAGATATAATTCTTGCCTAAAAAAATAAATTATTCAGTCAGCCAAGTTTCAAGCTTACAACCAAAAGTTACAATATAAAAATATTAGAAAGAAATGAGAACTAGGAAGAATTGAAAGAAAGATGCAATTTTTTTATAGGCAAAAGAAGCATGCAATATAAGAAATGATTATGAAAAGAAAGCATATGGAACAAAAATACCAATTTGATCACAAAGTAACACCCACAATGATAAAGAACAATAGATTGTTGTGTTATTACCAAAAAGGGCACTATTAAATGGTGAGAATGAAATTGAAAAAGAGCTTCTATAATTTTTTTCTAAAAAGGCGTGCCCTGTGTATGAGGCTCTCGCTATTTCGAGCTCTAGTGAAGGGATGATGCATGCAACCTTACCTTCACATTGTGTTTTTCTCCCTTCCATACAACTCCATCATGTGACCTTCGAACTTTTTTTAATTCTTTTTATCAATATTAGTTAGACCACGTGATAGGCCAAACAATCAAGCCTTATTAAGTGAACTTTGTGAAATCTATGGGATTGGGCTCGCGCAAGAAGCATAAGCCTAGAGTTTAACCGTAAAAACGTTTCCTCTTGGGGCCACCCCAAGAGGTCCAATGTGACCTAGTAAATCATCGCCATTAAACGTTAACTTTTGTCCTAACGGCATTGCCTTTCTTCCTCGTCGCCTCTGCTGCAGCCCATCGCTGCTGCTCGTTGCTTGAAGAACCTCGCTCCTGCCGCTGCTGCTTGAAGAACCCCGTCGTTGTCTGCTGTTGTGCTCCGTCGCTATTGCTTGTCGACATTGTGTCTCAAACCTCCGTCAACATGCTCCTTCGCTGCTGCTGCTACTCTGTAAGTCGCGCCTCCCCTTTCGCTTTCTTTTCGTCTTCTCTGTTCTCTCTTCTGCGTCGTCTTCTTCTCTCTTCTTTCCGTCTTCTTTCTTTTTCTTCTACACCCCTCCTTTTTTTTCTTTCTTTTTTCGTCTCCTTTCTTGTCGTCTTCTCTCTTTCTTTTTTCTTTCGTAGCCCCCTTGAAAAACTTATAAAAAAATAAAAAAATAAAAAAAGGATGTCAGTCATTTCAAAAATTGTGCAATCCGAAGAAATAGTTTCCACCACGAAGAAAGGGGAACTACCAAATATTCAAGCAGCATACTGACTCAATGGGAAAAATTACTTAAAGTGGTCTCAACTGGTTCGTACCTTTTTAGAAGGTAAAGGGAAATTGAGTCACCTTTTGGGCACTGGACCAAACCTGGAGATCCTCAGTTTGCAACATGGGATAATGAAGATGTATCAATAATGGCATGGCTATGGAATTAGATAATGTCAGATATCAGTGATACGTGCATGTTCCTGACCACTACTAAAGATATTTAGGACGTCGTTCACCAGACATACTCCAAGGCACACGATGCAGCCCAAGTGTATGAAATTAAGGTTAAAACTGGAGCAACAAAACAAGGAAACAAGACAGTCACGGAGTATGCCAATATACTGAAAAATCTCTGGCAGGAACTTGATCATTATCAGTGTATCGAGACTAAATTCCCTAAGGATGTTGTAGTTCTAACAAACTAAATTGAAAAAGATCGGGTCTATGATTTTTTGGCTGGACTCAATACTGAGTTTGATCGAGTGAGAGTTCAGATTCTTAGCAAAGAGTTTTCAACCCTGAACGAGACTATCTCTGTTATCCAGGCTGAAGAAAGTAGAAGAAGTGTTATACTCGCACCTCAGAAGATGAAAGGCTTAGTTATGGTTGATAATCGGGGTAATGATCAGAAGACAAGCACTCCAAGAGCTTAAACATCAAAGGTCTCAAACCGAGATAACAGGGACAACAAAAAAACAGTGAACAGACACTTATCCACTGAACAGCCAGTTGCCGAGAACTCTCTGGAACACGTAGGATTCAATCATGATGAGATAGAGCGGCTATGGACTCTACTTGGTACTCTTGAAAAGCCCTCAGGTACCTGCTCATTAACCCATTCAGGTAAGTTCCCTATTTGTATTGGATTCAAAGTCTCAGATAAATCATTTGCCAACTCTTGGATTATAGATTTTGGAGCCACTGATCACATGACCAACTCTTCCCATGTATTTCATACCTATAACCCATGTCCAAGTAGTCGAAAAATAGCCACAGCCGATGGGTCCTTAACCACAGTTGCAGGCATAGGAGATGTTCACCTTAGCCCAACACTTAGAAATGCACTTCATGTACCAAAGCTCTCCACTAATCTTCTCTCAATACAAAAGCTCACTCATGATCTAAGTTGTAATGTGATTTTTTATCCTACTCACTGTGTATTTCAGGACCAGGATTTGGGGAAGACGGTTGGACTTGCTAAGGAACAAGACGGGTTGTATTACCTTGAGTCATCAGTGCACCATATCAAGAGCCCCTCCTCACTTCTACCCGAACAACATCTTTCCAATAAAGACTAAATCTAGCTTCATCACCGCCAACACGGGCATCCTTCCTTTCGAACCCTTAAGGTCATGTTTCCCTCGTTGTTTAGGACACTAGATATTGAAAATTTTCATTGTGATGTGTGTGAAATGGCAAAACACAAACGTGTAACTTTTCCAATTAGCAATGAAAAAAGTTATAATCCCTTTGATCGTATTCATAGTGATATTTGGGATCCCGCTCCTACTCCTAATGTTTCTAGCGCACGTTGGTTTGTGTCTTTCATTGATGATTGTATGAGAGTCTTTTGGATCTTTTTACTTAAACAAAAATCTAATGTGAGCCTTGTTCTCCCACATTTCCATAGTATGGTGCAAAAGCAATTAGGAACCAAAATTACAAAATTTCGATCTAGCAATGCAAAAAACTATTTTAATCAAATCTTGACTCCATACTTTTAGAAGGAAGGAATCATTCACGAATCATCCTGTGTCCACACCCCGCAACAAAATGGCGTCACTAAGCGAAAAAATGGCCACCTCCTAGATACAACCTGAGCTTTCTTGTTTCGAAACTACGTACCTAAGTCCTATTGGGGGGAAGCCATCCTAACTGCAACACCTCTCATCAACCAACTACGTTCTCGGGTCCTTGACTTTAAGAGTCCAATGAAATTGTTATCCCAATTTTATCCTGACTTGAAAACATCAAACAATCTTGTTCCTAAAGTCTTCGAGTATGTCTCCTTTGTCCATATTCACAATCCAAACAGGGGGAAGTTAGATCAAAGGGCTCTCAAGTGTGTTTTTGTAGGGGAACTCCTCAACACAGAAGGGGTAAAAATGCTACCAGCCACCGTCTAAAAAATTCTTTGTCTCGGCGTATGTTACTTTCAATGAACGTGAGTCTTATTTCCCACTCCTTCCCTTCAGAGGGAGAACTCCATCATGGAAGACAAGGATTGGGATTCTTTTCCCTATAACCCTTTCTCCATTGACCTCTCATCCATACCGTTTTCCACACCTGAGTCATTTGAACCTGCACCTTCAGAACCCAGTGATAACCAATGTGGGGAACCCAAGCCGTCTGCTCTTGAGGATCGAATGCCTGGACAGGTGTACTCAAGGAAGAAAGCTACAGTCTCTGAACCTATGCAAGTCCAAGAATTTGAACCAACTCCTAGAAATGAAGTAACAGTCTCTGACCCTCTCTTACAAAACCCTTCAGAACCTCAACCCAAAACAGACATTGATCAAAACTTCCTTATTGCCATTAGAAAGGGAACTAGGGAATACACTAAACGTCCCTTGTATCCACTTTCCCATGTTGTGTCATTTGAAAAGTTTTCTCCGTCTCATAAGAGTTTTCTTACTAGCTTGAATTGTATTCAAATCCCTACCTGTTTATCAGAGGCTTTATCTAATGAAAATTAGAAACAAGCCATGAATGTAGAAATGGAGGCCTTGGAGAAAAATGATACGTGGGAGTTGGTAGATTTACCTGTAGGAAAGAAACTCGTAGGATACAAATGGGTTTATATGGTAAAATACAAAACATATGGGTCACTAGAGCGCTACAAGGCATGCTTAGTAGCCAAAGGGTATACTCAGACATATAGTGTGGACTATCAAGAAACATATGCTTCGGTCGCGAAGATGAATACAGTGAGAATTTTGTTGTCTTTGGAAGCTAATTATAATTGGGATTTGCAACAATTTGATGTAAAGAATACATTCCTACATGGAGATTTAGAGGAAGAGATTTATATGGAAGTGCCTCCTGGATTTGGGAACAGCCTAACCACTAATAAAGTGTGTAAATTGAGAAAATCTCTATATGGGCTTAAACAGTCCCCAACCAAGGGTATGGTTCGGTCGATTTGCCAAAGTAATGACAGCTATGGGATATAGACAAAGCCAAGGAGATCATATTTTTTTTATTAGGCACTCAGCTTCAGGGGGAGTTACAGCTCTTAGATGGCATCATCATGACCGGAAACGATGAGAATGAGAGATCGAAGCTGAAGCAATGCTTGACCAGAGAGTTTGAGATCAAGGAACTAGGAAGGTTGAGATACTTTTTAGGGATTGAGGTGGCACATTCTAAAAAGGGGATCTTTATTTCTCAACAGAAATATATTACTGATCTTCTTAAAAAGACAGTGAAGTTGGCATGTCAACCTGCTAGTACACCCATTGACTCTAATCACAAGCTTGGAGAAGTTGAAGAAACTACCGCCATGAATAAGGACCTGTATCAAAGGTTGGTTGGGCAACTTATCTACCTTTCTCATACAAGACCTGATATTGCATATGCAAAGAATATGATCAGCCAGTTTATGCATAATCCCAATAAAGTTCATCTGCAAGTTGCTAATCGTGTGTTACAGTACCTTAAAGGGATTCGAGGACAGGACATTCTACTTAAGCGAAACACAGGATTAGTATTGGAAGCATATACGGATGCCGACTACGCCAGCTATGTAATTGACAGAAGATCAACCACCGGGTATTGTACCTTTCTTGGTGGAAATCTGGTGACATGGCGCAGTAAAAAGCAGAATGTCGTGGCTAAGGCTGGAGTGGTTGCGACATCATCAAACATCTCAATAGTATTAGACCCGGCAGAAGGAGTAGCAACTGCTGCAAAGGCGGATTGTTGCCTACGGAGATCAGCTTGCTTCTTCTTGGCATAGTCCTTGAGCATATGGCCCCAGGTATGACAATAGCGGCACCCAATAGACTGGCCGAATGCTAGTGCTGAAGCAGAATTTAGGGCAATGGCCCAAGGGATTTGTGAACTACTATGGTTGCGAATCATTTTGGAAGACCTCAAGATTAAGTGGGGCTGGTTCTATTGCGACAATAAATCCGCAATCAGCATTGCACATAACCCAGTACAACATGATCGAACCAAGCATATTGAAATTGACAGAAACTTTATTAAGGAGAAGCTTGATAATGGATTGATTTGTACTCCATAGGTGTCTACTCACCATCAGCTAGCGGATGTACTCACTAAAGGCTTGAGCAGTACTATATTTCAAACAAATGTGTCCAAGATGGGAATAGTAAACCTTTATTCACCAGCTTGAAGGAGAGTGTTGAAGAGAGAGAGAAATCTATGGGATTTGTTTCCTTCCCAAAAACATATGATAATTTTAGTGGTTGTCATATTTAGCAGTTACTAAATTTGTAATCCTTACTATATGTGTGTGTAGCCCTGTATGTTTATTTATACGGTGTTCCTCCATTAAGACACCACGAATAAGAATAACTCCCTCCTCTTCTCCCGTGGTCGTAGGTCATTGAGTCGAACCACGTTACATCTTTGTCTTGTTTATTTTACAACACATTTCAAATCATATTGATGATTTGCTATACCTATGAATTGTCAAGGAATTGATCTAAATCCTAAAATGAATGGGTCTAAATTGATAGTGAGTTGTAAGTGATTCAGACTTAGAACTACTGGTTGAATCATAGTTAATTTACCTAAAAAAATCTTTTAGAGGAAACAAGAAAAAATAATATTATAATAAAGAACGTAACATCAAGAGAAAGGAAGAGAACCAAGAGTGCTCCTCCTTCCTAACACCAACCAAACCAGATTACATACAAGTTGCTCAGTTCCTTATCTGCTCCCTGATGCAAAAGCCCCTACTCAAGTTAAAAGCAACAATCCAACCACTAGCTAATAAAAGCACATTGATCTAAATTGTTAATTAGCTAAAAAATACAGTTGTCGTTATAACTCTATGGGTACTTAATCTATACTATTATAATGAGAATACTTGGGTAGTTGATGGTGAAGCATTTTTGCTAATGCCTAAATTGCCCATAGTTCAAACCAATCACAATTCAATTTTCAATTAACTAACAATTAGTTATAAAATTAATTTAGTAATTTATGTAGTCTCCACATTCCTCCACTTCTCATATTTTTAAGTTTACTTTACATACAATTTTTCTTTTTCATCCTTTTCAATCCTAACATTTTACTATGTTTTACTCTATTTCTATTTATAAATATAAAAAAAAAAAAACATGCTTATTAGCTTACTCATAAGACATTAGTATGTTTTAGTAAAATAATAATAATGATAATAATTATAATTATATCCTTCATTTGAAATTTTTAATAAAGATTTTAAATTTTAATTAATTATTTTTTTTTAAAGTGCGAACGCACATGTATGCAACTACTATATATATATGATTCGCATATGTATTGTGAATCTAATGATCTATCAATCCAAATCCCAATTTGATTCACCCGGCCTTAAAATGATTCAATTTCAATTCACAATTCTAATAATAATGCCCGGCATTGCTTCCATATTCATGTTCTTCCTTCTTTTAGTTAGTACGAATATCAATCTAGCTCTTCTCTGACTAATCAAAAGATATTTTCATGAAGCTTCCCCTCTGATTGGAGAATGTCTCTTGTCTCCATAATGATGACTCAGTCTTTCCCCTAAAGATATTTAAACCTTCCTTTTACGCTTTTGGCATTTGAGTGAAGATGCAATGTGCATCAACGAGATCGATCATGATAGAGAACTTGGTTGACCTTCTATTTCCAAGAATGTAATCGCGCCTCAAGCATTGTTGTAGAGAAAATAGAACAACATGAACTCCATCCAGAAAATCTAGATGAAGTTCCAGTTGTTGGCAGGTGAGCATAATTTGAGGTCATTCCTAAATAATGACTTTAATTGGATATACCAATGAGTACAACCAATAGTAGATGGACTGATAACAATTTATGAACCTGGAAATTGAAGAACATCTACCTGTTGCCACTTAAGTGAACCTTACCTTGGGGCATCAATAACAGAGAATAAAATCTTTATGGAAGGGACATAGACCCCAGGTTTCTGTCACCATTTATACCATGTCAGTGTTTTCACTCTCAGGCTGCTAGTCTTGGATTACCAATCTCTGAATGTGAATTGGTGTAGGCAACAAGAGTTAAGAACATAGTAAACAAAAAGTCACCAATCACCATTACTACTTCAAAATAATGGTGAAAAATTACCAAAACAATTTTACCTTTACCATTGACAGCCAAGCAAGCAGCATAGCTTATGAAGCAACTATATCAGCAAAAGCACCATCTTATCAAATTAAAATACACAATAAGGAGGTTTTCAGTCTTAACACATGAATACAGACATTTCAAAGTCTATTAAGAACTATTATTAAAGAATTTACCTTTTCCGTGATTATCATGCAAGGCCCTGTGGTTGTCTCGTCCCATATCTATAATCTCCCTATAGTTAAAAATAGGAATGCTCTCTATTGCAGAACTCTCTAGGCTTGACTTCTCCCCCCAAAGTAGCACAATAAATCTTATAACTGCCTTGGAAATGAAAGTTTCCATGATACGTTTGAATAAGTCTGGATTGTCCACAATGAGAGCAACACTGTGCAGTCACCAAAAGGAGAAAAATAGAACATACGAATGATTAGGTTAGTTATGAAACTGTTTAAGCACAAGCAAAATCTACAAGAAAAACAGATATACATATTGATTTAAAAAATCCAAGAATATGCTAAAATAAATAAATAAATAAGCCCATACTAAGAGACAAAGTTTTGAGCCAAATGTAAGAAGATTTAAGAAAGAACAGAAAAAGAAGTTCAAGGAAATGATGAGAGAGAACATTATCAGAATACAAAGGTATAAAAGTAAACAAATACTGGTCCTTAAAAGGCTCAGTCAATTCAAAGGCATAATTGTTGAGATTGTGGGGTATTGCAGTTGACTAATTCCAATAAAAAACTTACAATTGGACTGAAATGTTGATTAAGAAGTGTTGTGGAGAAGAGTAAAATCTGTGAGATTTATTTCCTTTAAGGAAAGATGATAATTTTAGTAGTTGTTTTATTTAACAGTTACTAAAATTGTAATTGTAGCTATATGTGTGCATAGCCCTGTATGTCTATATATATATATATATAGTGTCCCTCCATTAAGACATCATCAAGAATAAAAAAATATTCTCTCTCTTCTCCCGTGGACGTAGGCCTTAGAGCCGAACTACGTTACATCTTTGTGTCTTTCATTATTTTATTTTTACAACATGGTATCAGAGCTTTAGACTCATACAACTGGGAATACGTTTTTCGGCCTCCATCGCCGAAATCTTCTGTGCTGGCCTTCATTGCCGAATCTTTGTGGTTGGTTTTCATCCCCATCACTGTGTCCGACTTACATCAGTCGGAACCCTCTGTCTTTTGTCGACGTTGTTGCACACCATCTCACCATCGGCGATCTGATTCGTGCGACTGGTTCGCATCTCACCATAATCGCTTTGATTCGTCGACGTTGTTGCACACCTTTTCTCCATCATCGCTACTAGTTCGTGCGCCTGTTCATCGTCGCGACTGGTTCGTCTTCTTCCAAATCTCTTCTTAGTCGGCAGTTTCATCTTCATCGACGGCTCCTGGTTTGTCTTCTTCAGCTGGTTCGTCTTCTTCGGCGGCGGCTTCATCTTCTTCGTCAGCGGTTTCATCTTCGTCTCATCGCCTGATATTTGCATCGTCTTCTTCGTCTTCATCCAATTTTATTTTCTTTTTCTTTTTCTTTTTCTTTTTTGAGTTTGTAACCTGATAAAAATAAAAAATAAAGAAAAAAAAAATGTCGGTTACTTCCGAAACAGTCTAGACTGAAGAAGCAGTTGACAAAACAGAGAAAGGAAAACTACCAAACATTCAGGCAGCATACAGGTTTGTGTCCTTCATTGATGATTGTACTAGAGTCTCGTGGATATTCTTACTGAAACAAAAATCCGATGTGAGCTTTGTTCTTCCTACCTTCCATAACATGATACACACCCAGTTTGGTGCTAAAATCAAGAGATTTCGATCTGACAATGCTAGAGACTATTTTAATCAAACATTGACCAATTACTTCCAAAACGAGGGGATGCTTCATGAATCATCCTGTGTTCACACCCCACAACAAAATGGAGTTGCTGAAAGAAAAAACGGCCACCTGATTGAAACTCCCTTGATAACCCTTTTGATCTTTTTGGCCCTTTTAACCTCCAACAAACCAAACCCGAATATCCTACACCCTTTGTACCCAATGATGAACCTAAGGATCGGATGACTGGACAAATGTACTCAAGAAAGAAAGTTGCAGCTCCTGAACTGATGCAAGTTCAAGAATCTAAACCAATCCCTGAAAATGAGGTAACAAATCCTGAACCCTCCTTACAAATTTCATTAGTTCCTAAAACTAACAATGATCTTTTAGCCTCTGAACCTGACAATGATCTTTCCATTGCCATTAGAAAGGGAACAAGGGAATGCACTAAACATCCCTTGTATCCACTATCTCATGTTGTATCCTTCGAGAGGTTCTCACCAACCCATGAGAGTTTTTTTACCAACCTGAACAACATCCAAACTCCTACATCATTATCCGAGGCATTATCTAATACAAATTGGAAACAAGCTATGAATGTGGAAATGGAAGCCCTGGAGAAAAATACAACATGGGAGTTGGTAGACTTGCCTGCAGGAAAGAAACTTGTGGGATGCAAATGGGTTTATACAGTAAAATACAAAGCAGAGGGTCCCTAGAGCGCTACAAGGCAAGATTAGTAGCCAAAGGATATACTCAGACATATGGTGTGGACTATCAAGAGAAATTTGCTCCGGTTGCAAAAATGAATATTGTGAGACTTCTTTTGTCATTGGCAGCTAATTATGACTGGGATCTGCAACAATTTGATGTAAAAAACGCATTTTTATATGGGGATTTAGAGGAATAAATCTATATGGAAGTGCCTCTAGGATTTGGCACCACTGATAAAGTGTGTAAATTGAAAAAGGCCCTGTATAGACTTAAACAGTCTCTGAGGGAATGGTTTGGTCAGTTTGTCAAAGTAATGACAAATATGGGATATAGACAAAGCCAAGGAGATCACACTCTGTTTATTAAGCACTCAACTTCAGGGGGAGTTACAGCTCTATTAGAGTATGTTGATGACATCATCATGACAGTAAACAATGAGAACGAGAGACAAATTTGAAGAAGTGTTTTGAGATCAAGGAACCAGGGAGATTGAAATACTTCCTAGGGATTGAAGTGGCACACTCTAAACAAGGAATCTTTATTTCTCAACAGAAGTACATTACAGACCTTCTTAAAGAAACAAGAAAGCTAGCATGCAAACTAATGAATACTCCTATTGATCTTAATCACAAGCTTGGAGAAGCTGAAGAAGCGTTGACTATTAATAAGGAGATGTATCAAAGACTAGTAGGAAGACTCATCTATCTCTCTCACACAAGACCTGATATTGCATATGCAGTAAGTGTAATAAGTCAGTTCATGCACAACCCTAAAGATATTCATTTGCAAGCAGCTAATCGCGTTCTACAGTATCTTAAAGGGACTCCAGGACAGGGCATCTTATTTAAACGACGCACAGGAGTGGTTCTTGAAGCATATACTGATTCAGACTATGTTGGTTCAGTAGTTGACAGAAGATCAACTACTGGATATGGTACGTTTCTTGGTGGGAATTTGGTGACATGGCGAAGTAAAAAACAGAATGTAGTGGCCAGATCTGGTGCTGAAGCAGAATTCCAAGCAATGGTTGTGAGCTATTATGGTTGCAGATAATTTTGACAGATTTGAAGATACACTGGGATGGCCCTATGAGACTCTATTGTGACAATAAATCAGCAATTAGCATTGCCCGTAACCCAATTCAACATGATCGAACCAAGCATATAGAGATTGATAGACACTTTATTAAAGAGAAGCTTGATAGTGGGTTGATCTGTACTCCATATGTGTCTACCAATAATTAGCTCGCCGATGTGCTCACTAAAAGGTTAAATCATACTGCATTTCAAGCAAATGTGTCCAAGCTAGGAATGGTAAACCTTTATTCACCAGCTTGAGGGGGAGTGTTGTGGAGAAGAGCAAAATCTGTGGGATTTCTTTCCTTTAAGGAAATATGATAATTTTAGTAGTTGTTTTATTTAGCAGTTACTAAAATTGTAATTATAGCTATATGTATGCATAGCCCTGTATGTCTATATATATATATATATTGTGTCAAGAATAAGAAAATATTCCCTCTCTTCTCCCGTGGACATAGGCCTTAGAGTCGAACCACGTTACATCTTTGTGTCTTTCATTATTTTATTTTTATAACAAGAAGTGAAGAAAATCAAAGGGAAAAGTGAAAGTTTGAATAGATAACATGTGAGGATCAATCAATAAGGAGTGAATGGTCAATTTAAACAAAGAAATTCAAGACCAATCGACATTTTATCAAGATCAGCTATCAAGAATGTGGTTTTTAGTCAAGATTAATCTAGAATTTTTCAGGATCAATTTCACCATTTAATAAAATGTGTAGCATTGATCCAGGAATTCTAACCCAACATGTGATCAAGTGTTTTAACCCTGAATATTCAATATAAACCCATTGTCTTTTTGGCTTAAGAACATCTTTAAAGAAAAAATCTATTATTGCTCTTGCTCAAATTGTTCTCTCCACCAAAAAAAAAAACTTGTTAGCTTTCTAAATTGTGGATGTTGCATATGTCAATCACCTAGAGTTGAACCTCAAGAAATAGTGAGGTTTGCCACAAGAGTGACATGACTTTAACTCTTGTAAATTTTTATTTCTTATACTGATTTTTTTGCCTCATATCAGCATAACACAATGAATGTTTCTCTCACTTTGAGATTTTTTACCAAATAAAATATTGTGCCGTGAGAAAACAATTTGAATATTCCTTTAAATTTCCTATATGCAAAGAATCTATATAGGTGAATCCCCAAAATTCAATAAAAATCAAGTTCCATGAAATTAACAGTTTTTCTCTTCAAATATCAAAAACTATGTAACATCCCATGACTTTACTTTTAGGTTTGTAGTATTATGATTGTATATTTAAGCTTTATAATGACATAATTAACATTACCATTAGTTGGACGTTTGAAGGGGAGCCTAGGCGCAACAGTAAGAGTTGCCATCGTGTGACATGGTTGTCACAGGTTTGAGTCATGGAAATAGTCTCTAGTGATGCAGGCAAAGGCAATGCACAATAGACCCAAAGTGGTTTGACCCCTACCCGAACCCTGCATAGGTAGGAGCTTTGTACACCAAGCTACCCTTTTTTTATTAGTTTATTTGGTTTATCAACGTTTAACATATATTTAAAATTTATAGACAGTCAAATAAGCTTCCAATAAATTTTATTTTTCTCTTGAAGTAATGTTATGCCATTTCCCAAAATTTGATGTCAAACTAATGCGTATAAATTGGGTTTCAAAAGTTTAAAAATCAATTTTAGTCTTGAATGTTTGGTTTATCATTCTATGAGTGAGTTCCATTGTTATTCAAATATCTCTAAATCTATTTATACAATTAACATGATGAGACCAAAATTACATGAAACTACTGTAAAACGAGTCAGCACAACATAAAACAAAATCTTTCCTCTGACCTTTCAGAATGATTGTATATTTGTAGCAACTCTTCAACAGATGACTTTGTTCCCCGTACCACATTAATTGCTCCAGTTGCCATAATTCCTATGTCACCCAACTCAAAATAGTTATTTACATATGAAATATCCAACTAAAAAATAGCATATGTTTGATGAATCTTATGTGATGATATATAAAAGATTCTAGCTTTAAGGGATTGATAGGATACTTTGTACCTCTCTTCATGTGCATGTCGCTCTTTTTTCTTTTTTTTTATTTGCACCAAAATGCTGCCTATGCCTCAAGGTAATGCCAACGTGACACCTTGTCAAGGCAAAGTGGTGCATAGTTACTACCCTAAGCGGAGCTTAGGAAGTAGAATTAAATAAATCACAGAATATTATACATGTATATAATATCCATTCTGTATTACTACATTAGCTAATTTAACAATTTGAAGCTTTAAGTTACATATGTACTATGCAAGTTTTTTAAAAGAACACTTTAGAACTTTATACCTGAAAGGATAATGATATCAAATGAAAAGATGTTTCATTTGATTTTATTTTCTTTTTCCCATTTTAAAGTGTGTTGGTTTTAAGATTATATATATATATATATATATATATATATATATATATAGGTTTTGACATATGTATGTGTAAGAAAAGGAACTGAAATTAAAGAAGCGAGGTTGAGATCTTCATCTTGTTCCCTATTAAATGCTTTTCCTGCAAAACATTAAATTTAAAAATGACTAAGTAGCTCCTACTACTTGTCCAAAGAACTGCCTAGGCAATAGACAAGTTGATGCCTACAAGATGTCTTGACAACACTAATTTGCATACGACAATCCACCTGAATATTTTAATTGAGAATTGGAGAAAGGAACTTCAAAACTATAAAAAGGTCAAAAGGTCAAAAAATAAAATGAATTATGATCCAAAATAGATTTCTCTAGCTTTGGACATCACTAACCACAATTCTCTTCACTCAATGCTATTCAACAAGGAACATGTCATACGAAAAAAGAACATGATTACGGCTAGACCATGTAAACAAACTCCCACTTAAGGGAACGTTAAAGAGATCATAACATCCAATTATAGAAACACAAAGCCTTAAACACTGGTACTGCAAATCTACTAGGTCTCACACCCCATCCCTGTTAACCTAACCTATTTGACTCAAACACATATTTGAGATTTGACCACGTACAAGTGTTAAACCCAAACCCTAAACCCTAGATCCTAATCAAACAACCAATTCCCCTAGTCATCATGATCCAAGATTCAGTCGTCCATTTTAAATCCACAAGTTGAGAGGTAAGTTAAAATATTTTACATCATTTAGACACGATTCAACACTTTAAGCTTCAATCAATAAGAAAATCATTGTTTAAATTTTGAAAATGAAAAACTAATTACAACATTTTGTGATAGAAAACCTAGGTGTCAATAAGTCTAAACAAATTGCCTTCAAAACACTTACATTGTTTTAATAAGATTCTTACTAAGAAAAACACTAGTCATGCGCTCAAGAGCTTTTGAGAATTCAAAGATTTAAATGAATAATCTAAACAGTAACTAGATAAAGTGCATTTTGAAAAATATTTAAACAAAATGAGTTTTAATTAACTTGGAACTAGTGTATGTGCATTTGTGTTGCATGTTACTTCTATTTTTATTAATCAAAATGTAAATTTTATTAGTGAAAATTTTAATTTAAAATTTTTACAAGTATTACTCTAGTCATTGTGTTTAGAAGAGATAAATATCATTTAAAGAAAGTAAAAGAGTGAAAAAAATTGTATTACTTGCAAATGGGGATGAGGCTCAAGAAGGAAGGATAATATGTTATAATTTATAAGTAAAAAGGGTAAAATAGAATAATTACTACCGTAAAGCCAACAAAGTAGGAGTCATGTAAAAGACGTGGGGGAGGAGTTAAAACCTAAATCATTGTATTACTCAATGTAAAACAAACTCTTAAAATAAAAAATAACTATAAAGTTAATAAGGACCATATTGAAAGAATGACAGAAGTATAGATAGTGCTCCAAATATTCGCATAATATATGTATGGTTAACGTAAAAATTGGATTAAGGACCCCACCAAATACTACTACCGTACTATCATCCAAGAACAACCAACAGTTGACACAAAGGCCTCTATTTAACAAAATCCCAAAATAACTCGACTAGAACACCTACACTCATCAAATTTAAATCTTTAACAGTGGCACACAAACCTGTCTCCACATGAACAAAATAATTGGGGTGAGCTAAAAACTCTGTCGATCATACATTGTAGCATTGGCTATACTAGCATTCATTGGCTATAATAGAGGTATCACATAGATCAATATGCAAGTAAAATGTATATAGATCCCAAAGAATCTAGGTATCGATAAGCTCTAGCTTAGTCTGTCAACTCACAACAAGATTACTCTACTTTTCTAGTTGTCTCTATGACTCTCTGCAATAAAAACTCAGAAAAAAAAAAACTATTTGTAAATTCAATATACTCCTTTATATTTTTATCTGGAATTTGCAATTAAGGGGGTCATTTATAACAGAATAACTAACAAGTGTCATCAATTTGTCTACCTCCATTACCAAACAGTTGGCAAAAGGAGAAAACATGTTCACTTCCTAGTAACAACTTTCACAAGCCAGAAGTCCATTTGTTTTCCTCCAATTAACTACAAATAATGCTAAAAACTCTGAAATATTTTCACTATTAATAAAGGTGAAAGAAAGTCTCCATAATAAACACCACAAGTTAAGAAAATCAATAAATAATTTTACGTTGTAAATAGCATTACAAAAGGTTAGAAAAGGCTTAGTTGAGTTGATTTGAAATAGCATTACAAGGAACCAGACAAACTATAACTACAATCTAGGGCCATCAACATGGCAATATCACCTGAATATTTTCTACTTTATGCATATAGTAAGGTCAAAACATCATATGGATACAACTGGGCAGGAATAGCAAGATTGGAGCAAGAAGAAATCCTTCCAAAAATATTTGAGGAATAGAACATGCAAGAGTACCTTGATCTGCAACTAGCCATCTAGACGAATTGTCAGCAAAAAGTGCGAGCTTTTCACCTGGTTTCACTCCAACAACTCTTAACCCTTCACAAAATTCCAAAATTTCCCCCTCAAGCTGCCAATTATAGACCGAAAATGTAGTTCAAAACTAAACTACAAGATTATTGATATATATTTACATTAATACTCCAGCCACAACATATTCAACTCAACTCATCAACTACACCCACTAAATGTTTATTTGAAATAGGCACATCTGCAGTGTTAATTAACACTGCACTCCAAGTAAAAAAGCCATTCTTAGATTTTTTATTTTTTTTTTTGTTTTTAAATTCAATGGAGCGGCAAGCTTCATCCAGCAAACTGAATAGTTGGAGAAGGCTGTCATGATGATATAGAAATTCACAATTTCAATAGCATGCTACTGTTAGAAGCATATCAAAATTCACAAATTATCCAAAGATATTCCACTTGACGCATAGGAAGAGGTCGTGTTGGATTTACATAACAAGCAGAGCCATATTTACATGACAAACAAAGCTTCAACAATCCAATGTATAGCACAGATAGGACAAAGCTTACTTTGAGGAGGGATTACAATTATCCTACACTTTCAAGCCCTAACAAGTAACAACGAAAGGCAGGTTTTGACGAGTAAGAACAACGGAACTTACTTGATAAAACAAAATGATAAAAATTGTGCAGTTACAAGACATACTCAAGAAATCCTAAGGATGCTAGGACTACATGAATTCGCTTCCTCCATCCTACCCTATCAAGGGCTAAATCTAGAATTATATTACTAGTATTTATTCCAGTTATTAATTATCTTAGGTTGAGTGGAATATCATCATATTGTCATCCTCTTTTCGTAGTCTTGAAAAGACATCCTCCACTACTTTTGCCAAATCCTTTCATTTAATGTGGTTTGTCTTGAAAAATATTTGTGTAATTCAATAACAACCATAAGAAAGAAAGAAAAAATCAGAATCAGGCACTCATTTACCCGTTTTCTAGCAATATTACCCACAATATAAAGGACTTTAAAAAATAATACTTATATTTGGGGATTTCAATTCTCTATGTTCTGGATGTCCAGATATGGTTGTGGTGTTAATTAGTGCATTGGGTGATATCAATGGAAACAGAACCATGTGATATGATCATCTAGGTCCTCCCAAGGCCCACAATTTAATGACTTTGGGGGAATTCAAAAGTATGGTAAGGACTTTATGATCATTGACATGCAAATTGGAGATATCATGTGTAGAAAAAACCAAGTGATGTGATCATCTTGGTCCTCCCCAGGCCCATACCTATAGCTTATTCATCAATTTCTGAAATTGTCAAAATTGCTACATTAGTTGGGAAGGGCAAGATTCATGTATCTGACCCAAGTAATTGTCGATGTAAATTTAGCCCTTGATAGAGCGGAGTGGAGAAAGCAAATTCATGCAGCCGACCCCATGTAGTTGGGAAAGACTTGGATGAGATGAGTTGAGTTGAGTTGAGTTGAGTCGTATCAAAATTGCACCGTTAGTTGGGAGGAGCAAGATTCAACCCACTATATACTGCTGTAAGGCTTACCTGCTTGTATGTCAACTTTGAAGGAGGTTCATGATATGGATCTGTCAATGCTATTCGATCACCATATTTTTCTGCTGAAGACCTCCAAATATCAGGAATTGTCTTCCAATCACCAGACGCTGAGGCATTATCACTTGAAAGTAACTGGCCCTCTAGCAAAGGAGAGCACTTTCTTAGTTGGAGCTCCTCCACCTACAAGACAAGTTTTGTAGCCCTAAAAACCATGTTAATACAATGGCACCTTCTATCAATTACATTAATCTAACAATGGGTATCATACTTCTAATAGTTGAGCAGCATGTTCAAAAATTAGATGCAGAACTTTATTTGGTGTTAATATGTTATAACCATTACCACAAATTAATCTCAAATGGGGTGAGTAATACCAATAATAATTAGTATGAGAAAAGAAAAAAAAAAAAAAAAGGATCAAAGAAAGCATAAATTAGAGTTCCATGAATCTCAATGTTGTTTTAGATTTTTTTTTTTTTTTTTTTTTAAGAAAATGAAGTATTAGAGTTGTGCAAAGGTAGATTTTATAAAACAAAAGTATTTTTTTACAAAAGTTTTTAACAAAAATTGTGTAGATGGAGATTTAATTGCTTTCAAACCATGTTAAGTAAAGTTAAAAGAGATTAATAATGAGCTCCTTGGTGATCAATTTTAATGAAGATTCGGAGTTAAGCAATCGATCCATTCTAAAAGCCTCCTAAAACAAGCAATGAAGATCATAAGGTCTCAAGTAGAAAGGCATCAGTTGTGGATGATGGAGATACATCTCTCACCAGCCACCACCAAAGCTGACATTCAAAGGAAAGACAGACAAGCAAAGTGTGGCGTCTTTGACTCAAAAATACAATTGGTGACATGGCATAAGAGGATTGGAAGCTTCTTTAAGAAAATCTCAGCTAAGGTGGAATGTTTCTTCTCTTGATTTGGTATGCCATTGTTAGTTACTGTAACTGTCATTCAAGTTGTGTAACCTGAGATCAAGCGTGTTAGTGGGAGGGAATAAGGGATCATCGTTACAGTTTTTCATAGTAGCGAAAGTGGGGCTGTATGAGAGTCCTATAGAAATCTTGTAAAAATGAGAGGTTTGTATTTTCTCTTATCTGTGTTCTGGAATGAAATTACAGCAGCAGTTCAGCAAGTGGATGTAGATCAAATTGATCAAGCCACTGTAAGTCTCGTCTCTTTTACATTCTGATTTGTTTTCTTTATTGCTTTCTATGCTTGCTCTGTTTTCTGCTTGTTTGAAAATTTGATCTTTTCATAACGCAGAGAAAAGACTCAATGGATATCAAGTGATCCACAAATTCACAATTTACTTGACCTAATGAACAACCACAGATTTTCTGTTCACTGATGTATTACAATTACCAATGCGATTAATCTGAAACTATCTATCTATAAGTAACCAAAACTGGCCTTCAGAAGGAAGCATGGAACAAGGTTTTTGATACTGATTATCACTCCAATGACATTATCATTCCCAATATTTCGCTCGATGACTAATATAATCATTGAATGTATAATAGAACTATGAACTCTCTAGAATTTGCAAGTTCGCACACTCTTACTCTTCATCCATCCATATAATAAACTCAATTTACAAGAATCATCATATGTCAACTATTTGAATACTAAGTAAAACAGTTTTGAAAAATCAAGATTATAAGCAAAAAAAACACTCCGATCAAACCGATTCTCATACTTTTTAAGATTCAAACAGGTTAATTAATTCCAATCAATCATAAAAAATCAGAAGAAGAAGAACAAAAATATTAATCAAGAAAATCCAAAGAAAGTTCGCAAGATACTAACACCGGATTGGCAGCAATAAATCCAAGGTTTCTTGTTCAGACAAGAAAAAAAAAGACAAATATAATCATTGAATGTATAATAGAACTATGAACTCTCTAGAATTTGCAAGTTCGCACTCTCTTACTCTTCATCCATCCATCTAATAAACTCAATTTACAAGAATCATCATATGTAAACTATTTGAATACTAAGTAAAACAGTTTTGAAAAATCAAGATTATAAGCAAAAAAAACACTCCGATCAAACCGATTCTCATACTTTTTAAGATCCAAACAGGTTAATTAATTCCAACCAATCATAAAAAGTATAAAAAATCAGAAGAAGAATAACAAAAAAATTAATCAAGAAAATCCAAAGAAAGTTCGCAAGATACTAACACCGGATTGGCAGCAATAAATCCAAGGTTTGTTGTTCAGACAACAACAAAAAAACGACTAATATAATCATTGAATGTTTAATAGAACTATGAACTCTCCAGAATTGACAAATTCCCACTCTCTTACTCTTCATCCATCTAATAACTCAATTTGCAAGAATCATATCAGTAAACTATTAAAATACTAAGTAACAATCTTGAAAAATCAAAATTACACGCTAAAAAAACACTCCGATCAAACCGATTCTCATAATTTTTAAAATCCTAACAGGTTAATTAATTCCAATCAATAAAAAAAAAACAATTGAAGAACAAAAAAATTAATGAAGAAAATCCAAAGAAAGTTCGCAAGATACTAACAGCAGATTGGCAGCAATAAATCCAAGGTTTCTTGTTCAGACAAGAAAAAAAAACGACTAATATAATCATTGAATGTTTAATAGAACTATGAACTCTCTAGAATTGACAAATTCCCACTCTCTTACTCTTCATCCATCTAATAAACTCAATTTGCAAGAATCACCATCAGTAAACTATTAAAATACCAAGTAACAATCTTGAAAAATCAAAATTACACGCTAAAAAACTCCGATCAAACCGATTCTCGTACTTTTTAAAATCCAAACCGGTTAATCAAGAAAAAAAAAAACAATCAGAAGAAGAAAAAAAATTAATCAAGAAAATCCAAAGAAAGTTCGCAAGATATACTAACACCGGATTGGCAGCAATAAATCCGAGGTTTCTTGTTCTTCGGACAAGAAAAAACACGACCTCCTCCGCATCTCATCCGGACGATCCGTCCGCTACTCCATCGCCGACGAGAAATGAGGCCACCGAGAACTGATCGACGATCGATCGAGCTATAAACGAAGTCGAGATGCAACGATAACATCGCCATTCGTTTTGCTCAACACAACGGCTGTAGAGAATACAGAGAGGTTTTGAGAAGAGATGAGAGAAGTTGGCTTGCTCTCCTGTGCGAGAGTGCGAGAGTGCGAGAGTGCGAGAAACTCTGCAATGGAGCGTTGAAATTTCCGAAGTCACGCGAAGAAGGGACAAAAAAGTTTTTTGTGTTGGACTTTTGTCTAATAAATTTGGCACTTGATCATGACTGCATGGATCGGGAAGACAAGTGGATCAGATATTTGGGTCCCGCTGGTGGGGTTGAGATTTGATTGAGTCTAAATCAACATTTAGAGCAGAAGTCTCCAAACAAAAAGAAAAAAATCAAGAAGGGAAATGTTTTATTATTATTATTATTATTATGGGTTCTTTCATTAGAAAATGTGTCTTCTTTTTCTTTGGGCGGTACTAAGACTTTTAAACTCGGGCATAGAAATGACATTTAAGTTTGTTCCTCCAACAGAAACCAATAAATGGAGCATATACATGCTCAAATTCGAAACCTAAACTTTAACCTCACTTATACTTAGTTTTTTAACCGACTGAGTTATCACTTGTAGAAGAAAATTACTTTTACAATCTAAAATTATACTCATGCTGATGTGGTATATAATGACTAAAAAGTATTTCTTTTTCTTTTCTCTCTGATGATGTAGTGATTTGGTTTATTTTTACGTCAGCTTAGATATAAATTTAAATATATATCTTGAGTCATTTTAGCATTCCTCAATTAAAAAAATTATACAACCAATGTGTCTCATTAATGTCAAGACACTATCAAACTTATTAATTTGAGGAACCCAAACTTAATAATTTCAACAACCCATCGATTTTAAGTACAAAAAATTTATATTTTTAAGGAACCTAATAAAGGTGCACCAGTAGACTCCCTTATTGGCCCTTTTATAAAAGCTTCAATAAAAAACATTTTTTAAAAAAATTGGTCTCACTTAATTTTTTTTAAGTAAAAGATTATTATTTTTAATTTATGATTTATCTAAAACAGGAGTTACCAAACACTCTTAAAAACATTTTTTGCTTCAAACTTTAAAAAAATTTCCCAAACAAAATCATTATTATATTATTATATTAGTAAGACCCCACTTCCCAAGGCATTTTTTTTTATTTTTTATTTTTTGGAAATATAATGATTCATGGACTCATTTGCCAAATGCTTGTGATAAATATAGCAAATAGATCAGTTTCCTATTCATTGTTTTACTAGTTTTAGATATATATTCTTATGGATGATAGAAATGAGTGAACCCGAGACATCTTAAAAATGTAGATTATCTAAAAGCTTATTTATGTTGTATTTAGTTTAGTTATTTGTAAATGTGTAAATATCAAAGTGAGATAATAATTATATTAATAAAAATAACAACAGGATGTTTTGACTGCATTGTCGGCACATTTATGAAAAACTTTACAAAAAAATATTTTCTATACTTCTTTTTTAGAGAAATATTTTATTTACTTACTATAACAAACAAACAAAAGAAAAAACCTTATTAAAGACATATATATTTATAATTCATGATTTATTAAGATAAGGGGTAAACGTGTATTTTGCCTAATTCTCTTTTATTGTAGACTACGTGTGTAGGGCCACTTACACACTAATTGGGAGAACTCTACTTTTTTTTCTCATTAGAGCTTGTCTTTTAATTAATTAGCGTATGTAAGCTGGTCAAATACCTCATGTTATTAAAAAATAAATAAAAGAGATTTACAGAACATTAGAAAAAAAAATAATGATAAAATGTTAAAGACTTATACAGTAATATTTTATCCATCCCTTCAAAAAATAAAAAATATAAAAGAAGAAGGCATGGGTCATTGTGGAAACAAGAAAGAAAACACAATAATTGGATTGAGTGGTTATTTTAAAATAAAGAAAAAAGAAAAAGAAAAAAAAAGAAACAGCAATTTCTTCTATGTGATCAACACACCTTAAACCCTAAACCCTAAACCCTTATCCACCTAAAATACTATACTTTATCTCTACCACTTTCCTACTCTATCTCCGCTACTTCTCAATATTAATCTCTACTATTTTACAACGTAGGATTGGACTTTGTCTTCCTATTTTGTTATAAAAGGGGGGATTGGGGTGTGTTGATCACATAGAAGAAATTGCAGAAAAAAATGAGAGAAATTAGGGGTGTCGATAGTTCGATTTGAATCGATTTAATGCTCAAATCTAAACCAAACCAAATATAATCGATTTTAGTTCGATTTAACTTCATCAGTTTATTTTAAATTACCAAATTAAATCAAACCGAACCTACCATAATCGGTTTGGTCTGATTTTGGTGAATCGATTTAAAGTTTTACATGTACATACATTAAATAAATTAAAATAATCAATTATATATATATATATATATGTGTGTGTGTGTGTATAAGGTAATTTTAACTTTTTTTAATACATATTTAAAAAACTTGAAAACTATTTTTACTATATAAAAATGATTATATAATTTTTTAATAAGAATAATTATATCATAAAAGAATCATAGACATTAAAAATAAATATTAATAGTTTTAATTTTAGAATCAGTTTGGTTCTGTTTAAATCGATTTTTAAAGTCTCAAATCGTATTTCGAACCAAACCTATCAGTTTATGTTTTTTTCATGCCTAAACTAAATTGAATTTATTAAAAAACTAAACCAAATACATCGGTTCGATTTCACAATTTAAATCAATCTAATGACACCCCTAAAAGAAATAGAATAGAAAAAAAAACTGTGCAGGAGAGAATTACAATAGTGAGGTTTGTGTTGTTGAAATCGGTAATTTTTGTAAATGAGGGAATTACAATACAGAAATATGTTAATTTAACTATAAAAAAGTAAAATTACGTACATGTACAACCATTGGATGAATGCGCGTTACACATCTTAAAATATGTAATTATTAATTTAATAAATATAAATGAGTAGTTGTATTTTTTTGCATGGTTAGATTAATATTTTTCTAAAACATTTATACTATGTATAAAGTCAAAACTCTTTAACACACGATCAATTATTTTTATCATAAACTCTTAAATTGCCCCTACTTTATATTAGAAAACTATTAAATAATTTATACAATATACTATTTATAAAGCTAAAATTTTTTAACACACTGTGTTATGTTTATCATAATCTCCTAAATTACCTACTACTTTTATATAAAAAACTGTAAAATAAATTTATATAAAAATATATTTTTGTGAGTAAATTGGTAATAAAGCAATAGTTTTTTTTATAATATTAATAAATATAAGACTTATTTTATAAATTATTCTTTTTTATTATTTTCAACTCCCTTTACTTTATTACTTTCAACCTCTTTTATTCTTCTTTTTAATGACTCTCACATTTGGTCCTTTTTTTATTTTTTTTATTACCTATTTTTCAGCACTGAGAGGCATCCATCCTCATTTCTTTTAGGTAAGACTTATCGTCCTAAACTCAGACATTGTAAAAACATTTAAGCTGACTCTACTAACATAAATAGATAGATAGGAATACGTTAAAGTTGAAACTTGAGACATGAACATCAATCCGACTTATACTCAATTCCTTAATCAACTGAGCTACCACCTATTGATTCAATCCCCTTTTTAATCACGTGCAATGCGACCTTGTACTAGTATGTTTAAAGAGACAACCTATGTATGATGTTATTTAGTCCACGACACATCCAATTAGCTTGAAAATGTGTTATTTAGTCCATGAAATCCAATTCAATGCTTGTAAGTTACTTCTTGTGTCAATTGTAATCGCTTCTGCATAGTCCCACACATGTCATTTGTGTTTATCACTATCCCAGTGAGGCCCAATGACATGATTACCCTTAAAAAAAAAAATTTCACAAATGTCATTCATATACAAATAATGACCCATTTGTCATACTTTACTGTTCATTGCACAGTCAGCACGCCAAACAAGCGCCACGTCGGCGCAGAGGTGGCATTTTTTTTTAAGTGAAGGGAAGACGTCTTTTGAAAAGACGCATTCCCTTCAAATTTTTTTTTTTTTAACGTGAAGGGAAGACGTCTTTTGAAAAGACGTCTTCCCTTACACTTTTAAATTTTTTTTTTTTGTCATGACTCCTGGGTCATTCCTTCTTCCCAATCACCCATGCATTGCCCACCAAAAACTACCTGTTGATGTAGCAGCAATGGCAGTTTCATTTTCTAATCTTAACTCAGAGCCCGGCCTAAAGAAGCTCGACGAGTATCTATTGACTAGAAGTTACATTACCAGGTTAGTGTTTGGAAGTTTTTATTTACTTCACTTTTCCTTATTGTTCTTTATGTGATTAATTGATTATTAGTGTTGTTTTCTTTTGGTTTTTAATGTCAGATACCAAGCTTCGAAGGACGATATTACTGTTTATGAGGCACTTTTGAAAGATCCATCAGCCGAATATGTGAACGCGTCTCGGTGGCACAAACACATCCATGGGCTTCTAAGGATTTCGTAAGTACTTGGGAAGTTACAACTTGTACTATATATTCCGTGTATATCACGATGCGTTCACAATCAAAGTTCTTTGTACTATTTGGATGCAGTGGTGTTTCTGATGAAGGGAAAGGTGTAACAGTGGAGGGATTTGCCTCTGCAATTGAAGAAGAGCCTGTCGCCACTTCTCTTTTATCAGCTACCGTCTCAATTTTCCATTTCTCTTTATTTTATTTTGATTTGTGGGGCAGATATGTGGGCGAGTTATGACAAAAAAATTTTTTTTTACAAGTGTAAGGGAATGCATCTTTTCAAAAGACGCCTTCCCTTACACTTGTAAAAAAATTTTTTTTTGAAGAGAAAGACGCCTTCCCTTACACTTGTAAAAAAAAAAAATTTTGAAGGAAAAGACGTCTTCCCTTCACGTTAAAAAAAAATGTCACCTCCGCGCCGATGTGGCGCTTGTTTGGCGTGCTGACTGTGCAATAAATAGTAAAGTATGACAAATGAGTCATTATTTGTACGTGAATGGTATTTGTGAAATTTTTTTTTTTGAAGGGTAATCATGTCATTGGGCCATCCCACTGATCATCCCTACATTCGGAAATTGAATTACATATCAGCTCTCGGGACTATATATTATGTTCTCCACAAAAAAAAAAAAAAGAAGTTAAAAAGCCTGCAACGGCATCAGACGAGCTCCCAACGTCTCTTTCCCTTGTCCTGTCATCCCTTTTCAATCCTTTGTTTTTCCTTAGAATAATTGCGCATAAAGAACAATAAAGGATTACACAAAAGATCCCCACTCGCCACCTTATCTCCAAAAATAAATTCATTAAATAATTCCATAAATGCCCTTCTTGCAACCGAACCACCTGCAACTTTACCAAGGGCGAACCAGTCCATTCACCCCAAAAGCAAAAGAATTTTCACAACAAAAGAACAGTGAAAAAAAAAATAAAAAAATTCCAACATTCACTCGAAGTGGCTCAACGCCTTAGATATACAAAGTATACAAACCCTTCTCACAGACTCACAGCGTTCGTGTTCCTTTAGCTTAGATATCTTTATTCCTTAATCCAACATAAGCGCTTTCTGCGTTTTTTCCTTCTACCATTTCACCCTTTCTCTCTTTAAATGCCACCGAATCTTATTACTTGATCTTCGAAACCAAGAAATTAAAGCAACAGAGCATTGTAGAAACAGAGCAATGACGAAGACCCATCTTTTCCCTCTGTTTTTCCTTTGTTTCTTCTTCAGCTTCTCCAGTAAGTTTTGTCTAGAAATCAAGTTTAATATTTGGGTTTCTTTTTCTGTAGCTAATTAATTGATTAATTTTTTTTGAACAGATGCAGAGATTTCAAGCAAGATTGGGATAAACTATGGCCAAGTAGCGAACAATCTTCCATCTCCATCTGAGTCTATTAAACTCATCAAATTACTAAAAGCCAGACGCGTTAAGCTCTACAATGCCGACCCAGAAGTCCTGAAATCGCTCTCCGGCACCGGAATTCAGGTCTCGATCATGATCCCTAATCAAGAAATCTCCGGCATCTCTTCAAACCAGTCTCTCGCCGACGAATGGGTTCAAAAAAACGTCGTTCCGTTCTACCCCGACACGAGAATCCGGTTCCTTCTCGTCGGAAACGAGGTTCTGAGCTCAAATTCCGATCAAGATAAGCAAACCTGGTACGATCTCGTCCCGGCAATGTACAGAATCAAACGAAGCCTCAATGCCCAGAAACTTCGGAAGATCAAAGTGGGCTCTCCGATCGCTATGGACGCGTTGGAATCGTCGTTCCCGCCTAGTAACGGAACGTTTCGGTCCGATATATCGGATACCGTTTTGAAACCGCTGTTACGTTTTCTGAACGGGACCAAGTCCTTCTTCTTCCTCGACGTGTACCCGTATTTTCCTTGGTCTTCGAATCCAGCGCAGATTAGCTTAGATTACGCGCTGTCTAAAAGAGGGAATCTAACGTACGCCGACCCCGGTACCAACTTAACCTACACCAACTTGCTTGACCAGATGCTTGATTCGGTCGTCTTCGCGATGACCAAGCTAGGGTTTCCTCAGGTGCGGCTCTTGATATCGGAGACCGGGTGGCCCAACGCCGGAGATATTGACCAGGTAAAGCATATCATATATATATATATATATCATAGCAATATTTATTTGTATTTTTATTATAAGAATTTTGGTTTTTTTTTGTTTTTTCATTCAGGAATAGTCATTTTTGTTTGAAAATATTCAGGAATAGTCTCTTTTCTCTTCTTCCTTGCCATTACTAGGTTGGAGCGAATATTTACAATGCTGCAACTTATAATCGGAATCTTGTCCGGAAAATGACGTCAAAGCCACAGGTCGGAACTCCGGCCAGACCCGGCTCCGTGATTCCGACGTTTATATTCTCTCTGTACAATGAGAATCAGAAGCCAGGGCCGGGAACGGAACGAAACTGGGGGCTGTTGCACCCGAACGGAGTTCGGATCTACGACGTCGACTTGACCGGGAAACTGCCGGAATCGGAGTATGAGCCATTGCCGGCGCCGACGAATAATGAACCGTATAAGGGGAAGATATGGTGCGTGGCGGCACGTGTGTCGCATGGGGTGGTGAATGGGTTGAACGCGTCGGAGTTGTTGGTATCGGCGGTGACGTACGCGTGCGGTCAGGGGAATGGCACGTGCGACGCGCTGAGGCCTGGGGGAGAGTGTTACGAGCCGGTGTCGTTGGAGTGGCACGCGAGTTACGCTTTTAGTTCGTACTGGGAGCAGTTTAGGAGTTCTGGTGGCACGTGCTACTTTAATGGACTCGCCGTGCAGACTGCCAAGGACCCAAGTAAGCTTTACGCTCTCTTCTTTAAAAGATGTTAATAGTTTATCACTGCAAAAGCTATTACCATTTTCTTGTGATTTTATTTATATATGGATCATACTAATTTTGATTTAAATATCTTGTGTTTGTAGGCTACGGATCTTGCAAGTTTCCTAGCGTGACGCTTTGAAGTCATTCAGCAGCGGCTGAAACATGAATGATTTTATATAACTTTCTTTTTCCTCATCTTTTGGACAATAGTAGTTACTATTTATTATCATTACACGTTAAGCACCTGACACACTTACTTCACTTTTGTTCCACTCGAGGGAGGATTCCCAATCCTATATTGTAATTTTTGTTGAATCAATCTATCAATTTTCTAGGAATTTCGGATTCACCAAGCAATTCGTCTTACTTTACTTTTTTGGTATTAAGAGGTCCCCAGTATCTTTTGACAAAAAATTTAAAAAGGTCCCAAGGATCATAACGGCTATGTTTTATGAGAAAGATGGCAACGGCTAGTTTTTTTTATTGCAAAAGGTCCTTTTCTTTTCAAGAACAGTTGTCGGTTGCCACGTCGGCCAGTTAGCCGTTACTGTTGCCTATGCCTGAGACGTGGACTGCCTCGATTGGGGAAACCGGGAAATGGACTGGTTGGGCTGGATTGAGGGGTTAGTCTGAACTCGATTTGGGGTGGTTCAAGCCCATGTCAAGTTGTGTTTTGACTCTTCAAGCCGAAAGCCCAATCTGATCTTGAATTTTGGGCTTTGATATTTATAGATGAGGTTTATTTAGGGTCCAGTTATTTTTACCTACTTATTTCTATTTCTTTACCACACTTTATCTAAAAAAAAGACACGTGAAGTTACCAAAAAAAATAATATTAAATCCCTTAAACCTTCAAACCTCTCTCTTCGCCACTCATTTTTTTTTTATCTTAAACCTTTAAGCCTTTTAACTCTCCAATTCATCTCAATCTCCAATTTTGTCATTTTTTTGTATTTTTTAAATTAAAAGTATACATTTCTACCATTTTCAAAAAGCATATCCAAAATCGAAAATAAAAGAGGGCAAAAATGAATTTTGAAACTCAAAAAAATTGACTTCGAATTGGGTGTGTCCGAATATGCGTGGGCGGACAGAACGAAGTCTGTCCGACCCTAGCAGGCCGAACATATTTCCTTTGTTCTGCTCATTAGGGTGGGACAAAAAAGAAAAATCAAAATAAAAAATAAAAAAATACATTGTTCAACCCAATAGGGTCGTTTTAGATTCTAGTGTGCGAGATGTATTTCTGAAACCCATTTTCGCCTCCTCATTCCACCCTTTTCACCCACTTTTTTTTTTTGTAAAAAAAACATTCCAATCCAACAATGTAGCATTGAAATCAACTTATAATATGTAAATATCATGATTTACTTATTGATTTGTGGTCAAAGATTATATTTGAATCACTTTGAGTTTAAAGCCTTCAAAATCCGAAATAACCTGATTTTTTAGCAAGATTTCGTGACTTTTTGCTCACAGATCTTTCTAAGGATGTTCTAACCCTTTGAATGATTGAAAAACTTGAAGAAATGGTGAATCGTTGGTGGTGAAGAGAAGAGAAGAAACGAGAGAGAGGGAGAGAGAGGAAAAGGGTTTAGGGCGTTGGAGTGAGAAAAGTAGAATGAAAATTTAGGTAGGTAAAAAGAGAGAAAATGATTAATTTTAAATTTTTATGTGGGTGAAAAGATAGAAAATGGTGGGTGAAAATAGTCGGATCCACTCATTTAATGTATTTTAGTGATTCTATTTGTTCCCACTAAAATCCTATCACTTTAATCACTTGCTTTGTATGATCAGAGAAAATTTACTAGTTAGTAGAGTGAGGAGATTTGGTGGGTTGAAATAGAAGTCCTCATTTATTTATTTATTTATATATCAATTAACATTTTTATAATAAATGTTTTGGGGACTTATGAAATGTGATATGAAAGTATATTTGGGTCCATGTTGACATAAAGGATATCAACTTTTGAATACACACACTCTGAAGTTCTTCTCTCATGATTTATTATGATTATTATTATTATTATCATTATTATTTTTAACTCTTTTATCTTTCTTATTCTTTGGTGCAACTCATTTCAACGGATTGGGCGAGGGTTTAAATTCAAATGTTTTAATTATTTTCTATCATTAAGGATAAATTTTGGTATTATAATTTAAACAAATATAGGATTAAATTTAAACAGTTGACCATGAAATTGTTTTGTCATTCCTGCCAAAGTGCTCTTTGTCAATCTTTTCACTCGTAATGTTAAGAATGACAAAATAATAGATTTACATTTGATCAGATGTCCCTCTTCTACCTATATAGGTCTTGTACATATTGAAATTTTTTTTTTTTCGGTTTAAATTCAAATGCTTTTTCATTCCACCCTAACAACTTCTTACTATTAAGTACCGGCTTCCCTCTTTTAAAAAAGAAGAAGAAGAAGAAAATAGAAAAATATATCTAAATGATTTGGAATGATTTGTATGTATGAAATAATACAATAGAACAAATATAAATTATAATGATTTATGCAACTTTCATTATAAAAAATCTTACAACACATTCAATGGTCTTCATTATGTGAGTTCAAATTACTTAATCATTTTTCTCTCGTTTTATCTGTAATTGGTAACTATTATACTATATCTCAAGTATGTTCATTTCTTATGGTTCAATGATTTACCATGCATTCATGTTAACATTCACATTTTCCTTATATTTAATTAGTCAATGTGTTGTTTCTTTATTGTCTAATATTTTGTTTTTTGGTATTATATATCACCAAGATTCTAACTTAAACTTAGTCGGTCGACATACTCCCGAGTCTAAATCTCTTAGATCATCTTAAAGTCACTCAAACTCATATGAATCTAGGACCAATCAAGGAATTCGGGCACAACAGCACACCAGTTGAGTCATCAACAAAGTCAGTTCATTATTTTTGTTTAATTCTACAAGTATGGTTAGCCTAATGATAGGTTTTTTTTTTTTATTGGTACAAGAAAATGGATATGTAGAGGGGTTATTGACCCCCATACCTATGTATAAAGCACGTGAGTCATCAATGTGGTCAAACTGTAATATTTGTCAGAGTGTTGTGGTCATCGAATAAGTTGAGCCCACCTTTAGAGGCAGTCTCACAATAATTGTATCTATATGGAATACTCCCAACATAAAATTAGTTTAAGTTGATAAAAGTTCTAAATTTTGAAGTCTTTCCACCTAAAAGGGTCCCTCTCTAATCAAATACTTAATGGTCTTATTAATTGGTGTGGCGTCTCAAATCATAAGTAAAGTCAGGCCCTCATTTTTCATAATAAAAGACAACTAATTTGCCTAAGAAGTAGGGACGACAGCACATATCTCTCCTTTTTTTTTTATCATCCAAGCTTAACTAAAATCTTCTAAAAATTTAGGTGAAGAGAAGTCACTCCAGTCTACTGGCGTAAGATTCGAATCCTCTCTCTTATGACAAGGAGCTGAATCTCTACACCAACTTTGACTCAAAATCTCTTTAAAAAAAACAAAAAAAGCTTATCAAAAATCTTAGAATTTCATATGCCCAAAACAGCTAGTAATTAATTGGAAATGTTTGGTAAACCTCCCACTTTTTAAGGCTATTTATTTAAAGAAAAATATATGTGATGTGAAGTGCCGCCTACTTTTTTTGCCTTGGAAGTTGAAATACTTGACGCCGACCTTCTTAAGATGCTCACTCAAAATCATCTTAGCACGACAGAGAATAGTTCTCTTATTTAATATGGCACAGTGATCATTTAAAAATGAAATAAATATATCCGAGTTGCCCAACTATTGACAACTGTCCCACAAGATTTTAGTATAAATTTCAATAAAAAAAAGGCATTACTTAATACCTACTTTCTTTTGAAATTGTAAAAGAAAAAGAAAATAATAATAATGAGAGGACTCAAATATTAAATTTAGCCGGGTTACTTCCATCATCAAGTAAGTTAGATGATCATAGAGATATGTATATTAAATGGTTCTAGAATGATCTAAGGAATTTTATAATATTGGATGTATACCACCTGAGTTTAACATATGAGTCCCCTTATATAGCCTCGATCATTCAAAAAAATAGTTTAAGGGAAGCATGTAGTTGATTCAAAAAAAATCAATAGTACGTATTTATGTATATGCTAACTGCATTTTTAATGACTATATTGTAATGTTATAGTGATTATTGACTATATTGAATATTGTAATGCCTGCATATTTAATGTTATAGTTCAATTTTAACCAAAAATAAAATAAAATGTTATAGTTCCATAGTTATACACATAGCTGTATGTTTAGTAGTGTTAAACACCATTTTCCAAAAAAAAAAACATTTAGCTTTTATAGAGCAAAATAAAGTCAAAACTCAATTCTTGTTAATCATTTCTTATTATTTAGTGGGGAACTTGTAATTATTTCCCCAATATCACATTATTCTTACGGGCCATGCCAATGTCATATGATGACTAAACAGCTCATATATATATATACATAATTTAAACAAAATCATATGATTATTTTTTTTTTCTTTTACAAAATCAAAAACGAAATTTTTTTCTTCTTTTCGTTAAAGTACAACTAATCCTGTTGGTTGAGCATAACAACCGAAAACAACATCGAATAATGACACTAATCCAAATTTTTGAACAATAAGAGTTGTAATCAGTAACAATTGATATTCTCTTCTAGAATAACATTCAAAAAAGTCTAATCCAAATTTTTGAACAATAAAAATTGTAATCCGTCACAATTGATATTCTCTTCTAAAATAACATTCAAAAAAGTCGAATTCCTATCCTCGTAGGTTGGCCAAAATGGTGTAATATCATCCAAGCCGCAGGGGAAAGCGTTATTATTAAGAGTTGATAGGAACAGGTTGTTGAAAAGATTGGAGGAACATGTGCTATCAAAGAGTAAAGAATAAAGAAAGGGTCATATTGATGATGTGACAAGAGACACATCTTCTACAGTTATTTAAAAATGTTCCATGCTAAGTATACTTAAGCTAAAGAGTTATTATAGCACCTGAGTAAGCAGTTAGCAGATTGACAAACAGACCCATTAATTCAAAGATAATCTAAAAACCCATAAAAGAATGGCTCTCAATCTCAGTCCTAATCAAAGCAAAGATCTTCATTTCTCATTAAAAAAAAGAACCCAAGAGGGCCCTTTTGATGCAAGCACTACATGTGCAGCATTACCTGCTTCCTTTTTATTTATCAGTACCCACAACATGTGCCTTTATTTGGCTCTTTCCTTTGTTCCTTCCATGTGAGCTATAAGACTTTAGAATCAGAAAGGTAGGAACCAGCTCATTTTCCATCAGACCAGCTTATATCTATCAACAACTCCTTGTTAAAGAAGAAATTCAGAACTTTCTTTCTTGCTGGCAAAGAGAATCCTACTCCTACTTCTTCAATACAGCCTGCATATCAATTATAGATGGATGACAACAGATGATTAACAATATAATTAACATAATTCAAACCAATGCAGCATCAATCTTAAAACAACAACAATATATTGACCAAATAATTGGTTAACCAGTGGTAAAAAAGGGAAAAAGAATATCAAAACAAATTTATCATTGTATTTCTAAATTCAGCTTCACCATCAAAGCTGCCGCTGCCGCCACCACCACGACGACCATAACCATGACCTATTTTCTCTCCATGCCATAAACAAATAAATAAGCTTCCTTAAGATTTACATCAGACCCCAAGTTAAAGATACAGACAAGCCTATTGCTTCATCAAAGAACATTTTTTGACAAGCAAAATGCAATGCAATGCCAGGACACAAGAAATAATAGATTCAAAATAAGCCATGTGTTTGTTGAACGACCAACCAGACTTGAAAATGACGAAAACACCTGTCTCATTTTTTGTTTTTCTTCTCAGTCTCCCTATCGCCCGTCTATTGATCCGAACGTATCAGCGAACCCTGTTGGCTTTAAGGGTATGCTGGATTGTGTGCTGCTCCCGATATTACCATAACGGGAATCATCTACCGTCATAGAACTTCCTTCTCCGGCTTGCCATCTTTCAAGAACTTGGGGAAGGCTCATATGGAGGTTTATGCCTAGGCCATCATCATCGTCATTAGAGGACGGTTTCCATTGTTCTATTAGAGGGCCCAACACATTAACCGCATGGCCCATGTCAGGCCTCTGAGAAGGCTCGCGGGCCGTGCAGTGTCCTGCAAGTTCTGCTACTTTGCAGATGTTCACGTAGGTGTCATCGTCAGGGTTTAGTGTCGAGTCTATTGCTGATCTAAGATTGTCCTTGTTGATCAAGATCCTACGGAACCATGTAACAAGATGACATTTTTCCTCTGGCATGGTTTCATCTAGGGCTTTTCTACCAGTGATTATTTCCATTAAGACCACGCCAAATGCATAAACATCAACCTTTGTGGTCACTCTTCCAGTAGCTGCAGGGAGAAAGGCATAATAAACATGTTATCATGTAATGCATAAGATGAAGTTTAAGATATTTATAGTTGTGTTGGAGAAATAGAAGAACTGTAAAAGTTCATAGGTCAAACAAATTTTGGGATAGAAATATATGAAATCTTCAATGGGATTGATCATGACACTAAGGTAGTATTTGTTGACTCTATTTACAATTAAAAAGACTAGAAAGGTTCGGCAATTTATGGACTTGCTCCTAGGTTTTGTATCCAAGCACTAAATGACAATAAAGGAAGCCAAAACATAATTCCTAAATTAAAAGAAATATAATTTAACAAAGGAAAAAAAAACATAAAAGAAAATCTGATGCTATACGTACCAGCATATTCAGGTGCAAGATATCCAAATGTACCCGCCAAACGAGTCTCAACAGAGTACTTCCCATCAGGAGCATTCTTAACAAGACCAAAATCAGCAACCTTAGCTCTCATGTCATCTCCAAGAAGTATATTTGAAGGCTTCAAATCTCTATGGATGAAACTTTGCTGTGCTAAGCTATGTAAATATTCAACACCTCGAGCCACATCCAATGCTATGCTTACCCTTTGCTTCCAAGTAAGAGGGGCCAACCCAAGCTCCCGATACTCAAACAAATGCTGACCCAAAGTTCCCTGTGGCATATACTCAAACACGAGAAGACGTTCGTGGCCATTTATGCAATAACCTAACAATGCAACCAAATGCCTATGTCTAACCTTTGTTAGAACCGCAATCTCTGCCTGGAACTCGTTCAATCCCTTTGTTCCCATTAACGTAGATTCCATCCTCTTCACGGCAATTCGAGTCCCATCGTGAAGTACCCCCTTATAAACAACCCCAAATCCTCCCCTTCCTAACACATTTTCTTCACTGAAGTTGTTTGTGACTTGTCGAAGAACTTGAATTGAAATAGCAACATTTCCACCGTCGAAGAATTGGGCATCGCTATTACCATCACTGCTCTGACTATGAAGCTCATTTCCAATTCCACCATACCCGTTCATGCCACCGCCCACTATGCCATTACCCGCCATTTCCTTCTCATTTCGGGGATTCCTCAGAACCCGTCCAAATTTTCCATGGTGCCTCTTGACATAAAATTTGTAAGCAACCAGAGACACGACACAGATAAAAACTATGGCAGCAATCACAGTTCCAGCAATCATACCACCGGACATGGAGCCATTTGAACTTCCAGAAGCAGAAGTTGAATTGGAACCAGACCCAGACGGACCCCGTCCACCTGGCCCATCACCTCCAGGGGTTGGATTGGTCCCTATCAAGGGATTACCGGCTGTTTTCACCGAAACTCTCGGGGTAAAATTTGGTATCTTTCCTGAAAGATTGTTATTTATGACATCAAGAACTTGGAGCTGGTTTAAACCAGTCAAGCTATCCGGAATCGCCCCTGTTAAACTATTATCATTCAACAACAAACTTCTCAACGACGCAAGTTTCGCAAAAGCAGGCGAAATAGTACCCGAGTAATGCTGCTTGCCAAAGTTAATTACAGTAACATTCTTCCCATCAGAATCACAGGTAACAAAAGTCCATCTCTGACAAGGGTCATTCCCACTCCAAGATTCCGCCAAATTCGACGGAAAACCTAGTGCCCCAGCAATTTCTAGCAATGTTGTAACCTGAGGGTTACAAGGCCCTGGTTTCTCATTGCAGAAATTGTTAGTAGTTCCAAGATCTACTTGAACAACATTACGAAACTGTGGTACAGGACCCTGTAACTTATTATTTGCTAATGACACATTAACCAAAGCAGGAAGAGATGAAATTGAGGGTGGAACAACACCAGTAAGCCGATTATCTCTAAGCTGAAGATCAAACAGAGATGTGGAATTTGAAAGGTCTGGAATAGGACCAGAAAATGCATTTTTGTGAAGCCATACCTGAGAAATCTGAGCTATGTTCCCAATAACATCAATTACGCCAGAAAGACCCAACACCTGATTATTAAGCCACAAGTTCCGAATCCCAGATCCAGCAAAAGAAGCCGGAAGCACACCAGTAAGATTGTTATAAGAAAGCCTCAGATTCTGCAAACTCGCCAATTTATCAAAGATATTGGGCAAAGAACCCATGAGATTCACATTACTAGCATACAATGTGACTAGACTAGCAGATTGCGTGAGATCCAGAGGGAAAACCCAAGGACCCAGATTCGTATTACTACTGATACTCAAAGTTTGAAGGCTGGGAAGCCCAGAAAACGCCTTGTCAGGAACAGACGTGAAGTTGTTACTGTCAAGATACAGTTGCTGAAGATTGCCCAGATCGGCAAAAGAAGGTAAAGGCCCAGAAATGTGATTAGATTGAAGAGAGACAGTTTTGAGTTGTGTAAGTTCATTAAGATTCGAAGGTAAAGTGCCCGTTAAACCTTGAGAAGATAGATCAATGGACGTCACAGACCCAGATGAATCACATCTGATTCCAGTCCATTTACATGGGGGGTTGGCACCAGATGACCAGTCTGATGGCGTGTTTGATAGAGAACTAGCAAGTTTTTGTAACACACCAGCATCATCAGCCAGTGTTGAAGAAAAGATTACAAGAAGAAGAGATAATAACAGAGTGATTGGCCATAATAACAACATTATCTTGTGTTTTCTCATTTTTTTTCTTGGTTTCTAGAGAGAGAGAGAGAGAGAGAGAGAGAAGAAAAGAAGAAGAAAGAGATTAGAAAGAAGATTGGTTTGAAGGGCTGAGGTTTTGTAGAGAGAAGCGAAGGCGAAGGAAGAGAATGTTGCTCGCTCGCTCTTGTGTTGTGTTGAGTTTGTGTGCGTGTGTGTCCTCGCTGGCATAACGCGTCAAAGTGGAAATTACGAAAATGGGTCTCCTTCGTAGTACTCCAACGAACGCGTACGTTTCTGCATCACACTGTTCGTGATTTTAAACACGTGGGATTTAATTGACGTGGCGATGATTGAGTGCTTTGGAGATATGGAGTTATCTGGAATCCGGGGGTACAGAGTCGAGGAATTCCGATGGTTTCAATAGAACACCTGTACTGTAGGAGCTCTGAGGTTAAAAATAGGAAAAAAAGAAATTGAGATCTTTTTTAAACGATTTTTGTGGAGATTTTTTATTTTATGGTATTTTGGAAACTTGAAAATTACATTTAATTTGTTTCTTTTTATTTTTTCTTTTATCAACAAAATGGGTTTGTGATCTTATTAGATTTAAAATATTTATTTTTTGGCTTTTCTTTACTATTTTTAAACAAAGCTAGTGTGTATCAATTTATTGAATAAAAATATTTTTTTTAAAATAAAATATAGGTATGCAGAGGGGTTGACCATATACCCTATCAGAGTGCACGTGCCTACCTCACTAAAGGCAACTAATGTGATTTAAAATTTAGTAGAGCAGGGTCATCAAATCAGCTGAGTCATTTTTTGAGACAAATTAAATTTTTTTAATGTTATAGAATGAGCTTATTTTTTGTTGTCCGGTAGAAACTATTTTGGTGTTACAAATTTTTTGGTACTAAATTATTTTATGTTTAGTTAAAGGTTTATTTGTAAATGCATTATTAAGAGAAATAGGACATCTAAGAGGTGTTGGTCAAGTGGTTTGATAGAGTGTTTATAAGTTCAAGCCTTATTCACTTATGACCTCTCCAAGATATGAGCCCGAATGTGAATTTTTCCCTGAGTTTTAAGGGTACTTTTTACGGGCTAGGGACTTTCATCCTCAGAATTAGTCAGGTACGTGTAAGCTAGCTCAGATACTCAAGTTTTAAAAAATAAAAATTAAAAAAAATAATAATAAGAGAAACATGATGCATAAAATATAATTTTACTAGTAATGTTACTCATCTTGCATACAAATTAAGGATTCGTTCCTTAAAAAGTAAAAATATTTGTTTGAAACAAAAGAAATAATTGCTTCTAAAACAAGTGTATTTTCCTTCTGGTATGTTCATTTTAATATTAAGGTGTGAACCATATTGCTGGTTTGTAAAGAAATGAAAATAAAAACCAAAGCATTGAATTTTTTTATTTTTTATTTTTTAAATCTTTTTCTTCTTCTCATTTACTGTTATTTAGTTCCTTCAGCTTCTCTTCATTCATTCAACCTTTTAAACATAAATTATTTATTCCAACAAATTGACTTTGTAAGTGATCCATACGGTGCATTTAATAAAGATTTTCCTACTTTCATGAAAATTAATCATGTTTCTATAAATAAATAAATAATAATATAATTAAAATAGTCAAATATAATTTGAATCATTTTAGGAATCACTTATTTTCAAAACTGATTATATGCATACATATATATACATACACATACATATATATATATATATATATATATATATATATATATATATATATATATATAAAGTATCTCATACATCTATGTATTTCCTATTTGACCTAGTACTCTAGACCATGTAACATGGTCGGCTAATTTCTCGCTATATTTGTAAATATATGCTTTATGGGATTAGCCAAATTAATGGGTAAAAGATACTTAATCGAACCCGATGGAGGTTGAGGACCTGCGACGTGGGTTCGAGTCTCCCTCGACAAATTCTTTGTTGGGAAGAAAAACTTTTACTCTTAGAACTTTAATGTTCGGGTGGGTTAGTCTCGCCCTAAAAAGGAAAAAGACACCATCGGAGTGCCAGAAAACCGGTAACTAATAAAAAAAAAAACTTAATTTTAATTACAAAAAAAAAAAATACCTCCCCTCTTAAAATATTCATAAAAAAAATAGATAAATAAATAAATAAGATTAAGAACCATGATATTCTTATCAACTGATTTCACATCATAAAGTGGCATTTTCCATGGAATTGTCAGTTATGGAACCCAAACTTGAAATTAAATCATTAATTCATCCATGTATTAAATTAAAGGTCCTTTTCAGTCTTGATCTTTCAGATTCCACAGGAATTAAATAATTAATTAGAACTTGGGAATTGAAATGGCATCAATTTGAAGAACTTGTCTCATTCAAACTCCTCTTCGTTTTCAGCTACTTGCTTTGCAGGGTGTTGTAAAGCTATTTAGATAGGGGAATGATAATTTAATTACAATATAATTATATATTTATTTTTATTAAATAATTTATTATACCCTTTAAAATATGTGTAACATATATATTTAATAAACATAAATGTGTAATTAAATTATAGTTGCATGCAATATATTGTTCTTAGATTAATATTTCTTATTCAGATGTAAGAGAGTTTATCCCAAACACTTAAAAGCCAAGTCCGGAAGAAAGCGGGCGTGATCCTGCAACTGGTCCCTTAACACATCTCTCTAACAAGTTGAAATAATTGGGCATTTGCTTTAACATTGATGTAGTTGGAATTGTTTTCACCACAAAAATAAAATAAAATAAAATTTAAACAAGTTAAATTTGATTCGTTGAATCTAAAAATATATTTTCCTAATTTTTATCAGATTGTTTTTAAATGATAAAAAATATTTTCTTAATTTTCTCTTTTAGGATTGAACCCCTATTCTAATGAGGTGTTGATCGCCAGCTCCACAGGTATTGTACCCGTAAGTTTGAGTCGTGGGAAGGGCAACAATTTTTCAAATCACGTATTACAGCGGACGCCTACACAAGGTTCGTAAAAGCTACGTCAGTGTAGAGTACGAGTTGGACGGAAGAAACAAATTTTTAAACTCTGCTTGGGCTGGTTTGTGTCGTTGGGTGGTCACATTGCAGTCTCATCTTATTGGTATAGTGATTAAGGGATTCAGAAACTGGCCTGATACCCCACGGAGGACAAATATTGTATATTTGTATCTTCTCTAGAAAAAGATTGAATCCTATTATTAAATTAAGAATCAAACACAACCTTGCGTGTTATATACTGAATTTTGTTGGGCGATTCTGTTCATTTTGTATTTTTACGTGTTATATACACAAATGATTTTAAAAAAACCTCATTCACAAATTCCATTTGATCTGATTGACATAACATCGTCACAAAGAAAAATCAACAAACACAATTCTACAATAAGTTATTGCCAACTGACCCTAGAATAATGGAGATAATTAAGGAAGAATCCAATGGACACATCCCTAAATTTAAGCCCCATTAAGTTATTAATTGACGCACGTATTGTTCAGATTCTTTCTACCAATTTCTTTATTATTTCAAATCTAAACAAAATACCAAACTTAGCTGGTCAACTAAATTGCAGTAATACAAATCATTTTTTCAACCCACAAGAAAAAGAAAAGAAAAAACCTATGCTTCTCATTACATTTTCAAAAGAGTCATGTTACACAAACTCGGTCTCCTTTTACACGGTCCTTTCACATTCATGTATACATGTCAATTAAATCATTTCATATTATGTCATATTTACAATTTGAGAAAATTTAACTCATACATAGTTGAATGTGAATCGATAATATATAATATATGAGTACAAATTAAAAATGTTTTCCTTTTAAAAATAAAGTTTTAATCTATGAAGGATGAATAAGAAGATGTAAGCAACGTGCATGGCACGCCTTAAACTTATTAAATGATCAAGGGAATATTTAGTAATAGGTCAGAGATGTAATGTAGCCAATAAGTGAAAGGAAATTGTTTATTAGCATACTGAATGTAGAAGTTACCTCTCTAGTACTATTTAGTTATGGAATTGAAGATTGGTGTTTTGTAATCATTTGATGTGATATGAAAAGGACTTCATAAAAACCCTCCAAAGACTAAAACTATAATTAAGTTATATATATATGACTTTAATAACTTAAGATATATAAAAATGTTAATAATTAGTAAACTAACACTAAAATAAACAACGTCTATGAACAAGTACTTGGTGTTGCAACCAACCATATACACACAAATGCACAAGGAAGAATTAATCAACCTAACTTGCAAAGGACTCTCAAAACCTTAAACCTCAAGCCCTATACCATCTGAGTAAGACCACTTGAGTCCTTGTTCTTGTGCTGAGTATCATCGGAATACCACCCGTGCTTAGTCTCATCATACTTCTCCCCATCACCCCACAAAGCATACGCTTCTTCACCATGCACAGCATCATCTCCGATCACCAATTGCTCTTCAGGCATCCTAAGCGGCACTACCAACCTTATCACTAAGCAAATTATCGAAGTGACCACCAAATTCCAACCTATAATAAAGCAAGCGCCCACCACTTGTTTGACGAATTGCATCCCACCAGACCCGCCATAGAAAGCGCCTCTAGAGTTTGTAACTGGTAGGAAAAGAGCGCATAGTTCTGGCTCTGCGAACAGACCCGTCGAAGCACCGCCTAAGAAGCCTGCTACTGCATGGGTGTGGAAGACGCCGAGCGTGTCGTCTACTTTTTGGAGTAGTTTTGATCTCTTGTGGACTATCATCATGGTGAACCATGGAATGCTGCCGGAGAGGACTCCCATGGCTATTGCAGCCCACCCTTGAACAAGTCCTGTGTACAGTCAAAATTAAGATGATTTTAAATGAACTTTAGTGATCGAAGACTTATATATACATGGCTACTGCCCAGTGCATTGTGCACTGTTTATTCATAAAATGTTAGTAAAGATTTTATTGATAATGTTACCACTAGTATTATTTAAAAAGTAATGTATTAATAATGTATAAGTTAAAGGGAAATATAGTTTTTTTCAGTAGAAAAATATGAAATAGACGTAAAAAAAATAAAAATAAAATGGTAAAACACAATAGTTGAGAATGACAAAATTGTAAACATGTCACAAAAGTATGTGACAAAGAAGTTATGGAAAAAAAGTTATTGAGTAAATTAAATACTATAATACCCCTTAAATTATTAAAATAATATTTTAAAATAAAAATATGAAATATAAAATAGTTGAGAATGACAAAATTAGAAACATGTCACAAAAGTATGTGACAAAGAAGTTGTGGAAAACAAGTTATTGAGTAAATTAAATACTATAATACCCCTTAAATTATTAAAATAATATTTTAAAATAAAAATATGAAATAGACGTAAAAATATGAAATATGAAATAGTTGAGAATGACAAAATTAGAAACATGTCTCAAACACAAAGAAGTTGTGAACAAATAGTTATTGAGTAAATTAAATACTATAATAATTATTAAAATATTATTTTAAAATAAAAATATGAAATAGAAGTAAAAATATGAAATATGAAATAGTTGAGAATGACAAAATTAGAAACATGTCACAAAAGTATGTGACAAAGAAGTTGTAGAAAAAAAGTTATTTGAGTAAATTAAATACTATAATACTCCTTAAATTATTAAAATAATATTTTAGAATAAAAAATGCTATTGCGACTCAAAATTTGTACCCAAAACCATACCCATTCTGCTGATGTGTTTGTATTGTGTGGAGGTTGCATGTTACTTTTTTTTTCTTATGATGTGGTGATGTGGCCAGTGTATTGCCATATAAGCATGAATATATTTTGAGTATATATTTTGGATTGTTTTAGCATAACTGCTAGGCTCCAGAGTCGAGAAATTCATTGTAACCCGACACATTTTCAACATTCTCAAATAAAAAGTCTTAACAATAATTTTGGAAGAATACTAGAAGTTATTAGTTTTCTAACATTTTGCATTATAATATATATAGTAGAGATGATAATGGGCTAGGGATATAAATTAATTAAGTTGGTGTAAATTGTAATTACCTGCGCCGGGAGTTATGCAAACGAGTCCGGTGATCATTCCTTGAACGGCGCCGATGACGGAGGGCTTCTTGAAGAAGATGACATCAAGGCAAGTCCACACAAGGAGGCTTGTGGCAGCACATATGTTAGTGTTGAGAACAGCCATGGATGAATCAATGTTTGCAGAGTAAGGATCACCACCATTGAAACCAGCCCAACCCATCCAAAGTAGTCCGGCGCCGGTCAGCGTCAGCAAGACGTTGTTAGGAGGGAACCTCTCACGATCCTTTCTCAAACGTGGCCCCACCTAAAAGTATAAGTTTACATGTGAAAACTTTTAATAAGCAAACAACTTTTTCATTTGATACTAACAAATTAAGCTAGTTAAATAACTCATTTTAAAGTAAGGCAAATGTACTCAAACGACCCACAATTCATATTCAAAAACATATTTATGCTTAGGTGGTAATAAATCTCGTCACCCCATCATGGTAGAAAAGAAAAAGAAAAAGTAACACCCACTACTTACGTACCATACACACAAAATCAGTATGAGTATAGTTTTAAATATAATTTTTAAGTGGTAAAAGTATATCTGATTTGCCGATGTCTATTCATAATGAAGAGAAATGTTGTTACAATTTAAAAATTATATTCAAAATTATACTCACGTTGATATGTGTATGACGTTTCCATTTTGTTTAAATGGAAATATTTGATACTATGTATAATGACAAATGCAATATGCTTTTTGAGTCAATGTGAAAGCGTCGGAGGAATCAACATTACTTGGAATATGGGTGCACTTCATGTGAAAAATCACAAGATTGGAGTCAATGTCATGATGAAATGGATTTGAAATAAATGAGAATTATATCAAAAGTTAATATATAAGTTATAATCAGTGCTGAACGTCATTTAGTACTTGATTATGAAAGAGTTTAATTTGAAAGTCAAATTTTCTTGTCATAAACAAAAAGAACAAATGTTTTTATTGCTATGATTGACAATTGCACTCATATGCAGCCACCACAATTTTTTTTTTTGTAAGGTAGCCACCACAAATTCCACAAGAGAGAAGTGCTTCATTTTCATAGTATGTAATGAAAATTAACTAATGATTCTTAATTGTTATCATATTTATTATTCGAATGCTTAATAGAGATGAGAAAGAGGAGAAATTGCAAAACTTTTGAATCGAAAATATATAAATACACAAATTGCAGAGAAAAAAACATATTATTTATTTATTAGGATCAATAAATAGGAAAGATAAATAAGTTTTGAATTAACCATCTTATCATTTGAAGATTAAGATCATGGATGAACTCCTTCAGCATATTTAAGCATGGTTTTAAAGTATATTAAAAAAAAAAAACCACATATCTTCAAATAAAATATATTACCAAAAAAAAAAAAGTAAAAACAGAAATTTAACACTTAAAAACACCTTAACATTTGGCGTTGCAGATAAATTACCACCTAAAAAACTTTAAAAAAAGAATATCTGTTATAATTTTAATGTTGAACAAAATGGAGCATACTCTGCATAAGGCTCTCGCCATGGTGGTACCCAAGTTATTTCCAAATCAAACTTGTGACTTAGAGGTTCGGATAGAATAACTTCATGAATCGATCGTTCATCTGGCCTACCCTTTAATCTTTGTGTTGAATAAGTAATATTGATTAGCATATAAACAAAACATGATAGATAATAATCAATAAAGAGAAACGATATATATATATATATATACAGTATATACTAACCCAATAAGCAGCAGTGAAGCCAGCAATTCCAGAAGAAAGATGAATAACGTAACCACCTGAGTAATCCATCACACCCCAATGAAACAAAAACCCTCCACCCCACAAACTAAAAGCTCCAACCGTATACGAAAAAGTAAGCCAAAGAGGCACAAACATCATCCAAGCTCTTATATTCATCCTCCCCAGCAAAGACCCTGCAATCAAAATCAAAGTAATGGCTGCAAACACACACTGGAAATAAACCATCGACGCCATCGGATAAAATGGTGCAACCACTGCCGTTTCAACGTCTCCGTTCGAGTAATACTGCGTTGTTTCCGGCAATCTCGCTTGCCGGATCAAGAACTTCTGGCCTAAAGCCGGCCCGGCTTTGCCCCAGAACGGAAGAAGCTTGTCGCCGAAGGACATCTTGTAAGCCCAAGTGACCCAACAGATTAGGACCGCCGCGAAGGCGTAGAGCGCCATGAAAGCTGAGTTTACGGCCCATTTCTTCTTCACAATGCTTCCGTAGAGGATTACGAGGCCCGGAATGCTCTGTAAGCCTACTAGAGTCGCTGAGATCATTTGCCATGCGTTGTCTCCTTTGTTTAGCCAGTCGGGCACCGCCGCCGACGTGTTTCCTTGGTAAGCCACCGGAACTACGGACGCCATGGCTGTGTAATTGCTTGCTTTTGATAGAGAAGAGAAGAAGAAGAAGAAGAAGAAGAAGAAGAAGAAGAAGAAGAATAAGAAGAGGAAGAGTTGTTTGTTTGTGTACTTATAGTGGTTTCTGCTAGTTCAATTTAACGGTTTTTCTACAAATGGGCAAATGGTGTGAACTGGACAAACCGGCCGGCTTAAGCTGGTCGGTTTGGTTTAGTTGTTGCAAGGTCAAATTTAGTTTTATGTTTGAGGTTTTGAAAACTCAATTTGTACAGCCAATTGCTCATGAATGAAGAGTTGTCTTTTTTTTTTTAAATTGCTATAGATTTGTAATTTTTTTTAAAAAAAATTCTAAACGTAGACATGCTGGAATTAACATTAATTGTCGACGCTCGCACTTAGTAGTTAGCGGATGCATGAGATGCTCGTGTATTGCACATAACATTCCATGCATCCAACGGTTACTGAGTGTCATCGTTGGTAACCAGCATTGTTGCCAAGTATATGTTTAACGTATCTTTTTATTTTTTATGTTTATATTGTGACGCCTTGTGTATTAAAAGAAAGACGATCTTTGAGTTAAATTAGATACGAAGTATTTGTCTTCAAATCCTTTGATGAATATTGAGTTATAATAATTTTTTTTTTTAAATCAATTGAATTTTTTGGGGGTATTACAAATTTTTCATGGCTATAATTTTTTTCTTTTTCTTTTTATGACTTAGTTTATTTATTTTTTTGAATTTCTAAGTACTTAAAAATCTTAATTATATGACTTTTTTTTTTGAAGAAACTAGTGATTCCATAAATCAACTAGAATAAGGTATAATGTCGCGTTGGAATATTTGCATATGCCAACTGGTACTTCCTCTATCTCAACCCCATAAATATCAAGTTGTCAAGTTAACTTAGATATATGAGCTTCATTTAGTTTCAGTTGTCAAGTTGGGTTAAATTTCGTTAAAAACCGAAGGAACTGAACCGGGCGGTTGAACCGGAGAAACTGAACGGAAAATTGAGTGAGTCAAACCCTGTTGTCACATTAGAAGAAGACTTTTCGGTGGAAACGACTAGAAAGGAACAGAATCTTTCCAAGATTCCGTCGCTACCCCTCCAAGATTCACACCACTTTCGCCGGCTTTCAGGAGGTGCTTGCGTGAGCTATATTTCTTTTCTGACGGTCTTGCCCTTTATACTCACACTAAAATATCCTTACAGGACAAATCGTGTAATAATGTTAATGATTGAGGACAATTCCGTCTGTAAAGTATTTAATACGAAGATTCAAGATTTTTTTTTTTTTTAAATAATAAATAAAAAAATAATCAGTTGGCACTAGCTGTTTGCTTTCTGGCATCTAATGCCTTAAATGGCGACACGGCGTCTACATCGAAGTTAAAGAGGTGAAAACGTAAAAATGGGAAAACATTAACCTAAATATATAAAAAGGAAAATTACCTTTTTTTATAAATGTATTTACATTTGGAAAGTATAGATTTGTGAAGACTTTTATTAATTAAGTTTTCTCTAGAAAATTGGAAAAAATTGAGTTATTGTGAATAAAGGTGTAAGTCAACCTAACCGAATCGAATTAAAATTAATGAGTTGAATTGGGTTGGTGTCAAGATTTGGGTTGAGTTAAAAAATTTTAAACTCGACTTACAACCTGAATATACCTAATGATATTCATAAATTTTAATAATTATTTTTATAAGATAGTACTATTGTCTTATAATTAAAATAAAGATAATGAGACATCGGTTTGGTGGTTGGGATACAGGTTCAGGATGTGTCAGGTCCCGAGTTTGAAATCCCATCCTGCCATATCTTTCTATCTTTCATTCGGAGGTGGTGCGAAGGTAGGGGGATTAGTCGGGCTTTGTCCCGAGCTCAGGGGCCCTGGATACCTTTCAGGAGGAGCAGTTCCCTGCTGCGAGTGTGTTTGTAAGAGTGTAAGAGTTATTTCTTTTAAAAATAAGATAAAATAAAGCTCCTAAAATTTATTTCCTTTTTAAATATTAATCATTATTTTGTATTGATGCCATTATTACTTAAAACTAAATTAAAAAACTTTATCATAGCCTATATGATAAGATATATTATTAATGAAGTGTTTCCAATTACTTTATACCTTTCTTATTGTTTGAGTTAATTTGTACCAAAATTATGGTGAAGCCTAAAGTCAACCCAATTGACTAACCCAAATCAATCCAAAAAGAATCATTTCAAGTTGGGTTGAAAAATACTTAACTCGAATTAGTTTGAATTGGATTAGGTTGGAATTTAGCTATAACCCAATCAGTTACACCCTAATTGTCAAGACTTTTGCAAAGCAACCCTTAAATGTTAGGTCCTTTAATATTTAAAGAAAATTAAAAAAAAGCCTCAAATGACCACAAATTAAGTGTTAGTGGGAGAATTGACCGACACCAGAAACTGATGTAGAGAGGACGAAGAAAATGTTGTGCACCCACCGAGCTCTCAAAGCTATTGAGCTTTGACCTGTAGAGCAAGAGAAGAGGTTATCATTAGGAGTGTCCGTGTGATTACGGTAGCTAACTTAAGAACTTACTGTAACTGAAAAATAACTTACCTTCGTAGGAGATGTCCACAGGTATTTATAATGGAGGTTTTGCTTTCCACAAAAGGTGCGAGAAGTTGCACCGTTGTTCTTTATGAAATGTGGCAACTAAGCTTGAATGTAGTCTCCACTGAATTTGTGCCAACTTGGCATTAAGCATTAAGCATTAAGCATTTGCGCACGGAGATGACGTATAGTGGTTTTCCAAATTTATTTTTTCCTTGGGCCTCCAGTGGACTTCAGTTGGGCCCACGTGGATATATTGGGGCCCAACAAGGAGTATTAATTAAATGAAAAAAATGTATCCAACTACAGAGTCGTGGGAATACATGGGAACTTTCTCGCTTGCTATCAATAATATTATCTTTTATCTTCATCCATGTAGTGCAACGTTTGGAGTTGTTCAAAATTTTCTTTTGGAGATGCTTGTAGAATGCTCTTCCTACTAGGGAGAGAATCTTTGGAAAAGAAGAATTTTGGCTTGATCTCCATGTTGTGCAATATGCCAGGAGGAAGTGGTGTCCACATCCCATGCACTAGTGAAATGTAAGAGAGCTAAAGAAATATGAGAATGGAGTGGATTACTGTCAAAAGAGAATCCCAAAACTGAGTTTCAAAAGCAGACTTAAAAGGGATGATTCTAAACTCAAAAGTATATATGCAGCAACTTGAAGAATTCATTATGGTGGTGATGTGGGGTATTTCGGGTGACTACAGGAATTGCTTTGTGGCAAATGAAATAATTCAAGATGTTAGATTGGTGGCTAGCAAGGTTCTTTCCTTCTTATGTGAATTAAAAAATGCCTGTAATCCCATTAGGCAAAGCGAGTTTATCAAGACACCATAGATTGATCCGTCCCCTGCAAAACCTGTTAAAAATCAATGTTGATGCGAGTCTTGATCACAATCGAGGAGGCCGTATTGGTGTTGGAGCAGTGATTAGAAATGTTGAAGGATGTGTTATAGCTGCCTTAGCTCAAGGATTTAATGGATTACTTTATGTTAATTTGGTAGAGGCGTGTGTTGCAAGATGTTATCTTCATTTTGCAAAAGACATGGGCATTCCAATTGATTGGCTAGAAGGTGACTCTTCCACGGTAATGAAAGCTATTGGAGAATCCGATTTATCTTTAGTAGAGGAAGGAGATATCATTGATGATTGCAGAATGTTGAAAAATCTTTGGCCTAATCTTGTGGTAAACGCCATTCCAAGATATGCAAAACCAGGTGGCTCATAGATTAAGCAAATTTAGCCTAAATTTGGAAGTTTCCTTGTTTTGCTTCTGCTGGTGTTTCTTCTTGAATAATGAAAGTTTCCGTCTGTTCAAAATAAATAAAAAATAAAAAAATAAAATATTAAACTGATCAATTTTGTAAAAATGTAGAAGTGGCATCATCATCGACAATACGTTAAAGTAAATGGTTTTATGTGCTAAATATACACTACACTAGTGATCATGCCATATGTCACCATGTTAGCAGGCCCACATTGATCATGTAACAATTGATTCTTTTCTTTCTTTTTTTTTTTTTAAAATGTTTTAAGTGACACCTAGTTTGTACATTTAAAGTATATATTATGATTAATACATCATTAAATTGTCTCGAATTATGTACTAACACATGATTCTAGGTAATCTAATGATAAAAAAAAATGTACAAAATAGATGTCAATGTAGCATTAATTTTTTTTTTTCTAAAAAAATTGATTCTTATATTGTACTTCTTTTTTGAAGAAATGGAATATATTTGAATTAGGAAGAGCCATTAATCAGTGAAGTGTTTGCATTACATGGAGGGATCGGCTGCTAAAAAACCTATGGAAAGCATTTCTTACCAAAATAAATAAATGTTCACATACTGCAAGGCCTAGTGAGATGCAACAAATGGCCCATGAAGTTGGCCCAAAAAACCTTGGTAATTTTGATTTCTTTCTGTTAGAAGACGAGAACACTGGGACAAGATCAGGGTTGAGAAAGTGTCTACAATAAAGAGAAACGCTATTTAGCTTGAAAACTGTATACTATTCTACACACAAGTGTGATATACACTATTTCTATAATAAACACAATTATTATGCATTTTAATATATATATATAAAGTTCCAGTATTACTGTTAGAAATCAAGATGAGATTTGGGCAAAAAAAAATATGTATGCACCTGAATTTAAAATCAGCCCATTTCTGGCAAGCATTTCTTAAAAAAAAAAAAAAATACCTTCAGGGTTGGTACAACTGTACAAGGGATCATAAGATTGTAAGTTTTTCTTAATCTATCTAAAATACATCACTAATTTTATTATCTTTTTTATGGAATTACTTTTTTATATCATATCGTCATAAACTTTTAAAAAAATAGCTAGACAGATACTTGAGTCATAAAATCTGATGCATTATTGTCTATTTTTTGAGTATATAAATAAGGAGTACTGATACTTCGACTAAGTACCTAAATCTATATTCAAGCTAATACGGTAAATACCACGTCACCGTACGATAAGAGAAAAAAAAAAAAAAGTCTTCTGAGCTGTAGCATGTGGCTTATAATGAGTTATGACAGGCAAGACAAAATCCAAGCTATAATTTTTTTTGTTCTTTTCAACACTGTTGATGATGATGATGATGATGATCCATCTCTTTCAGAAAGGTGACTATATTCCTCTCTGAAGACCTACCATCACCCACAGCTTTCTTAGCCAAATTCCTAAGCTCTTCAGCGTTTCTTCTAATCTCTACACTTCTCTGATCTTCTCCCATCACCATTTCTATACACCTTTTAAGTTCGTCACTTTTCATTAAGTTACTCCCTTCTTCTTCACTCTCTCTCACCCTTATTCCAATCCTCCAAACGTCTTCAATCAACTTAGCATTGCACCCTTGATCCGACCACTGCGGAAAGGCCACCATCGGAACTCCGGCCACGATGCTCTCCAACGTCGAATTCCACCCGCAATGGCTCACAAAACATCCTATAGAATCATTTGTTAACACTTCCATTTGTGAACACCACTGCACTATTAGCCCTTGTTTTCCGCTGTTTATCCTCTCAATCAAACTCTCCAAATATTCTCCTCCTTCATCTTCTTCTTCTTCTGCTTTCTTTCCTTTCTGCTGTTCGGCAACGATCCACAAGAACGGCCGGCCGGTCTCAACTAGGCCTTTAGCTATCTCTTCCATTTGCTTCCTCTTCAACACAGCCATGCTCCCGAACGAAACGTAAATCACCGACGCCTTCTCCGTCGATGAATTTAGCCATTCTGAACAGTCATTTGCATCGCGAAACATATCGGCTCCGAACTGAGTATCAGAAGTGTCCTTACCATACAAGAAAGCTGAAGGAATCAATGGCCCAATTGCCATAAACTCCACCTTGTCATCAAGAGCTTTTAAAGCATCATTTTCCAAAGTATCAAAAGTGTTCACAAACACTCTTGGCTTATTGGTCTGTTCATGATCTCTTGATCCCAACACTTGAAACAGTTCTTCAAGGATAGATAAGGCACTAGTGTAAGGACTTGAAGAAAGGATAAATGAAGGTAAATCTCGAGAAGTCATCGTCGGAAGGCCGGGAAGCTCGACGGAGTAAGACGGGTCTTTGTTATTTTCCGACAAAACTTGTTTATACCCATTGAAGTAGTAGTAGTAGACATCGAAAACAAAGGCGGGTTGGATCCAGAGAAGAGCAGAAGGGACGTTAAGATCACGAGCCACTTCTTCAACCCAAGGAAGCAATAAGGTGTAGATCAAGAAAGTGACCTTCCGGGACGATTGATCGTTGCCGGAAGCGATAACGAGATCGGTTAAGGCCTTTTTGCCGAGGCGTTTGAACTCGGAGGGGAACTTTTCAAAGTCGTCACGGGAGGTTACGCCGTCGTCGAAGCCGTCGGAGAAGGGAGCGAAGGTGATTGAAGGGTAGGTAGAATTAGGGTTTTTGTTGAGCATGCGACGGTGAGCGGAGACGCTGGTGACGAAGGTGACCTGAGAAACACCGGCGCGGATGAGATTCTTGGCGAATTGGAGAGTTGGATTGATGTGGCCTTGAGCTGGGAAAGTAAGGAGAACGAAATGGTTGTTCATATTTTGCTCCATCCTATCACCTGGTTTGCTTGGTGGGTGAGAATGAGAGTGAGGAATATGCTAAATAAACAAAAAGAGCTATGAAATTTCCAAGAATCTCCACCACTTACTCATGGGTCAATGCACGATTAGATTACATATATATAAAAGAAATATGAATCCGCATGAGATTTTGTAGTGTGGCAAAAATTATTTTACAAATATAAGTGAAAGATTTCTATCTGTTTCTAAATCTAGGTTGAGTATGGCCATGATATATATCCGTATATATTAAAGATTATATATGTTTTATTGATGTCATGTAGAATTGTCATTTCAGCTCTAAAAAGTTAAATTTTCATTGAAGAAGTAGGATGGAAACAACCAAATGCATTTTATTATTGTCCCCTTTTATCATTATCATTATTTTTTTTTGAGATAGACGTTTCCTTTCCTTTTCTTAAGAAAAATTTCTTTTTTCCGTGCCTAATACGTACAAAAGGAACCCAACTTATTTCAACACACTAATTAATTTGGACACCTAACAATTTTTAAAGAGAGTAGGAGACAAAAGTCAAAAACCATGAATTCGGACTAACTCATTCTACCAAAGTAATTCAAACATGCATGCTTTCATGGAATTATATATAATCTAAGAATTAAAGATAAAATTTACAGAATTTTGATTAGGAATTTAGGACGAAGAAAAAGGGAATTAATCGAAAAAAAAATCATTAGAAAAGATCATCCATCAATTGATTTAGTTAATGAGTACAAAGAGATGGTGATTGCCGCGTATTGCAAAAAATATCACCTGCGATGTAAATAAGGTTATTACAATGGTCTAATAATTTTTAAGTGATTTTAAATATACTTATCAAAAACACTCACTCCACTCATATCATTGAAAATTTATTAAGACCTGTTTGAGAGAACTTATCCAAAAGCAATGTTTTGAGAAACGCTTTTAGAAAAAATATTTTTAGAAATAGCTGATCTTTCCCAGTTTCTATTAAAAGCTAAAAATTACTTTTTTCAAAGCTATTTAGTTAGAAGTAGGTGTTGCCAAATACCTCCAAAAATATTTTTGCTCCAAAAAGACTTTGAAAAAGCTTTCCTAAACGGGGCCTAAGTAGGTGGATAAGGTTGTTGGAAACGTAGTGAGCACACAAACTCTAAACAAGAAAAATATGGAAGAAGGATGAGGACTTGAGCTTGCACTTGAACTTGTGCACTTTGCTTGATTTGAAAATGAGAAATATATGAGGTATTTATAGGACCCTACCTAGGCAAATACAATAAATGCATACATGAATCTTCACATACATGAACCACTAAGTTCATGGATCACACTATCCTAGGTACATGCAATCTTCACATACATAAACCACTAAGTTCATGGATCACACTATCCTAGGTACATGCAATCTTCACATACATGAACCTATTAAATATGTTCACATTAAGATACATTCACTATAAAGATTCCAAATGAATCATGTTTACTACAAATATATGTTAATTTCTAACAAAGGTAAGTGTATTTGGTGAGTACATTTAAAAGCTCCCTAATTTTCTTCATAATGAAATAAAAAATTTTAATCTCCTAGAGATAACAAAATATTAATTCTTAAAATTTGAGAACCTTCCTAATTTTAAAGTTTAACTTCAGTTCTCCTACTTCGATCGATCTCCCAATTCTCAACCTTTAAAAATATTAGAATTACATGGGTGAGGTAACTAATGTCTAGGTCAATTATCCCACTAATTATTTTATTTTAAAATATATGTAATAATAAAACAATTATGCAATAGATAAACACAAGTATCAAACATTAACATTGCAAGCTTTCAATTTTGTTTTATTAATGATTCTCTTATTCAAGTCCACTTAAGAGGATCTCTTTACTAAGCTGGGTATCCTCAAGTGTTTGCAATTCGCAAACCACCTACAACTCAAGTAGTATTGTACCCCTTACCCACCCATGAGGGCAGGGGTTAGACTCTCTTGGATGTTGTTTCGGAGATAATATCACATGTTGTGGGCTACGACTCTTATTGTCTGAAGATTTGCATTGTTCTTAACTATTGTCATCTTTTAAGGTTTGTTTCTGATTGTTGTACCCGACAAGGCTAGTTTTACTTAAAAAAACAAGCATTGTTAATTTCTCAATGATTCAGATTATAAGGTTGGGTACCTACAGATCCGTCGCTGTCCTTGACTCCTTGGTAATCTCAATGATTCAGATTATAATCTAAGCATTGTTAATGTCTTGATATTTCATAATTCAAAATGTAAATATATTCTAACATATTCATTTAAACATGAAATCCATTATTTAGAATCAACTCTATATCACAATTATGCAACAACAACAATTATTCCAAATTAAACAAATCAGCACATATCACAAAGTGTATAATATTTTTTATGAAAAAAAGTGCAATCAGTAAACATTGATTATTCTCAAAATAATGTCATAAGTATGAATAGTCTCATCACTAGAACATTCCTACCTTGCTCCCAATAATTGTTATTGAAACTCAGAGGAGAAGAAGATGCCTAAGTACGTAGGAGATGGTGTGGCTATGATGAGTTACTTGCTGCCAAACTTCATGGAGCACAAGAGGGCCGGCGACGAAGGAGGCTACAGCAGCTAGCTAGCGTCCCTTGCTGCTGTGGATGTGCTTTTGGAAGAAATAAAGAACAAAGGTTCAGGAGTTGGGCGGAAGGAAACAGCGAATAGAAGGACGAAGAAGAAGAAGAAGATGAAAAAAGTGGCGTAGCGGCTAGCTGAATTAGTAGAGTTGCTTGCGTGAGTGAAACGACGGGTGTGGTACGTCATTTTTTAAGACTAAAAAACAAACAGGAAAGAAGGTAAGAGAAAACGTCGGTCGTTTGGCTCCACGTAGTTGGTTTCGTTATTTCTTGGATTAGCTAGTCAAATTGTGTGTGTTTGATTCATGCTGTGTGCTTACGTAAATGTTTTTCTCGCCTAAAAATTATACCTAATATTACTTCGTCCGTGAGAAAGTACAGTAACACTTTCCTCGGCAACTACACCTTATTTTATGTGTGTGTTTTACAGGGTCCACTAACGCTGCAGGGCTCTTTGTTTTCTTTTTTTTTTTTGTTTTTTAGCTTTGCGTTTCAGTTTTTGTTCCTAAACGGCATGTTACCGCCCTGTTACCACGCTGTAACGTGCGCTCGGTAACGTGCTGTTTTAAAATTCCTTTTTCAAAAACAAAAAAACGGTAAACAAAAATTTCTTTATCTCCCTTGTTTTTTTATTTTATTGCTATATTACTTTTCTAGAGAAGACCATCATTGTCTTTTTATATTTTTTTTTCTTGGCATTCATAAGATATTTTTATTTCCAAAATTTTATTTTTTTTAACGTTACAATTATTACCTCTTTTGAATATTTTTATTTTTATTGAAGATGAATGATCCAAATACAAATAACATCACTGTTGGTACTTAAGGTATGTTTTTCAATTTATTCCTTTATTATTTATATGAATGTTTATAGGTTTTTACCAAATTAGATTTCATCTTATTTTGTTTTAGAATTTGATTATATTTTTAGAATAGTTTTTATTTTTTTGTAATTTACTTTGTAGAAATTGAAACCGGTAGTAAAAACTACGTCATGGAAGGTGCAGTAATTACCTCAATTGTTCAAGAGAATGAAAAAAAATACTACTCGAACACTATCAAGTGGTAATGATCAATTAGGAAGTTATAATGAAAGTAGAGATAATGATCGAAACTGCCCACGGATTGGTATGATTTTTAACAATGTAGATGAATCATACAAATTTTATAATGACTATACCAAAAGGATTGGTTTTAGCATCAAAAGGAGAAGAACAAATAGATGTTATAAGGATAATAAAAAAAATAAAACTTCAAAGATTATGTTGCTCATGTGAAGGTGAATACTGTAAGAAGAACATTCCAGAAAAAAGAAGGGAAAGTAAAAGATTTGAATGTAAGGCAATGTTTGAAGTTGGAATTACTGAAGATGATAAGTATAAACTGAATAAATTTGATGCTGAACATAATCACGAGCTAGTTCCACCAGATAGAACACACCTATTGAGATCTCACAGAAAAATAGAATTTTCTCAAGCAAACTTAATTAAGAAAATGTATACATCAGGAATGCAATCATCAGAGGTATTTTCTTATATGTCTATTGAAGCTGGAGGGGAGCAAAACCATAATTTTATTAAGGTTGATTGTGATAATCTTATACAGAAGGCAAGAGTTGAGATACTAAAAAAAAGGGAGATGTCCAATGCCTTTATAATTAATTTAAAAGGAAGAAATAAGAGAATAAACATTTTTTTTACTCCTTATGAAGAATTGATGATAATGAGCTATTCGGTGTTTTCTTCCGCGATGCAAAATCAAGGTGTGACTATGCTTTATTTGGTGATGTCATTTCTTTCGACACCGCTTTTAAAACAAATGACTATAATTTGGTTTGTGCTCCTATTGTTGTTATTAATAATCATGGGCAAACTATACTCTTTGGATGTAGTTTGATAGATGGCGAGAACTCTATTGCCATAATTTGGCTATTTAATACTTTTTTGTAAGCAATGGAAGGGAAAAAACCTGCTTGTATATTCATAGATCAATCTCAAGCTATTGCATACGAAATCAATGCGGCATTTCCTGAAATTCATCATGGCTTATGTTTATGGCATATTCACCAAAATGTCGTTAAGCATTTATCAAAGGTTTTTACTGATTATAAATCATTTTCTCAACAACTAAATTGGTGCATATATAATGTTGAGACTATTAAGAAATTCAAAATGTGTTGGAATAAACTACTTGATAATTTTGGACTAAGAAATAGTGAATGGTTGCAAGGGATGAATATTTTACCCCACAAGTGGTCTCAAGCATTTGCTCGTGGTCATTTTTGTGCTGGTTTGACTACTACACAACAAAGTGAAAGTATAAACAAGTTCTTGAAGGAATATTTTGGCAGAAAACTTATTTTAAGAGAGTTTGTAGATCGGTATGATAAAGCAATGACTAGTCGACGTGAAGAGGAAAGAAAACAACAAAACAAGATGCCTCAACTCTCAACAGATTGGTCAGTGGAAAAGGAAACATCTACAAAATACACAAAGAAGATTTTTTTATGAATTTCAAGCAGAATGCAAGAAAGTTTTAAACTTGAAACTTGAAACTAGAACTTGAAATGGATGATGGGATGATTCACACCTATAGAGTTAGGGATAAATATAAGAATGAAAGAGCTAGAAAATTGGAGTACTGCCCTTCAAAACAATATGTGAGATGCTCTATTAGAAAATTTGAATTTGATGGCATACTTTGTTGTCATGCATTGAAAATATTTGATGAATTTGAATTTGTAACTTTCCCTTCAAAATATTATTTAAAAAGATGGACAAAAGATATCGCAGAGGAAGTTGTTTATGATGAACATGAGAAAGTAATTCCTAGTGATATTGATCATTCAACTACAACTCGTTATAGTACACCCCCCTCCCTAAGGGATCCGCCACTGCATATATCAAAAAGAATTATTGCATTAGGTGGAATGTCTGATGACTTAACCAACTTAGCTAAAACAAAAATGTTGGATTTAGAAGTGGAATTGAAATCTCGTGCGACAATGGCAAGTGTTGAATGTATATCTGTAAAGAATAACGATGATGAGGGGGAAAATACAACAGATTTAAGTGAAGATCAATTACCACGAGCTCCAAAAGTTAAACGACAGCGTGGTCAATCTACACAAAAAATGAAAAGTTTCTTAGAGACCAAAAACAAGTTCGAGCTACAGATAAAGGTATGTTATAATTTATTGTTTAAATTGTTTAATAATTGTGAATAAGTTTTGATAAAAAATTTCCTATTAAAATGAATAAGATTTTGTAGGTGCTAATAAACAAAGTACAACTCAAATCACACAAGAAGCATCGAACATGAATTCTCCCACTCAGGTAACTATGAATAATATATGTAGGTAAAGTTATTACTAAAGTTTTGTAGGATATAAATTGAGGTTTATAATATTTATTTATTTGATATTTTTAGGGATTACGTTCTTTTACTACTCAACTAATGTACATGGAAACCCCTTCTCAAATGTTTTCATCTCAAGGTATGATTTTATTATATAATATATAATATTTTTATAGGATATTATGTACAACACTAAAATTATTTTTACAGGTGTCGGTGGTTCGAATGTCTTGACTCTTGTACTTCACTTGCCATATAGTCAAAATTTAAGTCAAATGCAGCCATGACAAGGAACATCGCCAAGTCAATAATCTAGTAATTAATTTGCACCCTTTTTAATAGGTGTCTTACTTATATTAAATTAACATTTCTAAGTATCATATTTTAATTTTTACTAATTGTTAAGTACTTTTTTCAGTTGTTTTCAAGGCATGAATATGTAATACCCAGAAAAAAAAAGAAAGATTTCAAACATAATCCCGAAATCATGCCGGAAATCTCGCTGACATCTCGCCTGGAATCGCGCCGAGATCTCGCCGAAAATCTCGCCGACATCTTGGCTAAAATCTCGTTCTCGCTCTCTCTAAATCCAAACGCACAAGCCTCTTCCTTTCGAAACTCTCTCTCTTCACTCTTCCTTTCTTCGCCAGCGCACATCCGCCGCTCATCACCGCCTCTGCCCTCTCGCTCTCGCCAGGTTACTCTCTCTCTCTTCTCATCTTGCCGCTGCAACTCCGCCATTCCCCTGCTCCTGCCGCCGTCCTCTCTTCACTTCTCCGTCATGGATCTCGCCGCCGCCGCCCTCTCTCTCTTCTCCGCTACAGATCTCGCAGCCCTTTTTCTCTCTCTTCTCCGCCATCCGCCATCCGCCATCCGCCATTTTCCCCTGCCCTCGCCTCGCCTCCGATCTCTCGATCCCTCGATCTCTTGCTCTCTGCATCTCGCTACTCTCTTTCCTTTTCTCTCTCCCTCCCCTGTTTTGTTTTTTTTTTTTATTTTTTTTATTTTACCAAGTGTTATTATTTTTTTTAAAACATTACAACTCAAGTGTTATTATTATTTTTAAGCAACCAAAATGTTATATAATATATTTATATATATATATCATACATACAATACCACATATAATATATTAGATTATGGTATATCATATTTTACGTTTTTACTATCTAGATCATCATATTATATCAGGTGAAATTTTATTAGCTAAGTTGTATTATATGTATAATGTGACCACCACCATCAACGTCTCGTCTTCTTCATTTCACTATTCCAATTTAATTTTTTTTAAACCTCCAACACCACATACATATCTTCTTCTTTATTTCACTATTCCAATTTAATTTTTTTAAAACCTCCAACAACACATACATATCTTCTTCTTTATTTCACTATTCCAATTTAATTTTTTTTTTTAAAAAAAAACCTCCAACAGCACATACATATCTTCTTCTTTATTTCACTATTCTAATTTAATTTTTTTAAAACCTCCAACAACACATACATATCTTCTTCTTTATTTCACTATTCCAATTTAAATTTTTTTTTTAAAAAACCTCCAACAGCACACACATATTATATATTATATATGCATATCACATTTTTTCAAAAGCCCCACACATCACCACACCTTATATATATACCACATATTATATTATATCATATTAACACTTATTATATATTATATTATATATCACACTTTTCAAAACCACCACACCTTATATTGTATTATATCATGTTATCACCTATTATATATTATATTATATATATCACACTTTTTCAAAACCACCACACCTTATATTGTATTATATAATGTTATACCATACACATCATTATATCATATCACAAGGCACTATAATATGTTATTATATATATATATATATATACTTAGTTTAAACATCCCATCACTATACATATGTATATATCTCTACACTCATAATCGTTCTTATGAGTAATTATATTAACAAACGTAATATACGTGTACATGTTGAGTACTATGCGTGACGAGGAATTTAAGTGATTTGGAATTTAGCGATTCAGGTGGGAATGATTCTAGGCTTTCATAATATTTTATTTTGATATATAGATAGGAACGTTAAATTAATTAGATCTATAGTATTATTAGATTGCTTATGCATGTCTATTGTACATGATTTTATATATATAATGTTGTGATTGTTTAGCCATGATGATATGTGTGTCAATATGATTTTTATTCTGATCAAATAATAATGGGATGCATTGATCAAATGATAATTGGATGCATGAAATTCATGTAGTAGTTGAATTCAATTATAAATTATAATGTCTGATAATGAAATGTATGACTTGGAATATTGGCATAATAAAGTTCATGCGTGAATACTATGATAATTGACTTTGTGACATGATACCATGTGTAATGGAGTTTGAATATGTTTGATGAATGCACTTAATATCGTATTTATACTGTACGTATGGCGTGACATCATTAAAGAACACGATTAAGATAAGAATTACACATATGGGGCAGTTATTCTAAGGAATATCGCCAATGTTTATTATGGGGCAGTTATTCATGATAAATATCGCCAACAAGTTCTAATTTTTGGGCTGTGCCACCCTGAGTTTGATTTTCTAAAGGTACGTGATTTAGAACGTGATGAAATTCTCGACTCAAACTGTAAAACACAAAAAAATAAAAAAATAAACGGGGAGTTTGTGAAGAAACGGGCAGATTGGTTTGTGGATATCTGGTTTACACAAGCTTTAAGCTGGGGAATCACAGAACCAGTTCCTATCTCAAACTCAAACCCGTCACTACTTTCAAGAATTTCTTTCATGTCTTCCCCTTCCTTAACTAAAGAAACAACATAGCTTATGCACACAAGGGAACCATTAGACAAACAGACACCAGATTCCGGACCTTCAATAGCCAAAGAACACAATCCATCTTGCTGATTTTGATTTAAACTGCATTTTTGAAGAAAACTAGCTTGCAGAACAGAATGAGCAGATAAAAACAATGAAAACTCCTTCGAGAAATTAGGGTTATTCACACGAATCCCGAACATGTCTCCAGTAGCAAACGATTTCTTTTTGGGCATGCCTAGTTGTTTAAAATATTTGTTCAACCATGAAAGAACCCATAAAGCAATGTTCTGGAGGGCATCGTTCTGCTTCTTGTAAGTATCTTCAGACAAACACTCAAGTATCAAATTCCCAACCCTTGATGATATCTTCTATAATACCCAGAAAAAAAAAATAAAAAAAAATAAAAAGATTTCAAACATGATCCGAAAATCTCGCCGAGATCTTGCCGACATGCCGCCTGGAATCTCGCCAAGATCTCGCCGAAAATCCTTTGCGTCTCACTTTCTCTAAAACCAAATGCGCAAGTCTCTTCCTCTCGAAACCCTCTCTCTCTCTTCTCATCTTGCCGCTGCAACACCGCCACGGATCTCGCCTCCGCCGCCCTCTCTTCTCTCCTCCGTCACGGATCTCGCCTCCGCCGCTCTCTTTCTTCTCTTCTCTTCTCATCTCGCCGCTGCAACCTCCGCCATCCGCCACTGATATCATCTCGCCGCTGCCCGCTCACCCTCTCTTCTCTTCGCCAATCTCTCGCCACACTCCGATCTCTCGTCTACGATATCTCGATCTCTCGGTCTCTCACTCTCGATCTCTCGCTCTCACTCCCTCTGCTCTCTGCACCTCGCCCTCACTCTCTTCTCCTTATCTTCTTCTCTTTTCTTTCCTTTTTTTTCTTCTTTCTCTCTCTCCCCTGTTTTTCTTCCTTCCACCCTCCTGCAACTCATTTTATTTTACTTTTTCTTTTCTTTTCTTTTCTTTTCTTTTAAACAACCAACATGTATAATATATATATATATATATATATATATATATAATACATACAATATCACACATACAAGTGTATTTTATTATTTTTAAGCAACCAAAATGTTGTATAATATATTTATATATATATCATACATACAATACATTATTATTATTTTTAAACATTGCAATTCAAGTATTATTAATTTTTTAAGCAACCAAAATGTTATATAATATATATATATATATATCATACATACAATACGTTATTATTATTTTTTTAAACATTGCAACTCAATTGCTATTATTTTTTTTAAGCAACCAAAATGTTGTATAATATATTTATATATGTATCATACATACAATACATTATTTTTTTTTAAACATTGCAATTCAAGTATTATTAATTTTTTAAGCAACCAAAATGTTATATAATATATATATATATATCATACATACAATACGTTATTATTATTTTTAAGCATTGCAACTCAATTGTTATTATTTTTTTTTAAGCAACCAAAATGTTGTATAATATATTTATATATATATATATCATACATACAATACCACATATAATATATTAGATTATGGTATATCATATTTTACGTTTTTACTATCTAGATCATCATATTATATCAGGTGGAAGTTTATTAGCTAAGTTATATTATATGTATAATGTGACCACCACATATGGGGCAGTTATTCTAAGGAATATCGCGAATGTTCTAATGTTTGGGCTATGCCACCCTGAGTTTAATTTTCTAACGGTACGTGATTTGGAACGTGATGAAGTTACCGACTCAAACAATCTAATGTTGTAATGATTAATATGTGAAACTTGTTTGTAATGTTCTTGTGTATGTATCACAATAAAATATTGTGAATTGTTTAGATGACCCACTGGGCTTTCAAGCTCACCCCTATTTTTTTTTACATGCAGGTACTTAGAAAATAAGATCGCAAGTTCGTGACGTAGTTCAGTGTAGTAGGGGTGAGTTTAATTAATTAATTAGCATTGTGGTGATAGAACTGAACCTTTTATTTAATTTTTAAAGGTTTATTATTTAAACAAATTGTATTGATAATTGAAATTCAATGAATATTATTACGGTCAGTAAAGACCCTGTGATTTATTTCACGTGTGAATGCATTGGAATGGAATTCATTAATTCTATTTGATGATTGTATTTTAATGTTGTGCCCATAATGGATGGACAAAGGCAAGTACCATCGTATGAAGATAAAGATTGTATGAAGATTTAAAGGTATTCGTTTATTTTAACCAGTAAGTTGGTTGGAAGAATATAAACTCATAGTTTTGCAAATTTTACTATCTATATAATGGTTATTGGTTAAGATAGACGGATACGAGTAACGTCTCGATTTTCAGTGATATTTTTATATAAAATTAAAATATTCATTATTTTATAAAAAAATTAAGTTTTAAAAATCGGGGTGTTACAGTTTGGTATCAGAGCTTTAGGCTTCAGATCATGAGAAGTGTTACAACAAATTTTGAGAAGTTTAGTATCAGTGAGTAAGTATCAAACCATTATGAAATTAGAGTTCAACTTGAGCTAGATAAATATGCCAATTATAAACTTTATAACGTAATATCGAGAATGAAAGTACAATGGGTCTAACAAACTTAAAACTTTTAGGACATCGGTTAGAGACAAGAACTTGTATGAAAACTGTTTGGTTAGAATCTGAGATCAGGATGAATATTTTATTCTTGGTTCCAAAGCGGTATGGGACGTGGAGGAATTTAAGGGTATTTGAGGAGTCTTGAACTTGGAGACTGACAGGCCATGTTTGGTGAATGACTAACAACTCTGGATGAGGTTGTATCGCTACGTTCAACTGGTATGGGACAGCTTGGACATAGTGGGTACCTGGGAAGCCTTAGTTGGTAGGACATTTGCGCATTGTTTGGGTGTATTGAAGTTTCTTTATGGAAGCTTATATCACCGGGCTAGAGTGGTATGGGACACTTGAATACGGAGGGTATAAGTGAAAGTTTGGGAATTTTCTTTATACCATTGTTGTGTGGTATGTTGTTTGTTTGTTTGTTTGTTTGATTGTCTTGTTTACTTGTATCAAAACCAAATCCTGTACCCTGTGACAATCATGGATTGTCAAAATTTTATGAAACCTAGAAACTGGATCAATAGGATCATTTTATTCTCGATAGATGGCTGCACCTCGAAGAAGGAACACAAGGTCTGTGAGTGATCTCATAAAGGACACTGAACCTACTGAGCAGACACAATCGACATCCGAATCTCAACCGACGGAGCAAGAACACGCAAATCAAACAGTGAATGTTGACTCTGCTGGAACAGAGAACGTCCAACCTACAACAGTTCCAATCCCTGGAATTGTTTTGGGACCAGAGATGATGGCTGAATTTGTGAGGCAAGTCGTGGAACAGGTGACCAGACAGATGACTCAAACTCAACTGAATCCACAATTGTGGTGCAGAATGAAACAGGAACTCGAAACATCAGGAGACCTGAAGAAAAGGAATGGGCAGATCAATTGAAAGACTTCCAACGTATGCATCCTTCGAAATTTGAAGGAAAACCGGATCCAAGGGAAGCCGACAAGTGGTTCCAGGAGGTTCAAGAACACTTGGAAGTTCTGGGAGTAACTGGTACACGAATGGTGGCAATTGCGACTCACCAATTCATAGGTGAAGCCAAACATTGGTGGAGAATAGTTAAAGAAAGTCCTACACTAGATGTGAACACTATGACCTGGGCGTTCGTGACGTAGTTCAGTGTAGTAGGGGTGAGTTTAATTAATTAATTAACATTGTGGTGATAGGACTGAACCTTTTATTTAATTTTTAAAGGTTTATTATTTGAACGAATTGTATTAATAATCGAAATTCAATGAATATTATTACGGTTAGTAAAGACCCTGTGATTTATTTCACGTGTGAATGCCTTGGAATAGAATTCATTAATTCTATTTGATGAATGTATTTAAATGTTGTGTCAATAATGGATGGACAAGGGCAAGTACCCTTGTATGAAGATGAAGATCGTATGAAGAATTAAAGGTATTCGTTCATCTTAACCAGTAAGTTGGTTGGAAGAATATAAAATTCATAGTTTTGCAAATTTTATTATCTATATAATGATTATGGGTTAAGATAGACGGATACAAGTAACATCTCGATTTTCAGTGATATTTTTATATAAAACTGAAATATTCATTATTTTACAAAAAAAATTAAGTTTTGAAAATCGGGGTGTTACAGAATATTACTTAGAAGAGCATATAGGGAGCTCAAGTCTTTTTTTTTATTAAAAAATGGTAATATAATAACACATTTAATCTTATTTTTTAGCCTTTTATTTATTATTAATCTATGAAGTACTACTACTAATAATAATAATTAATAATTTCTTTTTAGGTATTTACATGGGAAGATTATAGCCATCACGACCATGATAATCATACTTTTTATTTTTATTATTGAGCTTTGTTATGTATTTATAAATTTTTGGTTGATTGTGATTATTTGTCCGTAGTCTTCTATAAATTCATATTGTTGATAAGTTTAATTTTTTAAAATGATTAGATTGTTTTAATTTTATAAATTTTAATTTTACAAGATGATTTTAATTTTTTTAATTCATTAGTTAAACTTAATTTTAGTAAGGTTTAATTTAAAATTGAACAAAAATAAATCTAGTGGCAAAAATATAATTTATATAATTTTAACCATCAAACTGGTATAAAAAAGGGAGGCGCAGAAACAAAATGGTAAAAGAAACCCAAAGAGATAAGTAAAGGAGAAAAAATAATGTGTCAAATTTTATAAGTAACTTGAAAAGAAAAAATAAAAAGCTGAAAAAAAGAACATTATCAAAACCTCTTTATATTATTAATTAGAAGTATACAGATTCTATACGAACAAAAATAAATGTCTCATTCTCCCATGCAAAAATTATTGATTGATTTATTTTAGTAACTCAATATATTTTTTTCTCCAAAAATTCTCTAAGATTCTTCTCTAAAGAGCCACCTTCTGCAGCAGCTTTCCTTGCCAAATCCCTCCATTTCTTAGCATTTCTTCTCATTTCTTCACTCCTTTCTCCTTCCATCACCGTTTCCAAGCTCTTCTTAAGCTCACAACTTTCCACTAATAACTTACCATCTTCTCCATTGATCTGTTTCACTCTCACCCCCGTCTTCCAAACATCTTCAAGGAACTTAGCATTTGTCGTTTGATCCGCCCACTGCGGACAAGCCACCACCGGAACTCCGGAAGATAGGCTCTCCAATGTCGAATTCCAACCGCAATGACTCACAAAACATCCTATCGAAGCATTCGAAAGCACTTCCACTTGTGAGCACCATGGCACTATTACCCCTCTTCCTTCTTTAATCCTACCTTCCAAGACTCCTAATTCATCATCATGTTCTTCTCCATCTTCTTTGATTTTATTTTCTTGTGATAACCCCCGAAAGACCCACAAGAATGACCGCTCGGATTCAACTAATCCGATCGCTATCTCCTTCACTTGGCTCTTCGGTAACTCAGCTACGCTCCCAAACGATACGTACACAACCGATGACTCTTCTTTCGACTTTAACCATTCTAAACAGTCCTTAGAACCGCGAAACAAGTCCCCTCCGAAGGAGTTTTCTAATGGGTATTCCTTACTATTATTGATGTTCATCAAGCAACCAGGAGGAACCATAGGGCCTACTGAAATTGTATTGAACTTATGGATTACTGCCTTCAGTGCTTCAGGTTCTAAATCATCAAAGGAATTCAGTAGTACTATTGGCTTGGTACTACTGTCTTGTACTTGTAGGATTTGAAAGTGTTCTTCAAGCAAGGAAATTGCGAATTCATTAGTCTTTGAAGGGAGGAAGAAGGAGGGAAGATCGCGGATAGAAAGCGAAGGAAGACCACCTGGTAATTCCAGGGAAAACAAAGGGTCTTCTTGGTTTTTCAAAATGACGTCGCGGTGGCCATTGTAGTAGTAGTAGTAGATTGCAAACATAGAGGCAGATTGGTTCCAGAGAAGAACCGAAGGAATATCTAAATCGCGAGCAACATTAGCAACCCAAGGCAATAAAAGGCTGTAGATTACGCAGGTCACAGGTCGGCCTTGGTTAGCAAGAGCAAGAATGACTTCATGAAGTGTTTTTGAGCCGCATCGCTTGAGCTCGGCCAAGTAGTTTGGAATGTTATCATTGGTTTTGAAACCGTTACCGAGGCCATCTGAGTAGGGGGCAAAGTTTAAGCCACTGGAAGTGAGATTAGTGGCATGGTTTAGCATGCGATTATGCGCTCCGACGCTAGTGGATAAGGTAATTTGAGAGCCTGTAGCCCGCAAGAGCCGCTTGGCGAATTGGAGAACTGGGTTTATGTGGCCCTGTCCTGGGAAGGTGACAAGGAGGAAGTGCTGGTTTTTGGGATCTGCCATAGCTGGTTTACTGGCTAGTTCTAAAAAGAATTATTAGAATGATGCTAAGTGATCAAGTAATTTCTGAAGCTTTTTAAAGCTTTTGGGTGATCTGAGTGAGATTTACTTATGTGATGATATGTGATGAATTGGATATAAAGGGACTTTTTATAGAAGAGTACTAAATGTTATACAAACCCCCTCAATAAAACTGTAATTCAAACTCAAGCTTAGGTGACATTATCTTGACCAGTGTTTTTATTTTTGTGGTTAGAATTATTTTGTCATCTCATCAATGGTTAAGATGATCCATGTGAGAGTCTAGATCTCCATCCCTACACTCACTCAAGAGTCTGGAACTCTGACGTTTGCAGTGACGAATATTTAAGGTATGGTTGAATTATAAGATAGATTTTGTTGTGGAATAGCAGGCAAAATTGACTAATCAGTGAGCCAATAAGATGGTATTCCTAATGTGATACGACTGTTGCTGGCTAGATTTCTCACCACACCCATGACATGAAATGGGATAAGATGGGATGGGATGCTATAGTAACTAGGAATAAAAAAAAATGTGTATTAATCGAAATATAGTCAATATAAATCTACTTTGAATATTGTATTTGTTTTTAAAATTTTAATCCATTATTGCAATTAAAAGTAATGCAAATGTTGGATGTGTGTTAATTGAAATAATACTCTCACATATGTGTCATGTTCATAACATGAAATATTAATTATAATTTCACTCTTATTAATATTACAATATTAATACTTTCCTAATCATCAAGATGTAGAAAATTATATTGATACATACACACACATATATATATATATATATATATATATATATATGCACATGGAAAAGTTTGCAATGTGCACAATATGTGAGTATTTTTCTTAAAAAAAATATGTGAGTATTTTAAAATAATTAATAAAAAATATTAAAATTAAGTTATTTAAATTAAAAATTCAAATAAAAATATAAAGTTGAAAATTTATATTTTATAATTATTATGTGTGTAACATAATATGTTTTATACTTTTTTATAGTCTAATTGTTAGTTTGACGAATTGCTATTATCTTTTATATATATATATATATATATAGAGCTAATGCAAAGTGAATATGTATTTCATGATTTATATTAAAATGGGTGAGAGATTAATGGAATATCTTTAACAATAGTAGAAGAATATTATCTACCTTTTAGAATCAAAGAAAAAAAAGAAAAAAGCAGAAATTGATAGTCTGAGAGATTGACAAAAGAAAAAATCAATCAAACAAACAAAAGGAAAAAAGTGAGAAAAATTGCCACATGTCAAGTGTTTCGCGTGTGCGTGTGCGCGTGCGCGTGCGTGTTTGCGTGTGTATGAGCGTGTGTGCGAGCGAATGCGTGTGTCCTCTCTCTTCCTCTGGTGTGTGTACGAGTCTATGACACAACCAATCCAACTCATCTAACAAGCACCAACATTTTTAATTGGAAATCGTTAGCTCCATTTGTAATATATATATATATATATATATATATTTTTTTTTTTTCCTATTTAGAATAAAAATGGGCCTGTTTGTTGCATTTCTAATTGTAGCGTATAGTTTTTTGAATAAGTTGTTTCAAGCATGTTTAGTTAAATTTTTGTATAAGCTGTATAGGGCTATAAATTTTAATCTTTTAAGCATTAAGCTATGTAACCGGGAAAAAACTTAATTGAATTGAGGCACATAAGCCCTTTATATAAATTTTATAATTTATTATAAAATGAGTGTGTTTGGTAGTTAAATTTCTTTTTAAGAAAATAGAATTTTCTTAATAAAGTTCTCTTAAAACTCAAGAAATTCTTCTTGAATTTTTTATTTTTTTTCTATGAAAAAAAAGATGGGGTTAGAAAATTCTTTGTTAACATTACTGTCAATCAAATACTAAAGTTTATGATTTTTTCAATAAAATCATAAATGTTTTCAAAAAAAAATTCTCATTTGCTCAGCTGCCAAACACACGAGTAAAACCAAATACATAGTATTATCTTTTCCAATTTTTATTTTTATTTTTACAAATTGACGAAAAGGCTAGATTAGATGAACAATATTTTAAAATAAAAAATATAATAGGGTAGATTATTTAAGAATTTAAAATTAGTAAAGGCACATCCACACCACCACTCCACCCACCAAACCAAAAGTTCAAATTTCGCGCCAAATTCCGTTTCCTCCACATCTCCCATTCCCGCCACCCAAGTCCACAAAACCCCAATGTTTGTCCCTCAGAACCAGAGCCCACAAAAAACCCTACCCAGAACCGAACACAGAAGGAAGCCATGGAACCAAAACTAAGCTCCAAGAAGGGAAAGCGCCTCGCTACACCCGAAGCCGACCCCAAGTCTTCTTCCATTGCAACAGATCGAGCCGAGCTCGACCTGATCCCAAACCGTCTCATCAGCACCGCCGGAGCTTCCAAACCCGATTCTCCAAACCACCCAGAATCTCAATCGAAGAGTCTTTCAGTGTCGGCTATGCGGACATTGGTGTTAATTCCATTAAGAAACGAGCGCGAAGGGTTTTCTCGCCTACGTTGACGATTGCGAATGAGAAGGGAAAAAGGGCTGGGAATGACGGAGAAGATGGTGTGAAGATCGGGTTTGACGTCGAGTTTGGTCGGGATGAAGAGAAAATTAGTGAGAATTCTGAGATTGGGATTGAAGTGAAGGATGAATGGTTACAAGCGACGCCGCCAGATGATGAAGTCGTCATTGTTTGTGAATCAGAGCAGAAGGTGGATCTGATTGGAGAGAATGAATCAATGTAATGATTCCGAAAAATGGTATTGATGCGAATCAAGATGAGAAGAAGAATCATCTAAATGATAAAACTCGATCGGTGAGTTCAAAGTTAGTTACCCAACTTGAGGAATTTTTATGAATGGTTCTAAGTCGAGGGTGTCGAATTGTTCGCTTTGCGAATTGCTCCGTTTGAAATTTGATCAAAGTGTCTTATAGATTCCTCCTTTTTTTTCCTGTTTGCATGGTGCTCTTGGTTTTTTAAGAACCTAAGTTCCTTCAGCTACAAAAGATTACTACCCTTTCTAATGGATCTTGCAAAGGATGATTCCAGTAAGTTGTTTCTCTTATATTAATTGTTAAATGAGCAATTTAGCAGCTTTTTGTACAGTTTTTAAGAAAATTCTGATGATGAATTGTACTAAGAAACTTACTTTGAAATTATTTTAGATGCTTTGAAAATTCATCGTTGCAAGAAAGTTGAAAAATCGGCGGAAGAGAAGCCTCCTGTTCCTTGTTTATCAAACTTCTAGGATATTCAGATGAATCGAACAAATAAAGAATCTTTGCCGGATGGGCATCAACTGGATGCCTCAGATGCTCCAATTATGAAATCAAATGAAACAATTCCTAAGGGCTCATCTGATGCTGATTGCTCGAATTTGCAATCTGACGGACAATCCATCAATGAAGTTGTCGTTCAAAAGCCATTTGAAACATCTAACGTTTAATGGATCAGTCCTTGGGACTCCATTCAATTCAAATGGTCAACGTGGATCACATGTACAACTTGATATGTCTGACTATTCTAGCAAGTTGGAACCAGCCCAAGATTCTACTGGATCTGTTCAAGAAAAAGAACCACTTGTCAAATCTCTTTGTTCTCCTCCAATCACTCCAGAACGTTTAAGGGGGTCTTCTGATTTGCCTAAACAAGTTGAAGATGATGATAGAAGATCAAAAGCATTAGAAATTAGTGCAGCAGATGTGAAGCCTTCGGGTGCATTATGCTTAAGTCAAGGAGCAATTCGGGTTCAAGACTCTCCGCCGTTAGAAAATCTTTTGTGTGGCATGACAAAGGGAATTCTGAAGAGACATCCAAGAGGATGCAGAGGTATATGTAATTGTATTAATTGCGTTTCGTTTCGACTCCATGCGGAGAGGGCATTTGAGTTCTCAAGAAATTAGTTGCAAGATGGAGAAGATGTTGTCATGGGGCTGATGAAGGAAGTATCGTGTTTGCAAAGTCTACTAGAGAAATCTGTTGATGGTGTTCGGTGCCATTCTCTTGCCGAAGTTATTGAGGTACTATTTGGCATAGGTCTTAAACACATTTTTTTTCATTCTGTTGATGATGTTCGGTGTTGAGTTAGTTTTTAATAAATTAATATTTATTTAATAATTAAAATTTTTAAATTAATTTAATATATAGATTTTAGTGAATTTAGTTTGCATGACAAATTTAATCTAGTCATAAAGATATAAATGTATAAAAATGAAAAAAGAAATAAAATTTAAAAAAAAAGAAAAAAAAGTTGGCTGAAATCCAACTTTATGAATGGAATCAACATGAGTAACATGAGAGTTAAAGAACAACATATCCAGATCTGCTATGATATTGTACTCTCGACAATGGAAACAAGTTTTTAAAAAAGTTGATCTGATCCAACTTTTTTTAAAAGTAAAAAGTTGTATTTTTCGCCTTGTATAGAAAAACCTTTAAAAGTGTTTTTGTTTTAAAATTACTTTGAAAAAACTCTCCTAAACAAGGCATAAGAATCAAAAGCTGAGTATGAAAATTCCTATTTACTAATAATAAAGTTTTTATTGGAGTTCATTATATATATTCCCCAATTTCTTGAATTGTTTTTTCCTTGCAATGTCATGAAACTTTATAGTATAATATTATACTATAAAAGTTTTAAATTTTTTAGTTGTGAAAATCATTTGATTTATATGTTATAGTTAAAAAAAAATTATTAAATTCATATAGCATAATAACGAATAGAACGGAAAAAAGTGAGTCATTCAATTTTTAAACACATACAAAAATAAATGAAATATTTCTATCTTTTTTCAATCTAGGCTGAGAATGGACATGATATATATATATATATATATGTCCGTTAATGTAAGACATTATCTGTATCCATTTCCATGTATATAATCGACTTTTTTGCCACCCTGCCCTATTGATTTAAGATATTATATGTATCTATTTTCATTATATGCAATGCAAATAAGGCTGTTACTATAACACTCCCCACTTTTTCTACTGTAGAAACTAATGTAATTCTTGAAAACTATTCACGTGTAATTTCAATAGTGGTAAAAGCCCTCTCAAGAGAGAGAAGTAGACTCTTATAGTGTAATTTCAAATAGAGACGACCCCTTCAGTTTCAATCTACCGAACTCCCGAGCTCTTCTCGCCCTCATTCGAATTTTTGTGACATCTTGCGTCCCTTCACACTTCAAGAAGTTAGAAAAAAACGATATGCCACTACAAGTGTGTAAGGTGGAGAATGAAGGCTAGGTTTGCATTTTTTACCTCTTTAATACTGAATTACATAGCATTATGAATCATATCTGTTGCCATGCTTTACTTCATGCATGATGCTATCTTCTAAAAATAATGTATTATTGGATATTATTGGGTGCAATATTGGCTCGGAATGAAATGATATATTATTGGGTGCAATACTGGCGTAGATTAGTGACGCTGTCACTGGATATATTATTGGGTGTCATGCCATTTTGTTAGACCCAGATTAGCACTGAAACTCATGAGATCTCTCAGTTGCTGGATATATTACTGGTGCCTCGGATCACAGGTTTTGAGTGCATGTTGTCTGGCCTGTGATGCCGTGTGACCAAGATTCATTCATATCATTGCTTGATTGTAATGTTGTGGCATAACTGTTTGATGACTGTTGTTCTGTATTCTTTATTATGCATGTAAGATTTGTTTACCCTGTTCGATCTCACTGTGTTGTTGTGCTCACCCCTTTGCTAATCTTTCTAGGGAAGTAAGATGAGTTCGAATGAACTTATTCAGGGGGTTCTGGCCAAACTCGATCTATGTAGGGACTTTTTATTTAAAAGTGTTTTTATTCAAAAGCAATTTAAAAAAGCTTTCTCAAACGAGGCCAAAATAGGTAGGTAGACGAGTGTATTTGGTCATTCAAAAGCTCCCTAATTTAATGAAATACAAAAACTTAATCTTCTAAAGATAACAAAATATTAATTCTTAAAATTGGCAATCTTTCTAATTTTAAAATCTAACTTCAGGTCTCCTACTTCGATCGATCTCCAAAATTCTTAACCTTTAAAAATATTAGAATTAGTAGGGTGAGCTAATCAATGTCCAGTAGGTCAATTATCCCACTAATTATTTTATTTTAAAATATGAGTAATAATAAAACAATTATGCAATAGATAAATAATAATCACACAAGCATCAAACATTAGCATTGCAACAATTCAATTTTGTTTTGTTAATGTTTCCCTTATTCAAGTCCACTTTCTCTGTTGCCCATTCACGAGGTCAGGGGTTCGACGCTTTTAGATATCGTTTCACATAAGAATATATCATTTGTTGTACGCTACGACCTTTATTGTCAAGAAATTTATCTTGTTATTGACTAGTATAGTCAAGGTTGGTTTTCGATTATTGCATTTAACATGGCTCGTTGCCCTTCACAAAAAAAAAGAAAGAAAGTAGTAATTGGATTTCGCCCAAGTGTAATTCCAAATTTTGGGATCCGCCTAAAGTGCAAATTCAATTATTGAAATCCGTCCAACTAAAATTTTCTATTTTTGGGATCCGCCAAGGGCTGGGCACCTTCAGATCTGTCGCTATCTTTGGTAATCTCAATGATTCAAATTATAATCTAAGCATTGTTAATTTCTTGATATTTCATAATTCAAAATGTAAATATATTCTAATATATTCATTTAAACATGAAATCCATTATTATAATAATTATTTAGAATCAACTCTATATCACAATTATGCAACAACAACAATTATTCCAAATTAAACATTGATTATGCTCAAAATAATGTCATAAGTATGATTTAGTGCTAATATCTTTCTTCATATAAAATGGAGCGTTCAAATCTCTTTAGCTTCGAATGAAGAGTTATAGCGAAGGCTTGTTGTAATTATATTGGGCTTTGATGTAAGCATTTGTTTCATTTGAATTGCTCGTCTTTAATTCAATAATTTAAAATAATTTGTGCGCATACATCGATAATCCAATTTAACAAATATAGATTGACAAAAAATAAATAAATACCACTAAGTGCTAATTCAAATGAGATCCATGGGAGAAATCTATCCTGACATAAGGAGTCGTGAGTTGATCTTCATAAAAGAAGTTAAAAGTCATTTTATGTGCGGGAAAATTGGCGTAGAAGCCCTAAGAATGATCTAGATTGATCAATTTAAGAAAACGAAACGACTGTGTATGTAATCAAAGCAATAAAGAAACAATCATACAAGATACCAAGATTTTAACATAGTTTAACTATGCCTACATTCATAAGTGATAGATCACCGCTAAAAAGTATGCCTCTAAGATAATGAAGGAATATAAGTTGAACCCTAGCTCTTCCTTAGTGATTCTATCTCGAAGAAGAAAAACAATTAAAAACCCTAATTAAATCCTTATATATGTACTAATTATGGCCCCAAAAATTAACCCAAATAACCAATAAGTTATAATAGATAATGGGCTTAATAACCCTTATATATATAACAAACCAGCCAATTACAAATCTCCAATGTGAACTAAAACCACCAAATTCATTGATTGTCTCTCAGAGCTACGGAAGCATTGCAGGGAGAGAGGCGTTCGTGGTCGCCACTAATCTTTTAGGGTTTTTGGTGTTATATGTAGAATGTCGTATGTAATATGTTTGTATGTTGTATGTGAAAGTTTTACCCTAATGCTATCCTCTTGTTGTATTGATGCTTTTCTTTTTGTTGTGAGAGTTTTATCCTCTTTGATTGTCGGGTTTTATCCTTGTTTTTGTTGATATTTTTCTTTTGGTGTGGGGGGTTTTTACCTTTTGATTATCGGGTTTTACCCATTTTCATACGAGTATTTGTACTCATGATTGTGTTTGTATTAGTCTTCAGTATGATGTGTATCTATTAATAAGATGTAGTCCTCATTGGATATTTGATTTTATAAAAATAGAATAAAACTTTTGACAAAAAAAAAAAAAAAAACAATCGTTTATGAGCGGGCACCCTCTACATCAAGTACTCTTCTCCTTCTAATCAATTTTGAGCTGCTGGCCCCCAATTCAATAATCACAAACTTCTCTTGATCTTTTGTTACAGCCCACGGCTTGCAACAAGTTTCACCAAAAACAAGCGACAAGTCTCCCTTGAATTCAAATATAAAACCACAAGCTTCTTTTCACCTTAATTTATTCACTTAATCCAATGGTCATGGGCAGGCAAGAAACAACCCAAACATCTTAGTAGCCCGAGGCAAAGAAAGCAAAAGTGATTCCGTAGTAGCGGCGAGCAAAATGAGAGCAGCCCAAAACATCACTAGCTTAAGCTCTGACCCGAGTAACATGGGGCACGTGAAATACTGTGTGAATCAGCAAGGATCACCTTGCAAGGCTAAATACTCCCAAGTGACTCATAAAGAAGTAGTACCACGAAGAAAAGGTGAAAAGACCCTCATGGGGGAGTAAAATAAAACATGAAACCTTAAGTCTTTTTCTTTTTTTCTTTTATAATCTTAGCTATGCAAATCAGTCTCCAATTAACCAAAAACTAATCAAAACGTGTAATTTATATAATTTTAACCATCTACTGGTAGCAGGCCAAAAAAAAAAAAAACACATCTACTGGCCGGTATGAAAAACGGAGGGGCAAAAACAGAAGGTAAAAGAAATCCAAAGAGATAAATAAATGTAAAGTTGACTCTAGAAAAAGTGATGTATCAACATATGGATGAATTATTTGCGTTATTATTTATAGTTACTATCCTCAAATAATATAATTTTATAAGTAACTTGAAATGAAAAGAAAAAGAAAAAAAAACTGGAAAAAAAATTTTCAAACCTCTTTATATTATTAAGAAAAATGACGAATAAATTTAAATCTCGACAAATTTTTCAACATTGTATTACATAATAGTGTATGGTGTAATTATTTCTAATCATTTTAAAAAAATAGTTTATCATGTTTTATGTAAATAATATCACATCAATATGAACTAAGAATTGTGTTGAAAAATATAATTGTTCAAGTTAATTTTTTAACAAGAACAATTTTTTTTCTCCAAAAATTCTTTAAAATTCTTCTCTGAAGAGCCACCTTCTGCAGCAGCTTTCCTCGCCAAATCCCTCCATTTCTTAGCATTCCTTCTCATTTCTTCACTCCTTTCTCCTCCCATCACCGTTTCCAAGCTCTTCTTAAGCTCACGACTTTCCACTAATAGCTTGCCATCTTCTCCATTGATCTGTTTCACTCTCACCCCCGTCTTCCAAACATCTTCAAGGAACTTAGCATTTGTCGTTTGATCCGCCCACTGCGGACAAGCCACCACCGGAACTCCGGAAGATAAGCTCTCCAATGTTGAATTCCAACCGCAATGACTCACAAAACATCCTATCGAAGCATTTGAAAGCACCTCCACTTGTGAGCACCATGGCACTATTAGCCCTCTTCCTTCTTTAATCCCACCTTCCAAGACTCCTAATTCATCCTCATGTTCTTCTCCATCTTCTTTGATTTTATTTTCTTGTGATAACCCCCGAAAGACCCACAAGAATGACCGCTCGGATTCAACTAATCCGATCGCTATCTCCTTCACTTGGCTCTTCGGTAACTCAGCTACGCTCCCAAACGATACGTACACAACCGATGACTCTTCTTTTGAGTTTAACCATTCTAAACAGTCCTTAGAACCGCGAAACAAGTCCCCTGCGAAGGAGTTTTCTAATGCGTATTCCTTACTATTATTGATGTTCATCAAGAAACCAGGAGGAACCAAAGGGCCTACTGAAATTGTATCGAACTTATGGATTACTGACTTCAATGCTTCAGGTTCTAAATCATCAAAGGAATTCAGCAGTACTATTGGCTTGGTACTACTGTCTTGTACTTCTAGGATTTGAAACTGTTCTTCAAGCAAGGAAATGATGAGTTCAGAAATGCTTGAAGGGAGGACGAAGGAGGGAAGATCGCGGATAGAAAGCAAAGGAAGACCACCTGGTAATTCCAGGGAAAACAATGGGTCTTCTTGGTTTTTCATAATGATGTCGCTGTAGCCATTGAAGTAGTAGTAGTAGATTGCAAACATGGCAGCAGATTGGTTCCAGAGAAGAACCGAAGGAATATCTAAATTGCGCGCAACATTAGCAACCCAATGCAATAAAATGCTGTAGAATACGCAGGTCACAGGTCGGCCTTGGTTAGCAAGAGCAAGAATGACTTCATGAAGTGTTTTTGAGCCACATCGCTTGAGCTCGGCCATGTAGTTTGCAACGTCGTCATTGGCTTTGAAACCATCATCGTGGCCATCGGAGTAGGGCGCGAAGTTTAAGCCACTCGAAGTGAGATCAGTGGCATGGTTTAACATGCGATTATGCGCTGCGACACTAGTGGATAAGGTAATTTGACAGCCTGAGGCGCGCAAGAGCCGCTTGGCAAATTGGAGAACTGGGTTTATGTGGCCTTGTCCAGGGAAGGTGACAAGGAGGAAGTGCTGGTTTTTGGGATCTGCCATGGCTGGTTAATTTACTGGCTAGTTCTAAAGAAAACTATTAGAATGATGGCTAAGTGATGATCAAGTAATTTCTAAAGCTTTTGGGCTAGCTGCTGGGTGATCTGAGTGAGATATACATATGTGATGATATGTGATGAATTGATATAATTGAAGGGGCTTTTTATAAAAGAGTAAATGTTATACAAACCCTCTAAATAAATAGAGATCGAGTTAAAAAGGACTTCTTCACCGTAACTATCACCATTCACTTTTAAACTAAGGTAGCAAAATAAAAATTAAAGGCTATCAACATGATCTTTACTTTTATGGGGTCTATTGAACAACCGAGTTTGAATTCCAATTTTATTTAGGGGGGTTTGTATAACATTTACTCTTTTATAAAGAGCCCCTTCAATTATATCAATTCATCACATATGTACATCTCACTCAGATCACCCAGCAGCTAGCCCAATAGCTTCAGAAATTACTTGACCATCACTTAGCCATCAATCTCTATTTGTTGTGGAAATATAACATGTTAATTGTCGTCGCATGTCCATCTAGCAGGCAAAATTGACTAATCAGTGAGCCAATAAGATGGTATTCATAATGTGATAATTAAGAATGTTGATAGCTACATCTCACCACACACATGGGATGGAATGGGATAAGATGGGATGATGAGATGATATATTAGCTAGGAATAGAAAATTAATGCTATGGATAATTAATATTTGTCATCAATGGGTCTTGCCGGATAATTATATAGAATTTTGTTTTCAATAATGTAAAACTTATAGATAGTAATGTTTACTAGTATATTGCATGCACATGTGTGAAATAAAGAACAAGACATTTCAAAATATCTGTTATTCTTGTCGGTTGTCCCTTTAAAAAGAAAAATGGGTATCACACCTTCATGACGCTGCATGCAATGACGCCTAGGTACAGTTACCGTGGCATTGGTTGAATGGTTCAAGGGCTTTACTTTTAGAGGCATGAAGGTTGCTAGTTCAAATTCAAATACAGTGACAGAGGTTTAGTAATTTCAGCTTTATCATCTTTGGTAAATTCTTTATTGACTCCAGTTGGTGTAAGTTAGAATTAGTCGGGTTATAGTAAAAAAATAGGTCGGTTGTCAACCTATCCATCTTCAACTGATTAGGGGCCTTAGATTATTTTTTCTTAAAAAAAAAAAAAAAACGCCAACAAATTAATTATTTTAAATAATCACAACAAAAAACTTGTGCATTGCATTGACATTGAAAACTTGATAATATTAAAAATGAGGTCTTGAGCTTATAAATTAATCTTTTTTAAAACATTACATTATGTTGTTAAGAAAAGTCTTAGTTGAATAGAAGCACATGAGCATTTTACATGAATTTTACTATTTATTATAAAATGAGTGTGTTTGGTACTTAGATTTTTTTTAAAAAAAAAATTAGAGTTTTCTTGATAAAATTATCTTAAAAAATCAAGAAAATCTTCTTGAATTTTTTTTTCTATAATTTTATAATTAGAGATGAAAAAACATTCAATCACAAAATATATATGAGCTCTTCAATTTTAGTTGTAGATAGATTTTTTTGTGAGAAATTTTTTTTTTCACTCCTTACATGAAAAAATTATAGTGAGAGAAAAGGGAGGGGGTTTTGAAAACTCTTTGTTAGCACTATTGTGAATCAAATACTAAAATTTATGATTTTCTCAAATATAATCATAAATGTTTTAAAAAAAAATCTCATTTTCTAAGCTCCAAACACACCAGGTAAAAACAAATACATAATATTATCTTTTTCAATTTTTTTTTTTAAAAACAAGGAAAAATGATGAAAAGGCTAAATTAGATGAAAAATATTTTAAAATTAAATAAAAAATAATAATAGTGTGATTTTATTTTATTTTATTTTTTGGCCCAATTGGGTAGATTATTTAAGAATTTAAAATTAGTAAAGGCACATCCACACCGCGCCCCCACTCCACCCCTCACTAAACCAACTGTAAGTTCAAGTTTCGCGCCAAATTTTTTCCCTCCGCACCTCCCGTTCCCGCCACCCAAGTCCACAAAACCCCAATCTTTCTCCTTCAGAACCAGAGCCCACAAAAAACCCTACCCAGAACCGAACACAGAACGAAGCCATGGAACCAAAATTAAGCTCCAAGAAGCGAAAGCGCCGCCTCGCTTCACCGTCCGATCCCATCACCGGAATCTTCACTCGAAGCAGATCCCAAGTCTTCTTCCACCGCAACAGATCAGGCCGAGCTCGCCCTGATCCCAAACCGTCTCATCATCACCGCCCGAGCTTCCGAAAGCGATTCTCCAAACGACCCAGAATCTCAATCGAAGAGTCTTTCAGTGGCGGCGATGCGGACATTGGTGTTAATTCCGTTAAGGATCTTCGAGCGCGAAGGGTTTTCTCGCCTACGTTGACGATTGCGAATGAGAAGGGAAAAAGCGCGGGAAACGACGGAGAAGATGGTGTGAAGATTGAGTTTGACGTCGAGTTTGGTCGAGATGAAGAGAAAATTAGTGAAGATTCTGAGATTGGGATTGAAGTGAAGGATGAATGGTTCCAAGCAACGCCGCCAGATGATGAAGTTGTCGTCGTTCGTGAATCAGAGCAAAAGGTGGATCTGATTGGAGAGAATGGATCGAATGTAATGATTCCGAGGAATGATATTGATGCTAATCAAGATGACAAGAAGAGTCATCTAAATGATAAAACTCGATCGGTGAGTTCAAAGTTAGTTACCCAATTTGAGGGCTTTTTATGAATGGTTCAAGTCAGGGTGTCGATTTGTTTGCTTTGTTAATAGCCCATTTTGAAATTAATCAAAGTGTCTTATTAATTCCTTCTCCTTTATTTTTCCTGTTTGCAGGGTGCTCTTGGTTTTCGGTCACAGATGAAACTATTTAAGAACCCAAGTTCCTTCAGCTACAAAAGATTACTACCCTTTCTAATGGATCTTGCAAAGGATGATTCCAGTAAGTTGTTTCTCTTATAGTTATAGTTAAATGAGCAATTTAGCAGCTTTGTTTAGAGTTTTTTAGAAAATTCTGATGATCCAGTGAACGAAGAAGCTTACTTTGAAATTGTTTTAGATGCTTTGGAAATTCATCCTTGCAAGAAAGTCGAAAAATCGGCGGAAGAGAAGCTTGTTCCCTGTTTATCAAACTTCCAGGATATTCAGATGAATCAAACAAATAAGGATTCTTTCCTGGACGGGCATCAACTGGGTGCCTCAGATGCTCCAATTATGAAATCAAATGAAACGATTCCTATGGGTTCATCTGATGCTGATTGCTCAAATTTGCAATTCCACGGACAACCCGTCGATGAATTTGTCATTCAAAAGCCTTTTGAAACATCTAATGCTTATGGGATTAATGAATCAGTCCTTAGGACTCCATTCAATTCAAATGGTGAAACTGCATCACATGTACAACTTGATATTTCTGACGATTCTAGCAAGTTGGAACCAGCCCAAGATTCTACTGGATCTGTTCAAGAAAAAGAACCACTTGTCAAATCTCTTTGTTCTCCTCCAATCACTCCAGAACCTTTAAGAGGGCCTTCTGATTTGCCTAAACAAGTTGAAGATGATGATAGAAGATCAAAAGCATTAGAAATTAGTGCAGCAGATGTGAAGCCTTCGGGTGCATTATGCTTACGTCAAGGAGCAATTCGGGTTGAAGACTCTCCGCCGTTAGAAAATCTTTTGTGTGGCATGACAAAGGGAATTCTTAAGAGACATCCAAGAGGATGCAGAGGTATATGTAATTGTATTAATTGTGTTTCGTTTCGACTCCATGCGGAGAGGGCATTTGAGTTCTCAAGAAATCAGTTGCAAGATGCTGAAGATGTTGCCATGGGGCTGATGAAGGAAGTATCGTGTTTGCGAAGTCTACTTGAGAAACCTGTTGATGGTGTTTGGTGCCATTCTCTTGCCGAAGTTGGTGAGGTACTATTTGGCATAGGTCTTAAATACATTTTTTTCATTCTAGTGATCAATATCATGATTCATGTCATAAACTCATAACTGAGAGATATTATATTCTCAGATTGGATTATCAACTTCCATGAAATTTGACATTAGTTTCAAAATTTTTGAGTTAAGACATCAATGTTTCAATTGTGAGCCTCAGACTTTTAGAAAATGTAGAAGAGGGACTTTCAATTTTAGATTCTTGTATGATGAATTAGGAGTTCTATAAATGTAGAAGAGGGAGTTTTCTGGATAGTCATTGGTTTTTTCTGATTGTTAGAAGTTACTAAATTTGATTAGTGGGTGATAAAGTTCCACATCTTTTTGTGTATTTGGAACCAATACCAGTTTATGCAACATTTTGACTTTATTAGCATATCGCTTTCATGTAATTCTCTGGATTGCTTCAACAATTGATCGACATTTCCCAGTCAAAAGTGCATTTAGCAGTGGTCCGTCTATATCATGCTTACAACATTAAATAATAGAAGTGAAACTAAGCACTACTCATATTTATCTTAGACTTCTTAGTTGGAGGGAATTTTTGTTATCAATTACTATTTGGCTCAAAGATGAACTTGGAGAACTGATATTTGCCTCACCTGGTATTTTACCATGCTTCCAATCCAGATTTCCTCAAGAAATAGCAGAGAATTGCAATATCAGTTGATCCACTTACCTAAACAAAGAAAAAAATATACATGAAGAAAAAAAAAAAGTACCATGTGCCAGTGCTGATATTAAATTTCTGCTTTATATAATTGCAGGTGAAAGAAGCTTGCAGAAAAGCCTCCAGAGCAGAAGAATTGGCAAAAAGCCACCTGAGGGACATGAAGCTTGAACTCCACATTCATAGCAGAACCACAGTATGTTCTGTTTCCTCTCTTGTATCTCTTTTTGGCCTAACATTTTTCCCCCTTTCTTTTAATTTTTTTAGCAAAATTTTTTGATTTCGGTCATCTTGCTTCTGAAAAATTAACAACCATAATTCTTCCTTAAGACACTAATAGAACTTGATTTTGATTTGGGTCTCTTCAGTGGTTGCAGAGGCCAAGGGTGAAGTTCTCTGATGTTGAGCCACAAGAGCCTGTGACTCTGAATTACAAGTGAACAGTTTAAATATTGAGATTGAAGATTATGGTTGAAGAGAGTGCAGGATTTCCTTCCATGAAAGCAAATTACTACTGCTTCATGGGATCTTTGTTTTTGGCTTTGTAAGTACTATATATAGGTCCATCATTGAAGCCAGCCTCCAGGAAGTTGCATCTGAGGGAAAATTATTGAATAGGAAAGTGTCTTATTTTTAAAAATTTGAATTGCTCTCCGTGAGATTTCACACTGTTATTTAGTTCTTGTCAGTTGTCATGTTAACTTCTTTAAGTTTATCTTCTGATACTTGAAGATGCTGAAAAGTTTTCTCCAAGAGTTTTTTATGGCCATCAACGCATGGAAGCATTATATTTAACAGTAGAAGAGGGTTTCCTGGAGCTATTGGGGAACTAGTTAAACATGGAAATGCAACCTGTCAGAGAGCCTTGAGAACATTCTGATAAAAATGAATCCTTTGAAGTGGTTTTCTTTTCTTTTAGGATTTTTTAAATCAGATTTAAAGGTATTCAGGCTTCTTAGAGCATTGTAGCGCTCTTATGAAATATTTGGAAATGATTAGTGTCTTCAAGACATTCCTATAAATAATTATGAGGGGTAAGTAACAATCAATGTAATGATCTTAGTATGACTTATATTTTAAATTCTGAGTTCATCTTTTTTTAAGAAATCATATTGAAAAAGTTGGATTTATATATAGTTTGGTGATTATGGAACAGTTTCATTGTTTTTAATCAAAATTTGATATTAAAAGAATACCACAAATATAGATCAATCTTAACAGGCACTGACCTCTTTAATAAGATATTAAAAGCATCCATTTTTTTTTTCAATTTTTGAGAACAATCAAAGTATAGCAATTCTTCCTATTAAAAAAAATATTAATTGCAATTCAGAGTGGAATTGCCCAGTAAATGCAATGTTACCTCACAATATTTGAAATCCTCAAATTATAGAAACCCAATTAAACCAAAAGAGACCCTTTCAAAAAGGGAGTTCTTAGGTCTGATAATCATAACATACTGATATGATGTGGTTCCATACATATAATACATGCAACATTCAATAAAATATGATTAATATTTCATTTTCTTATCAACTCTTTCCTAGCCAAGATTTCTGGGGAATCAAACAGACAAACAGCATCAAAATGGAGAAAAACTATACATATCTCAACAGCTCCATAGCTACACATAACAGGAAATTAAAATATACAAATGAGTCTTCTTAACTAGTATGATAAATTTTTGTTATATATTAAAACTACAACTGTCCCTAGAAGAAGAAACAAGAGAAAAACTGGACAGAAAGAAAGTGAAAAAGTTGTGCTCTATATTGAAATTAACTGGGTAAGAGTGTTCCCATCTCTCCCAAATTTCATCAAAAAAATTTATCCTTGAAACTTCACAAATAGCGCCCAATAAGGCTTACTTAAATATTCGACGATTCCCATTGCTATCCACTTGCAGTGAGCTGCTTCTGCTGGGGAAAAGCAGTTGAAACATCAAAACCAGGAGGAATGAAAACAACGTCGTCCCAATTTGAAGCCAAGCTCTCCTGCAATATATTTCGTCGATTCTGCAGTGTGAATCTATAATTTTATCAAGAAATACAAAAAACCATTTCTTTTATAAAAGCCATTTACCTTCATTCCTTTAATTATTTCTTCAAAAACTGCAACCTACAAAAGAAAAGCGAATTGTAACAGGGAAATCACAATCTGATAGGCAGATAGGACTCATCAAAGACCATAATACCTGGATATCTCCTTGTCTAAAGGCGGGATTTAATTGCCTTTGCTGCTGAGAAGCTCTCATTAGTGAATTCTCTAGATCCTCCTAGAAAGTAGGCATGCAAAATGAATTGTCACTAGTCATATTAAGCTAATCAGACTCACATCCTGCAGGTCGGAAGTGATACTTGGCTTACCTTACGGAAAAAAAATGGGCGATATCTTTTGTTTTCACTCTTCAAAAACAAGCTCTGTGACTGGAATCACCAAGTTGTAAAATCAAGGTTCAGACAATTTAGCCTAGAAATTCAAGCAGAACAGAACAAGAAGGCAATGGAAGAATAATCACCGAAGAATCAACTAAACTGGATAAATGCAATATTCCAAGCAACCTTAGTGTAACTTGTGTATTAATGTTAGTACAAAAGGCAACATGAGATAAAACAATCAATTTATTCATAAAAGTTTTCCCATCTCCACCATCACAGTTTATAATTAAGCATAGGACTAATATTCCAAGACCCTTGTTAAAAACTCAAAACCGTCCATACAAGAATACAGAACCAAGAAGATAAGAAAACTGCCCCAAGAAAAGGTTATGCGTTGTAACCACAGTGTAACCCCTTGTGACACTTTTCCTAAAGTTTCGGCAAACATAAATCAAAGGGAGAGAATGAGTAGATCAATTCTAAGAAAATTCATAACTCACCTTGATATAGGCCACATATGCATGATATTTTAAGAAACTCTACAAGGATTTTGAAGGCCCTGGCCAAAGCATCAGGATAGGCACACATAAGGGAGAATAAATCAACTATGACTTCTTCACCAAGAAGCTACCATCAAATATGATTATCCATGATCATTCAGGTTATTTAAAATGATGATACAATGTATAGGGTAAACAGGAAATCAACCACCCCATCATTCAGGTTTTTTCTAAAGGAAGATTTCTAAGGAATGTTTCACCACTCTTATTAAGCATATTGCTATGGTCATTCATGTTAGAGAACACTTAACCCAAAAGTTATATGGTAGGTGGAGGTTCAACAATGCATATCAAACTAATATTAGTAATACTCCATATTAGAAACCCCTTGACCTAAAAGTTATAGCTGGTAGGTGGAAACCCCCAACAATGCATATCAAGCTATTATTACTAATAACCCATTTGTGACAAATCACTGACGTAGCTCTTGAGTATCCCAATCACTGGTTGAAATCATCTGCACTGTCCTATAAGTTGATACAACCAACCAAGCAAAGATTCACTCAAACCTTTGTTTCTCTGGTCACACCTTCCGCATTAAAAAAACCCACATTGCAAGCTTCTTCCCACCCCTCCTCCTAAATAAAGAGGCCTATATGATTTTTTCTTTCTTTCATTGCATGCAAAGCGAAAAAAAATATAGAAAATACTCTCTCAAGCATAAAGAAGACACCTACACTTACAAAAATCCATATTTCACAATGCACTTTTCACCATCTAAAATGCTAACCTCAACAAAGGCATCATATTTAGATAGCTTGTAACAATAGAATATAGCTTATGTAGTAGAAATGATTATGAAAAGAAGTGGTTAAAGAGAAACTATTAAAAGCCTTATTTGACAGTGAAGTGCTTTCAATATCAAAAGCAATTATGGAATTGTTCAGCAAAGTACTTAAAAAGTGCTTTCCAGTTAAATGATAAATGTACCCTACTGTATTTTAAAGAAATGTGAGGGCTTTGACACAAAAATCTTGAGAAACTTTTTCTCGTTTAAGGAAATTAATTACGCTACTTTTGATAAGCAATACTCAATGGCAGAAGCTGGAATAAAAAAGCTGGTCAGGACTAGCTTCTTCAAAAAGCTCCCTTTTTTTAACATAGATTTTTTTATTTTACATAGAAGCTGGAACTGCCAAACGCAGCGGTGGTGTGTGTTCTATTAGCTTTGCTTATGTGTGTGTCTATATATAAAGCTAAAAAGTAGTTTCAATCACTTAAACAAATAGGCCCTACTATTCATTCGTGAATACAAAACAAAAGCTTAAGTGCTAAGAACAAAATTGGTCATGGTAATAATATAGAAGTGGAAGACCTAAAATAACATACATAGAGATAACTAAGAAAGGCATAAGTCATAACCATATGTGAATACAACGAAAGCTTTAGCCCCGCATTGAGAGGAGTGGAGATAGTGGATTCATTAACCACCCCTTATAGTCGGTAAAGGTTTGTGTTGAATTGAGTTGAGGTAGCTTATTATGGAATAAGATAAAATTAAAAAGGCAAAAAAGCATCAAGAGCTCTCAGTTTAATCCATCCAACCACATGTTATCACAGAAGATTTAGCCCCTTAATAGAGTAGAGGAACCAAATTCATTTTGCCAACCCCATCTAACTAATAAAAGGTTGTGTTGAGTTGACTTGAGGTTGGCCTATTATGCACCGAGTAAAAATTTAAAAAGGAAAACAAGCATCAAGAGCTCCTAGTTTCAATCCAACCCTTCATCAAACACATTCTAAAAATTTATGCAATTAAAAGTCTTTAGAGTCAAGGTCAAGCGGAATATAAAGGCTTTAATTGAGACATGATAATATCATGAACACCTAATTTCCTCCACCAAAACCATTAAATTCCTCTATTTTAGAATGAATTTGCACTTAAGAGCACATGCTAAAAAGAGATTGTTTCTTTACCCCTTTGATATGATGAGGTTATTGACCTTCAAGAACAATTACAATTCAAAACTTTATTTTGGTTGAGTGCTACTTTTATATTGGTATTGTTTTCCATCATCCTATCATTACAATGAAGGCAACATCCATGCTCCAAGAGTCCACCAAAGTTGGGTAGTAAAAAGGCCTTCCTCTCATCTATGTCAAAGTTTAACAATGACACTAGTAGATGGAAATCATTCCTCAAATTAAAGAAAGGATGTTATCCAATGTTCTGGTCATGGAACAAATGAAATAAATCAAAAATTAGATTTTGTCAGAAGAATGAAAACTTGTTGGAATTGTCCATATCCGTACATACTTCAGAACCATATCCTCACGTGACAGAATAGATTAGACCTTAGATAGATAGATTACCTTAAGATTATAACGCTCCAACCATGACTGATATGATCACAAGGATAGATGATACCTTGAATCATGACCAAAAGAGAACTCATAACTCTTGAGGATTCTAATACCCAACAACTTCCAAATTCTTCAGCATTCACATCATTTCCGATTCCCAATTCATCAAGTCTGCCTCCAGAGTGCTCCTAGCTTCCATAAGTGATCCCTATTCCCTAATCAATTTCTTTAATATTTTCCCAATCTCCCAATGATCATGTCATTCTTTTAATTAGCAATGATATCCACTAGAGATGAAGAAAGATGCATACAGGCATGCCCAATGAACAAGGCCCCATTATGTGGATATGTATCAAAACCATGACAAGTGACATACACGAGTATCTCATCTTTCAAAACCATAACAGGTCACAATGGAGTAAACTTTATCGTTGCGCCAAAGCTCACTCTTCAATAATAATATATGAACTTTCAAAACCATTATGGTCACAATGGGGTACAGTTCCCTAAGCCTCAAAATTTTCTATAGTGCCCAACAACAGATCATCCAAAAGTTGCAAGTGACATACACGAGTATCTCATCTTTCAAGCTTCTAATACATGAAAAGTTAACACTTCTCTATTATCTAATCCCAAATTTGTAGTTTCAAACAGACAACAACTTACATCTCACATAAGCTCCATCCTCGTTTCTTACCTAAAAGGAACTCTATTCATGATTTAAACCTTTCCTTGGCCAACATAATAACCTCACTGAATTTGTAGGGGAAGTTTAGCCCTTCATTGTTTGTCATTTCTTCAACCAACATATTAAACCCTCCAAAACTCCTATGTGTGGAATATAGAGCTCCTAAGGAAAGTCTAGATGCTACTCTTTTGAGACATCCAAGATCTCTTTGGTCCATCCACATCCCTAAACAAGGTAGACACTAACCTGTCTAGTTTGGAAACCATCAGAGTTGGTGCTTTTATTTGCCAAAAACTTTCACACATCTAGGAATATCAATGACAAAGCCTTTCAAAATGGAAATGTGAAAGGATGAAGTTGCCATCTTTCTTTTTCTTTTCTTTTTTTTCTTTTTTTTTTGTGTGTTTATTTGAAATGATGCTGCATTGGACACCACAATGACAATAATAGTATATTACTCAGAAGCAAGGAGCATAAAATAGTGTAATTGACTGAAACAAAGTTTATTTAACCCAAAAGAAAAACACTGCTATTAGATTTTACTTATTACATGATTTTCATTGTCATCAGCTAATATGTGTGTCATCACCAAACAGCTCATTGTTGTGAATGTGTTTGGTAATATGAGCAAAGAACATGCGGTCAAGCTTGTGAACGGGTTTGTGAGTGTCAGAGTAACTATAACTTACAGCTCATGCCAAGCACCCAAGTGTTAATCTGTGTAATTTTCCAGATAACAATCATAACATCACAAAATTTATAAGGAAAAAAATAATAATAATAAAATAAAGTTTTAGCATGCATAGATTATATTTCTGTTTCATATCAAGACACAAGCACATCAAGCAATACCACTAATTCCAACTATATATCAGGTGGCACTAAGATGCAAACCTGAAAAACAGGAACGCCAGAGAAACCCTCATCAGATAATCCTGCCTGCTTTTTTACCTATAAAAGAAGCATATAGAAAGAAAAATATTCAAAGATGATTGAAGAGAAAATAAATGGTATAAAGAAAAAATAATAAAAGGAAAAAATACGAGAAAAATGCATACAAAGGGCAATTTGTAGATTGTGAAACATCTCTACTTGTTTCTGCTTCTCTTTTTCAATTGGCAATTTGTACATTGGGAATCCATTTAAAGCATGTGGCGCTCACCAAAGCTGAGATGTTTGAGGTCTTACACGTATTTTCACAAGAAAGCATACAAAGAGAAATATTTGCCCGGTTTATACATGACCATTCACACATGATAAAGCCATAATTTCAAATTAGGAAAAACTCTCATCATATACATGTCATGCTATGTTGAAACAGGTACTTCGAATTAGAGTGAAGAGTAGCATAGGATGAAACAATATCAGTAAAATAACAAAGTCATCATTTTATTTCTCAATTAACAGGTTTTTGATGATTTGAACTGCTCAAATTTGTTGTCCATAACAAGAAGTCATTGAATGATATAATTGACTCACATAGAACTTTCTAGAGCCCAAAATTATTTAGAAAATATTTTCTAATCTAATTGTTGGCCAATCCCAATTTTTGTACACATTCTAAGAAAGCACATTCACATAACTTTCTCCGGCAAACTTTCCCTCCTTTTTTATCCATGACCTCATTTGCATTTTTAAAAATCAATATTTTTTTAGCAGATAAACCAGGATCAAATAACAAGATATATCATACAACATAAAAGTTTCCAACCCCTCAATTCTAGTATTTTCTTCACATCCAATTCGAAGCAAGTTTCTCAATTCTTGGGTTGTAGCAACTAGCAAACCATTTGGCACTTTTAGTTGTGTGTCTTCATATGATACTAGTTTCAGCATCATGTATCTCAATTAAATCGACATAAACAAAATAAATCATGATTAACTCTACTACAGCCAAGAAAAACACCAACCTTAAGAGCATTTTGGATTTGAGATGAGTCCGGAATGATCCTAAACGCAACCCCATTAAGCTTTAGCTGTATAGCCTGTAAATTTTTACCCATCAATTATTACCTTTCATTAAGCCAAAACAGTATTAAACCAAACCTAATCATGCAAACCCAAATCAATTTCAAACACACCCCCCAAGAAAAAAAAAAAAAATTCCCACCTTGTTCAAAGCGACAGGAACAACCTTGGAACCGCGCCGCATATCAGGGTCCATGGACTTCATCTGTGCAAGAAGCGAATCAGCGTCCTCTTTCTTGAAACAAAACAACCCAAGAGATTTCCCAGTTGAAACACCCGAAATCAACACGAATTCCTCTGCAGAATTGCTCAGAGCATAAACGGGCACTCCAGCAAGTCGCTCTTCTATGGACTCAATCGACATAGCAAGGTCGAACCGGTGAAAGGGCTCGCCGGAGTCGTCATTCCGGGCAGAAACCCGAGCCCAAGTCCGGCGCTTTCCGCCGGGAAACGCACCGGAAGTGAGCCCGGCAAGGGTGTGATGGGCATGGTGGGCGAGGTTTTGAAGGGCGCTTTGGAAAGGGAAATTATGTTGTTGTTTTTGTTGTTGTTGGAAAGGGTTTGAGAGGTTTTGGAGGAAATTAGAGAAATGGGTTTGGAGGTTTAAGAGAAGGGTGTGTTGGGTTTGATGAGATTTAGTTGTTGGGTTTGAGGTTGAAGAAGAAGAAGAAGATTGTGGTTGCTTCTTGCACGGGGTAAACTGCATTTTTTTCGTTTCTTGAGGTTTTAGTATCAGTTGGTGTTTCTGAAATTGAATGAAAAACAGCTTCCAACAAGAGTTAAAAAAACAGTCCCGGTCTAGTGTTTTAGTTATTTTTTTTATTTTTTTTTTGTTTGAAGGAAGAAATGCTTACAAGAGGAAGAAAAATAGTCCACAGCTTCTAGTGTTTTATTTTTATTTATTTATTTAGATTTTTCTTAAGATAGTTTTTGACGTGATTACCCAAAAAAAAATGATACTAATATCCAAATTTTAAAAATAGTAACAAAAATACCTAACTTTCAATATGCTGACTGAATTTTTTATGAAATAGACAGTATCATGAGATTATAATTTTTTTAAAAAAAATATTATAAAATATAACTCTTTAATTAGTTTGGTTTTGATTATTTAATAAATTCGATTTGGGTTAGGTATAAAAAAAGTATAATCGATAGGTTTGGTTCGGGTTATAGTTTAAAATTTTAAAAACTGTTATAAACTAAAGTGAACCAATCGTAAAATAAAAAGTGTTATCATTATTTTTCAATGTCTAGTATTGTTTTATAATATAAAAATTATATAATTATCTTATATAATAAAGATTATTTTAAATATGCGTTAAGAAACTTAAGATTACTTTATATATATTCTTTTATAATTAACTATTTTGATTTATTTAACGTATGTAAATTTAAAATTTTAAACCGATGAACCCAAACTGAATCAAACCGATTATAACAGTTTGATTTGGTTCGGAATGATAGTTTAAACTAAACTGATCAACTTAAACCGAACCAAACCCGATTAATTTTTGTTTGAGTTAGGCTTGAGCATCAAACTGACTCAAAACTGAATCGTTGATACCCTAGTTCATTTGTTGCCCGCGCAACTTCTTTTACCTTTAATATTATTAGTTTTTAAAATAGCTCAGATACAAGTGAAGAGGTTGTTATACACACATGTATATATACATAAATACATATAAGAAATTTTATTTTCATATACCACATTGGCTTAATATATTCAAGATAATTTGAGCAAGGGCTTATGCTAACAATTTAACTTTTCAAGTTCGTGATATAAATACTCTAATAACAATTTAATTTTTTTGTTCATTTCTTTATTCTAATTTTTTTTTGTTTCCTCTGCTTGTTTGCAGACAGAAGACTAAAGATCCTTAAAAGTAGAGCAAACCGTTGAGTACTAGCATTTAAATTGAAGGGGAGCCAACATTAGAAGAAATTCGAAAACATGAATGATGCTATATTAATTGGAATATATGCTATAATGCAAATTACATTACCTTTGACGTCTTTATATTTGCATCAAATCACGTGGTAATGCATGATTTAATGTAGAATTTGCAGCTAATAACCTTGCTAGATTCAGTCTTAAGCATCATTCATCTTACCATTGGATTACGTTTTTTGCCCATTTGGCTTCAAAATTGTAGTTTTCATTCATGAACCTCTTTCCTTGACCCAAAAAAAAACCAAAAAGAAGGGCACCTCAATTACTTTAGCATTATTTTTAAAAACATAAATGCTTGAGAGAAAAAGAGAAACACATACATGCTCAAAAGAGAAAGACGGAGAAACACATCATGCGGGAAATCAAAATAATTTTTATTTTTTCTAAATAAAGTTTGATATTAGATTGTGAATTGAAGTCCCAATTGTAGAGAAATGGGTGAATGCCTTAGAATGTTTTCTTAGAAATCTTTTTAAACATCTCTAATGTAATACCCCTTCAAGATCTTGTTTGATAATGACAATAATGTAACACCAACACAAATATGCTAAATTCAAGGAAAGAAACCAAAGAACACAAAGAACACCTCAATTACTCTTTTCCTCTTTTCCTTTCTTTTTTTTTTTTTCTTTTCTTTTCTCTCCCCTCTTAAAATAGAGTTGTAGAAAAAAAAATGAGAACTCTTTTCACTCTCACTTTGTAACACCCCGTAGTTTTAATTAAATACATACGTTGAATTATGAGGTGTATAATATGCGTATACATATGTATGAGTCAAATATATGTATGTATGAGAATAAGTGTTAAATACATAAAGTGAAGGATATAAATTAAATATATGAATTGGAGTTAAATAAGAGAATAATTAAATTAACTTAAATAAAGATGGTAATATTAATTGGTAAATGATTAAATAAAGTAATTTAATGAATGAATAGTTTTTATAGTTGAATAGTTGATAATGAAGTAAAAAGTTAAAGGATTTAATGAAGTGGAGGAGTTGCTAAATAAATGATATAAATTATAAGATGAGGAGTTGCTAAATAAATTAATGAGGGGGGAAGGAAAAAAGAGGAAATGCACAAAAAGAGGAGAAAAGGGAATGTGATTTGTGCCAAATCGGGACCCGCGGTAAGTAATTTTTACTTTAGTTCTTCGTGAAATTGATATTTAAGCTGATGTAATGATTCTCTAGGAGTAATTTTTGCTATGGAGTCATTTTACGGTGTTTTCAAAATTGAGGTTTTGACCCGACTTGAATAAAAATTTGTTCGAAAGGTTGAAAAACACTTTCTAGACTGTAAAAGCCTCGAATATGTGGTTAGATTTCATTTATTTGTTCATTTAGAATTTTTATGGCTGTTGGAAGTTAGATTTGATATTAGAGACCTTTTGAACCCTATTAAAACCCGATGAAACTTCGGTTTGAGACTGTAGAAAGATAGATCAATCAATTCCGGACATTTCGATGTTAAGATCATGATTTTTGGATATGATTTGATATTTTTAGTAACAAAATATAAGGTTTTGATGAGTAAAATTGACTTTAGATACCTCCGCGAACATGTAAAACCTCAGTGAAATACATGTTGAAGGTGGTAGAATGATAGTATGACTGATTTTATATGTGTCGATATGGACAGAATAATTTTAGAAATATTCTATATTTTTAATAAAGTTGATATATGTTTCCAGTATAAAAATAAAATTGAGAACTAGTGAAAATATGATTTGGAAATCTATTTTCACTGTTTCTTCTTGTAGAAATATCTAGATTGACCGTAGAAATGGTATAATAGCATTTTCAACTGCTTATGAGTCCTAAATTTAGTTGAAATTTAAATTCATGGAATGTGTATTTAGGTTGCTAAAGTAAGAATTAGTGGTAAATGAGCAAGACTTGGATCAAATGGAATGTATTTGAATGAATAATACAAGTAAGTATAGTTAAGTGAAATATATTCGAATTATACATGAATTGCAAATGTTTATTGGTGACTTGAAGTGAGTTAAAAAATTAAATATATAAATGGAAACTGAGTATTTACGTGTGAAATAGATATGAATAAATGAAATTGAATTATAGAATGGTTATGACAGGTTGAGTTAGTTGGATTTCAATTGGAACTGGACTCGAAAGCGGCGGTGATTGTATTTAAGTTGGAAAGTCTTGTACTGTGAGTATATTTCTTGATTTTAATTCTTGTATGGTATCGTATTGATATGAAATGTTTAACTGTAGGCATGTTATGTATATAAATGCATTGTGTTTTATTGATCATTCATAAAAGATTTTGGCATTTGAGTATGCGATACGTGCGAAGGCAAATCGCATATGATATCATTTCGTTAGGCATTTGTGTAACCTCATTGTCAGTAAAACTGTCCTAACAAGGATTTTAGATCGTTGAAATGATTGTAAATTGGGTAATGGAGGGTTGTGGCTACCTTGTAAAAGCTATACAAGGGTTAAATCCGCTCTATTACCTTGAAAGAGGGAGATTGTGGATTTCGATGAAAACTCTGCATTATTTTATTGCACAAGCATAAACTTTATATTGCTGGCATGTATGTTATCTTTGTTGAATAATGCATATATGTTTCATAAATGTTTTGAATGACTTTAAATGTCATGTTTTCCTAAATGCATATGATTGTCATATCAAGATATATATTCACTGAGTTTGTTGTGTGCTCACTCCATTCCCTCCAATATTTCAGATACAAAATCGAAAGAAAAAGGGAAAGCTAGAGAGTGATTGAAACTTCATCCAGATCCCTATCTTGTTTATGTATGTATGCTTGGAGGAATGATTTATACACATTTTATTTTGTTATGTATAATTATCACCTGACTATGTATATAATATCACATAGATGGGATGGGTTGTATAGTAAAGGATTATAGTTGAATATGTTGGTTTGTGAAATACTTGGTGATGATGTATATAATTGTGTGATTAAATGGTGGATAGGATGGTCGGAATGGTTAGATGCATACATGAGATAAATGAATGAATGAGATGAATATTGTGGATGATTATATATATATATATATGTATGTATTGGATTTGATTTGTGGTATATTAAGAAAAATGTGAGATGTCCAAATTTATGGGGATATGCTGTCAAAATTTTTTGAAAATTTTGTGAAATTTTGTTGAGGCTGACAGTGTATTGTATATTGTATACATGATATGTACAGTGTATAGTACACTATGCCGGTCATGACGTCAGCCTACATCAGGGGCTTCGTGACACACTTTCTCTACAAAAAAGGAAAAAAAGAACTTAACTAGCCGTTATATAGATGAGGCTATTACATGGGTTCAAAACAAAATAAAATGCACACAACATTTGGGCTAGGCCCACATACATTGTTTTAAGACATAAACCCAACAATCTCCACCTTGGCTCAAAACAAAATCAACCCTTTTGGAAATTGATGGAACAACATATGTTCTAACACCTCCACCTTACCTCTCATCTCCATGCACCTTAAGTGAAAAGGTGTCGTCCAAAAAATTTTCAACAATTAGTTAAATTCAACAAGTTTAGGCAATGCTCAAACTTGTCTTTGGCAACAGGCTTGGTGAGAAAATCCGAAGCATTATCTTCCGTATCAACTTTTTCAATCAAGATTTCCCCCATATTGATCCAATCTCGAACTCGATGGAATCTCACTTCAATATGCTTTGTTCTAGCATGGAAAACTTGATTCTTGGCAAGACAAATTTCACTTTGACTATCACATTTGATTATCACCATGTCTTGCTTCAATCCCAACTCATTCACTAGCCCCTTCAACCAAATAGCTTCTTTGGATGCTTCGGTTATTTCCATGTATTCCGCTTCGATAGTGGATAATGCACTTGTACGTTGTAGCATTGATCTCCATGAGATTGGACCTCCACCCAATGTAAATACATAGCCTATAGCAGATCTCCTCTTGTCAAGATCTCCGGCATAATTGGAATCCACATAACCAACCACACTAGCATCCTCATTTTGTCTTTCAAACACAATACCCAAGTGCATTGTACCCTTTAAGTAGCACTTGATTGCTTTCCAATGCTCTTTACCCAGATTTGTCATATATTTGGAAACCACACTAACCGCTTGAAAAAGATCGGGCCTTGTACACACCATTGCATACATGAGACACCCAACGACACTAGCATATGGAACCTTTAACATATCCTCAATCTCGGCATCGGAAGATGGGCATTGCTTTGCACTCAAAATAAAATGTGAAGCTAAAGGAGTAGAAACCGGTTTAGCATCAAGCATACTAAACTTCTCAAGTATTTTGTGGATGTATTTCTTTTGAGACAACCACAACTTCCCATCATTTCTATTTCTCCTTATCTCCATCCCAAGAATATTGGTAGCTGCCCCAAGATCCTTCATGTCGAACTCATTGCTCAACAACTCCTTGAGTTCAACAATCTTGAACTTGTTTTTGCATGTTATAAGCATATCATCAACATATAACATCAAGATAATAATGGTACCATCATCAAACACATTTGAATAAACACAAGAATCAAATGCACACATCTTGTAGCCAATTTCGTTCATATAGGTGTCGAAGCGCTTGTACCATTGTCTTGGAGATTGCTTTAGCCCATACAATAACTTCTTCAATCTACAAACAAGATCTTATTTGCCCTCTTCAATAAAGCCTTCTGGTTGAGCCATATAAATCACCTCATTCAAGTTTCCGTGAAGAAATATCGTCTTCACATCAAGTTGTTCCAACTCCATGTTGAAATGTGCAACCATAGCCAACAACACCCTTATAGATGTATGCCTCACCATCGGAGAAAAGATTTCATCATAATCAACACCCTCCTTTTGTGAGTAGCCCTTTGCAACCAACCTTGCTTTTGAACTTCAGTGCCTCATTCTTGAGCAAGCCTTCTTTCTTCCTAAATACCCATTTGCAACCAATGAGTCTTCTATCCTTAGGCATAGGAACCAATTCCCAAACGGAATTTTTGTGAAGAGACTTCATCTCTTCCATCATTGCACCCATCCAACCTTCTCTTTCATTTGTTTCAATAGCTTCTTGAAATGAAGTTGGATCTCCTTCACTAGTGATAAGTGCAAAATTTACTTCGTCTTCCCATCCAACCTTTGAGGTGGTTTGATGATTCTTCTTGGCCTTTATTGTGCTATGCTTGTAGGTTCTTCATGAGTTTCCACATTTTCTTGTTGTTGTTGTTCACTGGATGAACTTCCTTCTTCAAGTTGAACTTGAGGTTCTTGACTTCTTGTCACTTTTGTTAGAGGAACTTCGGTAACAACACCCTTTTCACCAACAACTAGCTTCTCACCATCATCTTTCTTGATTTCTCCCATTGACAGAGTTTTCATCAAAAATCACATCTCCACAAAGAATTTTTTTCTTGTTCACCGGATCCCATGACTTGAATCCCTTCACTCCCTTTTTAAACCCAAGGAAGATACATTCAAGTGATTTTGATTGTAACTTGTTTATCTCATTATTGGGAATGAGAGCATAGGCCTTGCACCCAAATACCTTCAATGTAGAGTAGTCCACTTCTTTTCCGGTCCATACCTCTTCGGCACATTTAAACTCAAGCAATTTAGATGGTGATCGATTAACCAAATAGCAAGCATGGTTAACCGACTCCACCCAAAAAGATTCGGGCAACCCCGCATGTAATCTTATGCATCTTGCTCTCTCCATGAGAGTTCTTGTGGCGACCCCGCACCCCAGACCACCAACCCCGCAGGGAATGACATGCGGAATGCCGGGGCGGGACGCCCGGCGTAGGCGTCTCCGACCACTCCTCAACTCCCGTGAGGTGGTTGAGACCCTACGAGTCTTATCTCAAATAACGACATAATATCAAAAGGTACTAAACAAAACTACACACCGTATTAATCATCAAAGACAAGAGATAATCCATAAAAATGAACCATAAATAAATCATAATCCCTACAGTCCATTAAAATTGACATACACATAAAGTCCAAAATTGTGGGTACAAATAAAAACCGTCATATGCCCACATGGTCTATCTAACAAGTCCTAACTCACCCATACTACAATGTGGTAAGTGTTATAATTACATAATCCAAAATATAATACTTCATAATTTAAAACACAGTTCAATCAAAATGTTTCTCAACTCACATCGAGGCCTTGGATTCTCTCGCAGGCAAGGCCCTCAAGATATAACTACTCCTTTGCCCTTATTCGGGACAGAAGGACCTCAAAGAGGAAAATGAGGGTGAGCCAACGGTGCCCAGTGAATAGAATTCAAATATGTTATCAATATTCATCAATAAATATCATGTATGCATGTCAATGTGTAGCATGATTAAAAGCCCATAACATATAGATATCAAGCATTTATAATAAGTTCGATGCAAGTAAAAGCTTATCAATTTGGATCCACATTCCACATGCATTGGGTTACTAGTGCACGTCTATTTCACCGTACCGTTGACCTCAATCATTTCCTTTTTGAAACCCTCCTATGACAAGGTTAAGTCCCCCTATTAGCCAGATAGATGGGCCCAACCAAAGTCATAAGATTTTCTCAAATCAATGCGTCATTCAAAACATTAGAACACATTCATGCTTTCAACATACAATATATATAAGTGATATGATGACATAAAAGATATAATCATAAATGAAGTCTACTCACAACCAAGCCTCACGAGAGTATTTAACCACACACGACCACCAAACCGAATCAACCCAATCAAGATCCTGAAACATACATCAATATCCTACCATGCATCAATTTCTATGCTCAATCACATAGACATTACACATCAACCCTAAATCGACCCACATATAGACAATAGGCCTAAATCCCATCATTCAACTCAAATCACATGACTTAGGCCTCTAATGCATAGTTCTCATTCATAAACCATTCTATTAATCAAAAATACTGATTTTCAATTCCTTAGGCATAAACATGCCCAAATTGGGTCACTTGATCACAAGTAGGCCTAACCCATGATATGGTCACAACCACCAAATCAGTATCATAATCAACCCTAATCATGCTTAATTAAACATAAGTTGCATCAATTCAATGATTCTAGGCCAAAAGCATCAATAGCCCTTAAATATGAAAATTTTCATACTTAGGCCATATTGTCGATTTACACTAGGTCACCATGTTCAGCCATGTATATCACTGATTTTGCATCATGGGTTCATCAACAATGACAACTAGGTCAACATAGTTGATATGCAAGCTATTTGGAAAGGTCTAAGTTCATATTCTAAATTTAGGTCTAATACAAGTAACCCTACCAATTCTTCATTTAATATTCTGTTCAGATGTATCAATCTACCAACAGAAATATGTAATCACAAAACCAACCGTACAGATTGAAGTATGTGAAGAAACAAACCTTCTGTCCAAATATCAGCCCAATCCAACGGTGGACCGAAATGATAAGTATCTTTGATGAACAAGTCCCTAATCAGACAATTTCTCCTTTCCTACTGCAAATACTCAAACTCAGATGACTATATCACACAAAATACTTTACGTATAAACATCTTCACCGTCCAGAATACATAAATATTAGTTGTAAACTACATATCCAAATTTGATATCCATCCAACGGTAGATTGAGAAGATCTATAAGTTTGAGCGAAACAGCATGAGAAATCCAGACTTTCCGACCAGATTTGTTTGAGAGGTTAGATCTTTCAGAAGACATATCTAATCACGATCTCCACCGTTCTGAATGTAGAAATATCAGTTGTAAACTACATACCCAAATATGATATCCATCCAACGGTAGATTGAGTAGATCTATAAGTTTGAACAAAATGGCGCGAGAAATCCAGACTTTCCGACCAGCTTTGTTTGAGAGGTTAGATCTCTTAGACGAAACCTCTGATCAAGATCTCCACCGACCAGAATGAATAACCGTAAGCTACGAACTTGCTGAAATATTTTGAGCTTAATCTGACCATATATCCCAAAGAACCAGCTCTTTGATGAAAACGTCGCAAAGATCTTTCTTCTGCAACTCCCTCTTTCTTTCTCTTCTTCTTTCATTTCTCTTCTTTTCTTTTCTTTTTTCTCCTTTCTCTCCACTCACCTCTCTTTCTAGCACTTCCTTGATTCCCTCCACTCACCTCACTTTCTAGCACATTCTTAGAGAAGAGAAGTGGGCATGAGACACTTGTCCACTTTCATGAACCAACCTTCACATGTGTTGGTCTCATACTACCCATATCAACCACATGTATTTTAACCAATCTCATGCTTCCATATATTTTAAATGTCCAATCCATTCAATACACGAAATTTTCATTCTCATTTATCCTTTTATTCAATCAATCTTAACTCATATCAATTCATGGAATAATGGGCCCATGCATAAATAATAACATATGCATTATACTTTAATTTAACATGACCCATATACAATTTATAATACACATATTTATATACATTATCAAGCACCAACTATACAAACATTAAACAACCATCAAACAAACACCAAACATATCAAGACAACACATAGAGTTTGGGCAAAATGCAATTGGGTTATGGGCTAGATGAAATAATTTTTGGGGCGTCACAGTTCTATTCATCCTTTTCGGCCGCTCCATTTTGTTGAGGATTTTTCTTTATAGTGAAATTTCTTGTGATACCTTCATCTTTGCAAAACTTCAAGAACTTGCTATCTCTATACTCACCCCCATTATCACTTCTCAAATACTTGATTTTTCTCCCAATTTGGTTCTCAACTTCTATCTTCCATTCCACAAATTTGGAGAAGAGCTCGGATTTCTCCTTCATGATGTATACCCATACCTTTCTTGAAAAATCATCCATGAAAGTAACAAAGTAGCGAGCTCCACCTCTTGATTGGGTAGGTGATGGCCCGCACATATCGGAGTGAATATAGTCAAGTAGCCCCTTACTCTTGATTTCGTTACTTGCAATTTTGAAAGACACCTTGTTTTGCTTCCCCATAACACAAAACTTGCAAAAATCTAACTTGCATGCCCCAATACCCTTCAACAATTGTCTTCGGTGTAATTCTTGCATTACTTTTCACTCATATGGCCAAGTCTCAAATGCCAAAGTTGAGTTTCATCTTTGCTAGGAGTTTCTTCCGTTGAGATTGCAACTCCACCAAGAATTGTGCTCCCGGAAAGCTTGTAGAGGTTATTTGTTAGCTTTGCACCTCTCATGATTACCAAAGATCCCTTGGATATTTTAAGACCTCCATCCATTGTCGAAAATGAACACCCATTAAAGTCAAGTGTTCCCAAGGATATCAAATTCTTCTTGAGTGTCGGTACATGCCTTACATTTTCCAAAGTTCTAACAACCCCATCATGCATCTTTATCTTCATGGTGCCAATACCAAAAACTTTGCATGTCGCATTGTTCCCCATTAGAACATCTCCACCATCAAGTGATTGATAAGAATCAAACCAATCATGATTATAACACATATGGAAAGTACAACCGGAATCTAAAATCCAAGAGTTGGAAGTAAGATTACCCAATGAAACTGCTAATAGCTCACCATCACTTTAAGATGCTATGCTTGCCGAAGAGCTTGACTCGGTCTTCTTTCCTTTTACTTCCGCTTTGTACTTTCTACAATCTCTTTTATAGTGACATTTCTTCCCACAATGGTAGCACTCCACATTTTTCTTGTTTCTAGATTTGGATCTAGAACTTTTTCTTTCGTTGTTTTCTTTCTCCTTTGATCGGCCTCGCTCATTTGACCTTTTAGCAATGAGTACATCTTGAGCATCTTGCCCACTTGACTTGTTCATAGTCACATGAGAAATAATGTCTTGAACCACTTCTTCAAACTTGAGAGTTTATTTCCCAAACATAAGAGTAGTCCGAAAATGCTTGAAGGAGTTTGGAAGTGATCTCAACAAAAGCAATGCCTTGTCTTCTTCTTCATACTTCACTTCTACCATCAACAAATCACTAACGCATCGATTGAATTCATTCAAGTGCTCCATAAGGTCTTGTCCTTCCTCCATCCTTAGGCCATAGAGTTTGTCCTTAAGGAATAATTTGTTAGACAAGGTTTTCCCCATGTAAAGTTTTTCAAGCTTATCCCATGTTTCCTTTACGGTCTTCTCTTCCATGACATTGTACATGACCTCATCGGATACATACAACTCAATAGAGCTAATAGTCCTCAAATGCATTGCATCCCATGTCTCTTTTGACACACTTTCTGGTTTTGCTTCAATGCCCCGAATGCATATATGAAGCCCTTGTTGGATAAGAATATTTCTCATCTTTCTTTGCCATAAGGTAAAGTTTGACTTCCCATCAAAAGGCTTCAACTCAACTTTTATAGCACCGGTGTTCCCAATCGTCATTGCACCATTTTCCGCCATTGCAAACCCCTAGATGACCTAGGCTCTGATACCACTTGTAGAGGAATGGGTGAATGCCTAAGAATGTTCTCTTAGAAATTTCTTCAAACACCTCTTATGCAGTACCCCTTCAAGATCTTGTTTGATAATAGCAATGATGTAACACCAACACAAATGTGTCAAATGCAAAGAAAGAAACCAAAGAACACAAAGAAATAAGAAACAAAGAACAAGAAAAAACAATCAATCCACAACTCCAAGAAATTACGTGATTTACCAAATTGGCTACGTCCACGGAGGTAGAGATATCACTACTATTAGAGCAAATCAATACAAGAGATTAGTTCTACTTGTAGGTCTTAATCTTACCTCTTCTTCGTTTTCTAGGGTTTTCTCTCCTCTCTCAAAATAGAGTTGTAAAGAACAAAAAAAAAATGAGAACTCTCTCCACTCTCACTTTCTCTACAAAAAAGGAAAAAAATAGCTCAACTAGCTTTTATATAGATGAGGCTATTACATGGGCCCAAAACAAAATAAAATGCACACAACATTTGGGCTAGGCCCACATACATTGTTTTAAGCCATAAACCCAACACCAATAGCCAACTTTGACAACTAACGAACAATTTTTTATTTATTTCTTTTTTTTTTAACAAAAAACACTCATGGGTTGCTCGAGCAGTGAATGTTTTAGCTTATAAGTTGAACATCCTAAATTTCAATCTTTTGCAATGAGTTATGGCTCTAATGAAACTGATCTTTTGGGTGCAGTTGTGCCTCGAAACCAATCCCGATGCACATAATATAAGGGCCGGTTTGGCACCAAGGATAAAATGGGATTTGACTAAATATAGCCCACATCTCATGTTTGGGTGTGAGGTAAGATGGAATAAAAATAGGGTTAGGCTATATTCATCTACCTTTTTTTTATCTCTTCACCCACTTACTCTTTTCACCGACATGAAAATTTAAAATCAATCATGTCACGACGCCCCTGACGTAGGCTGACGTCATGACCGGAACAGTGTATTATACACTGTACATACCCGTATACAGTATACAATACACTGTCAGCCTCTCACACTCCATCCCAAACTTACAGAATTTTTTTTTTTTTATACCACAATTCAAATCCAATCAACTAGCTATATAGATGATCATTCCACTCACATTTATTTCATTCATTCCACAAAGTAAATTCTCAACTGATAAATACATTTCATCATCCCAAGCATTATATAAGATTACCACACAACCCATCTAGGTGATAGTACATATATATAGTGTGTGATAATTATACATATCAAAATAACAAAAATATAATTTATTTCCTCCAAACATACATACACGTACCAGACGAAGGTTCACGTGATTATCACTCACGGATTTTTCCTTTTCCCTTCGACTCAATACCTGAAATATTGGAGGAAATGGGGTGAGCAATCAACAGCTCAGTGAATATAGTTCTTGAGATGACAATTATATACATTTATAGAAATATGACATTTAAAATCATTTCAAACATTTATTCAACACATGCATCATTCAACGAATATATTGTACATGTCAACATCATAAAATTTCATGAATTTTCAATAACATAATGCACAATCTCCCTCCTCCGCAAGGCAAGAGAGCGGGTCTAACCCTTGTATGACCGTACAAGGTAGACACAGCTTCTTATCACCCAATTCACAGTCATTTCAAGGATCGCAACCCTTGTTAGGACAGACCTACTGACAATGAGGACTCGCAAAACCTCATCCGGGTCTAATTCCTAACGAAATGACAATGAGGATTCGTAAAACCTCATCATTACAAACTCCAATTGTTAAAATCAGTTTGCATGATCCATAAAACACAATGCATTATATATACATATCACATGCATACAATCAAACATTTTATATGCGTACAATGCCATACAAGAACCAAATCAAGGAAACTATACTCACAGTGGTTACACAGGGTTTCTAAGCCAACCTCTAAAATCGAGCAACAATAAACGTCCTCAAAAGAGTTTATCCATGCCCTTAAGCCTCAATTTAAACACTGACATTACCCATAGAGTATCATTAGAATCATCATTTACCATATCAGTAGCTACTAAAATATCAAATCACTGTTTAAAGTACTATTTACTTTTTACTATTCACTTTTACTTTTACTATTCACTATTTACTTTTACTATTCACTATACACTATTTATCCGAAAGATGTAAATTGTATTAAAATTGTCAAATGGTCTCCAAAAATCATGAAATTGAATCTAATCACATATTCAGGGTCCTGACAGTCCAGGGAACGTTTTTCTACCTTTCTAGCGGATTTTCATTCACGTTGGGTCAAAACCCCAATTTTTGAAAACGCCGTAAAACGGCTCCTACAGTAAAAATTACTCCGCTAGAAAGTTTACATATAGCTTAGATATCAATTTCACGAAGGAAGAGAGTGAAAATCACTTACCGGGGTTCCGGATTTCACGCGAAGTCCGCGTTCTCCCCTTCGTTCTTCTTTTCCTTTCTCTCTGTCTGCTCGTTCTTCTCTCTGGAGCTTCTCTTGTTTTTTTTTTTTGTTGCTGCAACTCATTTCATCTCTCTTCTTTATTCTTCCTTTTTTTATTACTTTTTTTTATTTTATTCTAGTTGCCACACGTTGGAAGCAACTAGAATGATATTTTTATTTTTTTATTTTATTTTTTTATTATTTTTATTTATTTAGATTTATATATCCAAATGATTCCATGCTCCTCATGCAAGTTAACAAACCAACTTCCCATTTTATCCCATGCTCCTCATGCAAGTTAACAAACCAACTTTCCCATCTATTAATCAATTTAATTCAACTCCAATTCACATATCTAATTAACCAACTCATTCCACTAATAAAACTTATATTCTTTATTTAATAATTTTATTTATTTGCTCATATTCCTTACATATAGTATGTATTTCATACACGCGTATATCCTACACGCATGTATATATGCGTATCATACATCTCGATATACGTTTAATTTATCGTATGTATTTAATTAAAATTACGGGATGTTACAAATCATTTCCTCTATCTTCACCCACCTAAATTCCTATTCTACCTTTCTCATCCCATGGCCCTAAACCCTTTTTCTCTCTCTCGTTTCTTCTCTTCTCTTTACCATTTCTTCAAGTTTTTCAATTATTCAAAGGGGTAGAACACCTTTAGAAAGATTTGTGACCAACAACGTCGCAAAATCTTGCAAAAAAATCTTGTTATTTTGGGTTTTGGAGGCCTCGAACTCAAAGTGATTCAAGTGCAATCTTGATTACAAATCGATAAGTAAATCATGATTTTTACATGTTTTAAGTTTATTTCAATGTTACATTGTTGGATTTGAATGTTTTTTTGCACAAAAAATGGGTGAAAATGGTCGAATGAGGCGGCGGAAATGGGTTCCAAAAATCCATTTTGCGTGCCAAAATCGCAAAAGTCCAACCTACCAGGGTCAGACATTTCTCTTTATGTCCGACCACGATATAGGTTGGACATAAAGAGGTGTATCCGACTTAATAGGGTCGGGCAATGCATTTTTTTGTTATTTATTTATTTATTTATTTTGAGGTTGGACAGATTTCATTTTGTCCGTCCACGCAGGGTTGGACACACCCAATTTGGGGCCCATTTTTTTCTGGGTTTCGAAAGCCATTTTTGCCTCCTTTTTTCTTCGATTTTGGTTATGTTTTTGTAAAAAAAAATACTTCAAAAGGGTGAAAATGGTGGAAATATATGCTTTTGATTAGAAAAATACAAGAAAATGACAAGATTGGAGCTGGAGTGTTAAAGGGTTGAAGAGTTTAGGGTAGAGAGTGGGTGGGTGAAGAGAGAGGTGAGAAGGTTTAAGAGGTTTAAGAGATTTAATATTTGTCCTTTTTTGTAACTTCACAAGAGATTTTTTTTGCCTTTTTAATTTTTAGATGAGGTGGGTGAAGTGATAGAAAAGGGTGAGTGAAAATAGTCAGACCCATAAAAAAAATCTCACATCATCGATTTATCCCGTTCTAGCGGGATACCGACCATTTTGGTCGGATTATTTTGGATCCCCTCTTCTTTTTTCTTTTTCCTTTTTTCTTCTTTCTTTTTTTTTTTTTGCTGCAAATTGCACCATTTTTCTTCTTCATTATTCCTCCTTCTTTGTTTAAAATAATAAAAAAAAATCATCAATGGGTTTTGCGACGAAATAGCAAAATCAGAAAACCCTAGTTTTATGATTTCGCAAAATTCGGGTTTTTTAATTTTTTTAATTTAATTAAAAAAAATTAATTAGTTTTTGTTTCAATCTCAAACATATTACCAAACACATGATCACTCTATTTTTAATCATACCTTATCTTATCCTATCCAATCCAATCTAATTCCATAAAAATAATCATATCCTATCCAGCACGTCAAATGAGTCCTAGGGGCGTGTTTGGTACTATAGGATAGGATAAGATTCTTTTTAATCATATTTTCATGTTTGGATGCTAAGTGGGATAGGATTAAAAATAATCCTCTCAACCCTTTTATCCCTTTTTTTTGTTTTTTGTTTTTGTTTTGCAAGATTTCTTCTTCTTCTTCTTCTTCTTCTTCTTCTTCTTAAAAAAATAAAAATAAATAAATAAATAAAGTTAAAACATGCGATGCGATTGCAGCAAAATCGCAAAACCATAGATCGCAAATAGTTGCGATTGCTACAACTTTTTTTTTAATTCAGGTTTTGCAATTGTTTTTTTTTTAATTTTTAAATTTATTTTTTAATTGCTGGTGAAACTTGGGTATATGTGAAATTTGTGATGATGAAATTAATAGGTTTTTAATGGTTTTTAATTTAATTTAAGTTTTTAACTTTTTAATTTAAAACTTATCCTATGTTGCACCAAACACAGGATTACTTTATTTTTAATCCAATAAAAATAATTTTATCTTATCCCACACACCAAACGTGCCCTAAAGATCACCTAAAAAAACATAACATTTCTCTTAAAACTTTTGAATAATACATTAAATAGCGGTCACAAAAGGATTCCACAAAGAGTAATCCTACATAGAGTTCAAGCATGTCCAAGCAGTAGGGACAAAAAAACACTTATGGATTGGTGGTAGTGGCTTCAAACAGGTTTTGTAATTCAACGAGTTTTTTCAAAGATTTAATTTGTAGAGGGAGGTTAAAAATTGAATAGGATGTGGTTTTATCGCTTCTGGGGGTTCTTAGGAACATATTTAAGCCCTTACTTTTTTATGATATTTTCTTTTTTACACCTTTTATTTTTCACTATTACCCATCATGCTAATAAAGTCCATGTAACTCCTTCAAATCGTTCATCTACTTCATTTTTTTACATCTCTCAAAAATATTACCCAATTTAAAGATTTTTTTTCTTTTCATTTTAAAGTATCATTTTAAATACTTATATTATTTTGAAAAATTAAAAGAAAAGGTGAAGATAAAAAAAATGTCCCATTCATTTTTATTTTATTTTTTTGTTCTTTTAATTATAAAACTCTTATTTCTAAAACTTAAATAAATAATAAAAAATGAACATAAACAGTAAAAATATTTTCAATCCAAGAATTTTTTTTATTCATTTAATTTAAGATATTTATTCTCTTTTAGTAAAATAAAATTGCTTATTTTAATTTAAAAATATATATTCTAGTTTATTTAAATAAAATTCAAATAGAGAATAATAAACTAAAATATAGAGGAAAAACTATCTAATTCGTTTTTTTATGAGAACAGCTAAATTAACCCTATTTATAGACTATCTACATCTCACTCAATAGCAAAACCCCACCCTAACCTACATACCTCTTCCCACCCCAACCAAAAAACCTATAATCCCTAATCTACCCTTCCCTCAATGTACCCCACCCCCAAGAACGCCAAAATTCCTCCAAAACCCTTCTCTTTTCATCTTCTTCTCCAAAAGTCCTCCAAAACCCTAGCCTCTAACTTCAAAGCCCACCATTTCCATCTTTTGATCTTAGTTGGAAGAATATTGGAGATATGGGAGCATCATTTGGATCTCATTTGGAGCGAATCGTCACTCGTCGTCTTTGAAGATTTTGCAACCTTCAATCCTTTAAATTGGTAAGAAATGTATGTTTTAAAGTATTTTTGTTTTGTTTCTATGTACCTTTATTCATGAAATGAAGTATTTTTGGGTGTTTTTGAATGTGTTTTGTGTGGAAAATGGACAAGAACAACTTCGTTTTAGAGTCGGCCATGCAAGGTCGAGGTGTACAAATAGGGTCGGCTCTTCGTGACCAACCCTAATGTGTATAGGTCGGCTCTTAGTGGTCGACCTTACTCTATACAGGTCGGCCACTAAGTGTCGACCCTAAAATGTTAATTTTTTTGTATTCTTTTAGATATTGATTAACCATTGGTTTGTGTACAGATATGTCAAGGACACGCAATACCACTTCTACTAAGCATAGTGGGTCACGCACTCGAGCTACAACATCGGAGTGAAGAAGACGTCGGCATACAAAAACCAATTTACTAGCCATCGTTGATGTTGCAGAAGAAGAACAAGAAGCACAACAAGAAGAGGAAGAAGTAGAGGAGACAAGCACGCAACACATTGGCCAGGACAGCCAGTGCACTGAAGAAGATGATAGTGCCCCTGTATCATTTTCGGGGGGGCCTACCGATCCCTCTGTCCTTTCTAGTTTCAAGAATCATATTGCTACAAAAATATGGGTTGGGGATGTAAGTATTCATCCCTAGTATATAGTAATTTTGTTGTTAATGGTTATTTCTTGTTAATATTGACCATTCATATTTGTTTTGGTTTTCTTTTTTGTTTACAGCATCAAATCCTACTTAGGTGTATAAATCATGAAGCACAGGTGGGTGAGTGGGATCTGAAATGCCACCCCGAGCAAGAAAGATTTCAAGAAATCATAGAAGGATCTGGGTTGAGTCCCTTGATTGGTTGCTCGCACACGCACGCCAACAAGACACTGATTTTTGCGTTCGTGGAGATATGACAACCAAAGACGAACAAATTTCACCTTTCTTTTGGTGAAATAACAATTACCCTTGACGATGTTGCGATACTTCTCAACATTCTTGTCACAGGCAGAGCCGTCTCAGCCATAACAATGGACAACAATGATGCAGCCAAATTACTAGTGCAAGGGCTAGAAGTTTCATTTAATGATGCGAAATAGGAGCTCAAGAAGGGAAAATGGCAATCCGTAGCTAAGCACTCGCAATCCGTGGCTAAGCACTGGTTGAAAGCCCTATTTGGTACGCCCAAGCAAGGAAGCGTCCCCCACCCCCTAGTGGAGTTCACAGCGAGAGCATTTTTATTATTCCTGCTAGGCTACACACTGTTCTGCAACAAGACATCAACACGGTCCCCGTCGCTTATCTTAAATTGTTCATGCACGTGCACATGATTCATACGTACTCATGGGGTGCCGCATGTCTTGCCTATTTGTATTGTCAGCTTGAATGTGAGACGAGGGCCTCGATTTGTCAGATTGCAGGGTATCTCACCTTGCTTGAGGTATATATGTATCATTTCACACTTAATATTTGTTCTATATCAATTGATATCAAGATGTTTTGATAATGATTTTAATACAAAATGTGTATGATAGGGTTGGTTGTATGACCATTTTCCTCTAATTCGTCATCGTGTCAACCCTTCATATCAAAATAATTTTCCACAGACACAATTGTGGGCTCCAAAAAAAGATATTGGATTAGCTGAGGATCACGTGATAACGCTGTATAGGGCACTCGACATGTTACGCTATCACGAGGTCAGTGAAAAAGTTTAGGAATTCAATACAGTTTTATTTATAACTATGACTTTGAGTAACATTGTGTTGTTGGTGTAATTATTTATATTGAATTTGTTCAGGTTAATTGGACCCGTACTTTGATTTGAGAGAGACTCGGCCAATCTCAAAGTTTGCTTTTTTTATGGTTGTATAAAGTGCTTGGACGTTGTGGAATCCTAGCATCCTGATAGGGTTCTTAGCCAGTTAGGCCATGTACAAACAATTCCTCTGTGGCATCTTTGTCCATTAAAAGCAAGTCGGGGTTCATCAACGCGTCAACTCTTTCTTTTCCCGATTTTTTTTGCATTTCCCCCTCCCACCATGCATTGGGATGCATTCCATCAAGTTTTTGACATGTTTGCAACAATTCCAGGATAAAATGGGCAATGGGGTATTGTTCCCCACCCGCAACCCACATTAGAGTTACGAGTGGGGAACGGTACCCCACCGCCCAAACTAACCCGAAATTATTGAAAACATGTCAAAAATTTGATAGAATGCATCCTAATGCACTGTGGAAGGGGAAAATGCAAAAAAAACTCAGGGAATAAGAGGGTTGGCCATCAATGACCGGCCCTTGCAAATCAGGGTCAGTCTTTGAATCCCCAACCAAAACCTTTCTATTCAGTTGGACAGTATCGACCCTCCTTTATAGCAATCGGTCATTGATGGCCGACCCTCATATTCCCCAGATTTTTTTTTCATTTCCCCCTTCCATCGTGCATTGGGATACATTCCATCACATTTTTGACATGTTTTCAACAATTTCGAGTTAGTTTGGGCAGTGGGGTATCGTTCTCCACTCGTAACTCTAATGTGGGGTACAGGTGGGAAATGGTACCCCACCACCCAAACTAACCCAGAATTATTGCAAACATGTCAAAGACTTGATGGAATGCATCTCAATGCATGATGGAAGGGGGAAATGCAAAAAAAAAAAACCCGAGAGAAGAGAGGTTCAGTCTTTGAAGCGTGACCAAGACTTCTCGGTTTGGTTGGACAGTACCGACCCTCCTTTATAAAGGATGGTCAATGACAGTCAACCCTCATATTCCCAGGTTTTTTTGCATTTCTCTCTTCCATCGGGCATTGAGATGCATTCCATCAAGTTTTTGACATATTTGCAACAATTTCGAGTTAGTTTAGGCGATGGGGTGTCGTTCCACACTCGTATGGTGAATTTTGACATAACATACATACATGAATAGAACAATAATTCAAACATCCAAAACAACATAGTATCATTCGAAAATAACAAATTTGTATATATCATTAACATCGAAGTCAATTACATATTTTGTATCCACATTCCAAAAAAACAAGTTGACATCCCCCTACATATCCACATCCCTCTACATATCAACATTTTCAAAATAACTAGTCATCATCTAAGTCAACTACTACATCTTGTCTATCACCCGCATTGTTTGTCATTGTGCTACCATCAACATTGAAAACAAAATAAGGGGCTTCCCATCCATGTGCTTGTCGTTGTCGAAATTTATCCCAAACTGACGATATGAGAGGTATCAGTGATGCAGGGGCAAACATATCATGTGGAAAGTACAACATTTCAATCATTATTTCCATTATTCTATAATTTACATTGAAACCAAATACGAAAATAAAACTGCATTTACCTGCACAAAGTGGTTATCATTTAGGTAACCGATGCCAATCACTCACCTCAATGGGATTGGTTGAGGTTCGATTCTGAGGGGAAAAAATGTAAGACATTGCCGCATAGATAAAAATACCAATACGACATTGTATGCTAATGCTATCAACAACCCCATATCTGGGAAAGTCATCCACTTCTTCAGGGTCACTACACTGTAGATAACTCATAATCTCTTAAACCCTCTCAACACTACTGAAAAGCGTTGTGTAGTGTGCCTCAAACCTTTGAACCTCTCTCAGTAAGTCACCTCTGACTTCGCTCCAACCGTTTGTTCCCATACCCATGGACTCGACGATGACTCGGTACTTCTTTCCTTTAAAGTCATCAACATGTCTTTTGTTCAGACATTACTCTTTGACATTTGTACCATGAGTTCTACTTCATCATTATTCAACATTCCGACGTATGAGTGTCCTTCAAAGTACTTTGCAGCGGAGTGGTTATGGGTGCCACATGCAACTTTTAACGTTCACTCACCGTCCTGAGGGTTCTTGTCATTTAACAAGGAAGGGCATCCGTACTTCTTCGTGGCAGTTTGAATTTTGTTTGCCTTCTTACCAGCGGAAGATTGTTGAGCAGTAGATCTATGACGGCCATATCTCTCACAAGCAAAATTGACCCGGGATCGCCTACTATTACCCCTAGCATCTGAGTTTCGGATTATGATCACTAAATCATTCCTTCTGCCAACCTCTTAGACCCAGGAAACAAGTTCCTCCCATGTACTAAAGTCCCTGTCGGGGGTGAACTGTTCCGTGTAATCAATAACCATTGCAAGTTCTTCACCCTGAAACTGATTTTATAATTAGACAATAAATAAATAAAAATTGTCATTAACGACATCAAATACACCTAAATGCATAAGATAACAATTGCATGTACAAAAATTTGGATAAGTATAATAAATGGAAGGGTCGGCCATTGTACAGTAAAGTCGGCTTATTATGACCGACCCTTATAAAAAAAGGCCAGCCCTATGTGGCCGACTCTCCTGTACACCGGTGGCCTCGCAGGGCCGACCTTCAACCCGATTTTCTTGAAAAAAACATTGTCATTTTTATTCGCACACAGCTAAATCTTACCTCTCCTTGATGTACATCGTCACATGAACAATCTCTTTTAGCCATATTAATTGAAATGTGTGTTGATGGTGTTGTTTTTTAAACGATTTAACTTAGAAAATGAAAGAATCGTCCATTCAACAAATTATCCAAAAAAACCTTTGAACATTGAAAAAAAAAATCCTTACAATAGTCTACTTACAACGATTACGACTTGTAGAGAAATGCAATGGCGTTGTTTGGGCGTTGGTGTTAGAGAGAAGAAGAAGACGGTAGAGTAAGAATATGAGGTTTTTTTTTTTTAACAGTTAATTTAGTACATTTGATTGAGGCTATTTTAGAAATTAGTAAAAATAATGTGAACTGAGATATAAATACTCTATAAATAGTTTCCATCTAACTAAAATAGTGACAACACCACTTTTTATGCATTATAATTGAATACATAAATTTTATTGCTAGCTTTTTTAGGACAAGGATGTGTGTAGGTCCCAATTTACATGAAAGCTTGAAATAAATGCATATGGTCCACTTAATTAACCAGCAAGTCACTTATGATTATATATAGTTATTGTTTATTAATTTATTTCTAATTTAGATGATCAAATCAGGTGGGACAAGTGTATGATCACGTGCAACTCCTTCCCCAGCTTAGAATATTTGCAGGCTCAAAATTAGAAATTAAAATAAAACATGCCCGTGATGTCACACATGCAATAATATACATGTGGATTAAATTAATATTTAATTTAATTCTCAACGAATGCACATGTTCTACATGATCATACGCACATGCAAATGATCAGAGCAACTCAGCCTCATCTTCAATCCCACTCTTCATCTTTATACCTATTAATTAATTATAAAATGAAAAATGGCACCATTTTGTATGATCTAAATTATATCTTGTATTTATCTCATCAAACAATTTTTTTTATTTTTTTTTCTCAATTTCAACATTTCTTTAACCAGATTTTTTCTTTTTTTTTTTAAACCTAGTTATTAATGCTAGACTGCACACATTTGACTAATCTCAAGAATACAAGTTCTTAGTCTGCAAATGGGACACCTCCTTGAAACTCTTAAAAACTTTTGTTCGGGCTCATAACTTAAAGAGGCACAAGTAGATGGGGTTCAAATTCGTAACCTTTCAGTTACTTGCCCCTCTATTCAATGAGTTGGCCAATGCCTATTTGGGTTATTTTTTTTTTACCATATTCATTTGAATAAGCAATCTATATCTTCATTAATTATTCAGTATATTAACAATGAAAGAAACAATTAATTAAGAAATCATACCACGCGTTACAGCTAGTCAATTATCTTAAACTATCATAACAAAAGCTATCTCTTTCTATTAACAAACCGTGGTCAACTTATCAAACAAATATTTCAGTTGTGTTTCATGGAATAAAATGTTAGATAATAAATAAATAAATAATATACTAATTCATAGTTGTGTATGATAATTGAGAAAATCGCTATTTTTTTGAAAAAAATTGTTATTTTTCTAAAAAAAAATGACAAAATTATGTATTTGATTGCCAAAAAGATTTTCGAGAAGTTTTTTCTCCATCTCCTTATTTTCTCGTGAGAAAATTTTTGATATCATCAACTATGTCCAATATTGTCTTTAAAGGAATTTATTATTTTTCTTTTTTTTTTTCATCAAATGAATAATATTAAAATATTTTCTCATGTATTATCAAAATCATAAAAAAATTTGCTTAAGAAAATATTTGTGAAAACTATATTTTCTCGACGAAATTTCCTTAGCTATTGAACATAAGTGTAAGACAAATATGAATATTAAAATAAATTTATAATAAGGCATTAACGGATAATATATATTTTTTGAATTAAGTTACATAATATATTTTCAGAATGGGCCCATTGCACAAACATGTACGATCAGAGAGCGAATGTGACACACCACCAAGCCTTCCAATATTGGTCACGTGTCATTCATTCTCCTGACCACACATGGATGATTGTCGATTTCTTTTCAGAGGGACCACTGGATCGACTGAACCAGATGAGTCAACTCATCAGGGCTCGGAAACTCGGTCAAGGACTCGGTAGCCCACGTGGCAACGTAGATTATCTCCACTTAACGACAAATGTGGCAACGAGCAATGGGCCCTACAGTAGTAATTATAATTAGCTCTCACTTAATTGTAATTATTATTGTTATTATTATTATTATTATTATTTTGTTTTGGTACAAATATTCTTTACTTAATCGTCACGTCCATTGTATCTTCTTTTAGGTAATGGAATCGCCACTACCTTTCATAGAAATTGTACCAAGAGGGACGTGGTTTTGATATTGCCAAGTCGTTTCTTAAAAATATACATATATAAATAGCTCAAAATAATATATATATATATATATGTAGAATATTTGGCACGTGAGTTTGGAAATATTTGCAACAAATTAAGATATAATTGTCCTTTTATAGCCATATTAAAACTTGGAAAATGTTGAAGTAACACCTATTTTGTACATCTTTGTGTATCAACACAATATTTAAGATAATTCAATAGTATATAAAAATGATGTATAATTTGAATATACAAAATGAGAGTCAACATAGCATTACTCTAAAAACTTTTGATGTTTGATCTTTTTTTTTTTTTTTTTTTTTGGGTTTTCACGCGGTATCTAATCCTTCGGGCAAGATTAATCCGCATTCAAATACAGTAGGGGTATTGGACAGTTCTCCTCAAGTGGATGCAACTAAAGTAGGTACAAGTTTCAATCTTGAGAACTTCACCCTTCAACTGTATTTAACACAGACCCTCGACCATCCTTTTTTTAATAATAAGAAATGACATTTTATGGGAAATGATATATATATATATGTATATATGTGTGTGAAATCTTTTAGAACTAACTTGGAAATTGTTTTAATGTAATTTACATATCACAAGATTAAATTTCAAAATAATCTCTTTTAATATTTAAAAAATAGTAATACTAGGAGTACCCAATAACAATACATTAAAAATATAACTACCCCTGAGTTATTAGATCAACACCAAATTGTATATATTGTGATGTACACAGTTTGATCTAAGGGCCCGTTTAGTGTGCGGGATAAGATGAGATTGGATAGAATAAAATTCGATAAAATTAAAAAATAGAGTAATCTTGTGTTTGGTGGTAGTGTTTGAGATTAAAATTAAAAAATAATTAATTTTTTTAATTAAATTATATAAAAAAATGCAAAACCCAAAAAATGGGTTTTGCGAAATGAAGAAGTTGAATCAGCAAAAAAAAAAAATAGGGTTGCAGGTTTTACGATTGCTGCAAAACTAGAATAAAAAAAAAAACAGATGGAATAAAATAATCTCGCCCTTTGAGCCATCACTATTTTATCTCATTATGGTGGGATAAAAAAGTTAATGAAATAAAAATTATTCTATTCTAACCAACTATCAAATATGGAATTGAAACTAAAAATAGTCTTATCCCATCCCATCCCACCCGATGCACCAACAGGCCCTTAGTATACAGGTAGTTACATTTTTATTGCATTTTCACCTAGCTTCTTAATAGATTTTGTCTTTCATAAATAAGGTTGTGTACATTCCCATTTATTCTTTATCCCTAATAATATTAAAAAGTTTTGTGCATTAAATATATAATACGCTAATAAGCAACCAGTAGGAAGTAAATTATGTAACTTGTTAACGAAAGAAATAACTAAGTTACCTACTAGCTAGAAAAAAAAAGATAAACACACACACGAAAAAAAAAAAAAAAAAAAAGTTTGAACTCTAAATATTAATCAAAAGATTACAAGTCACATTACCAAATTGAAAAGGGTTTTAGCCCATTATTCAAATATCAAATTTGGTTAAGCTCTCCTAAAAAGCAATGAGATTGAGGTTCAGAAAAGTAGAAAAAAAAAAAAAAGTGTTCTGAAAGTATCATATTTTTTCTCTGACACTATAACACTGTTATAGAAAGGTTGACTGTACAGTGCAGCTAAAGGGATAGAAAGAAAGAAAGGAAGCTTAATGAGAATAATGATAATAAACAAGAAACAGCAAACAGTAGCGCATTATAGATGAAACACAGAAAAGCTTGTAAATGAGAGGAGGGCCCCAAGGGAGCTGACTAAAGTGCGCACATGGTGGACTTACTTCCCCTGTAATCGTCAATCTCATTCACACCACTTCAATCCATAAACCTCCAAACAAATACACAAGAACACACATCATATAAGCAAAAGGGTCTTTTTCTTAGTGAACTTTAGTTCCTTTTTTTTCCCCTCATTTTCATCAAATTCTTGTTATCTTTGGTGGGTAGTTCTCAGATTTTTGCAAAGATGCACAGTTCAAACCATGGATCTCATGTTTGTCACAAATGTGGTTGGAGCTTCCCAAATCCTCATCCAAGCGCCAAGCAACGTAGAGCTCACAAGAAAGTTTGTGGAAAGATTGAGGGATTCAAGGAAAATGCTGCCCATTTGTCCATCTCCGACGACGAGGAAGATCACGACAAGGGTATGAAGAATTTGATGATTTTTTCAATTTGTGATGGGTTTTAGATACCCTTTTTTATCTTTATTTTTTGAATTTTTTTTTAAGGTTTTTTGAAATTTGGGTAATTTTTTTTTTGGTTGTTTATTTCGTTATATGATGAATTATAGGGGAAGATACAATGAGGAATGTGAAGAGACAAGTGTCAAATAGATCAGAAGAAGAGGAATTTTCTGACGCTGTTACTGAATTTGTGAATTCTGGGACAAGCTCGACGGGTGTTCAAATTACTGTGGGTGGTGATGTGGTTGAAGAGGATCTAAATTCTAGTTCTAGTGCAAGTAAGTTTTTAAATTTTAAATTTTGTTTTTTTGAAAAAAAAATTAAATTTGTTTATATATAAAACTTAATTTGATGGTGTTGTACCTTTTGACAAATGGGACTGATGCTAGAAATTCCAAGATGCTAAAAAAAAATTTATGTAACAGTGGCAGATGGATTCATATATATATATATAAGGTACTCTTGATAAGCCTTTTATGCAGAGTACTTTGCTTGGTAGAACAAGGGGGTTGATGAATTTTTCAAATCTAAATTTAAAGTATAAATAAAGCGGGTAATCTGCTGTTTAATCTTGTTTTGGCATTCAACTCTTCTAGAGCCATATATCTTGATATAAAAGAAAATAAGACATATGTATTAAAGTTAGTAGATTTATAGGAGATATTAGATAAGATCAACAAAGGAAAAGTTAATGTTTGTTTTCCCTATTGTTAAGCAGTACTGATACATACTAATGTAAGAGGGAGGGATTAAAAGCTATGCAAAAATTTGAATCCTTGTAGATGAAAATAATTGAAAGTTGTGATGGCTCCTTCACTTCGTCATAAGAAGCATGTATATCACAATCATTGGATGAGTCTTGACATTCATATGTTCCTAATTTTGATCAAAATCTGATGTTTTTGAACTAAATCGGGAGTTACTTTAAATTTATATGATTGCTTCCATATTGACATAGATAGAAGATGTTATTTAAGATCTATTTACATTTTGAGAATTAGACTACTAGCATGGTTTTTTCCTTGAACATGACAAGTTATGGATGTTGAGGCTTCAGACTTGGCTACGTGAATCTTGTTTCTGCATTCTACTCTCTCTAGGGCCATATTTTTTCTGAAAAAGTAAAACTAGTCCTATCTATAAATATAAGTAGATTTGTTGGAGAGAAATTGAAGAAAGGAAGAATGGTTTGGTCGTTTTGTTAATTAACCTGGCGCCATATGTGGTACATAATTTAGGTGGAATCTCCGAATATCAAAATAATTGAGTCATGATGGCTTCCTCAATCCCTTCAAAGAAGTATATCCATTTAGGTCTGACAATCATTGGATAAATCTTGAAATCATATGTTCCTAAGCTTGATAGCAATCTGATTGTTTTGAACTAAAACGAAGATTACTTTTGAAAAAAATAAAAAAGAATAAAGAGAAAAGATGTTCTTTGAGATCTATGCTGATGTTCTTTCTCTTTCTTTTTTTTGGGATGAGTTCCTGGTATGAGGGGAAGTATAAGTATTAACGAACTGCTTCATTTGCTAAACCCAATAAAAATATAAGACAGGGAAGGCTGCTATCCTGATTTTGTTCAACAAAACAACTTTGTCTTTAAAATGCAATACTAAGTATTGAGACCTTTATTGGGCTCAAAAGAAATAATTGGAAATGCGGTTAGATTCTCATCATAACTGTATTGTCTATATACAAACATGCCTGAAACTGGATCGTCCCTTTGGCAAAGATGGAAGGGCCTAACTGGAAAAGAATTACTACAGTTTGTCGAAGTCATTATTTATGTGTTCTCTCTCTCTCTCTCTCTCTCTCTCTCTCTCTCTCTCTCTCTCTCTCTCTCTCTCTCTCTCTAGATTGGTTTATAGAATTTTATAATTTGATTTACAGTTTTAATATTTCTTATATAGCCTACGAAACCAGACACATCTTATTTCTAAAACTATTTGTTTATTTATTTATTTATTTTTATCACCTTTGGAGTCTATAGCAATGTTTCTCTACTATCAGAGTAACTTGATCCTAGTAAGTGTTTTCTAGGGAGTCAAGTCAGCAATTTTTTAGGTGATGTGTAAATGAGATCTACCTCTGTTGTGGGTTATTTGTTGTTCATTTTTTAGTACTAACAACACTGCACCTTCATATTTTATTTCACTGTCAGTACTTTCCCAATAAATGCTTTAGGAAGCTGCTCTATGGCAAGGAAGCTTTATTTTTTCCATAAATAGGTTTCTACCATCTATAAAGAAAATGTCTATAAGTTAACTACTTGACTGAACATGTACTTTAATTCACATAATTAATAGAGATTCATTCAGTACATACTACATAGAGCAACAAGAGAACTCTTTTAGGGTTATGCAGTGTTGTTACACGATCTTTACATGGAAATGAAAGAATTTGGAGTCATTAGTTACAAGATAACTCTTTTTAGGGTCACGTGCTGACATGCTGAGTTGTAAGATGCTTTGGACTTGTATGTTAACTTTTTTTGATATACAACTGTGGCCTTGAAGGACAGGTGTAATCTATTCTTGTAGACAATCTGTTGTAATACAACCATGTTTCATATTATCTAGTCATGTAACAAACTAACAATATGCTGTAATGTCCTTTTATTATTTTTGTAACTTAAAAAAAACCTTCATATTTGAACATGGCATAAATAATACACGAAAATATGTGTGGGCCTTGGCATAAAAGTTTAGATATCTCTATTGTGATCTAGAGGGTACAAGTTCCAATCCGTAAACAACATTTTCAATATGGAGTAAGGCTACATACATCGTCTTTTCCTCATGCCCTGTAATGACAAAAGCCTTATGCACTAGGACGCCCCTTTTATAAATAATACATTAAAATATGTGTGGGCTTCTTGGCATTTTAGGCTTCTGAAAAGGTGCTCCATTCTCACTTGGAGGTCATAGATTCAAATTTGAAAACAACTTCTCTAATACAGAGGTAAGGCTGTGTATATCGTCCCTTTCTTAAACCATGCAATGGCAAGAGCTTCTTACACTGTGTACACCCTTTTTTTTATTGTTGGGTTCAATGGTATAGATTTTTTTATTTATTTTGATTGTGATTAGGATATGATTGAAACCCCATCATTCAAATGGAATTTTAATCTAAACAATTAGAATATTCAGGTAAATATGCCATTTGTCCTTTATTTATTTATATTTTTTGAAAATTTGAGCTAGTAAATAAAGAACGCTCCTTATTTTTAATATTTGTTACTTTTTTTTTTTTTTTTGAGGGGGGGGGATGTGGAAAGATTAGTTAGAATTGGCTTGATGGGGAATGAAGCTTACCTCTCAAATCAAACAATTTGGATTAAACCAATCAACATGCTATATGTGTAGTCTTTGTACAACTAGCACTGCCTGAAAGCACTTATTGTGCATTGTTTATGGAGGCATAATTAGTTAATCGATATTTCCTTTTCTATGAATGTGTGGTGTCTCAATTCTCATGCTACTTTAATAATTATTGTCTGTGTTTTATATCCAACTGATTAGTGATTACGTAGCCTCAGGCTAGTTGCTTGCCTTTGACTAAACACTTCTTACTCTGCATAATATGTTGCAAGTCTGATGATAAAATTATTTTTATCAAAGGGAAGAACTGCTGGACCTTCACTTTTACCTACAGTTCTAGATTACCTTTTGCTTGACTATTAAACATTTAATTTACCACCCATGTACAGGTCTTTCCTGGTAGGTTGTTAACATTTAGCTTCACCATTTAAGTCCATGACATAGGGCCAGATTAACCTTTCTCTGCTTTCAAAAAATTAAAACTTGTGATATGATGGTTATTTATTTTCTACAACTACGTGACTTTTAATTGAATCGCATCCTGGTAAAAGCTTTTATATTGACTGGTGGTGGTTGCTCATCTACCTTGGCATTGGTTTAATTTTTTATTTTTTAGGCTTTCATTCAAGTTCCTAATTTTAAGTGAACTGAAGCTATTGGTAAATTAGAGGGTAGGATCTGATATTTGGATGGGATAGTTTGTGATTCGTCTTATCATTACTACATTTTTTGGGAGCTGTTTGTTTCATAAATCTTGTACTGAGAAGTGCACTCAGTTTTATGACTTGATTGGAAGGTTGAGAAACCTAAATTTTCTTGGCCTTAACTTTTCTTTTTGACAATAAATTTTATTGATAAATTTGAAAACAAGAAGGCTTGGCGAAAGATGCAAGGAAGCACAAATAGGCAAGAGAAAACTATGATTTTGTGCTTTTACCCTTCTTAGTATATCAGCAAAATCCTTTTCCAATACAAGGCCTTCCTATGTGTCAGCCAAAAGATGACACTTCCCTCTAGTGCGGACATATCCTCAGTGGCAAGCAACTCCATGGCAAAGAGAGCAGTCATAGTACATGGGTGATAATGGCCTCCATACTATACGTGCGGCATTTCCCTGGACTATTTTTAAAACCATCATACGGGTCTGATTAATAATAATATTCTCAGTTGTAAATTAATGGAATTGTTACTTCCACTCCTCTATTATTCTCACGCTTCACTGCATGAATAGGATAATGCATTGATTTTTTTAATTTTAATACTCAACTAACTAAAGTCTTTTCCCAACAACATGGAGACTACATGAATCTATTTCCTCCACTTTGTTCTATCAAGGATAATTATTTCTATATCTTTCTCAAGAATTAATTTTAATGATTAAAATAATGTTATGTTCTGGACACGGCTTACCCTTTGCGCCTTATTGGTACCTTGTCTAAGTGACACATCTCTCCTAGATGTTTCTGACCTAGTAATTATGAAATTCATACATGGAATACAAAATCTTGAAACTGATGTCTATTATCTTCTTTTGTTGTTTTTGTTGTGATTATTGTTACTAGCTTCAACACCATATATAAAATTTAAGTTAAGTCCATCTGTTTTTCCCTGCTCACCGTCTCTTCTCCTGCATTGTTTAAATTATGTGAGCTTGCCATAAAAAAGGTAAGGTAACATGGTTTGAATTATTTCCTTGGGCAAAACCCACCCATCAGTCCTGTTGTCATCATTTTCTCAGAAATCAATGTTTTAATTAGAAAATCTTGGGTTGCTTCCCTTTAAAGAGTTCTTGTGCTTACTCAAGAATCTCATGTGCAGATGTGACAAAACCACCCCAGAATCATCACGGCAACCAAATGAAAAGTCCAGAGGCTTTGGATAACTTGGGAGCTAAATTGGAGAATGACATGCAATCAGAACCTTCCTTAAGCTCTAAAGTGACTTCTTTAGTTTCAGATATGACAATTAAGTCATTAGCTCCTGAGCTGACCAAGGAAGAAAATATTTCTGCTACTTCTGTATCCCCTATAGAAACAAATCTGCCAGAAAATCCACTCACAGAGGAGAATATCCAAACTAGTGAAAATTTGAATTCTTTGGTGCAAATTAATGAGAATACCGGTACAAATGGAAAAGGCGAAGTGGATGAAAATTTATCTACTGCTGAAGCTACATCTGGTAAAATTGAAATCAAGGCATCTGAGATTGATCAGAATTCACTAAAGATGGAAAGATTTACAGAAGGAGATTCACTAGATATCACTGATGTTAGCAATGTGAATTCAGTTACTTTACCTGCTGATGGGATTATGGGCATGGAGGATGTTCGTGCCTCAGAACAGAAAACGTCACAACATGAAGCCCCTCTTAGTAGTGCAGGACCCATTGAAGGTGAAGTTATTGAACACATTGGCGCTTTTGTTGATGATGCTCAAGTTAAAGCAGATTCTGATAATGTTAATATTTGTAATGAAGAGAATGTAAATGAAAAGAACACTTCATTTCCAAAACCTGTTGAATTGCCTGTGGAAGAACATGCTACATTAAAGCCATCTCTAACCTTTGACTCTGCAGAAGCAACAGTTGAGACGGTGGTCCAAAATCTTGAATGCAAGGAACGTCAGAACAACTTTTTGTCAAATAAATCAAATGAAACTGGCAGCATATCATCTTCAGCTGTGCAAGCTCTTGAAGATAAGGTTTCACAGGAAGGGGCATTGAACAAAAATATGGTTGAGCATGCTTATGCTGAAGGTGAACACTATACTTCTGCAGTGAAATCAACCAGTAAAGAATGCCTGGAATCAAATGGTTCAGAAACACGTCCAGATACTGCAAGCCGTGACATAAAATCAAGCAATACGGAGACAAATCAAATGATTTGTTCTCTTGAAGAGCAGGAATTACAGATCTCTCAGCAGAATTTATCATTCAAGATCCAACCTCAAACGACTACAGGAGTTTCTGCTGCTTGTGATGTCGCGGTTTCTCCTGAAGATGCTGTGAATAGCGAAACAAACAGTGTTGTTACCTGCGAAGCTGATGCTGTTCGTGAAGATAACAGTAAAAACTCTGATATGGATGAAATATCCATTGGAGAAGCAATAGCAGCTGCGGATCTCAACACAGATATAGCCGAGGATGCTGTAAATAACAAAGCAAACAATGTTGTTACCTGCCAAGATGATGCTGTTCATACTGAGGGTAAAAAAAGTGAAAATTCTGATGTTGCTGAAAAATGCATTGGAGCAACAGCAGTTGAGGATCTCAGCACAGATGGAGAGTTTGTTCCTGAAGATGACAGATTCTATGAGTTAAAACCGAATCTACAAGAAACAATTACCACTCCTTTGGATGCCTTCACAAATTCAAATGAGAAGGAAGCTTTGATAGAATCTTCCAATGATAAACAGGATTGTCATGGAGAGCATTTTCTAGATTGTTCAGAAGAACCACCAGTAGATGAGGGAAGCTCTGATTCTTCTGCTCCCGAAATACTTGGGGCGGAGACAATTGTTGCAGTAGATGGTACTGCTGTTGAACCTGTTCAAATTGAAAGGAAATTGAACATTGATAACAACGTTGAACAAATTCTGAGTGGCTTGGAAAACACCAAACTCAAAGAATCATTGCCTTCAGCAATAGATTCTGGATCTAATGAACCAAGTTCCAGTAATGTTGAAGCCAGTGCTAAAGATTTTGTTGAAGGAGATAATAAGGAGGAAGGAGATTATCTTATTAAACAACATCCTGAGGAAGCTTCACCAATTGTTCCTCCCGAAGGTTCTGTTGATTCTATCAGCCAAACTGATAGTATCGAAGGACACTGGGGCTCTGTTTCTGGTACGTTCTTTCACCCTCTTATCTATCTGTTTTACTCTTCCTCCGCAGCGCTCTCCAAGCGTAATTTTTCTTGTTAATTTCAGATGGGACTGTTCCGTCGTCAAGGTATGCCACAGATACACCAAAACCTGAAGATCAAGTAGCTGATTTGAAAGAGATAAAAGGTGCCCACGAGAACCAATTTTCCGGTAACGCTGATATTGCTAAGACACCTTCCGTGGTCTCGGAAGAAGCTAAAAGAGAAGATGGGCAACATTCTTCCTTTTCTGAAATTCAGGCAGTAGAGAACCAGCAACAAATGCAATCTCCATCTTTACCAGCTGGTGCATCTCCTTCTCTGAGTCATGTGGTGCTTGAATCACAAGGGAAGAAGAAGAATGAAGAGGAAATAATTGCAAAAGTGGTGAATTGGAGTTCTGACAAATCACGTACTCCATTGAGGAGCCTCCTGGTTGAAGCAAACCTCGAAAGCAAGCAGAAGACGGTAAGTGTTCAAAGTCATCTGAACCCAGCAACAACGAAAGACGAGAACCCGTCTGCAACAGAGGAAGAAGGCCTCTTGGGTAAGCAAGTACCGTCCACGAAAGCTGAATTACCATCAATCTATGATGCAACAAAAGGAAATTCAAGGAAGGAATGGAACTCTCCTGCAAGGCTTCCCAACAGTAGAGAGAAGAGGAAAGTAAGATACTGGGTACCTTTGTGCTGCTCATCTGTTAATTAGGACCCGGAAAGCGGTTGGAACTGCATTGTTGAATCTGGGTTCAATCTCGTTGATAGTATAGAGATGCAAAGAGAACAGACAATAAATTACTGTTTCTTGTGTCAAAGTTTTTTTTTTTTTTTGGGGCCCTTTTGAACTTGGAAATTATTATCATGTGTGTGGATAGCGGTTTGTAGATCTTAGTCAAAGTAAATATGTACGTATGCTGCAGTTTGTTAATTAAGCTTGAGGCTACTTTGTTCTTGTTAATTGTGTATTTGTTATGTTGTTTCTACATCTTGAAGTGTGAAACCAAGTAGAAATAAATTTATATGCTTTAGACGGTAGATTAAAATTACGAGTATTTATATCATTTTTTAGTTATAACTCTAGATATATAAAAAATTAGAAGAACTCGAGAGTTTCAACCTTGTTTTTGATTCTATTCATGAATCAACCGGTGCTTTACTTTTTGAATTATAATAAAAACGGAAAAAAAAAATTTACAACACTTAAAATAACAATGATCAAGTACTATTTACATGAATAAATATTTTAAGTATATATTTTTTTGAAAAAAAATATAGAGAGAATAAACATTAAAAAATCACATAATATAATGAGTAGGGAAAAATAAAATAAAAATTAAAAGCTTGAAGTTTCTGCAGAATCGACTACTCTCAGCATGGACGCCACCATGGTTTCTCTGAATTTCTTCAAAATGTGCTTGAAGCAAGTAGCCAACAGAAATGGTCACAAAACCAAAACCCAGAAAATTAGAATAAACCCTTCCAAAACCCCAACTTCCTTATCATCTAGCAACTCTCTCTCTTCTTCTTCTTCTTCTTCTTCTTCGTCTCATCAATTTAAATCCCACCATTACCACAGTCAAAACCATGGAAGCCCAGATAACTACAACTCAACCAAACACATAACCCATCTTGTTGAGACCTTCCATGAAAACCAGAGACTCAAGAACTTGCTCAAGAAGCTCTACAACAACAGCTACAGCCCTCTTCAAATTCTAAAAGATGATGGAGATTGGAGCAAAGATCAGTTCTGGACTGTAATCAGATTCCTCAAGGAAACCTCTAGAACCCAAGAGATTCTCCAGGTCTTTTTCTTTTCTTTTCTTTTTTCTTAAAATCACTATTTAAAATTCTATGGATTTCATGTTCTTTTTCTGATTGAAAATTTTTTAAAATTTGTTCTCTAGGTGTTTGATTTGTGGAAGAGTATAGAGAAGTCAAGAATTAACGAGGTTAACTATATGAAAATTATAGAGTTATTAGTTCAAGTGGGTCTAATGGAAGAAGCTGTGTCAGTGTTACAACAGATGAAGGATTACAGTCTTAATCGGTCTGTAAAAGTTTACAATTGTGTGATTCATGGATTTGCTAGCAAAGGGGAGTTTGGAAAAGCTTTAGAATTTTACGACGCGATGCTAGGGATGCATTTGAAGCCAGAAACTAAGACATACAATGGGCTTATTGAAGCTTATGGAAATTATGGAATGTACAGTGAGATGGGCAAGTGTGTGAAGAAGATGGAATCAAATGGGTGTTCTCTTGATAGTTTTACTTATAACTTGTTAACGGTCAGGTACGCACGAGGCAGGTTGCTCAATAACATGGAAAGAGTGTATCAAACTCTTCTTTCAAAAAGAATGGATCTCCGGCCTTCGACTTTGGTTGCAATGCTTGAGGCTTATGTGAATGTGGGGCTTGTGGAGAAGATGGAGTATATTTACCGAAAGGTTTTGTTCTCAAAGGCATTGGTAAGGGACGGTTTGGTTAGGAAAATGGCCAGTGTTTATATAAAGAATTACATGTATTCTCGGTTGGATGAGTTGGGAGCCGGGATTGCTTCTAGAACTGGGAGGACTGATCTCGTGTGGTGTCTACGGCTTCTTTCTCATGCTTGTCTTTTGAGTCGTAAAGGAATGGAGTTAATTGTTCGGGACATGGAAGGTGCGAAATTTTTGTGGAGTATAACGGTTGTGAACATTATGGGTCTAGCTTATTTGAAGATGAAAGATTTCAAGCAATTGGATTTTCTGCTCTCAAAGCTTGTAGCTTGGGATTTAAAACCTGATATTGTGACCATTGGAGTACTATTTGATGCTAATGAAGCTGGTTTTGATGGGACTAAGATTTTCCAAGCGTGGAGAAGAATGGGATTTCTAGATAAAGACGTGGAAATGAACACAGATCCTTTGGTTCTTGCTGCTTTCAGGAAGGGTTCTTTCCTTAGGAGCTGTGAAGAGATGTTTTCGTATGCTAGAGAAAAGAGAGTATGGACTTATCATGATCTGATTGATATGGTGTTTAAACACACTGGAGTTAAGGCTCAGGTCGTGGGAGTTAAATGAGACAGAGTTCATAGTCCCATTATCAATGGTTCTATTGAATCATTTTTTTAAAGAGTAATGGAGTGCCATAACCATCATTACCTCCTAAGAGGCTCTTGTGAGTATCCTTCCTGTTCAAATTGACATGCACATCCTCTTGGGTGTGGTTGAAACATCAGAAGGACCCGTCTCTATGTAGCTCCTGACACTTCTCAATATCCTATTATAGCAGCTTGAGACTGACCTGTGCATCTGAGGTTGCAGTTAAAACATAAGAGATCTCTATCAGTGGATCCTTTTCTTGATGCAAGGTACTACCTTACCTGTATCATGATACAACACTTCTTCCTGTTGTTAAAATATTAATCATTACAAGTAATTATCAAGCTAGTTAATCATGCTTTCTTGCCAACTGCATGGCTTCTTTCTTTTTCTTTCTTTCTTTCTTTTTTTGACATTTTATTACTTCTTTCTATTGAGTATTGAATGATAAAAACTTGCAGATAAGTGATACATTAGGGCATTTCTATCAACCTTAATCACACATAATGTCTGATTCGCAATTGGTGACTCTGATAGCATTCTTAAGTTCATCAACAGAATTGCATTTTAGAAAAATGGAAAAATTTCCCATGTGGTCATTTAAAATTCTTCTAATTATTGTGTATTGATCCAGTTAACTAGTTCATTGAGCAATCAATAAAGCAAATATGAGAGGAAAGCTTGTAAATTTGAAGAAAGTAAAGAGGAGAACTTACTGTTAAACTATTGGATGCAACTAAGGAAATGATTCTATGGATGCTTAGTAACCATGGTTGAAGAGCAAGGCGTATTGAAAGCACTTTTTTTCTTGAATAATCAGTCATGTATTATACTATGATGATAGGTGTTCTGCTACACTGTCTAATTTTTAATTAATTTATATGTATTAATTATAATTTACAAACTAATGACATGCAAGAGTGCATAAATGCGAAAAATGGGTGTAGTTATCACTTTTTAGTGTCAGAAAAACCAAGAATGGACTTATGCTTAATGTCATCGTTGCAATCATTGCTACCATCTATGCTCATAGCAAATACAGAGGTTGGCAATGTGGATAGCTCAAATCTTACTGCTATCTTAGTCCTATGCTAGGCAGTAACCACAATAAATATTCTATTATTTGCCAGAGACTGAATTGAACTATTGGTTGATGTTCAGTCATCCACCTAGTAAGATTTATCCAGACAGAGAACAATCGTGGCTTACCTAACTGCATATTAGATGTAGTCATTTTCTTGGAAAACAAACCCATTTAAGGGATTGTTAGTTCCTTCCCTACTCGTCAACTTGCTATTATTTTTTAAACAAAGTACAATAGGCAATAGAAATGCATTCTGCCTCGGGAAGTGTTCTTGAATTAGGAGAGCTTGTTGTTATTAGGAGCTCACTTATATAACCATTTAGGGAATTATTTATCCTAGAAATAGAACTCACTACGTGTAATCATCCAATTCTCATTAGCTTCTTTGGTTTTGTTCTTTCTCTTTTCCCACAAATTTGACTTAAGAATTGCCATTGTAGTCTAAAGAATTTGAGCTTCTATTTGTTGCAGCCTTCCTGAAATAGAACTTGATCAGGCTTGAAAAATATTGTTGAGGGGAAAGATGTCTTATGGAACAGGGTTCCTAATCTGCTTTCAATTCTATATGCATTCTAGTGTTTGTTTGGTTCTTCCCTGAATTTTCTTGCTATTATTATTTTTTCCTCTTTATTTTCTAATTCTTTATTTCAAACTGAAGAGGACAGTAGACAACCATAGTAAGTTAATGAAGAAAAATTTATGAGGTTTGCTTCTCCATTATTGTATGTTTAGAAGACTCCTGAAAAAACATTTCTATTTCTTCCAACAATCTCCTATTCCCAGTTTGGGCTTTCCCAGAAGCCATAATTCGAGATGAGTGAGATGATATGAGGCATATAAGTATCCTACGTACCTTTTCTAAATCATCTGGCATCATAATCACCTTCTCATGACACTCATTTTCATTACCCTCCGGCAAACTGCTTGTGTACACCTGTGTTCTGCATGCCTGCAATGTTTTTGAGAAAATGAATAGTAAAGTTATACTTGTGCCATCTTCTTCTGAAACTAAATGTAGCCTCTGATTGAATTTGAATATCTATGCTAGAATTTGCATAAAATGATAGAAATCCCATCATACCCATAACATAAATCTGTGTGTTTTTATAAATGAGAGGAATTGGGAAACCCCTTTTTTCCCAACTTCTCTGCTCTTGGTGCCATGCTGCTGTAAGAGAGCGGGACTTAGGACCGAGAGTGTTTACCTGGAATACATGGTTAAGAGCTGCAATATGCTCTGCTCTCAGATAGTCAGATCTCAGTAACTCCCGAAAAAGTTGTGCCAACTCTGCACTCACATTATTGGCTGAAATGTTTTCAATTATATGGGAGATGCAAGAATCATCAAACGCAAACTTCATCCATCCAGGCACCTGATCTAGTCTTAGCAATGCAACTGCTATATGAGTTGCAGCTTTGTGTTGATTTGTGAAAGATCTGGATATCAGACCTGGTGCCACCAAGGACAATGCCAGTTCTTCCACAACCTGTCTGCACCACTTAGTATCCCTGATCACACTTGCCTCCTGCATGCTGAGCTTCTCCCACCCCATGATTGTGGACAAGCAGAGAGCACTGTTGGTGGCCACTTTAATGTCACTGTCAAATACTAGGCCTTCCAGTACAGTGATGACGGATTTTAAGTAGCTGAGTGAGCATTTTTGCTTACTGAATTTTCTCTGTCTCTGTTCTGAGATTATGGTAAGCATCTCCAACAAGCAATATGAAGCAACTAACTTAACTTTAGGAGGACCAAAGTAAATGAGTCTGCATAAATCATGGCAAGGAATGCAGATGATGGACAATGATGCTTGACCATACTGCTCAAGGAAATGTTGCCAGTCGAGAGTTTCTGGTAAAAGGGCATGTTGACTGCAACTAAAGAAATTTTAGTATGCAGAGTTTTGAGTAAAAAAATTTGGGTAATAAGAGTGGAGGCACTGACCTTTTCAAAGAAAAGTAGTACATTGAAAGCACAAATATGAGAATTTCTCCAGTGCTAGTTTCTTCATCGTGGTCAGCTAAAGCAGGACCCTTTGAACATGCTGCCCGGATTAAATTACTAATTGCAGAGGCCAAGGAAGGATTTAGAAGTATGGATTTTGAAGCTTCTGCAAGTGTTTTGTTGGTGGAATGATGCAGGATTAAAGAAAGAATGCCAATTGTTAGCAGGCCTTCTCGATCACATGCATCTGTGGCCAGCTTCTGGATTGAGACTTCTAGCAACTATAAAAGAATGTGGATGATCCCGTTAAAGTTTAGAAGCAACATCAACTAGAGTAGATGAAGTTCAAGCTAATTAGTAGTTACCTTCAATGACAATGAAAGCCAAGCTTCTTGTTCAAAGACAGTTTCTGGCTTTGCCGAGTGTAGAATGTTAAAAATCAGAACTGAGCAATTCATGAAGACCTGTGATGAAGAATAGTGGCTTGAATAGTGATAGAGACTCTGGATTGCATTACAAATGCCATGCAGGCATAATTGGTTTGCAGCAGCAGGAAAGATATTGATGATTACTGCCATGAGATTCACCACGGAAGTGATATCCTCCTCTTGGCCTTCTTCTTGTAGTTGCTTTAGCAGAGAGACCAATAGTGGGGCTCCAAAATTGTCTCCAGCTGCAACTACCTCTGCAATTGTTAGTACATTTGCTGTACAATTGTTATGACCGTGTACAATAATGTGGACTCCATTTCTGCTGTTTAATCTGCACAAATTTAGGATCTGGTAGGATAGAGGTTCAATGATTTTTTCCTGTTCAAGCAGCCATTTCACTGATACTGGGTGGCTTCTTGCACAGAGAATATCCCACTCTTTTTTATTTGCTAGGCAAAACAAGAGATTCTCAGCTTCTGTACTGTAGGGAATCTGGTAGGTCATCTTGGTAAAGCTCCTAAATAAGCCATATAGATGTATCACTTGCATCAACGTTGCAGAATCAACTATTCCTGATGAAAAATTGCTACTGTTAACCAGAATATATTGCTCCAAAGATGCCAATACCTGCTTCTCTTCAGCAATTCTGGAGGAGAGTATCAGAACCTTTAGAATGCATTGAAGTATTGTCAAAGAACCCACTATAACCATCAGATAAAAAAAAAAAGGACTTAAATTAAGTGTGCCTGTACCTCTCATCATACAAGGAACTGGTATGTAGTATCAGTAGAACTGCAGATTGGCAGGAAATCAAATTCCAATCAAAGGAGCTCTTCTGCCCTAGCAAAAACAGCAAATCAATAGGATCTGATGGGAGATACAAAGCTGCATCTCTGATAGGTTGTCCAGAACCATCTCCCAAAATTCCGTCTATAATTGAACTCAGCATCAGATACACTCTCCATTTCATCTTCTCTGTTGGAAATAATCCCAAGAATCCAAAAGATAAAGTGAACCAAGATGAAGACACCAGAACCTCTGTGAGTTGTCTGGCTTGGACATTGGTTCCCTGTAACATTATTGAATGAAAAGTTTCAAGTACTCCCAGTATCATTGTCTCATCTTCTATTTCCCCAAGCACTGTTTTAAGCCATGGTAATAAATGGTTTTCACATATTTCTATGATACAATTCACCAATGCCATGTCATTTGAGTCTGTGTTTGTGCGCTCTTTGTAATTGTATGCATGGGCTTCTTTCAAGAAGTACAAAGAGTACAATAGTTCATTAGAATGCTTCGTTGGAATACAGAGGCAAGGTATAACTGCATCTCTCAGTGCTTCTTGGAGTGATGGTGACAAAGTTGAGATACCCTCAGAAGATGGAGATTTCAGAACAGCAACAAAGATTGAGCAGGACATGATGAAGGCCTCTGGATGCATGCCCATCTCACCACTGGTATGTTTTCTGAACATCCCTGTTAGTAAAAAGACCAGCTCTTCTGCTTGAGATCTGGATATTATGCCAGGGCAGTTGGTGATACAGATCAAAGTAAGGTTCAAGATATGAGTTTGAACTGGATGAAAAGGCACTTCAGCTACATAACGAAGAACAGGGACCAGAGTGGAAAATCCAATGGCAAGCCTATGGCTGAAGGCTTGCTCAGCCACAGATAATAAACTCAGAACCTTTAGGCAGGAATTCACCACGTTATCTTTATTTCCTGTCATATGCATGACCAATATCAGTCACCAATGGCTTAGGATATTGCAATCGAACTTAGCTAGCCTTCTTAATTCCATTAATACTGCTCACTATCAGTTAAGGTATAGTTGTCTTCATTACACGATGGTGATCATGCAATTATTTTTTGCAGGTGAGAGTCGGGATGATGTATTCTAATAATAAAAGGTTTAGAGGATGATGTATCCTGTATTCAACTCGGGCAAAGGGAGAACATTCAATTTCTCCTATGCCGGCACCCTGCGCTGCTATGTGGCATCTACACTTTGGTAGAGCATGCATTTAGTCTACTTGGTGAAGAGGTTTTCCTAGTTATTTAACCATCTAACCTGAAAATCTAAGTATTTCAATTACGTAATCAGCAATGTTCTGTTCAATCAGGAGTTCAATGTGTTTCGTTCCAGTCCCTTGCCACGACAAGCAATGGTAGATCAAATCTAGTGTGCCAATTTGGACTTGAGTATCTGAAGAAAGCAGAGGGCCTTTTATCGCCTCAGCAAACAATAGGATCATAGAAGTGCCATCTGGTGGGAGTTCTGCTTGCAAGAAGTTATTTGCTTCCGTGAATTTCCTGCTGGTTTGGCTGTCTGTGAATAAGCTCTCAAAATATTCCCGTTGAGCTAACACTGTCAAGAGCGCTGCAAAGTGAAACATTGTCAATGTTACTAGTAAATTGACTTGGAAAGTACCAGATAATGATGCATAAATACATGCACTAAGACCACAACATTTTATAGTAGAATACACTTGAATATATTAGAGCATCTAATGTATTTAACTAGTTGTGTTAAAAATGGGTGTTAAAATTATGAAAGAATGACACCCTTCTATTTTTGGCCCTATTACTCAAAATGTTGCTTGTGAATGCTCCATGCAAGACTGGTTTCAACAACCTTAAACATCATTTCTTATAGACTCATTTCTGTCTGCTTGCTAAACTCAATCAATTGGTATGAGGTTGTGTCTGCCTTTGATCCATCGGTTCAGGATTTGCTGACAATGAATTAACGAAAGCTAGTGAACCGACCTATGCAGTTCATGCGGACCTCATCGCTCTGAGTCTTCAAGAGGGTTTCCAGGGAAATATACAATATCTTGGGGAAGTGAGCAAGAAACTCATTTACTTCATTGTCATTGCCACCGTCAAGTAAGGATAGTCTATACAACACAAACAGGATCTCTCCACGGATTTCTTCACTACAGTCACAGAAAAATTAAGAAAGAGGTGACCGTGTATGCATATTGATTAGAAACAGCGTAGTTCAGATTTGTTGATTGTGTTACTCACCTAGGCAGTTGAAGACCGTCAGTAAGATTAGAAATAAGGGCTCTCTTGCTTTTGATATATGCAGTGAGATTGTCTATCTCACGAGTCAAAAGAACTCCCAAGCAGTGAAGCTGCATTGCACACAATGATAAGTAAAGCCGTGTATTTTCTTAAAAAAACACTTTGCCCACATCCTGCATTATAAGATTTTAGTTCTGCTGCATGCAGTTGCCATAGCAATCAGTAGTGACAACAATATCTGAAAGGGTAGTTGGCATTAGTGGTAAGAAGTTACGTTCAGATGAGAACCTGCACGGAAGTCTTCACCTCACAATTTACATTCAAAGAATTAGAGATATATAATGAGAATATTGGGTAGTTGATTATGAATTTTTTTTTTTTTGAAAAATACTTTTACGACCAAAAAATTATACTCAAAATCATACTCATACTGATCCATACTCATACTGATGCGGTGTGCAGTCAATGGTGAGTTTTTTTTTTCTCTCTAAAAATTTTATATTGTATTTTTAATTTAATTTTATTATCAATAAGGGTGAAATAATAATTTTATGTTAATTATTTTTCAGTTTTGCCCACATTTTTTTTTTATATTTTAGATTTTTTTAATTCTTTTTGTCCAATTCTATATTGTAACTTCTAAGTTTGGACTCCGAGTTAGCCCCATCCTAATTTTAAACAATTATACCCTGATCATTTTAAAAAAACAAAAAACATATTTATTTATTTTTCTATAATTTTTTTTTTATTTTAATTAATTTATAATTTATAATAAAAATCACGTGCGGCTGCAAACACTTGCACATTTGCTGGAGCTCCGGGATTCGTTTAGCTAACTAAATCTCGAGAGTACACGGAATCCCTGTTCACACCCCATTCGCGCCAATTTTCAAACATCCAAAACGAAAACAGAAACATTTTTTCTCAATTCTCACAATGTTGTTTCAAGAACCTTAAAAACATTAAACTAAATCCATCAAATTTTGCAGATCAGACAAAATTCAGAGAGGAAGAAGAAGAACAAAGTACACCAACCGAGTAGATCTGGCGCCGACTCCACGTAACCGATTCAGACGCCAACCGATCCGTGATCCGAGCCACAACATCAAGTGCCACAGAAGAAGAAGAATCTTCAGAGTCGCAAAGCCGAGAGACGAGATCGATGGCCTGGCGAGCGATCGGCTCGTCGTCACAACGAGAGAGCAAATGAGTCAGGGGCGAGACGAGAAGGTGAGCGTGGAATCTGCGGAGATTGTGAAGGAATCGAGGGTCGGAGATGGCTCGAGAGATCTGCAAGAGCGCGTAGTGGATGTGAACGGTGGGAGATGTGGGAGTGGAAATGAGATTGCAGAAGCAGATCAAGCATATGAATCCTCCCTCCGATGTGGAGAGTTGGAGAGAGGATCTGTGGCCTTGTGAGCATTGAGATCGCAAGATTTCTTGTTCTTGTTCTTCTTGTTCTTCTTCTTCTTGTCTGAATGAATCCGCCATTGCTTGATTTTTCGAAGAACACACGCTCTCTGGTTGTGTTCTTCTGTGGTGTTTGTGAGAGAATGAGATTGAGGAGGGGTTTAAATAGGCTTGGGTAAGATGATCTGGTGGTACTGGTCGCAACTTAGAGTTTGTAACACCAATTATCATCTGCCTTTCGATCGAGTGGAGACGAAAGCCGAGGAAATTGGCTCGACCCGTTTGCCCGGATTAAACCGGGTTGGTCTTAAAACGGGTTTACCGATTAACCGGATATGTCTTATATATATAATATACTCATGAGCTTCTCTAGGCTAAAGCCAACCTAATCAATCCGACCAAATCGAACCAAATCAGACGGGACGGATTGGGTTGGGTTGGTCTAGTATTTGAGTTAGGTTGTGTTGAAAAAATCGTAACCCGAACTATTCAGGTTAGGAGCCTAAAAAATCGACCCAGCCTAATTCGAACCGAATTAGTTTGGTATTATGATATGGTGGTGGATAAATATAATTTTATTTAAAACATTTTGATATTTTATGGTTAATTTAAAATGGTTGTTAAATTTACATGTTGATATGGTTGTATTTGAAATTAAAACATTACATGTTTGATGTCTATTAACATAGAATTTGTATGTAAAATTTACAGATATCATTTAACGAATTTTAAAAGTAAAGATTCTCAATTCGAATGATCAATCCAACTTAACCTAGGTTGAGGGGCAATTTGATTTAAGTTGGGTTTCAATCTAAACTAGTTTAGATTAGGTTGAAATTTGGCTCCAACCCAACCCGACCCCACCCTTTACAACCGTACTCTCAAGAACGTTTTGCCATTCTCTCTCTCTTTTCATAATTATCTATACTGATACTTCTTCTGTGCTAAATTAAAACTCTCATATACTTTATTTTGGACTCTATTTTACAAAAAAATAATAAAAAAAAATCGTCTTTTTATGTCTTTTTCTTATTTGTATCTCAAGCGAAATTTGTTGGTTTCAATTTTATTCATGGTTTATTATATATTTGTAAATAAAAAAATTATAATTTAAAATTTATTGATATATAAATGTTTATCGATCATGTTTATTATATTATACTATTTATTTTTGTATACTTTTATATTTTTAGTATAAATAAATGTATGTTCATATAAAATGTTTAATATAGCTTTTGATATATATACAGTAAAGAGGAAGAAGTAGATTTATGTAACCGAAGTCGTGAAGGTAGAAAAAAATTTATTAAATTGAGTTATATAATAATTTAGTAAATATCAATAATAATTTAAAAAACAGCCCCACATCGTGAAGAGTTGTATGACTTGTATCTTTATCATCTCCTTAGTGGATCAGTCCATCTCTGTTACGAACCCATTTTTTGTTATTTTATATATTTTGTGTATTTCGAATTTAGTAATCACGTCATGTTTTGATCAACTGAAGGTTTTAGTTTCCCGAATCAACCATTTGCAGGTCTTGATTCCCTTATTTGAACCAATTTTTTCTTTTATTTTATGTTTTTAGATTAGAAAAAAAATGGGTTCATAACAATCTAGCGATCATGGAGGTGAGAATTAAGGTGCGATTGCATGTTTTGTTCATGGAGAGATTGTAAAGATTGCATAATTAAGTAATTATAGTTTGGGTAATTGATTAGTTGTTTGTTTACACGTATGTTGCAAAGATTAATTAGATGTTCATTAATTGAGTGTTTGTTAGCATATATTGCAAAGCTGAAGATTGATTGATTAGTTAGTATCTCAAAAGATTGATACAAGTTGTTTGATAGGTTGATTGAATAATTGTTTGCATTATATAATGCAAAAACAAATTGATTCGTTACATCTCAAGGACATGATGAGTGTTTGAATGATCGATTGAGAGATGATTATTCGTGATTAGATAATTATTTGCACACTACAGCAAAGGTTGAAGATCGATTGTTTGGTGAAGTTCTCACCAAAGTGGAAATTATTAAAAAACTTTGTTCAAACTTAAAATAAAAAGTGTTAGATAGTGTCCAAATTAATTAAGAGTCTAATAATTAAAATAAAAAGTATGATACTTTGAATAACAAGTTATAAATTGAAAGATTATGAGTGATTAAACATAGAACAAAAGGTTTGATTATAATCTTCTTCGTATAATTGATTTCTCCATTGCTTGATTTTATTATTCGATTGATGGATTGGAATTAAAAAACCCAACAAGAATATCACCAATTCTGTTGTCATGATTCAACCTTCAATAATTTCTTATTCATTCACTTCACCACCTACACCAGCATTGCTGGATGTAGCTTCCATTGCTGCCGATAGAATTATCTCACTGGATGCATATTTTCAGTGTAGCTACCATCCATGGAATGACAATTGCTCAGTGGAATTTGGGATACCAGAATCAACCAGAGCATCAAGTGCGTGCTTTAGACTTCCTCCGTGTTTGTCTTTTAAGAAATAACTACATTGTTTGTCATGTTTGAGAATATTTTCCAGGAAGCTTTTTTTTCTACTAGTATTTTCATTGTAACACTTCGATTAGATGGCATTGGTGTGCTCTGTGGCTCCACAATATATATATATATATATATATATATATATATATTCAATTGTTACTTCCATGTTTTTCTTAACATACATTACACACTACATTATAGAGATTAATCTATTTAGAGAAGGTAAAGAAACAAACAATTGAATCATGACCTAGAAATCTTCAATTTTTTGACCCATGGAGCAAAAAGTTTAATTTTGTTACACAACAGAATTACAAAAAGAAGAAAGAAAGACAATACAATCTACTAAATACCATCACATTTGACTAGCTCTATCACCAGGAAAACAGACCCACAACTTTGTATAAGATTTTTCCCCCTGATTTTCAAAAGAAACTCAACTCACCTTACATCGGTTTTCTTCTCCGAGCAAGGAAGACAATTATCTATCATATCCCTCAAGAACCCGAAAGAATTGTGTGTTCAATTCTTATTTTCATGTAAAACAGAGACTGGACTCTGAATTAAAGAACAAAGGAGAAAAGAACAAGCAAATCAAATAGAAGGGGGGGACGGGGTACCATTAATTGAATCCTAGAGAACTTCATGTGTCAAGAAGTCGAAGAGGCTGAAACTCTAGTAATATCTCATGACTGCACAGCCAGCCGCTGAAGATGCTCGAAGAACACTTGGAGGCTGACGTCATCGGTGAAGATAACATCTGAACTGGCAGCTACATCATGAGCAGTGTTGTATGTGGCTGATGGATTCAGCTTTGCCAGGAGGAATCTCGCCTGAAGAAAGGTAGAACGAAAACAATAGGAAAAAAAAAACACGTTAAATAATAAAAAGGATTTAGCAACCATGACAAGCTTCCTATATTTAAAGCTAATAGGTTTGAAAAGCATGGATGGCACAATTGCATACATTTTACTGTGATGACTAATTGTTAAGGTCAAGGATGATGCTGAAAGGGACAAAAAAAGGTCTTCTAAATTCCTGGTGTAAATCATGAGCATCAACATCTTCTTATCCAAGAGACAGCATAAGGGCATTGACGTTTTTTGGAACTTCAAACACCAAACTCACGCTAAACAATGGTTATAATTTCTTATTATTAGCTTACTTTTGACAAAGAGATCAAACTAAATGATGTGAAAACTTTAGAATGAAAGGTACCAAGAACCTTGGAAGAAGGTTTAGTAATGGCAACCAGAGCCGATTTGTAAAAACATCATTGGTATTGAGTCAGAATAAAAAACTGACCTGGGAACCATGCTGATCACAAACAACCAATCTTGGAACAGGAAATCTCTCCATGATTATCATTCGGGCGTCATCACAAGGAGCTTGCAGTAGTTGTGCAAAGGCCTGCAGAAAGAAAAAATATATAAATATATAAATAAAAAGAAGTATCAGAAGTATTAATTTTATAGTGTAGGATCACCACAATTTTTTCTCTTAGGTTGGTCTACAATTAAAGGTTATAAAAACCATTTGCTCCTAACTACACAAAGTAACACTCTCACAAGCTACAGGCACAATCTTAAAACATGATCACCTACAACCATGTCTATATAAATTCTATTAAAGCACCCTCTTACACAATTTTCTTCTAAATCGCTTTTTAATTAAAAGATTGCCTCTTTATTCAATAAAAAAGGAGTCAATAGGTGATTTATTTAATTTGTGCTAGAGAAATTGATTAATGGAAAAGAGAAGAACAATTGATTGGCTGCATATTTGACATTGGCAAAAAAATGTTTTTGTCATTCTTCTATTGACACAGTCGATCACACTCTACTCAAACAAGTTATCTGTACTCCTAAGGTATGAAATCCTCACACTATACAATATCTAGTTCTTTCCTGCAGGCTCACTCGTTTCACAATAATAGTCCAAGAAAGCTAATTAAGAAAATCCAATGGCACATACTATTTTTTTAAGAGAAACTTGACAGTCGTATCTTATAAATAAAAGCGCAAAGCAAGTTCGAGGAAAGCTGGGAAAGCTGTATTAAAGAGCACAAGAAGTTTCCTTCAACCAAACTTAAACTACAAAATTACTCAACCCCTTTAACTAATCTGAACCATTGGCACATACTACTTCATTCTGAAAATTCAATTGACGCCCCAACCAGAAAAAAAAACAAAACCTTCAGATATCAATGTTTCAATAGATCTCATGCCGGTATTCCTTAAAACCATTTTTTCACTGACTTTTCAAATTTCCTTTAGATTGTCTCTGTTGAAAGGAAACACTCGTTGTTTCTCATGGCAGAAGTAACAATCAAATATTTTTTATGGACCCACATAAGACACCAACACCAAAATTTAACCAAAAGAAAAGTAGAAAAAGCTTCCTGGAAAAATATTATCAAAGATGACAATAAACTGGTGCTTGTGGATATTTCTTGAAAAGCAAATACAGAGGAAGTCTAAAGCACATACTTGATGCTCTGGTTGATTCTGGTATCCCAAATTCCGCCACTGAGCAATTGTCATTCCATGGAAAATAACTACACTAAAATATGCATCCAATAAGAGAATCCGATCAGCAGCAATGGAAGCTACATCCAGCAATGCTGGTGTAGGTGGTGAATTGAATGAATAAGAAATTAGGGAAGGTTGAATCATGACAACAGAATTGGTGATATTTTCCCGATTCAATAGCGTACGGAAATAAGCAGTTTCGTCAGGACTATTATTGAAGACCTGCAAGAACCAGAAATATAAAAGTCAAAAAAAATTAGGATATGATTTCACAGAAAATAAGTCTGCCAATGGATTACCTGTACAAATTGCGAACGTCTAAGGTTAAAAATGAACTGTGGAAATATTGAGAAATTGGGATTTAATGTAAAAGAAGATGGATCATCCTTTCGATAGTCACCAAATCTGGAGCAGAGGCGGATGAGAGAGCGATCCAACCATCTTGTTGCATCAAAATCTTCCTGATAAGCCATAAAAGAGAGTGGACTCATCAGTGAGGATTGTAAATCAACTTCCAGCACAAATTTGGAAGAAAAAAAAAATGCTCATACAAGCCAAGTAGAACATTCTTTGATGTGGAGAGGGAGAGAGAGAAATATTTTAAAAAATCAAACTTATGGTATCTAGTTCAAGTTAACATACAACAAGATCAAGCAATTCACATGTTCATTTAGAGATTATCTGAAAAGAAAATGTTTCTCACTTCATAAAATTTAAAATAATATAATAAAAAAAAAAAAACTAAAGAAAATCTTTGTGAAGAGGCAATCAATGGCACTTGTTGAAACTTGAAAGCGCTCTCACAAACAATTGAAGAGATTGAAGGTTTTGTATGGAATGACAAGATGACAATAAATATCTAGTAAAATGATGAATACTTGAATAGAGGCTAGATAGACAGGGAAGGATAAGCCAAATTAGATGCAGTTTTAATAGCTACGGCAATAGAAATGAAATGGTTGTCGGACTTGACAACCAAAAACTACTCGATAACGATCATTTTCATTATCTATAGGAAGGAAGAAATGTAAGATGTTTCCCTTAGAATTAGAGCACTGTGATTGATGTAGAGAAGTTTGTTTGATGTTTTGCAAGATGAACAGATGCAATAATGATTGGAGGGAACTTTTCTAAATGGATGTAAGACCAACCCAATAAAGTCCAGCCTTACCTTAAATGCTTTTCTCAATCTAAGGATATACATGATAATGAATCGTATCATATCCACCATTTACCCAAGTTTAATTGCATTTGCACAACTATTGTGAATCTTCAGAATGGTTTCAAATTGATTCCAAAGTATGAAATGAGCTATTCCAAATGTTTCTACGAAAACTACAATGGATTAGTAGGCGGCCATATGAGTCATCGCTAAGTTTGGTATTGCGCCTGAGTTTCTTGTAGAATCCCAAAACATTAAAGTTTAGTTATTTGCCTAGCGTAATTGTTACACCAAGTTAGGGGATTTATTCTTAAGGCTTAATAGCAGCATATAGTTTAGGCGAAGGTTTCATGATTTTCATCCTTCATATTTGTAGCTTAGTTTATTTATGATGGTAGTTTTCTTAAACAGTATACATGCCGGTTGTTTTTCCTCATTTTACTGTTTGATCCTTCACCAAGAGCCATGTTTTAAATAAAATACTACCATATACAAAATCATAAATAAAACTTGAGTAAAAATTACATTAAAACGATAGATATATGGCCAAATCATTTATGTAGGCACATATCCCCAGTACTGCTGTGATGTGACATATAGGCTATAGCAAGAAATGAATGAAAATGTCAAGTGGAAAAACCAATTGATATATTACACAAGGATCCATGAAGCATTCTCAGTATCAAATTTGTGAAAGCTGGATCATACCTCCATTTCCATTTTCAATGAAGTTAATCTTGCCATTATGACTGCAGCAGTCTCCTGATCAAATCCCGCCACCAATTCCTTCAAATAAAAAAAAAAATACAACAGTATCCATCAATACATAGTGCTCAAATCTAAAACAAAATCAGAACATCATCAGCACAGTTTTTTTTTTGACAAGAAACAGAATTTGTATTGTATTAACTACGCAATATGTACATCAAAAATACAATTGGACACATAATCCAAAACAAGTACCAAAAACTATCGAAAAATGGAGTTCCATCCCCTCAACCAATCCCCCAAAGAATAACCTCTAGCTAGGTTACTAGCACTAACCCAAAGAGAAGTCAAGAAAAAGGAATTTTCCCAAATGACCCCCATCTCCTTATCTTGGTCCTCAAAAATGCCCATATTCTTTTCTTTCCAAACTAACTAGATTACTGCAAAGACAACCACCCTCCAATAGTCTCTCCACCATCTCGGTAGGCAATTTTCATCAGGAAATGCCCACATATTAGACTCATTTGGCAGCCTCTCCCACTGCAGAATGGCTTTCCACCTACCCCACACACCTTTGGTGAAGTCACAATCAACAAAAATATGTTGACTGGATTCCCCATCTTTCCTACATAAACAACACCAATTCGGGGATAGAGACCAACTCTTAAACCGTCTCTGGAGAATATCCGTACAATTTAACCTGTCATGAGCAAAATGGTCCATCCCAAGAATTTAGCTTTAGAGGTAACATGAGTTTTCCAGATGAAATCATGTGGAAAAGAGGCTAAAGATGAGACAGTACCAAGGGAAGAACATCATCAGTACAGTTACAGTGATGGGAAATGAGATTCGGCCATAGAATTTGGGAGAAAAATTAAATTAAATTGAAACAAGAAGCCCAAAATAGTGTCTGTTCAGGACAAGTGAACAAGTGGGACTCAAATACCTGATTGACAGGAATTGGCGATACGACAGTATTTATTAGCAAAATACAAAACATAATACATAGCAGAAAGTTAGAAACTATACAACAAAAAACAAAAGAGAAGAAAGAAAAGCACAGCCACTGAGAAATATAACCCACATATCTTACACAAGCTGGTTTCTGCCCAACAAGCAAGTCATAGGGAGATTTATGTACTGATAAAAAATAAAAAATAAAAAGGCCACATGGTAGCAAAGGAAACGAGTCAAATGTGGTGATTAGGTCAAATTTTGTTGCATAACATTTTTTGTAACACCCCGTGCTTTTAATCAATATATTTGGTTAATTTATACGTACACTGAAGAGTATAATACATGTATAAGTACATTTAAAATCATGTGTACATGTGGTAAATGAACTTGAAAATGTCATAAGTGAGTTTGGAATGTGATTTTAAATAGAAATCGATTTACAACACGTGTATGTCTCATGTGGATTGAGTGTATAGAAGAAGAGGAGGAATGAAGTAAGAAAAAAAAATAGATACTGTTCATTTGCGGGTACTGTTCATCGAACAGTACCGTAAACAGTACTCATATGGAAAAAATAAAAATAAAAAAAAAAGGAAAGAAGCTGCTAGAATGCAACGAAAAAAAAAAAGAGAAGAAGCAGAGAGAGAGGGAAGAACGGGCAGAGAGAAGGAGAAGGAGAAGAAGAAAAAGGGAAAACTCGGGATTCGCGCGAAATCGGGACTCGTGGTAAGTGATTTTCACTCTATTTCTTCGTGAAATTACTATCTAAGCTAGATGTAACGATTCTAGCGGAGTAATTTTAGCTATAGGAGCCGTTTTACGGCGTTTTATAAAATTGGGGTTTTGACCCAACGTGAATGAAAATCCGCTAAGAAGGTTGGAAAACACTCCCTAGACTATAAAAGCCCTGAATATGTGGTTAGACTTCATTTAGTTGTTCATTTAGAACTTTTATGGCTGTTGGAAGTTAGAGTGTATATTGGAGACCTGTTGAATCATAAACCTAATGAAACATCAGTTTAAGGCTATAGAATGGTAGAAGGCACTGTTGCGAGTGCATCGATGCTAATTTCATGATTTTTGGGATCGTTTGACAATTTTAGTAAAAATTTACATCTTTCGAATTAATAGTGACGACGTGAACAGTGATATAAATAGTACTATGATCATATCCAGTGACTAAAATGGAATTAGAATCCAATGAAACTTCGATTTGAGATCATAGAATTGTAGAGAACTGAATTTCGGACGTTTCGATGTTAAGAACATGATTTGTGAATATGACATGTTTTCATATGTATTTTCATGGTGAAATAACCCCATCTTAGCTGTTGAACCAGCTAGAAACTTTAGTACTAGTGTTTTGGTGAGTTGAAATGGTGATTCTCATGATAATCTATTATTCATTTCAGTGTTTACATTGAGAGCTTAAGTGCATAGATAAATGCTCTTGCGGACGCATTTTGATGGACGTATATTGTTGCTCGATTTGACTTAGAAACCCCGTGTAACCACTGTGAGTATAGTTTTCTTGATTTGATTCTTGTATGGCATTGTACACATATAAACTGTTTGATTGTATGCATATTTATGTAATGCATTGAGTTTTAGTGATCATGCAAACTGATTTTAGAAATTGGAGCTTATAATAATGTCATTTCGTTAGAAATTAGACCCGGATGAGGTTTTGCGAGTCCTCATTGTCAGTAAGTCTGTCCTAACAAGAGTTGCGATCCTTGAAATAACTGTGAATTGGGTAATGAGAGGGAGATGATAAAATATTTATGAATGAGCATCAACTATATATTGTGTGCACGTATATTATTTTGATGAATGGTGCATATGTGCTTTTGAAATGTTTTAAATCGATTTGATATGCCATGTTTCCTAAAATGCATGCGATTGTCATGTCAAGAACTATATTCACTGAGTTGTTGTTTGCTCACTCCATTTCCTCCAATATTTCAGGTATTGAGTCGAAGGGAAAAAGAAAAATCCGTGAATGATAATCACGTGAGCCTTCGTCTGGTATGTGTATGTATGCTTGGAGGAAATAGGTTATATGTTTGTTATTTTGATATGTATAATTATCACATACAATAGATATACTATCACCTAGATGGGTTGTGTGGTAATATTATATAATGCTTGGGATGATGGAATGAGATGATCATAGATATTTATCAGGTGAGAATTTAATTTGTGGAATGAATGGAATGAATGTGAGTGGAATGATCATCTATATATACATTTGATTTGATTTGATTTGTGGTATATTGAAAATTTTTGTGAATGTCCGTTGAGGCTGACAATGTATTGTATACTGTATATGGGTATGTACAGTGTATAATACACTGTGCCGGTCATGGCGTCAGCCTACGTCAGGGGCGTCGTGACAATAACATAAGGCCTTTTTGTCACACCCCAGTACACAGCACACCGCAGTGTCTAGTACTCTCGCGATGTGATGGGTACGCATACCCCAGCCATAATACCACATAATATTGTCACATCCCAGTACACAGCCCACCGCAGTGTCTAGTACCCCCGGGATCATTTGTCCACACTATTCACTGCAAGTTCAGTGGCTACTCAGATTGCGAAATCAAACCTTATGAGGTTGTGAGTTCGAATCTGGAGGAGGCCCTGCGCTATTTATCAGTGAATAGTATGAACAAATGATCCCGGGGTACTAGACACTGCGGTGGACTGTGTACTAGGATGTGACAATATTATGTGGTACTATGACTGGGGTATGCGTATCATCACATCTCGGGGGTTCTAGACACTGCGGTGTGTTGTGTACTGGGGTGTGACATTTTCGACCAAACCAGAAGCATTAGACATGAATCTCAACATACCAACAAGCTATCAACATCTTCAGAAATCTGCTTCATGTAGAGAGGAGCTTGAAGAAATATATATATATATGCCACTCAAGATATCATGTGAACCGGAGAACTTATAAAATTCTTGCATCTAACCTCCGAATTAGTAGCACTGTCAACCCATCTTCTTGTAACAGTAGTGACCCGAAGCCTCGTCTCTCCCATGGGGTTCTGATAGCTGCAGTCAAATTAATGACCGAGAAGACAAGATTTTAGCAAACAGTAAAATAGGAAAAAAGCTTGCAGTGAAACTTTTAAGATATGACCACATGCACCCATTTGTTGTTGTCCTCGATATAATGTCCCAAGAAGCATTATATATTATCCTTTTCATTGTGAAACTTTGACAAGATTTGGGGCTCCATAAAATCATTTTTGTTACTTTCTACCTCAAGAAATACTTATATCCCCTCCCAACAAACACAATTTAAAGGAAAATAGAACAATCAATGAAAACCCCTCTAAGGAATACTAGGCTCAATATATTGAAACATTGACATTTGGAGGTTTGTGTTTGAACAGGTTGGGAAACCAATTGAATTTTCAGAATGAAAACTACGTGCAGTTTGATCTTCTTAATCAGCTTTCCTTTGGAACTATTGTGAAGCAAGTGGGTCAGCAGGAAAGAACTAGATATAGCATGGGGTGAGGACTGTCATTATGAATTGATATAATGCAATAGAGAACTTGCATGACTAGATTGGCATCAACACAATCAAAAGAAAAAAACCAAAAGGATTTTCTTTTCTCAACTTCAAACTTATGACCATGAAGAACTTATGCCAAATCAAATTAATAGGAAAAGCCCAGAGTGAGACAAGAGCATACTTTGTTAGAAACTGTAGGTGGAGTTGTGGATTCAAACTTCCAGGAGGGTTTGACTTATCACTAGGTGAAATATCAAAGAACACCGTGAGGCAAGTGCTCTTGTCAAGGCCACACATCTTCCATGAAGTTGTATTCCCCTGTCCAATAACTGTATCGGCGCAAGAAGGCCCTTTCTGCAAGACTTGAAATCAGTTAACAATCAAACTTCAAATTGTTTAACAATCAAAAAAAGAAACCTTATTAAATCAATTTTTTTCAGTGGGATTAAGTATGGAACATTCATTTCTGAAGCATTAAACTGGACAACCTTATCAAGCGATGTGCATGGCCCAATAATTCCCTGAATTTTGATATCCTTCGAACAGTTGATCTCAAGAGTGCCACTGAAAAATAAATTCATGATACAATTAGTTTATAGAAATTATTGTTAACATTAAACACAAAAGAATATTTATCTGCCTAACAAGTCAAGTGGGAGACCAAGTAATAGATTCGGCTTGTTAACTACAACTACCGAATCCTGAGCTTAAAAAAGAGCACAGAATCAAGTTAAATCACATGAAATACTGCAGTGTACAATATGCAAAAGCCTCTGAATTCATTATGTACAGCATGAATCAGGTTATTTCACCATTAGCATCCTTATCCATTAAATAGATAAAATCTATTAACTGTCCTGCACTTAAAAAAAATAAGGATCTTAAGAGAGCTCTAAATTGCTGGTTTTAACAGTAACAACTAACAACAATGGTAGCACGTCAGGCAGATCTAAAATGTGCTTGACAAATTGACTGCTTGAGAATTTACACACAGACATAGTGTAAAGGACAAAAGGCATACCTAATGCACAAGGCTCCCATCACTACAAGGTCTAGAGAAGCAATAATTAGGGCTGTAAGTAGGTCGGGTTTCAGCCAAAAAATGGCCCAACCCGACCCATGTCGGGTGAAGTAAAACTTCACTTGAGTCCGACCCGACCCCAAATCTTAGAGCCAATCTATTTTAGAGCCAATGAAAAGGAGAGAGAAAATGCAAGCTAAATGTGTTAAAAACGCAAAATAAAGACAAAAATTGACTTGGCTTAAATTAGTAAGGACATGGTTACTTATGATGTGAGGGACATATATTGAAGTGGAAGAATAATATTCAATTCCATTGACATGGAGAATTCAGCTATATTTAACAACCATCCATCAAATTTGGAAAGCCAAAACCCCTTTGAAGGCGGCTCTCAGGCAAGAATGCCAGTCACAAAAAAAAACCCCACCAGAGATTGCCTTCAACCTCATGGAATGGTACCAATTGATCTTCAACAGTTAAGTAAATCTTCTAGACTGTCAGCAAATCACTATTTAATTTACTTCCTTTCCAGTTTCTCTAGTTGGGATGTTTTCAAAGGGAGTCTAGTCTTTGCAAGGTCTTCCCTGAGTGGTTGGAAGTTGGAGCTTCAATGATTGGTCCACAAGGAAAAGAAGACTTCAAAAAATGTCATCATTCTCTTTTTTTTTTTTCTTTTTTGCCTCTAAGCCATCTCTGACTAGCCAGCTGTACCTTATTTTTGTTTATTGATAAACTTTTTCATCAATTTAAAAGACAAAAAAAAAGATAGACCCAATTAGTGCGATAAGGATTTACTGCAGTTGCTATTACTGTTGTGCTGTAATAGCAATCTTCTTCCTACTTCATCTCTAATTCTTTCTGATTATTTAGAGTATTCATAACTGCTATTTACCAGAGCACGCTCTATACTTCAGACTTGTTCTTTATATGAGTTGAGTAAGCAAGCAAATTCTTGGGTCAATATACACCATTTGACAGATCTAGCAAACTACACTTTCACTACTGCAGCTAGACCTTCTGTATTTTGGTTTCAACGTTTCATTTTTAAGTAAATTTGCAATCTCTAGGACTACTAATCAGCATGTACTTACTTATATCAGGCTTAGATGCGCCATCTGATCAGATTATTTTCTTTCATAGACTCGGCGTTTAGATCCATTGTTATCATTCAGCAGCACAGAATGAGACATTTTAAGCAATAAAAATTTCTATAAATATGGAAATAAACAAATAATGTGGAACACGGCAAGATGGAAACTCACTTAAAGGAAAGACCCAGAGAGGGTTCTCCATCCTCAAAAATGCGTCTGAATGAGTCTTTAAATACAGAATGACCAAAACTTTCAGCTAAAACAACAAGACCACCTGTTCTTTCGACAGCAACTTTCATCTCAGCAACCCCAACCTGAATACAGAAAAATAGAGATCAAATAAATCTCATTATCTTCATTAAACTATACTAGACTGAAAGAGTTGATTAACATATAAAACAGGTAATTGTCTTTTCATGCACCAACTCTTACTCTCAGCTAAGTTAAGGTAAAGTACACATAGAAAAGAAGAAGACTAATCAAATGAAAAATGGTACAGAATGAACCAATGCGCGGTGACATCAGAACCAAAATATGTCAGCGTGAGCAATCTGCATTGGGAAACCTTCAAACAGCTTAGTCACTGCTTTACTTTGAACTTCATTCCTTAGCTGTATTTGTTACAATAGTTTCTCCAAGCTCTTGCTCATTGAGGAGTTTTTTCAAAAAAAATAAGAAAGGGGGAAAGCCTTCTCTGTACCTAAAGCAAGCACTCGTCATCATTGTCAAATCCCCCATTTTAACGAGTTTTGCTACTTTGAAATAAGGGGTGTTTCCGACTCTAACATTGGCCTCGTTTTGTTTCACAGTTGGAACCGCATTGAGGTAACTTTTTGGCCAAACACAGCTTTTAAAACATTTGGGAGATCAGCGCTCACGGGAGAAAAACACACTTTTCCATGTTTTGCCAAAGCTGGATCCATCAGCTTCTGCATTTAGAAAAAGTGCTTTTGGATCCAATTCCAAAAGCAGAAGCTTTAACAAACAGGGCCATTGCTTCAAACATTTGTCTTCATATTATCAAATCTCTGAAGTCAATAATTTTATATGAGGCACTACTAGGCTCAATCATTTGTTGGCGTTACTCCTCAATTTTCAGCATACTCTACTACTGCAACTGCATTCTCATATTACTCTTAACGTTTCTTTTCTTTCCTTTTTTTGGAGGGGGAGACCAGGCCTGAGTTCCCTTTCACGGGGAAATATATTATCAAGGCTAGATCAAGAACTTGTTAGGATTAAATACCAGCACAGCATTCCTCTTTCACAGGATTTACCAGATATTTACTCTATAGTCTGTATTATGGTAGTCAAAATCTAGGCAGTACTGCTGGTACATAAAATTCAAATGCATTTTTATCTAGCACATATTCTGCTTAATAAGCCAGCTTATTGGTGCATATGCTATCAAGAACTGAAGCAGACACGTCAAACAAAGAAAAATATGAGGTGAAGTAGAAAAAGGTTAATGGAACTCCAATGCCACAAGCATGAACCAAACATCGGATACATAAAACATGCATTATGGAAATGGAATTTTCTGTTTTCCTCTTCAAGTAGAACTAGGAGAAGGACAACATAGCAATTTCACTAAATAATAGGAAAATATCAGTGCCTGTGCATTTAGACAATGGATAGAAATAGCCTTGAAAAGCCAAATACCATTAGGTCCTTTTTTAGTTAGGTGGAGGTTAATTACCATTCCTCACATCACAAGGTACTCAGTTGACCTGCTAAAGCATCAGGAATTCTCCCTGAATACATTCAATTTGATCTCCATTAGCATTCATCCATGGAGTAAGTTGACTTAAAAATATCAGGAACCAACTAAACTCTAAGAATCATAATCTTCAAGCTCAAGTTCTTCTATATCTTTCTTCTTCTTCTTGCTTTTTTTTTTTTTCTGCGGGTGGTGATGGGAGAGGTAAGGTATCAACCTGCTACAATTTTAAAAAACTCCACCAGCTATAAAGAGAAGGATAATCTGATTAAATAATTCCTTGCACAGGTATTATCAGTGTAAGAAGAGGCGCACGTGCCCTTGAAAATCAAATCTCTTGGATGGCTGGTTGCTTTGGAGAGACTGAATACTGCTGATATTTTACAGAAGAAATTCCCTAACACTATGCTTTCCCCATCTTAGTGTTGTCTATGCAGGAGAAGTGAGGAATCAGTTGGTCATTTGTTTGGGGATCGCAATCAGGTGAAGGAGTTGTGGCAGTGGTGGAATAAGAGATGTCCAAGGATGAGTTTGCCAGATTTTGAATCTATTCTGGTTTTTCCTAACAGTCTTGTTGATAACAAAATTAGGAAATATTGGGTTTGTATTTACTTTGCTATTTGGTGGTGTATTTGGGAGTAAAGGAACAACTGTATCTTCAATGATGTACTCTGTAATACTATTGTACTTTGGTAGCAAAGAAAAATGATTAAGTGATATACTCAAGGAAGACATGCATTTCTTGAAAACCATATGATCATCTACGTTATATGTGATTTAAGAAAGTAAAATGTGACACAATGGTCATCAAATTTTTTTATCCTCTTTTTTAACTTTGGATGAGAAAGTAGGAAAATATTTGTTTTTCTTTTGAAAGTAATTTATGAATAATATTATATTAATTAGAGTATTGTACTACAAAATTCTTTACCTTTGTATTACATAATTGTACTGAATCATGCATTGACACATGATTAGATGAAATTTAATAGTATTAGAGTGATATAGTGTGTATTATTATGATAATTATATGTTTTTAAATTTGGTAATTTTATTATGCATGTGACAGAGGCATAGATCACAATATTAATCATGTTTATTAATTGTCAATAATCATGATTTAGATGAACTTAATACTTAGCAGGTCATAATGCTGCTAATTAATTGGGAGCTTGCTTTGAAAGAATTATAACATAAACAATATGAAAAAAAAGACACAGAAAATAGTGCCTTACCAGTGCTATACGCAGCTCCTTTGATCATCTAATTGAGAAGAAGATAATATAAAAGGAATATATCTAAAGAAGTAATTGGCCCCACATCACCACCCTACTTTTATTTTTCATCAAGAATCTCTTACATTTAAACATCTCTCAACCTTTTCAAGGTGGAAAAGGCAACACTCCTACCAAAATAAATAGACTTTTTCTACTTTTAGTGGCTTAGGTGAAAAGCAAAGCAAGATAGATACATTTATTAGGATTATTATTATTTCTTCTTTCTTTATTTTTTGTTTTTACATGATTTTAAACATACCCTCTTCATTGATTAGGGATATTAAGCTGCCCTCCCTATTTTAACAGGATAAACTTGTCTTTTTCCTTTTTATTATTTGATTTTTTTTCATTTATTTGATCATCACTATTATTATGAGATTAACCTTTTTCAAAATCTTTCCATCATTCAATAATCCAATAATTGCATTTTCATATATGACATTAGACAATCATATAACTAACCCTATCAATAAATCAAACTTCCAATTAATTACTTGTAGTTTAAGTGGCAATGCACCTCTTAGAGAATATAAGAGTTCCTTATAATCCCTGATAGCAAATTCATAAAAAATAAATTAAAAATTAAAAATCTTCTTAATCATAGCATACCAAATATTTTAATTTAAATAAAAGCCTTATTTTTAGTAAATCATATATATGTTTAATTATGTTAAACTTTATGGTTTGGAACGCGTGGATAGAGAGGTATTGAAAGACACGTGCTTTATGTCTCCTCTCTTTTTCTTCTTTCTCTCGTAACACCCACCCACTTGTTTTTTATGTACCCCTTTTGCCCGTCATTAGCGCTATATTTTATTATACTGTTTTTAAAATTCACTACCCGCCAAACCCTAATGGCCCCCCATTAATATAAATCTTGGCAGAAAATTAGGGTCCAATATGAAAAAGAGGAAGAAAAACTGTTTTAATTACTTTAGAAATCAATTATTAACCCTTCTTACCACTTCAGATTCTGAACTCTTTGGGGCCTTTTGCACTCTATATTCTAAGTACAGTGTACTACGTTTCTGCCATTTTTAACACCTTCTGTCTCACTGTCTTCACTTTTTATTTTAATATTACTTTAATATAAAGGCAGACAAAATAATATTAAGGTCTTCGTGGATCCCACCTCCCCGAACCTAATTATTAAAGCGTTACTGAAGAAAGCTAACCTATTATACTAAAGCGAGAGCGAGGCGGAGGCGAGGAGGAGCGAATAAAGGTTAGGGTTTGCAGGATCTTTTCCTGCAATCCTCACAACCCTTTCTCATCCCCTTCTTCTGTCATCACAAAGTCCGATAGATCGATTGATCTACCAATGGTTATTCCATATATTAATGAAATAACCTCAAACCAAAAAACCATTTTCATCTTCCCATACAAACAACAATTCTGCCTAATTTTGTCCTCAGCCAAAAAACCATTTTCATCTTCCCATACAAACAACAATTCTGCCTAATTTTGTCCTCTGAGAGATGCCTTCTGCCTAATTTTGTTGAGAGATGCCGCAGCCTTCTCTGCCTAATTTTGTCAGCAGCCTTTCTTGACTATTATTGCCCATGAAGTAGGTGTTATCTTTTTCTTGAAACTCACTATAAATAAAGTTTAGGACGTTCTTCCCATTTGTATGACGAAAATTTTTCAACAAATCAAGACGCTACGAAACTACTAAGGTATCATCCTGTCAGCTTAATAAATTTTCTGTTTTCATTCATAGCTAACCTTTATGAATTTTTTTTTTTTTTCTGATTCTCTTGTCAAGCATATGAAGGATAAGCTTTATTGTTATAAAGAGTAGATACCTCAAAGACACAAATCCGTACCTCAACCTCTCTTATCTCGGGTTGATCGGTCCCGAACATCGTCAACTTCGGAGTCTCAAGATCCGAAACTAAAACCAAACAAACACCAAAAACAATAAAATATAGATATAGAGATATAATAAGTTAACACCAAATAAGAGGCAGGAACTTCTTTAAAAAGTTGCAAATCAGAAGAACAGAAGTGGAACTCCTTTTATGCCACGAGATGTTGCAAATAAGAGGAGAGAAAGGAGTCAACCCAGAATTCAAGCTTCAAGCTGGAAAGCGACTAATTACCTTTATGGAAGCAGATTCAGATTTCACAACCTGACGGTTGAGCATCTGCGATGAATGACCATCAGCTCAGCCTTTTGACATTATACTTCTTCAATAGCATGAACGAATAAAGATGAAGGGAAATAAGACTTCCAGGGAGACCAAAAATCACGACTTTCTTGCCCTGAATCCAAAAATAAAAAATAAAAAAATTACAGAATTATTATATTAGAAACCCATAACGAAAAAACAAAAAACTGATTATAGTTGTTAAAAATAAAAAATAAAAACATAATTACGAGAGAAAGGGAGATTGAAGAAAACCCTAAAGATTTGTTCGAGAGAGGTAGTGGAGAACTCGAAGGAGACACCTTCATCCCAGGTTCGAGCCTTCTGAAGCGAGACGCCAGGAGCCACCGAGACCAAATCGGTCCCGACCGAGAGCGAACCGAAAGTCCTAGAAGAAGCAGCCACTCGGATTCCACCGAGCACCGATTTCATTGCAGAGTAGCTCGGGATTCCCGTTCTGCCCCGGTCCATGATCGAAGTTCAGAGGATAACTCAAAGGATCGTATTGGAATTTCCCTCTGCCATCGCCTACCGCACCACCGCCTTTGTTATTCCGGTTGAACCGCCGGATGAACGTCTTCCATTTCGGTCCGGCGGCGATCTCCGACCACTCTCTCACCTTCTTCCAGCCTCCGCTCCACCACCGCTCTTTATTCTCCGACATACTGATCCTCTCCCACTACACCGATCCACCACCGCTGCTCTTCGTCCGATCCGAATCGAAACACGGAATCCAGAAACAACATCCTCTCCTCTTTCCAAACTCCATCTCTTCCATGTCGCCTGCATCACCGGCGCCGTCTTTACGCGTGAATTCCGGAGTTTCGATCACCATTTCCATCTCCGCCATGAACGACGACAACTCGGTAGATCAATCGATCTATCGGACGTTGTGATGAAAGAAGAAGGGGATGAGAAGGGGTTGTGAGGATTGCAGGAAAAGATCCTGCAAACCCTAACCTTTATTCGCTCCTCCTCGCCTCCGCCTCGCTCTCGCTTTAGTATAATAGGTTAGCTTTCTTCAGTAACGCTTTAATAATTAGGTTCGGGGAGGTGGGATCCACGAAGACCTTAATATTATTTTGTCTGCCTTTATATTAAAGTAATATTAAAATAAAAAGTAAAGACAGTAAGACAGTGAGACAGAAGGTGTTAAAAATGGCAGAAACGTAGTACACTGTACTTAGAATATAGAGTGCAAAAGGCCCCAAAAGTTCAGAATCTGAAGTGGTAGGAAGGGTTAATAATTGATTTCTAAAGTAATTAAAACAGTTTTTCTTCCTCTTTTTCAGATTGGACCCTAATTTTCTGCCAATATTTATATTAATGGGGGGCCATTAGGGTTTGGCGGGTAGTGAATTTTAAAAACAGTATAATAAAATATAGCGCTAATGACGGGCAAAAGGGGTACATAAAAAACAAGTGGGTGGGTGTTACGAGAGAAAGAAGAAAAAGAGAGGAGACATAAAGCACGTGTCTTTCAATACCTCTCTATCCACGCGTTCCAAACCATAAAGTTTAACATAATTAAACATATATATGATTTACTAAAAATAAGGCTTTTATTTAAATTAAAATATTTGGTATGCTATGATTAAGAAGATTTTTAATTTTTAATTTATTTTTTATGAATTTGCTATCAGGGATTATAAGGAACTCTTATATTCTCTAAGAGGTGCATTGCCACTTAAACTACAAGTAATTAATTGGAAGTTTGATTTATTGATAGGGTTAGTTATATGATTGTCTAATGTCATATATGAAAATGCAATTATTGGATTATTGAATGATGGAAAGATTTTGAAAAAGGTTAATCTCATAATAATAGTGATGATCGAATAAATGAAAAAAAAATCAAATAATAAAAAGGAAAAAGACAAGTTTATCCTGTTAAAATAGGGAGGGCAGCTTAATATCCCTAATCAATGAAGAGGGTATGTTTAAAATCATGTAAAAACAAAAAATAAAGAAAGAAGAAATAATGATAATCCTAATAAATGTATCTATCTTGCTTTGCTTTTCACCTAAGCCACTAAAAGTAGAAAAAGTCTATTTATTTTGGTAGGAGTGTTGCCTTTTCCACCTTGAAAAGGTTGAGAGATGTTTAAATGTAAGAGATTCTTGATGAAAAATAAAAGTAGGGTGGTGATGTGGGGCCAATTACTTCTTTAGATATATTCCTTTCATATTATCTTCTTCTCAATTAGATGATCAAAGGAGCTGCTTATAGCACTGGTAAGGCACTATTTTCTGTGTCTTTTTTCATATTGTTTATGTTATAATTCTTTCAAAGCAAGCTCCCAATTAATTAGCAGCATTATGACCTGCTAAGTATTAAGTTCATCTAAATCATGATTATTGACAATTAATAAACATGATTAATATTGTGATCTATGCCTCTGTCACATGCATAATAAAATTACCAAATTTAAAAACATATAATTATCATAATAATACACACTATATCACTCTAATACTATTAAATTTCATCTAATCATGTGTCAATGCATGATTCAGTACAATTATGTAATACAAAGGTAAAGAATTTTGTAGTACAATACTCTAATTAATATAATATTATTCATAAATTACTTTCAAAAGAAAAACAAATATTTTCCTACTTTCTCATCGAGAATTAAAAAAGAGGATAAAAAAATTTGATGACCATTGTGTCACATTTTACTTTCTTAAATCACATATAACGTAGATGATCATATGGTTTTCAAGACATGCATGTCTTCCTTGAGTATATCACTTAATCATTTTTCTTTGCTACCATAGTGTGGATGTTTTTGTAAGTTGTGAATAGTCACTCCCCTACTACATATAAATTCTTGATATTTATTTGTACTGCAAGTGAAAGATGTATCATATTAATATTCAAATTATCAACTCATCATCTCAAAATAGCTTTTCGCTAGTTACATGGCATCATGTAAATAATCTCTCTTCACTCAAGTAGTTTTTTAAATGATAAATGTTAGTCATCAAATATGGAGAAACCTTTTCTGAGATAGAGATGGTATATAACACTGTTCCCCCCAAGTTGGGCAAGAGGGAAATGACTTTGATTATGTAAATAAATATTTAAGATTTTTATCTCTATTTTTAAAGTATATTCTGTCAATAATTATATAATCCAATATGTACTTTAGTACATGATAGTTAGTCATAATGAAAAATTATATAATTAATGAATGCTTTTCAGGTACAAATTATAAACCAAAAAAAAACTAATTCGTGAAGAAATGTGTTCGGGGATCTACAATCCAAGATGGACAGGTTTTTTTACGGACGGGATGTTGATTCCAATACGTTGTATATATGAGGGTCACTTGGAGAACATTAGTCAAAATTGTTGGATTCTAAACTTATGTTGGCGATTTAATTTCACGGCCAGAAAAAAGTTACGCATAGGAAGTTATTTATACAAGATTCAGCTGTATGTAAAAAAAACTGTCAAAGAAGACGAATTACAGCTACTATAAAAAAAACTCGAAAAAGAAGTGAAAACAAAGATACAAAGATTGGGCGCTTTGTCGATGGAACTCTATGAAAGAGTTATTAATGATGTATGTCAAACTTACCAATTATTATTGAATGCAACCCTTACTATAATATTACTTTAATATAAAGGCAGACAAAATAATATTAAGGTCTTCGTGGATCCCACCTCCCCGAACCTAATTATTAAAGCGTTACTGAAGAAAGCTAACCTATTATACTAAAGCGAGAGCGAGGCGGAGGCGAGGAGGAGCGAATAAAGGTTAGGGTTTGCAGGATCTTTTCCTGCAATCCTCACAACCCCTTCTCATCCCCTTCTTCTTTCATCACAACGTCCGATAGATCGATTGATCTACCGAGTTGTCGTCGTTCATGGCGGAGATGGAAATGGTGATCGAAACTCCGGAATTCACGCGTAAAGACGGCGCCGGTGATGCAGGCGACATGGAAGAGATGGAGTTTGGAAAGAGGAGAGGATGTTGTTTCTGGATTCCGTGTTTCGATTCGGATCGGACGAAGAGCAGCGGTGGTGGATCGGTGTAGTGGGAGAGGATCAGTATGTCGGAGAATAAAGAGCGGTGGTGGAGCGGAGGCTGGAAGAAGGTGAGAGAGTGGTCGGAGATCGCCGCCGGACCGAAATGGAAGACGTTCATCCGGCGGTTCAACCGGAATAACAAAGGCGGTGGTGCGGTAGGCGATGGCAGAGGGAAATTCCAATACGATCCTTTGAGTTATCCTCTGAACTTCGATCATGGACCGGGGCAGAACGGGAATCCCGAGCTACTCTGCAATGAAATCGGTGCTCGGTGGAATCCGAGTGGCTGCTTCTTCTAGGACTTTCGGTTCGCTCTCGGTCGGGACCGATTTGGTCTCGGTGGCTCCTGGCGTCTCGCTTCAGAAGGCTCGAACCTGGGATGAAGGTGTCTCCTCCGAGTTCTCCACTACCTCTCTCGAACAAATCTTTAGGGTTTTCTTCAATCTCCCTTTCTCTCGTAATTATGTTTTTATTTTTTATTTTTAACAACTATAATCAGTTTTTTGTTTTTTCGTTATGGGTTTCTAATATAATAATTCTGTAATTTTTTTATTTTTTATTTTTGGATTCAGGGCAAGAAAGTCGTGATTTTTGGTCTCCCTGGAAGTCTTATTTCCCTTCATCTTTATTCGTTCATGCTATTGAAGAAGTATAATGTCAAAAGGCTGAGCTGATGGTCATTCATCGCAGATGCTCAACCGTCAGGTTGTGAAATCTGAATCTGCTTCCATAAAGGTAATTAGTCGCTTTCCAGCTTGAAGCTTGAATTCTGGGTTGACTCCTTTCTCTCCTCTTATTTGCAACATCTCGTGGCATAAAAGGAGTTCCACTTCTGTTCTTCTGATTTGCAACTTTTTAAAGAAGTTCCTGCCTCTTATTTGGTGTTAACTTATTATATCTCTATATCTATATTTTATTGTTTTTGGTGTTTGTTTGGTTTTAGTTTTGGATCTTGAGACTCCGAAGTTGACGATGTTCGGGACCGATCAACCCGAGATAAGAGAGGTTGAGGTACGGATTTGTGTCTTTGAGGTATCTACTCTTTATAACAATAAAGCTTATCCTTCATATGCTTGACAAGAGAATCAGAAAAAAAAAAAAAAAATTCATAAAGGTTAGCTATGAATGAAAACAGAAAATTTATTAAGCTGACAGGATGATACCTTAGTAGTTTCGTAGCGTCTTGATTTGTTGAAAAATTTTCGTCATACAAATGGGAAGAACGTCCTAAACTTTATTTATAGTGAGTTTCAAGAAAAAGATAACACCTACTTCATGGGCAATAATAGTCAAGAAAGGCTGCTGACAAAATTAGGCAGAGAAGGCTGCGGCATCTCTCAACAAAATTAGGCAGAAGGCATCTCTCAGAGGACAAAATTAGGCAGAATTGTTGTTTGTATGGGAAGATGAAAATGGTTTTTTGGCTGAGGACAAAATTAGGCAGAATTGTTGTTTGTATGGGAAGATGAAAATGGTTTTTTGGCTGAATGTAACTATCAGAGATTTGAGGTTATTTCATGAATATATGGAATAGCCATGGAAGTGATAATGTAGAAAGTGATACCGTATAATGTAATTTAGATTATATAAATTTGGCAGACAAATAAGCTTGTATTATATTATTTCATTAATTCAGTTGTTCTTCTTGGTACTAATTATAATTAGAAGTAATTATTGTAAGCATAGTTGTGGATCAGTTATATTATTTAATTAATTCAGTTGTTCTTCTTGGTACTAATTATAATTAGAAGAAATTATTGTAAGAATAGTTGTGGATCAGTTTTGATATATTTGTGGTTCAATGATTTGACATATAACATCAAAGTGCAATGTACATAACTTCATGATTTAAAGAAAAAGTTCTGAATTTTTGTTTTCTTATCGGTAGCTTTGGAGTTTGGCTTGGATCAAAGAGTTTGGCTTGGATCAAATATTGATTATTCTTAAAATGTGACAATGACGTTTTGTTGCTGAGGTGGCGTGCTGAAGAGCCTCCGTTGGAGTGAATTATTAAGTATATAGTATAGATTGGGTTTGTATTTACTTTGCTATTTGGTGGTGTATTTGGGAGTAAAGGAACAACTGTATCTTCAATGATGTTTTCTGTAATACTATTGTACTTTGGGAGAAGACCCTCATTCTGTTTGATAGATGGGTCAGCTCCAACAAGCTTTCTCTAGGTTATAGGTTCGGGGAGTGGCTTGTGAGCTGGTATAGCATTTTGGACAGATTGTAAGTTCATCAGGACATCTCGTCCTGATGGCCTCTCTTTAATTATCATCATATATATAATATAATCTATGTTTCTGGTCAAAAAAAAAAAAAAAAAAAAGCTCAATATTGGAACAATGAAATAGGCTAATGCCAAAATAGGAGCTAGAAATTTAAGGAACACAAGTCAACACCTGATCAAGTGCAGAAGCAAAAAGATCTAGGACATGCCCCTGGCTAACCAGCAGCTTGGAGAGGTTTTCATAAAACTTGACAGCTTTATGAAAATGATGTGTTGCATCCTTGTCAAGATCTTTATGAGAACGAACTGGTTCTGACAGGTCCTTTGAAACAATCTGCAAAAAATAAAACAATCAACACCCACTGTCCTTCCAATAACTAGTATTCTGTCCTGTGTTAACAAATGAAGCTCAAGCAAAATATTTGAAACTCAATATAGAATGAAGAAATTTATCCCGACTGATAGCTTCCATTAATAATAAGAAAACGTACAAGTTATTAATCATCCAACAGTTCTAACCACATGTAGAAGTTATTAATCATCCAACAATTCTAACCATATCATTTAATGTTGCAACAAAGTTAGCAGATCTTTCACTCGATTGAAATGTGAAACCAAACTTTCATCGTTATACATATATCTACTACCATTATCTTATTTTGTGAAGTTAAGCTTTCTCCTGGAATACCTCAGAATCTTACATCCAACTTTATCAACCCTTTTAGTTAAGAAAAAGTCTATTTGGCTTTCATTAGATCCACTTTTAGATGTTATTAAGTATTCATCTCTCTTTCTAAAATATGTAAATTTGCTATTATAAAGTCATATCCTACCAAAAATTCTAATATGTTCACTCCAGTTTCATTACTATCTTCAAATCCATATTCTCCATGCATCATTTCATATGCAACCCTCTATTTGCCTACATGCCCGCTAAAATCTCCTCTCATATATATCTTTTCTCCTTTGTATGAGGCATTTGCTTCGTTGTGCCTCATAGACTTGCGTTGAGAATTAAGCCTCAAGAATAAATAAAAATGCCTAGTAATGCAGAATGGAAATAGAAATAAAATATTCTTATTATTATTAAACTAATTTATTTTATTAGGAAACTAGTTGCTTATTTTAGTAGGATTCTAATTATTTTATTTAAGTAAGATTTTAGTTTATAAATTGAAGTAGAGTACTGATTAGGTATTCTAGATTTCTTTAAATGATAAATTCGTAATTGAAATTGATAGATTTGATTGAATGAGAAATATTAATTATTAGTTTCTCTCCTTCTTTCTCCCTTTCTTCTTCTTCTTCTTCTTCTTCTTACCCTTCTTCTATTTCTACTTATTTTCTTCTTATTTCTTTCTATTTCTTCATTTTCTCATCACAGTGCCGCATCAGTTTCATATCAAAGCCCTTTGATCCTCTTCCTTCGCCCCTTTGCATCTAAAAATCTTCCCTTTCTAGACCTTTATACACCATGACCACTAATCGGTTTAAGTTCGAAACCCAAGAAAACCTTCAAACTAATGTTGATATCCTAAAAGTCAAAGTTCAATACCTTCAAATGTTCATAAAACAATGGAAGGAGGAAATGCTTGTTGCGATTCGAACTGAAATAGCAAAAGCAATATCTCATATGACTTCTATTTAGGAATCCAACCAATGGAAGAAGCTAGTGCACATTTCGCTCCACTTTGTCGAGAAAACCAATGTCTTAGTACCAACAAGGCACCTCAAGCTCCTAGTAGGAAACAAGCACCACTTACCATTGCCGATCAAACTCTTGTTCTTAATTCTGAAAACATTGTTGAGGATGGTATTACCATTTCAAGGGATCATGACAAGTTAATGTTTGAGGAACCTTCAACACACACTGATTTTATTTGGGATGTGGTTCTTGAACATGATACTAAAGTGCAGATGCCATATATTTGATCTAGTGAAGATTTTTAAAGAGAAACCAAACCTAAAATTAACATCAACCAATGCAACCACCAAAGTCACCAGGTACCCTAAAAGTTGCAAGGAAATGCAAAAAACACTAAACTAACATAGCATCAACTAGTACAAAAATCAATTTGCCGCACCATAAATACTATAACATTTTATTGAAAAAATAAGAACACAAAACAAGCCTTACCGTGCCAGGGCCTTCCGTGCATGGACCACCCACCAAAGCTATAATGCGCGAACCAGTGCCCGGTAAGCAAGCCCCCAGCAGACCAGCCGCCACACTCAGAGCAACACCAGTGCACCGCGACGCTCGATTACCCGGTTGAACTGGCCATTGATCCGTTTGAAGCTCATCTAATACCTAAAAATTTAAACAATAAAAGCAATTCACATTTTTCACCTCATAAATCCCCCAATTCCCTTCGACGACAAATCACTACAAAATCCAAATCACAAAACCACCAACCGAATTAAGCGTGTACTCGCATTCAGACGCCGGCAACAAAAACCTACTAACACCACCCGAATTCCCCAACCCCTTCGAATTAAACCCCGAAACTCCGCCTCTCTGCCCCGCAACACTAAGCCCCAACTGATCCAAAACCTGGTCCTTGGAAATCTCCTTAATCCCCCTAAAAACATAAACTTTCGACAGATCCGAAAAACCTAATTCATGAACTTGCACTTGCGTCCCATACGATATAAACCCTACACGCGCATTCTCCGGCAACAACCCAATCGCCTGCTTCACCGCCGATCTCACAAACCCCAGCTCCTCCTCAATCAAACACGTATCAAACACAAACATAAATACCGGCGCCACCACTGACGGCGCATTAAAATTAGGGTTTGGACTGGGGATTGTGTACTCAATTGTGGTGTACTGAGGGTAGAGTTCGGCGGGGACGTTGGTTTCGGAGATCATCGAGTAGTGATGAGGGAACTGGTTGCGTTGGAAGCAGAAGGGGCAGATCCAGATTTTTGCGGCGAAGTCGACGATGCAATGGGGGTTGAGAACGCAAGAACAGGACTTGCATCGGAGAGGTTGGTATGGGAGTGTTGGGATTTCTGGGTGGGATCGGATCGGTGAAATTGACGCTGCGATTGGGATCACGCACTTGCTCGCTTCGATCTTGGATCTCGGCCAGCTGTTCCATGTCATTCGAACTCCGTCGATTCCTTCTGGGTCTGCTGTCGTTGCTGTTGTTGACAGTTCCGACATTGTTGTGTCGTTGATTTCGAAATGGTGGTAAGAATCGTAAATTGGACTGCTTCTGAGGGCTTATTTGAAAGATTACCCCTTAAAGAAGAAGAAGAAGAAGAAGAAGAAGAAACGCAGGAGACATGGAGAAGGACTGAAGAAGAGATTTTGACTACAGACAGTGGATTCTCTGTTGTGCGTGCTCCGGGGCTTTTTCTGTTGGTGGGAATGTTCGGTGCCACGACCAAGGAGAATGAGACACGTGGGTTCATGGTTATGACCCTATTGACGTGGCGAGCAGGTGTGAGGTTTAGAGAAATGGATGATGAGCGGGGAGGATGGAGGAACTGAGGTGTATTTGGCAACCGAGCTGTCGTGCGTGTTGATCGCACGTGGATATTTTTTCCCCGAGTTTTTTTTTCTTTTTTTTTTTCACTTTAGAAAATTGTATTTAAATGGGTGTAAACTTATTTTTCTCTGAATATTATGTAAACTTCTGAATCTTTAAAAATCTACAATAGATTCGGACTGATTTTAATGCTTTAAACACATTTCAATATGGTGTAAACTTATTAAATTTAAACATATGTGATAATAAAAATATGTTAATGTTATTTTATATCATAGATAAATAATATTCCTTCCTTAAATGTTCATTCGGTCAAGATTTATAGAATTCAAAAAATATATGTTGCTTCTCTCACGTTGTTGTTTATGCGTGAGATACCTCTTGCAATGTTGGTTAATATTGCGTCAGGTTAGTAATATTTTTTTTGAAACCTCGGGTTTGTAATTTAGATATAGTTATTTAATAAATAACTTTAAAACATGACAAGAAAGAAAAAAAAAAAGATATTCATTTTGGGAATGAAAAACAATTCACCTTAAAAAAACACAAAAGTTTTTCTTGTAAGATAGTTTAAAAATAAAATAAATAAAAAAACTAAATTTATATTTGTTGGACAACAGCTCGGCATGAGCTAGCCTTAGATTTATATGAGCCGACTTAGCATTTTTAGAGCTTACCAAGACTACACGTAAGAATTGGCAAGCCGAGGTGGCAAAACAAAAATTAGGTACGAATTACGCAATTCAATCAATAGCTCAGCTCAGTTTGGTATAGCTCTGTCACGAGTCGAGCTGACCATTCTAGATAATAGTGCAGAGGGTAAGGGAGTCCTTTTCAACGCGTTGCATCCCGAGAAATATGGAGTAGATATCCGTATAGAACGCGAATTTCAACATAGGGACGGAGTAGGACTCCTTGTCCAGGATGAACTATGAAGATAAGGTTTATCCAATCCGACCTTTCTAGAATAGATGAACTTATCCAGCTCACATCCACCAATTGCGAGACGATGCGTAACACATGCCTACTGAGCAACTAGTCACCCAGTCAAAGAACCTCTTTTATAAATAGACCTACAACCTTCCTCATAAGGTACGTATAATTTTCTACAAGAGTTAATGTTATAATCTTGAATAAGCTCTGACTTAGACATCGGAAGGTCTTTAGCCAGTATTACATCGGTATTCCTTACAATAGCCCTATTTATTTTTCTCTTTTTCTCAAATCTAGCTGACAAATTCTCGTCAGAGCCAGAGAGGTTGCACTTCCAGATCAGATCATCTCCTTCACGTATTCATCTAATTAGTATTGGTTTGATTTTACACTAACAATATTATATTCATATTTTCCAATATATGAGATAAATATGGCCTCCTTGAATCCATTGTTACATCTTCAAATAGGATTTAAAATAAATAAATAACCACCAACATTGATCCTTCTTACATACAGATATAACTGTCAAATCTATGGAATGTGTTCACTGATATAACTGTCTGTTTCAAACAACTAAATTCTAATATAGAGTTTGCTATAATACGCAAAATACAAGTACCATATGCAGGAGCATGCATATTAATAAACATGCATAACGACTCATACAAATTAACAAAACAACATTTTTTTTTTATATTCTACACATTGTTATGATTAAAATCTTACCATACTTTTTTTATTGTCAAAGTTTCATTTCATTTTTAGAAAAATGTCCAAATATGGAGTACATATTGCTACTAGATACAAGTACATATTGAAATATAATACAGGCACAATGTGCCCAAAGACTTATAAGAAAAAAAAATAAAACCCAACGAATAAAGGGTAGACCTTCGGCATCAAGAGGGTAGAACCTGCACAACAACTGATAAATCCAACAATAAGAGGCATAACCCTCACAACAATAAGAGGCATAACCCTCACAACAAGGTCCGCTTGTTAACTTAGATCCTTGGTAATATAATGACTAGGTGTGGGGAAAACTATCACCAAAAAAAAAAAAAACTTAAACATTGTCGTCTCAAGTGACAACAATAAGAGAGCGGCATAGCAAGAAAGATGGAGTAACAAGCAGTGAGAGCAACATCCAGTAAAAAAAGAAGAACAACAAGAGAAATGGAGAGCGGGGAGTGGCTGGCAAAAGCAAATGAAGACGAGTAGCGTGAGTGACGATCTGAAGAAGGAAGAACATCAAGAGAGGATAAGAGAGATGGATGGTTCGTTGCTTAGGATTTGGAAAACCCTGAGCGGCAGAAAAGCTACGTGTTTAGGGTTTTTCCTTTTTCTTGTGTTGTTTACGGCATAGAAGCTATGTGATAAGGATCTGGAATAAATTTTGGGATCCTATACGACATGTTTGATAATTGTTGGGTTATAAATATATGCGCAAGTTGTTAGGCAGACTATAAATTTCGGGGCAGCCAATGTTGTGGTGAAATTGTTAACACCAACAATATTTGTGATATAACTTGTACTGCCATTTGAAGCCGAGTCATCAACACCAGTGTTAGGTAAAAGGAGAACTAAGTAATGTAAGGAAATATTGGGGCAAGAATATGAAATTCAAGATAAGCGAAACATTGAGTTAGGTTGAGATTTTGACAGTATTCGTGACTCTAATTTTGTTAGTACATGACCCAATAATAATGGGAAAAAGGGAAGTGATGTTAACGAATTATGAAAACCAAAAGTGGTTTTCATTGCCTGAGCAGGAGTCACAGACTGCGTACATTCATCAATATCCTACCATACATCAATTTCTATGCTCAATCACATAGACATTACACATCAACCCTAAATAAGCCCACATATAGACAATAGACCTAAATCTCATCTAATCCCATCATTCAACTCAAAGCACATGACTTAGGCCTCTAATGCATAGTTCTCATACATAAACCATTCTATTAATCAAAACTACTGATTTTCAATTCCTTAGGCATAAACATGTCCAAATTGGGTCACTTGATCACAAATAAGCCTAACCCATGATATGGTCACAACCACCAAATCAGTAGCATAATCAACCCTAATCATGCTTAATTAAACATAAGTTGCATCAATTCAATGATTCTAGGCCAAAAGCATCAAAAGCCCTAAAATATGAAATTTTTCATACTTAGGCCATATTGCCGATTTACACTAGGTCACCATGTTCAGCCATGTATATCATTGATTTTTCATCATGGGTTCATCAACAATGGCAACTAGATCAACATAGTTGACATGCAAGCTATTTGAAAAGGTCTAAGTTCATATTCTAAATTTGGGTATAATACAAGCAACCCTACCAATTCTTCATTTAATATTCTGTTCAGATGTATCAATCTACCAACAGAAGTATGTGATCCCAAAATCAACCGTACAGATTGAAGTATGTGAAGAAACAAACCTTCTGTCCAAATATCAGCCCAATCCAACGGTGGACCGAAAAGATAAGTATCTTTGATGAACAAGTCTCTAATTAGACAATTTCTCCTTTCCTGCTGCAAATACTCAAACTCAGATGACTATATCACACAAAATACTTAACGCATAAACATCTTCACTGTCCAGAATACAAAAATATTAGTTGTAAACTATATAACCAAATTTGATATCCATCCAATGATATATTGAGTAGATCTAAAAGTTTGAGCAAAACGGCGCGAGAAATCCAGACTTTCCGACTAGCTTTGTTTGAGAGGTTAGATATCTCAGAAGAGTCCTCTAATAAAGATCTTCACCGTTCAGAATGTAGAAATATCAGTTGTGATATCCATCCAACGGTAGATTGGGGAGATCTATAAGTTTGAGCGAAATGGCGCAAGAAATCTAGACTTTCCGACCAACTTTGTTTGAGGGGTTAGATCTCTTAGACGAAACCTCTGATCAAGATCTCCACCGACCAGAATGAATAACCATAAGCTACAAACTTGCTGACAAATTTTGATCTCAATCTGACCATATATCCCAAAGATCCAGCTCTTTGATGAAAACGTTGCAGAGATTTTCCTCCTGATACTCTCTCTTTATTTCTCTTCTTCTTTCCTTTATCTTCTTTTCTTTTATTTTTTTTCCTTTCTCTCCACCCACCTCACTTTCTAGCACATTCTTGGATTCCCTGCACTCACCTCACTTTCTAGCACATTCTTGGATTAGAGAAGTGGGCATGGGACACTTGTCCACTTTTATGGACCAACCTTCACATGTGTTGGTCTCATACTACCCATACCAACCACATGTACTTTAACCAATCTCATGCTTCCATGTATTTTAAATGTCCAATCCATTTAATACACCAAATTTTCATTCTCATTTATCCTTTTATTCAATCAATCCTAACCCATATCAATTCATGGTTTAATGGACCCATGCATAAATAATAACATATGCATTATACTTTAATTTAACATGACTCATATACAATTTATAATACACATATTTATATACATTATCAAGCATCAACTATACAAACATTAAACAACCATCAAACAAACACCAACCATATCAAGGCAACACATAGAGTTTGGGCAAAGGGCAATTGGGTTATGGGCTAGATGAAATAATTTTCGGGGTGTCACAGTTGGTAACCTTGATTAATGTGTCAATCACATTTATAGGATTGATGCAGTGAGTATATGAAACATATCTTGGTCATTACATAGTCTCCGATGATAATATGTAATTGTCCCAAGAAATGAGAGGAGCATGAATAGCACCTCGGAATTATCTTGTAGTCATTAAGAAATCACCGATTGAGTGCCAAGCTTGGTGAATATGAGTTTTGAATATAATTAAGATGAGAATTTTTGGATCACATGACTAGTTTAAATAGTATATTTAAGGATGCTGGAAAGGTCAAAGTGATCATAGAACTCTTAAAACTGATGTTAATGATGGGAATCAGAAGTTCTCTGGTATTAGTTGTATGTTATAGAAAGTGCGTGGAACAGATCCAATCCTTGAAACTATCTGTTCCACTCACGAAACTAAACCAGACGAATGTTATATAATGTGTGGACCGTTGTGCATGGGGAAGCTCTCACAGTATTAAATGTTATTATTATTTCCAGAACCTGGAAGTAATGGTGATTGATGAATATCACGTCCAGATCTGGATTTTGCATTGATCCAAAAGAATAAGTTAATTACTTGTGCCTCCAGATATTTGGTAGTGCACGAGAATAACTATCCTGAGAGTGAATAGAAATTTATTGGTGGTTATTTTGAAATAATGAGAGCATTGCCTCTATAATAAAAGGTCACATTATCTTCAGATTTTAAGAGTCTGAAGTAATTATTTGAATGGAAAGAAACTGAATATGAAGTAATAAATGTGGCAAGAATTTCCGAAGGTTTTGATTTTATATTGAATTATTATCCTGGGAAAGGTCAATATGTTGCTGAGGCATTGAGCAGGAAACAGGCTGAAACTGGAGTAGTAACTATCAGTTAGCCATAAATGGAGATTGTTTGTGAGTGAGAGTTACGGCTATGAGTGTACTCTCTATTACTCCATGTGTTGATATTTGTGCTCGGATGCATGTTCAGCTGATTGATATTCATATTCAGAGAATAAGATTTATGATGAGACGAGTATGATATCAGTATGAAAGATGATGGAATTGGTAATATGGATTGTGTTAAATGAAGATGAGATTCAAATGGTATCTTATGGGTTATGGGTAGATATGATACCATCTGGATGCCCATTAGTGGACTGATAAGTCTATGTATTCTTCCAATGAACACCAGAATTCTATTGATAGACTGAGCATATTGTATATGTGTGAGATAGGGAGATTTTATGAGAGTACTCAGATATTTGTCATGTCGGATTAAGATCCGAAGATTGTGTCGAGATCTGATATATGATGCAGACTCGATTTGGTACTCATCTCCTTCTCAGTGTGATATTTTACTCAGACTGGTTGACAGACTGAGATAGTGACTTTGATGCTTGTGAGCATGCTCGGGTTTGGTATACTTGAATTTTGGTGGAAGTTGGAAGGAATATTATATGTGTGCGTAAACGTATGTGTATAAATAGCTATTATAATAGCATAATGATGGCACTCAAATGTTTGATAGTAAGCCTTATAGATCTCCAACTTGTTGATGTGAAAGTATGGAGTTATTATTATTAGTGCCACAGGATATTATTAAATGCCCAGGGTTGGTATATAGGCCTTGAAATGTATTGTGATTGACTCAGTTTTATTAAGGGTCTTACCACAGAAAAGCCAAATGAGATTTGGGATAAAAGAAAAGCGTGCATCACAATCTGTTAGACCATTAGAGATCCTTGATAGGATAGGTCCATTGGCTTACGATTTGCTCTACTGTCACAGTTGATAGGTGTCCATAATATTTTCTATATATTGATGTTGAGGAAATATTATTCAGATTCCATATATGTTATGGATATAACTCAACTCTAAGTTGAGGAGGATACAGCGTATCGAGAAGAGTAAACATGGGAGCGAAAATATAACATGCGGGAGCAGTTTTCTAGGATTGAGTATCACTTGAGGAATATTCCTTGATTCTAAATTTCGAGGACGAAATTCCTTACGTTGGGAGATTGTAACACCTTGTAGTTTTAATGAAATACATACGGTAAATTACACGTATATCGAGATGTATGATACGTTTATGTTATACGTAGAAGTCAAATATACGCGTGTATGATATACGCGTGTATGAAATACATGCTATATTTAATTAATATGAGCAAATAAATAAAATTATTAAATAAATAATATAAGTGTTATGAGTTGAATGGGTTGGTTAATTAAATATGTGAATTAAGTTGATGATTAAATAATTAAACGAGGTTGTGAAGTGAATGAAGAGTTGTTAAAGTAATTAAATAGTTGAATGAATAGTTGCATGAGGAGCATGAAATAAAAAATAAATAAATTTTCTATCTTTTACTATCTACCTCAAACACAACAAGAGAAAAATAAAAATTAAAAAATGGGATCTCTCTATTTAATCTCTTTCTCACACGAAGAAAAAAAAAATGAAAAAGAAAAGAAGAAGCGATGTGCAGAACGGCGGAGAAGAAGAAGAAGAAAAAGAGAAACGCGGGATTCGCGTGAAATCGGGACCTGCGGTAAGTGATTTTCACTCTATTTTTTCGTGAACTTGATATCTAAACTAGATATAACCTTTCTTTTGGAGTAATTTTTGTTATGGGAGCCGTTTTACGGCGTTTTCAAAAATTGGGGTTTTGACCCAACGTGAATGAAAATCCACTAGGAAGGTTGGAAAACACTTTCTAGGTTGTAGGAACCTTAAATTTATGGTTAGATGGAATTTTTATAGCCGTTGGAAGTTTGTTGGAAGTTAGAGTTTAGATTGAAAACCTTTTGAATCATTTAAAACCCAATAAAACTCCAGTTGAAGGCTATAGAATGATGGAATGCACTGTTGCGAGTCCATCGATGCTAAGTTCATGATTTTTGGAGACCGTTTGACAATTTTAGTAAAAATTTACACGTTTCCAATAAATAGTGATGATATGAACAGTGATGTGAATAGTACTATGATCATATCCAGTGAATAAAATGGAATTAGAATCCAATGAAACTTCGGTTTGAGATCATAGAATCGTAGAGAATCGAATTCCAGACGTTTCGATGTTAAGATCATGATTTTTGGATATGATTTGATATTTTTAGTAACTAAATATATAGTTTTGGTAAGTAAAATTCACTGTCGTGACCTTCGCGAACGTGTAAAACCTCAATAAAATACATGTTAAAGGTAGTAGAATGATAGAATGAGTGATTTTACACGTGTCTATGTGGACAGAATAATTTTAGGAATGTTCTAGATTTTTAATAAAATTGATATATATTCCAGTAGAAAAATAAATTGAGAATTAGTGAAAATATAAAATGGGAAATCTATTTTCACTGTTCTTTCTTGTGAAAATATCTTGATTGACCACAGAAACGAGATAGTAGTTTCTTCAACTGCTTATGAGTCCTAAATGGAGTTGAAATCTAAATTCACAGAATGTGTATAATATTTTTAAGGTTAATCTTTATTATGGGTGATTTGAAGTGAGTTGAATATTAAATATGTAAATAGATATGAATAAATGAAATTGAATTATGGAGTGATTGTGACAGGTTAAGTTAGTTGGATTTATGGATTTAAATTGGAGCTAGACTCGAAAGCGACAGTGATTGTGGTTAAGCTGGAAAGTCTTGTACTGTGAGTATATTTTCTTGATTTTGGTTCTTGTATGACATTTTAAATATATGAAATGTTTGAATGTAAATATGTTATGCACATAATGTTGCATTCATAAATGATTTCTTTTTAGCATTGGAGCATGTGAGACTTGCAAATGCAAGTTGATGTCATTTCGTTAGGAATTAGACACGGATGAGGTTTTGCGAAACTTCATTGTCAGTAGGCCTGTCCTAACAAGGGTTGCGATCCTTGAAATAACTGTGAATTGGGTAATAAGAGGCTGTGGCTACCTTGTAACGGCCATACAAGGGTTAGACCCGCTTTCTTGCCTTGAAGGAGGGAGATTGTGGATTTTGTGGAAAAATGATGCATTGTTTTATTGAAAACCCATGAAATTTATGTTGTTGACATGTATAATATATTCGTTGAATAATGCATGTGTTTAATAAGTGTTTGAAATGATTTTAAATGTCATATTTATCTAAATGTATATAATTGTCATATCAATAAATATATTCACGGAGCTGTTGTTTGCTCACTCCATTTCCTTCAATATTTCAGGTACAGAGTTAAAAGAAAAGGCACGATAATAGATGCGTGAGTTAGATTCTTATTGTGTTAATGTACGTATATGTAAAAGAAATGGATTATATTTTCTTTATTTTCAAATGAATATATATCACATCCTACATATAATATTATCACATAGATGGGTTGTAAGGAAACATGAATTATGATTTTATATCTTGTGATGATGAAATGAGGTGATCATGTATATTTATGAGGTGAAAATTTGATGTGTGAATGAATGAAATGATTATATATATCTATATTGGATTTGATTTGTGATATGTCAGGAAAAAAAAATGTGAATTGTCCATTTTATGGGGAGGTGCTGTGAAAATTTCTGAAAATTTTGAGAATTATTGTGAATGTCCGTTGAGGCTGACAGTGTATTATATACTGTATATGAGTATGTACAGTATATAGTATATTGTGTCGGTCATGACGTCAGCCTACGTCAGGGGCGTCGTGACATCGTACTTTGATCTAAATAAAACATAGCAAATTATGCATCTTTAAGTTGAAACTAATCAACTTACATTTTTTGTTTTTGTTTTTCAAGGGCAATTAATTTACAATTCTTGATAATGATATCTATAACAAATGTATGAGGTATGATTCATCAAGTTACCAAAAACAAGGTCACACATTCAAGTAGCTCGTATTATTTATCTTAAAAAGAAAAAAAAAATGTAAGAAGTTAATTTTACTTTGCAACTATTTTTTGATTCCTTTACGTTTTACCTTAACCATAATTATTTATTTTATAGTTTTATTCCCAAGTTATCATTTTCAATCAACAAAGAGATTTTAATCCTTCCCTTCCTCTAACAAACATTCACATGTCTTTTTAGTAAATTAATAAAGAAAAGAAAATCAAAATCTCACTCATTAACATTTCCTTTTTATTCAACAGAACAAAAAGAAAAACAAACACTAGTATAGATATATAACTTATTGACCAATAGATTTAGAATGTTAATTCTAAATGTACCCACAAAAAAAGAAAAACCTCTATCTCATGCTTTATACATTTTCAACAATGTATTTTGGGAACCTATTATAGCAAGAATCTCCAAAAGACTTAAAAGGTGGAAGCGAAGTTTCTTATCCACGGGTAGCTGGTTAACACTTGTCAAATCAGTCTTAACCCCATTACCAAACTACTATCTCTCAATTTTTAAAGTCCCAAAATTGGTGGCAATTAAGATTGAATCCTTGATGCATAACTTTTGGCGGAAAAGAGATCTTGATAGAAAAGGGTGTCATCTCATTAAGTGAAACAACATGCAAAAGTCAAAGGAACAGGGTGGGCTTAGTTTCGACAATATCATGCAAAGGAACAAGGCACTTGCAACTAAGTGGTTGTGGAGATTTCGTGAGGAACATCAATCTTTGTGAGCAAAAGTCATTGTGAGTAGACATGATTTGTCTAATAATAATTGGGACTCTAGACTGATTTCAAAATCCACTTTTAGATCCCACTGGAAGTTTGTCCATTCCCTCTCTCCCATATTCTTACCACACACAAGACTTAAGATCGGTAATGGCCAAAAAATTAGGTTTTGGGATGACATGCAGTGTGGTACTGATTCTTTTGCTTCGCTTTACCCATCCCTCAGACAAATTTCTACACACCTAAACCAGACGGTTCAATACTTTTATAACCATGATGCTCATGATCCATCCCACTTGTGGAATTTTCCTTTATTAGGAACCTTAATGCTGATGAATCTGATGAACTTTCATCCTTAAAGTCTATCCTTTTGGGGATTCAACTATCAAATGTTGAGGATGGTAGAAGGTAGACCTTAGATCAATCGGGTAGTTTCTCCACTAAGTCTATTTTCTCCCACCTGATTCATTGCCCAAACAACCAAGTCTATTTTCTCCACTAAGTCTATTTTTACCCATCATCATGCCATTTGGAAAGTTCTTGTTCCCAACAAAGTCAAAGTTTTAGGTTGGCTTATTGCTTATCAAAGGATTAATATAGCCGACGTCTTACAAAGACGTCTCGTCTTTATGTCATTGTCTCCCAATTGGTGCCATCTTTGTAAATGTGCAGCTGAGTCCATCCACCACATCTTTGTTGAATGTTATTTCACAAGATTAGTTTGGGAGAATTGGTTAGCAATAGTTCATTGGGGATCCCAATACTAACTGAGATTGATGTAATATTTTCTCTCCCATTAGATTCGAGCATTGTTGGTCACAAAGTGCAGTATTGGATGATTATTTGCTTTTCTGTGTTGTGGTGTATTTGAAAGAAATGCAACAAGAGGATCTTCGATGGTTCAACATTTTCAACAAATAGAGTGTGGGAGTCTGCTCATTTCTATGCCTCCTCACGAGCATCGACATGTAAAATGTTAAAAGGGTATGAGCTTAATGAATGGCTTGGGTGGTGAGATTTTATTCCAATCAGTTAACTTGTTTTTACTATATTTTTTCCTTTTTGGTGCACTTGTTGCCGTGTATTTCTTCTCATTAATGAAATTGCCCAGTTTTTTAACAAAAAATAATAAAAAAAAACAATAATACAAATAACAAATAAAAAGTGTTTACCCACTCAACAAGCCCAAGTCCAATCCAAGCCAATTGAGGCCCAAATTATTGGGTTGGGCTGGTCCGGAGATTCCAAACTTCTTCGTACAGAAACACATAGAACGACAGACAACAAGACGCATCGAACGACAGTTTCTCTTTCCCAGGTATTTGCACAGATATATAATTAAATATACGTTTTCAGCAACTAGTCTGCGCCAAGAGAGTCTTACTGTAACACGAGAGAAAGAGAAAGAGAGCGCGAGAAAGAAAACGAGAGATGAATTCCTGCAACTTCTTCCTATCCGCAACAGTGCTAACGCTCCTGATCGTCTCAACAGCAGGTAATAAATCATTCGATTCTTTAATTTCTTCCTTTCAAATCAGGCACAGATTCAGATCAGTTAGGTTTTAGAGATTTGAAAACATGACCGATTTCATTTGGAGCATTTCATACCGTTCGATCTGCATTGCAAACAAACCAGAGGATCATCCAACGGTGTTGATCATAAAGAAGTCGTATTTTCCAGTCGTTGAATCTACATTCATTAGTGGATGCGATTAATATTTATTTATTTATTTTAATTTTTTTTAGTTAATGCGAAGAAATCGGGAGATGTTACGGAGCTGCAAATCGGCGTGAAGGTATGTATTCGCCATCAGCTCTGTGTTTTTAAGGGATTAATGGCTTTCTATCGATTCTTTGGTTTCTCATGGAAGGCGCTTGGTTGTCTCTTGAGACGTCGGTTCTAGGTTTTGGATTACGAAAATGTGTGCGTGTTTTGTGTTTATTATTTGGATTTTGATTTGCAATAGACAAAATTACATAGTTTAAGCTGAAAACATGCATCTGAAACTGGGAGACTGCATGAAGGATTAAGGGAAAATTTGCCAGGCAAGAGTGCAATCCAATATCTTGGAAAGGCTTTTTCAATGTGTCATGTTGATTTTATCCTTGGACTCCATGGAATGCATCGAGAGAATGATCCTTGAAGCACTATTGAACATTTGTAACATTCACGACGATCACAATTAGGAGAACATTAATCCAAAACAAATAGAGCTGAAGAGTATTACTAATATGTGGAAGCTTTACTCATCAACGTTTCACGTGTCATTTTCCTCCTATCTAGATTTCACAACGAGTTGCACTACATGAATGAGTGCAACTCATATTCCACATTCCAAGAGCCTATTCTATTCGATTTCTTATTATACTCTCAATCAAACAAGATCCTCATAAGAGATTAGATACTATCCAATCTATCTTATAAGGATTTAATCCTATTTCATCCACCAAGAGATATAAAACAAATTGCTTTCTTATATTTATCTACGTGACAAGGATGGCCATGTGGTAGCTGACATGACTTTCCATGTGCGCCTATATGGGTCAAAATCTTCATCTTCCACTTGCACATAATGTGTGCTAGTCTATTTCAATTAGGTTGACACACATACATGGGCGTCGTGATTTTGATCCATTAAATATAATTTGTGCATTTGCCAAGGGAAATTTGATAATTTGACATGTGTCATATGGTGCAATTTAATGTTCCACTCTTGTATTAGATAATTTTGACCATACCATGTAATATCATAATGAACATGATGAAATATAAGGATAGTTAGATAGCAAACTATTCTTAGGTTTTCACGACAGCATGGTGTAGCAAAAAGAAAGAGTAAAATCTCCCTTTAAACATGGTTAAATCAATAATAATACATAAAAAACTGAAGGTTTTTCTGAGTTGTTACATCATTGACTTGTGTATATGTAATTGATATTGGCCCCTAAAATTAGTTAACTTCCAGTTCATATAGAATTTTAGACAGGTAAAGCACTAGATCTAAGTCATCTACGATCATATAGATATGTAGCTTATGTTCACAATATCTCTCATAAATCATTAAACTGGTTTTGAGAGGAAAAAAGTTAATTTTTTAATAAATACTTTGAACACTTTGGAGGTTAAGTGTTCATTGGTGAACAACAAAATGGAAGTTTTTTTTCAACTTGAATTGATAAAAATGCCGCGTCTTTGGTGGAATGATTTCCTAAAAAGATACGAAACATCTTAGGGTCAAATTTTATATAAATGAATGATCCTAACATAAATACCATTTTTCCATTAAGATGAATGATGTTTCCTCTCTGATTATTTTTTCAAGTGGGAGAGGTATTTAATTAGTAGTTTCATTAGATAAACTGTTGTGTGGAAGCACTCGATATAGTATTCCTTGGACATATAATAAGATTTATAAATGATCTATTGGATGAGAATGAAAATGAGGCCTTTGTGGAATAAACCACACTTTAGCCTATTAGTGGCCTTAGAAGTTGTTTAGTTGGAACTTGGAACAATATCAATATTTTGATATTTAGGCCTGCCTAACAAGTGTTATAAAAAGCTGCTAATTCAGCTAGACCAGGTATATCAAGGTGGTGCACACATATGAGTGTGCGTGCCTAATTAATCCCTTGCTCTACTCAAGAGGCTATTTCTTCATCAACTAAGGAATCTCACTCGAAGGCAATGGATATGGAAACAAAGTCTGAGAAATTAAACCATGCCCAGGACTTTGTTGATATAGATCTTGAGTATCAAAGTTGTCGGGAATAAATTGATTTTCAGAATTAATTGCAGGTTAAATGGATCACTAGATAAGCACATTAAGTTAACAAAAGTCACTCAACTGGATGGGATAGATTATAAAGAAGTTTTATCTTTATTTTGAGGTTTAAGTCTATCTAATTTTTTTTAGATATCATTAGACATTTAAATTTTGATCTTACACCAATTTGATGTAATGAATATTTTATTGAACATTGAGATGGATGAATAGATCATGTACAACAATCGACGAGATTTTGCTGTAAAGATCCGAAATGCAAAATTTCCTTGCTCCAAACACTATTTTATGGTCATAGACATTTATCCAAACAATGTTATCAATGAAAACCATTGTATATCTAGAATATGAGTTCATGAGTAAATATTCTCTTTTGTCCTTGTTTGTTAATGTTATTCTCCTAGCTTGAACAATATTTCTACTCTTGTTGCCTATGAAGAATGGTTGTCATTTGAAGGACTTGGGTGAAACATACTTTATATTGAGTGTGAAGATAAATTTCATATGTGAAATTGTAAACCCATTGTGAAGGATAAATTTCATAAGTGAAATTGTAAACACATTGATACAATTAACAGTAAGAAAGACTTTTAGTTAAGAAAAATGTGCCTAAATGGCTCTAGTAGCATGAGAACATATGTCCAGAGTACCATATTTTTTAAGTGTCGTTGAAAGTTTAATGTATACTATATTCGGATATATGATATAGATGCTATGTTAGTTGTTTAGTTAATTTTTGATCAATTTAACATTGATATAACACGCTAAAGAATTGTCTTGAGGATATTAATATGCCTCAGTTACACAACAGATACGTGTTCATGAAGATGATTTGCACTTATTAGGTTATTCAAATGCCACTTGGGGTGGTTTTCCAGAAGAGAAGTCTATGTTTGGATATATTTGTGTCAATATTGGAAGTAGAATTATAATAAACATCTCTACTTAGTCAGTTTCTACAGTGACAATTGGTTATCTTTGGTTTATTGAAATCAATGACAACTTATTGTGATAGTCAACCAGCCATTGCTTCTATGAAAGACTGCAGATAACATGGAAAGACAAAACATGTAGGCACTGTGAGATAGAACGTTTACCTATGTATAAAATGACATGTGACTCTAAGATTATGTCTATAGAAATGCATTTCTTTATTCATGTTAATACTACGGGTTTTGCATAGGAAGTGATATTTTGTTGTTGATTATATTTATGAACTTGTTTTGTTCATTTGATGGATATTGTTTAATACCAATATCAACACTCGAGTATGTTGATAGGCATTGATTGGCTAAGTCACACAAGCAATTGCCTTTGGTGCTTTGTGAAAAGCAAGCAAAAATGAAACATTTGGCTATAATTGTTTTGGAGAACAATGAGCTAAGGTGATGATTTTTATGAGGTCTTTCAGACAAAAATCGAGAATGTATATGACATTATGACCCAATATCTATTAAGCCTGTTAGTTAAATTAGATGCGAGATCTATTAATTGGCGACTGGGAATGGTGATTTTTAAAGAACTCGGGTTAGGTACTGACATGCAATTAGACCTTAGATTTATACAGTGTTAGAATACACTCTTTTGGAAGAGTTACTACACTGTAGCATGTGATTTATTAGAAGTGTTTAAACAACTGAATTAGGATGTGATTGACTGTAAGAATCATTATTTTTTCACAGTGTGAGTCCTATTATGCCGTTCTTTTCTAAGACTTCCCTTCATACCCTTATCACTTTCGACTTCATTATTACAATAAAGAATTAATGCCAACTACTTTGGTTAGGTTAACTGCGGTCATGTGTAATTCAACCTAAAGGAACATAGTTGGAAAAACGTTTGATTCTGAACTAAATAGTCGCGTTACCTGGACCCTATACTTTAGCCCGACGTACCCGTTTCCAACACTTCATGATACGACATGGGTATGGGATATGTGTTCGACACTTTAGATTTTAGAAAATTACTATGTAGATTCTCCAATAGAAAGAAGAGAAAACATGAAAGAAGATAATGAATAATAGGTGAAATTCGCTTAAGTGGGAGAACAAAACAAACAATAATTTGAAAATTAATATTCATTATCCCATAATTTGAAAATAAACAATTCGGACCTCTAGATATGTACCTGTATCCGACACCCATATCCGAGTCCAGGTAACATAGCTAAATAGTGTGAGGGCAAAGAAAAATTATTTAGGGCCTGTTTGGTAACATATTGAAAAACTATTTGTAAATTGTGTTTTTGAAAAAATTGTTTTTGGAGTTGGATTGTAGAAAACATGAAAAATAGCAAAAAGTTGTTTTCTTGTTTTCTTCACAAATTTGAAAGTTGAATTAAAAATAGTTTTTAAGTTTTTGGAAAACACTCCAACCAAATAAGTTTTCAAGGAATTTTGATTTCAAAAACAAAAACAGAATTTAAATTTGATACCAATTAGGGCCTTAATATCACGTATGTACTTCATATTCTCAGTCACCACCAGTTATATTGCATCACAAGGATGAGAATTTCAGTTGTATGTATAAGTTAGAATTGGAGGTACGAGTGTTACAAATGTGACCAGATGGATCTAGGGTATCTTAAGATACTAATACTGATTTTTCATAAAAGGGTTGAAGTCTCTATGTTGGCATTTAATGAGTTATCGGTGTAGAGCTCCGGTTTGTAGGTGCCATCATTTCACGATCCATTTGCCACGATAAATCAATTCAAGTGGTAAGATGAATGTGTCGTACGCACTATGTGCCAGTGGGAGAGTATATGTAATGGATTAAAGTTATGGTGCCCGTGTGTGTGTGTCGACTTGATTGAAATAGACTTGTACACATCATATGTGGGTGGGAGATGTAGATTTTGATCTATGTAGGTGCCAGTGGTATACCACGTGAGCTACCATATAATAGTCCATGTCATATGGATAAACATAAGAAACCAATTTTGTTTCTATCTCTTGGTGGACGAGATAAGATTAGATCCTCATAAGATAGTGTTTGATCTCACTTGGAGTTGGGGATTTTGTTTGATTGAAGATATAAATATAGAATCCTAGGTAGTATTCAATAAGTTGATTGAACTAGGATCAAGCCATATCATTCCCAACTCTCCCTCATGGTGGAAATATCTCTCTTTGGAATCAAATAGAATGGATTCTTGGACTTTGGATTTGCACTCGTTCATGTGGCGCAATTCGTTGTGAAATTTGGATAAGGGGCGAGAAACATGTGAAACACTGATGGGTAAAGCTTTTGCATATTTGTAATATTCTTCCATGCTATTTATTTTGGTTTAATGTTTTCCTACTAAATGGCATTCCCGCGATAAATCGTCCCATTTGCAGAGTTATAGTAATGAACGCACTTTGAAAGATGGTTGTGACTAACAAAAGGTAATGCGAAAAGATTATTTGGATAATGGGACTCTAGCATCAATTTGATGTTGCACTATTGTTCTTTATAGTTTTGCTGAACACAATGAAGAACACCAATGTGATTTCTAGTAAAAACTTTTGGCAAATGCAAATGTTTTATAACTTTTATGAAAGTGAAGATCATGGCCATGATAAGGACTGTATATGCTTGATTTTTTTTTTGGAAGGAATAGGTTGTCTAGGATGATGTACTATGAAGTGGATTGAAGCGCACTTTCTTTCCACCTCCCCCCTCCCTTGAAGCATGGTCAATAATTCCCTCCTTGAAATCCTTGAGGGAGTTCACCTGTCAAATGTGAGTGATAGAGTTCATTGGCCCTTGGAATCTTCGGGAGAGTTTTCTTCTAAATCCTTCCTTCATCATTTGTGTTCTTCGTCTAATTCTCTCTCTTCCCATATTTCGTTCCCTTTCGACTTTATTTGGAATGCTCATGTTACTTCAAAAGTCAAATTTCTTGGATGGACTATTGCTCATGATAGGTTAAATTGTGCGGATATTCGGCAACGACGCTTCAAGAATTGGACTCTATCTCCAAATTGATGTTGTTTATGTAAAGTTAATGGGGAATCTCGTCAACATCTTTTTGTTGATTGTGACTTTTCTAAAATGATAAGGAAGAGATGGGAAGACTTCCTTCAATGGGGGTCTCTCTCCATTGACCCTGCACTTTGGATCTTTCATGATGATTCACCTGTGCCAAGGCGTTTTAGGGACTATTGGCGGGTGGTCGTATTTGCAGTTGTTTGGTCTATTTGGAAAGAAAGGAATTGTCGCATTTTTTATGATCATGAAAGGGACTCGGTGGCTGTTTGGGAAAACTCCATTTTCTTGGCTTCTCTTTGGGTTAGTGCTAGTAAGTTAGCTAGGGGTTTTCCCCTGGGGGAGTGATTGAGAGGTTGGCAACCTATTTTACAGAGTTTTGATCTTTAATTTCGGGTCATATCCCGGATGTATATATCCATGTATAGTTTTACACCATAGTTAATTCAATATAGTTTTCGTTTCTTGTCAAAAACAAAAAAAAAAAAACTCTTGGATGATTGCGTGCTTGTGAAAATGTGGCGGTGAAAAGGTTGTATTAGAGTTTATGAATTTTGATGTTTTTGTGACTATAAGGACTCTCTGTAACATATATCAGCTAAATGAGTTGCCTATGAAGATAATTATCATAATCATGAATTGTAATTGAATTATTTGGTAGTTTGGTGAATCAAATTGATAAACCCTAAGTTTCATTTAAAACGCACACACACATTCTATCCCTTGGTCTCTTGTAATTAATTCCCCCTCTTGGAATTTCCACTTCCTAGAACTCATCGATTGGTGAAGAGGAATAATTAGGTGCACTTTTGGCAAATTAGATGATGTGAGTTTAAACAATACCTTCCTAGATAGATGTCTTTGGGTTTTGCATCACTCTAGTTACTTCACATGCAAATCCCTCCTATACTTCCTCTTGACAGCCTGATTTTCCCTCCCTTGCTTTCCTCTCTGCAACATTCATTTGAAATCTTTACCTCCTCCAAGGTTTAAGTTTTTGGATGGTTTTTGGCTCATGGTATGATTAACACCTGTGATGTCATGCATAAGAGAAATCAATATTTGTGTTTCTTTCCATTGTTGTGCTCTATGCACACAAGAAGGAGAATCATTGGATCAATCTCTCTCTTTCTTTCTTTTTCTTTTTTTTCATTGTTCCTTCTCTGCTTAGATTTGAGACAAAGAGGAGAGTGCATTCAAATTGTTCTTTTTAGAAGCCTATTAAGTTTTGGACTTTGTTCTTTTGATGTTTCCTCCTTGAGAGAAAAAAATCTCATTTGAAGCGTTGTCTATTTTGGCTTCAATATAGTGTATATGGTTGGAAAGGAACAAAAGGATTTGCAAAGACCAGTGGTCAACAACTTCAATTTATGGGACAATCAAATCTTAATGCTCCTTCATGGTTTTCAGCTAGCTGGTTTTGTAATGATTATGGTCTACCCAATTGGCTAAGAAATTGAATTAGTTTAGGATAATTCCTTGGGGTTTGGTTCTATCATGGAGAACTTATTGCATACCTTATTGTATCTATGTTTGCCCTTCGTTTCAATAAAAAACTAAAATTCCTAGAAAAAAAATCATAAGAACATTTAAATGTTCCTGTTCTGTAAACTGTGCAAACATAGGCCAAAGGTTGTTTACCTATTTTTGCCAGCCAACAGTCTCAATTACTGTACTCACTTTAACAGTGGACTTCCTAAAGGGACCACATACACCTTTTAGTAGAGAACCGCAATTTAAATGTAAAGAACCATTTTTTCCCTGGTGTTTTGAATATCCTGCTTTGTTGAGTGATATTCTAGCTATTTTCCTTTATACTGTCCATGTTCTATCTATGCAATGGTAAGTGCTTGTTCACTTGTGTGTGACACAAAAGCAATGTGAATTTGAACTAAAAGCTTCTGTTTTATTGTCTTATTTAATGGAGTTTTATCAAAATTCCAGTTAATGGACACTAGCTATGTTTTATACAAAATAACTCAGGCTTGCATTGCGCACGATTGAAAAACTTTGAATTCATTTCTTTCTTTCTTTATTTTTTTTTTTTAAATTTTATCTTTTATTTTCATGGTTACAGTATGTCCCTTGCTTAGTACTTTTTAACTCTTTTTTCTGCAGCACAAGCCAGCATCTTGTGATGTTCAGGCTCATAAGGGTGATAAAATCAAAGTACACTATCGGGTACGTGCTTGAGTTATCTGTTTAAGTCTTAAATGGCTGTTTTACTTTAGTTGAAGAAGTAACACAATGTTGCTTGTCACCTCTTGCTTGAAACTCCACTTTTTGTTATAATCCAATATACAGAAGCTCCAATCTGAAGTCATTGCTTTGGAGAAATATTAAAAGTCTGAAATTTACGAGCCTAAAAATGTGGGTTCAAGTCCTTTAGGTGGTCACTTTGCCTCATAATGTCAACGGTCAAGGCCATACCTAATCTACTCCCCCCTTATTTGCTGGACAAGCTCTAAGTAATGACCATTGACATATTGACAAAAATCAAATTCTGCTTTTCACTATACTTTGGTTTCTTAAATATTGGAAATTTGGAATTAATTCTGCAAAGTTAAAATTGATGGAAAGAAATTTTGTAATAATGATCCTCTTAATAATTTTTTTTACCAAAATTCTAATTTAAAATATAGAAATTTATAAAATATATATTAGACATTCAAAAACTAATGTTTATTTTAAGAATTGAGATATGCTAAAACAAGCACAATTATTTGAACACATCAAATCATAAAATATCAAGGTAATACCATAATAGTAAGATTTGTGATCTTAACAATTCTCGATGTATACTATATTACTATGCGAGTAATGAGCTATTTATTGTCTTCTAATTTAAGTGTATAGGATATTTATCTGTGATCAATCTCTAATTATGTATTTAGTGTCATATATTTATATTCTTAAGAGGTTGAGGAAGGGCTTTGTTGAGTTGGGCTGGAATATATTTATAATCTCCAGGGACATATTCCAATAAAACCTGAAGTTGGTGTTGGTTTTTTTACAACTTATGCATTTAAAAGGGAAAAATGTCAAGTATTTTTTTATAGAGAATTTTGCTAATTATTTTTATTTTTTACCCAACTTTGATGTTGTTTTTGTATTTTTTATTTACATTTAATTTGTAATTTGGTGATTAAAAAATAAAAAAATTTGGTAAAAATTTACGTAATTTATTCCGTACATAGCAGTACCAATCTCTCTCTCTCTCACACGACTTAGTGCTTAATGCTTCCATCTTCTTCTCCTCTCTCTCTCTCCATGCGTCACTCTCTCTTTTTTATTTTTATTTTTTTATGACTAATACTACTTTACTTTGCAGGGAACTCTTACTGATGGAACTGTTTTTGATTCTAGCTTTGAGAGGGGTGACCCTATTGAGTTTGAGCTTGGTAGTGGCCAAGTAATCAAGGGTATGAGTATCTTTTCTCCTTTTGTTGTAAGTAGATAGGTTGGAAAGATGATTTGTGCTTGAAATAGAGTTTGAAAGCTAACATGTAGAAGATGGTCTATGATGAAGCATATGTTTTTGCAAGTTGTCCACTTAGGGGTGTAAGCAAACCTGACGGCCCGACCAAACCCGACCATTCCGGATTGGATTGGGTCAAGTTTAAGCTCCAAGTTGGGTTGGTTGGGTCGTATTTCAGTAAATCCGACCAGGTCGGGTCGGGCGGCGGGTTTTAGCGAAACCCAATGCAGTACCTGACCGGACTTGGTTTAGACAAAAAGGGGACCCAACCTTCTTTTTTTTCTGTTTTTTTTTTTGCCTTTTCTCCTCTCTCAAAATCCTAGCCCTCTTCTGTTTCTCTCTGCTGCCCCTTCCCCTCCTCTCTCTCAAAACCCTGGCCCCCTTCTTTTTCTCTCTGTTGCCCCCACACCTCCTCTTCATTTCTAGCCATGGCATCTCATCTTCTAATCTTCTTCCTTCTGCATTTCTTCTCTGCTTTCTCCAAGCAAACTTGCATAGTTCACATGAATCATCATCTCAAACCTGAATCTTACGCCACCCATCACGATTGGTATGCCACCCATCTCCAATCTGTCTCCGACGAGTCAACGACAACGGTCTATCTTTTTCTTCTTTCCTTCTTCACTCTTACAATACACATTTCATGGCTACGCTGCACCTTTAGATCCCCAAACATGCCAATTCCCTTCGCAGATTTGGTTCAGTTCTAGGTGTTTATGAAGGTCTCAACCAAGCTTCCATGGATGTTGTTATCAGCAACCTCGACACCGGCGTCTGGCCAGAAACCTTTTCCTACTTTTGTTTCTTCCATTTTTGGTTTTGTGGGTGGCGGCGGCGGCACCTAACCGACCCGAACAGAAAATTGGTTGGTCGGGCTGAGCCCTTCCATTTTTGTTTTAATCAAACAATGTGTTTACTGTTTATTCTATTGAGGCATTTTGATGTGGTAGGCAAATTTAAAGATAATTATAAAATAATATTTTAAACTCGTTCATACATTTTTGTTGATGAAAACCATGCTCACAGTGATAATTTAGCAAGTAAATGCATATTAGGATCAGAGCTGCTAATGCCATTCATGCTGAAACTATGGCCTTGGATAAGGGGCTAGAAATGGCTATGGGTTTTCTACCTCAGAATTTGGAGATAGAGACTGATTCTCTGCTCTTGTTGTCCATAATAACTGAAAAGATGAAGGGACCTTGGATGTTTAGTCTTTTACTAAGGAAGATCAAAGGTAAGTTGCAGAGATGGAGTAATTGTTCAATTAATAATATATGCGGAGAGGCCAATGCAGCAGCTGATTTATATGCAGCATATTACTCCTAAGAAGATATTATTATGTTGTTTCCAGACACAATACCTCAAGAATTGCAAGAAGTTTTTAGGAAAGATGCTTCAGGGCATGTATGTGTAAGAGTGTAAAATAGCTTTGTATGGTGCTGTTGGTTAGTAGGATTAGTTTGTCTGTGTTGTAATAAGTGGTGTAGCTTATTTTGTACTAGTGTTCAGTAGAGTTCATTACCCATTTCTGTTGCTTCCGTTAGGACTAGCAGTCTTTTTGTTTGTGTTGGTGTTGGGAGTTGGGTGTTTGTATTGGTTTTTTAAAAAATTGCATTTACTCTTTCGAAAAAAAAAAGTAAATGCATATTGGGTATTTGATGTGTGATTTTCTGGCTCAACATATGCAACTCCTCCTGTTGGGAGCTAACAAATTGCAGCTTACAACTTACCACATTGATTACCTTCATCTGATAAGTAAAGCCCTTTGCAGGATGGGATCAGGGTCTCTTGGGTATGTGCGTGGGGGAGAAGCGAAAATTGAAGATACCTGCAAAACTTGGATATGGTGCTCAGGGTTCTCCACCTACCATCCCTGGTATGTCCAATTTTCGTACATCCATATCGTTTTTGTTGTAGTGTGAATATTAGGTGCTCTAGTGACATGCTTCTTTAGGTAAAAACTAGTGATTTCAAAGGGTAATGTTTGTAACATGCCACGCGGTTTTGCAGCTGGAAAAACTTTCTCTGACCACACTGCATCTCTTTAAAAGCCTAGGTGGTCAGATATTCCATTCAAAAGAGAGAGAAAGTAGATTTACTTTTTGAACATAATTGATGGTGTTTATTGCATTTATCAAAGTTGACTATACCGATATAAATGAACCGGACCCTCAATTTCAATGAGATTCTTGTTATCTTAATCTAGTTGGACTAAACTCGTTATCTTTTTTGTGACGCAATAAAGTGCTGATTATTTATATGTAAAATCACAGGTGGAGCAACTCTTATCTTTGACACGGAGCTTGTTGCCGTGAATGGAAAAACTTCAGCTGGAGGGAATACTGCAGATTCGAGTGAATTATAATTGTTTGGAACAAGTAAGCCCTTTTTAGGAAGCTTTTGTGGGGTTGCCAATGAGCCAAACTAGATTTTGGTAATTCCAGTTTAATTTTTAACTTAATGTTTACAATTTGTATCTTATGACAAAAATCTAAACTAAAATGAACCTGGAATTTTCCTTTAATTTTTTTTTTCTTTTGGGAGGAAAAATAATAATAAATGCCTGTCATATCTATTGCAAATTAATGTCAGAACTTCTCAAGTTCTTCTTCTTTTCCTTCTATTTTTCTTTAGAGGGAAAGGGGGTGGGGGAGATGGGAATAAAATTTTCTTCATTCTCAAAAAAATTTTACATTAATGATATTAACATCTACTATAAATACTATACATTTTTGCCCAACTTTCTATGTTACTTATACATTATTTTAAATTTAGGTATTCAATAGCACCCTAAACACTAATGCCGGTGTGTGGTGTACTGTTTAAAAATAGTTTTTTAAAAAATGGAATATAATCTAATTTTTAGTTAATTTATAGTTTATGAAAATATATTTTGGTGTCATGTTCAAAAGTTGTTTTAAGATTTCACACAATGGGGTCTATCATTTTTTACTTTTTACAAACCAATCAAAGAAAAATTCAAGAAACAATTTTTATATGTTTTTTAAAAACACGTTTTTTTCTAAATTTCTTTCTTAAAAACATTTTTGAATCACAATGAACTTTTTTTTTCTTGGAAAATGAATTACAATAAACTAAACAAGTTTTTTTGTAACCTTTTTTCACTTGTTAATTTTAAATGCAGAAAACATGATTTAAAAATGATATCTAATGCAATTACTGCCTTTTTTTTATTTATTAATCTTGTAGTTGCATTCTTTTTAAATAATCTTGCTGCACATGTAATGCACTTTGGTGTTTTAAATTTAGGTTTTCTTTTTTTCTTTTTTCTTTTGTCTTTACTCCCAATATTTTCGTTAATTTCTTTGTGGGGGCGAGATTATTTTAGAGTTGTAAATGATACACAATATTGGCACGAATTCGAATTTAAAATCGAGATCTCATTTTTAAACTACAGTATATATTTCATTTCGTGTAGTCATCAAAGCTACCCAACTTTGGTGTCTAGCTATTCGCTGCCACATTTCCTATCTTAATTAGTGTTTGAAGACGCAGCTTTATGCCTAAAAGCTCTCAACTTCTTTTCGCATGGGCCCAAAATGATGCTTCAAATTATATAATTGGATGCATTCAATGCATACTTAGGAGTGCTTTTATTGCAATGCAGGTATAGCCTGGGTAGGTTCACCTATTGCGTGGCACTTTGTGACCTTTTTCCTACCAAAAAAAAAATATATAGGGTACAGTCCTTTATTCTTTTGCTTTACTGTTCATACCATTTGCTTGTTTGTCGTCTCAAGAGCTTGTAATTAATCTCGAGAGCAGTTAAATAGATCCATTAATAGACTATTTATATTTTAATTATTAATACAATCTCATTTTAACATATATACACTCTCCCCACCTCAGTTAAAAACCACAAAATTTCTAAACTACCATTTTCCTAATTTATCCCACCGATCGTTCTTCTTCTTCTTCTTCAAAACTCATTCAAAGCCTTATCTTATAACTTTAAAGTCCATCATTTTCATATTCTTATCTTAGTTAAAAGAATATTGAAGGTAGAAAAATATCGTTTGAACTCTATTTTGAGCGAATTGTCACTCGTCGTCTTTAAATTTTTTTTGACATTTGATTCTTTGAATAAGTAAGAAAAGCATGTTTGATTTTTTTTTCTATTTACTTTTATTTATGAAATGAAATATTTATGAGTGTTTTTCAATGTATTTTGCGATAAAAATAGACAAGAATGAAGCTCGTCCATATGGTCGGCCGACTCGCCTTTGCAAGGGTCGGTCATGTCCGACTGACCCTCTTATTTTTCTTTTTTTTTATTACATACCATATTGCATTAAGATACATTTCGTGACAATTTTGACATGTTTTCACCAATTCTGTCCTAATTTTGGTTGAAGGGCACCGTTCCACACCCGTTACTTTTGTATGGGGTACGAGTGGGGTATGATACCTCACCGCTCAAATGAGCTCGGACTGAATGTAAACATAATAAAATTGTCATGAAATACATCTCAATGTAATATGATATATGAAAATGAAAAAAATAAAGAAAATAAGAGGGTCGGTCGGACATGACTGATTCTTACAGGCTCACTCTCTTGTACAAGGGTCGGCCTCATAGGGCTGACTTCTTCATGACGATTTTTTGTATAAAAGGTCATTTCAGTTGAGGGTATTTAAAGAATTATATAAAATAGGTGGAATGAGGTGTAGATAGTTTATTAATGAGGTCTATCTAGTTGTTCTCTTAATTTTATTTGAAAATAAGATATCTGGTTTTTTATTTTATATTTTTTTTAATGTTGATACAAATTTAGAAGGCGTTGATAGGCGAAAGATATAAGATGCCCGGATGGGAACCATGCAGACCAATTATTATGGTCTCGCTCTTACTTTTATTAGATGAGAAAAAACTTTCACTTATTTGTAAAAAGAGATAATTGAACTTCTGATTTTGAGTAAAGAGATTTAGATGGACACCATTTGATATAGCCAATATTTACAGAATAAATATAATTAGAAGATAAATGTATTTGATTTTGGATAAAAATTGAAATATCATGAACTACTTCATTCATAAATTAAGTTTTAATATGTGTTTATATATGCATTCAAAGAAAATGTATGATGCGATCTCAATCTTGGTTGTCATAAACATGGATAAGATAATATAAACATTATAAATTCATGGATAATATGTCTTGCCAAACATGGTAGAAACTTTATTCAAATTTTCCTTAAAAAAAAAAAAAAAAAACTTCATTCAATGTTGCCTATAGTCTCTGTCTATGTATTTTCCTATGTATTTTCCTTACATTTTCAAATTTATTATTGCACAAGTCCCCCCCCCCCCCCCCCCCCCCTCTCTCTCTCTCTCTCTCTCTCTCTCTCTCTCTATATATATATATATATATATATTAAATTTATAAACTGGATCTTGTTTTCAATAAAATTATGATATTATTACACTTATAACACATGCAATAATAGGTACTATTTTAAAGGGAATAAAAAACACAACAATGATTCAAATTTGTTAGCCATATAAAAACTTTAATGTCCAATTAACAAATGATAAAAAATCACATTCAACAAATTAGTGGACCCACATAATATATACATATATATATATATATTTATCAAGATTTCTTCATTATTTTTCATACTAATTTTTTCTCTTCATTATTTGGTTGGCTTTTTTTTAGGAAAAAAAAAAACTCTATTCACATTGTGTTATATTGAAATTATTCATACCATCTTGATTTTCCATAGTTGGTCAAACATCAAGAATCTTCCAGATCATCACCAAAATCCAAACCAACGATGCTGATCACCCCCACAATTAATCCAACGGCCCACCGACCGCTTCGCTGGCAAATTCCACCGCTACCCCCCTCATCCCTCCGACTAAAACCCACCTCTTTTCGCGATTCGTAGCTTAAACATCACTCCAACCGCAGACACGTGTCGGGACTCACTTAGATCCTCCGTATCTAACAGCGTTATCACGCTGTCCGTAGTCAGCGGCCCTGATCAGATCCTAGATCCCCGAACTTGCTCGACCTTTAACACCTATTTTTTCTAAAACTCTTTCAAGAACATAACAAAGCAAGAGAGAGAAAAAGAGAAAAAAAAGAAAGAAAGAAGAAAGAAAGAAAGAAGGGTTTTGTTTTCTCGATCGAAGTCGAAGAAGAAGAAGGAGAAGAAGAAGAACTCTAGTTAGGGTTGCTAGAGGATTCGGTCCTCTAGATTTGATTTCTCTTGTTATGGTAATAGAGATCGGTTCGGTTTCTAGGGTTTCGATTTTGTCTCCGTCTCCGTCGTCGTGGTGGATCTGGTTCGATTGCGGGTTTTCGGTTGAGGAGTCTGCTAGGGTTTGGGGAGATGATGCTTTCGCTTCAGACAGATGCTCGGTTGCTGCAGCAGCAACGACAGCTGCAGCAGCAGCAACAACATCAGCAGCAGCTGTTGGGATCGGTTGGGTTTCCTAGGGTTTCCTTCGATTTGGATCGCGATGACGCGTTTGGTCTGCATCCGGAGTCTTCTTTGAGTCTCAAGCCGTCGTCGCAGGCGACCGAGTCTCGCGGTGAAGGTTCTTCTATCTGCCGCTTTATGTTTTATTAGATTTAGATTTAGATTTGGATGTTTTACGAAGGGTTTTTGAGATTGTGTATGGCTAGATTGGTTTGTTGTTGATGTTGATTCTTGGTTGCAGGGAAAGTTGTAATTTTGAGTTCCCGTTTTATTGCGGGAGGTTGGATGTACATATTTGGAATTAATTTACAAATGACGGAATGCTTTTGCAAATGTCTCTTGTTTGGCACATCTGTGTTTTTTTTTTTTCTCTTTTTTTGGATACGTGCGTTGATCGACATAAATATTGACATGTAGGAGAAACTATGGAAATCTGTTCTCCTAGTGACTAAATATTGCCTCGGTGAAGAGCATTTTTATCAGCATCATCATGGTCATAAAAGTTTCATTTTCAAAACTCTAGCATTTGAGTTGGAAGTGGGTCTAAAATCCATCAGTTGTTCTCCATCTTGGCCTGCAGGTTTGGTTCATTGAGAATTTGAGATAAGATAGGCCAAGAAAAGGAACATACCCCTTAGTTTTGTTGTCTTTGTAGCTTCACAAGGAATACGACGATGCAGTTAGTAAGGTCCGCTGCTTGGCTTTTATTTTATTTTTCTGCTTGGTGCTAACGAAGCTAGTTTGAAAACCTGACTGGGAGGGATTTTTTGGCTAACAAGTGGTCTTATACAGTGTCTTAATTTGTTACATTTGGACCAATCGAAGTTTTTCAGCTTTAAAAACTTGTTCTATTGACAACTATGAATGCTTTGTAACCCTGCCATGGATGTTTTCATGGTCTTATGACTGTTATCAATATTAAGGGTTTTAGCTTCATGGTGTGAAACTTGGAAGGATTAGAAATGTGCAGTATTGTTTTACAAAAAAATATCATTGCATGAAAGGTTCTTTTTGGTCAATGCAATCCTTGTGTGCATGTTAGGAGTTCTCTAGTCTTGATTTTTCTTGTATGGGTCCTTGCATAAACTCCAACTACTAGATTGATTGGTAATCAATGTATAATAGATTGCTTGGTCAATGCACTAATGTGATTCTCACCTGAAAAGATTCTTACATGCTTATGTGGTGAGATTAATAAAGAGTGATATTGGGCCACACAAGGTTGTTAGGATCTGGATCATACATAGGATCAGTGAAGAGGATTAGTGAATTGGACTATGGATTGTAAGATACTACAAACTATTTAGAAAAAGAAAACTTTAAACACTATATCTAGATATTAAAAGCATACAATTAAAATGTTAGCACATAAAATTATCTAAAATCACTAATGCTAGAAGTAGGAACAACTAATTGAATCATAGAAATAGAAACAATAGAAAATGACGAAGAAAAGGAGGGAAAAGAAAGAAGAAAAAACTCAGAGAAGAAAAAATTAAAATCAAAATAAAAAAGACAAAATGAAGAAGAAAGCAAGAGGAGAGAAGGAAAAAGAAGAAAAAGAGAATTGCTGATTTTCTATATCTAGAAAAATCAATTTTACTTATGAATTTGAGCCTAGAAGAAGAAATAGAGAGAAAAAGAGTGGAAATAAAAGAAGAAAAACGATGGTTTGTGTCTAAAAAAAGGATCTTAGTTAATTTTGGTCATGTACTTGGTCCAATCGTTTGCCTTATGTTGAATGAGCTAAATGTGCACGTGTGCTTTACCAAAATTTTCGGCCAATTCATATTTTGGTGGATTGGTAGGATCACTGTAGGATCCCAATTTTATAGCAATTCTTTATGATCCTTTGATTTTACTTCCAATCCTACATGCAATTTGGAACAATGAGGACCCTTGGATCGTAGGAGCATACGATCCTACCAATTTGGATTGCGACCTTAGCAACCATGGTCACATAGCTTTAACCAATGAGAAACACTAAATAAGTCAATTGATATGGAGAAATGAGCAGTTGATGTGGTTCACAAAAGGAAAAGAAAAAGGTGGGCTCAATGCTGTGGAAAAGGACCTTGCCATTTATTACAACAATTTTCTTTCTCTTTCTTTGAACACATCAACATTTTCATTTTTGAGCTCTGTGTCTTTTGTTAGGCTTTTGATGACGTTCTTAGTTTTTGACCAATGTTGTAGCATTAACTCACCAGGAACTTATGTGAAACAATAGTCGCGAATTGATATGAATGGTTCACCATAGGCACTTTTGAATTTGATTGATCAACATGAAAACTTAGCTCTTGAATATGTTCAGGTTTGGATGAAAAAGCATATTAGGGTAAACCCAAAATAACTGAACCTTTTCTGTGTGCTTCTAGTAGTTATCAACTTTGGAACCAAAGTGATGATGCAAGCAAATGGTTTGTTCATTGAACGATCTAAAATGAAATAATGCTTACTTAGCTTTGAGCAAACTAGCATAAAAATATTATAACAAACTTCAATACAAATTGTCCACAGAGTTGCAAACTTGGCGATCCTTAAAACCTCCTTGACCTTATGTGACACCCCTTGCCCAAAAAAAATGAACAAACATTCGTCGCAAGATCTTGGTAAATGAAATCTACCTGCACACAGAGTATCCCACTTTTGCCATAATGCATATGCAATTGGGAAAGAAACAAATAGATGAACCACAAACTCATAATCCTGCAAACATAAGATGCAACAATGGGGAGATAAATATAGACGAGGGCTTGAGGCAATCGAACTTGTAAAATATCCATAGTGCAAAGTCTCCCATGGGCAAATAGCCACCCAAACACCTTAACCTTTGAGGGAATGTGAGCAAATCATATAGAATGGGCTAATGGAAAGACATGATATGAAGGGCAATCAAATAAAAACTCAAAAAAGGATATACAAGAGAACTAACCAGAGGAATGGAGGTGCCAAATATAGGTATCTGGGAAAGCGGAAAGATTGACCAGGTCAAGCCTCGATAATAGAGAAACAACTTCATTTTGTTCACAATTAGTAAGGGGTCTAGGAAAGTGAAGATTCCAAGAAGGGTGATGGTTAGAAGAAGAAATGTCATTTAATATAAAGGATCGAATAGGGGCCTCATGAAGGGTAGAAGGTCGATATAAATGTGGATATATTTCTCCTAAAGTTGAATCCCCAATCAAACTATCCTCCCAAAAGCGAAATGTGCCCCCATCACCTATGCTGAGTGCAATATGTGTCATGAACTTTGTCGATACTGACATGATGAATTTCCATGGACTATGAAAGGTGGTCCCTTGACTGCCACCTGAAAACCAGTCCCTAACTGACATCCCATAGATGCTAGAAATCACCTTTGCCCATAAAGAATGTTTCTCCCTCAGAAAGCGCCACAACCATTCCCAAAGCCTTGTTCTTGCATGAGAGATTGCCTATTCCCAAGCTTCCTTTGTATAAAGGTCACTTTACCACCTCCCATTTAATGAGATGTAAATTCGAACCTCCATCCAATCCCCTTCAAAAGAAAGATCTAATCATCTTTTCAATGGACTTACTAACTCCAACTAGCATTCTGAAAAGAGACATGTAACATGTAGGGAGAGCAAGTAAAACTGATCGAATAAGGGTGAGGCGGTCGCCTCTTGACAGAAAACACCGCTTCCAACCATCAAGTCTCTTAGAAATCTTTGAGCACATTGGATCCCAGAAGTTGTTCGATAAGGATTACCACCCAAGGGAAGTCCCAAGTACTTCTGCAGCCAAGCTCCAATAGGACATCCCACTTTCTTGGCCAGACCCCAATCAAAATCCTTATGATCTGAAGAATCTTATGATCTCAAAATCCCTCCTCAATCTAGACGCCAATCAAAATCTTTTTGTATTGCGTCAAAGTAAGATCCTGACCCAAATAGAATCTTTTAGTATCACAATCCTAGCCTAATCATATCAATTCATATCTAATTGCAAAATAGAGGCAAAAAGACGAGAAGTTTGTTGGTTCTTGAGGGTTAAAGCTTCAAATCTACTAGAGTATTTCCCAAACTTGCTTAAACCCTAAATTTTAGAATAAAAAATAAGCATGGGGCTTAAGAGGTTGAAACTTGTAAGTATCGAAAGATAAAACTCAATTAACAAACAAGTTTTTCCTATTTTATTCAATATCTCCTTCACTTTTTTTTTATTACTTTCATTTCACCCTCATGTCAGTCCTTTTTGTTTGATTCCATTATTAAGTTTCTCTTTTCTATTATTCTTACTTTTTCCCTTGTTCTTTTTTTTCAATTTCTCATTCACTCATAATCGGACTTCCTTTTTTTTGCATCTTCAGTTCATTATCCTTACTTGTCTATATCTTTTTTACCCAATATCTTTGTTCCTTTTTTTATTTTTTGTTTTTAATTTTTTTACTTCTTCAGTAAAAATCTAAGTAATAGAAATTTTGGCACTAACTAATAATGTAAGAACTAGGAACTAGTTGAAATCATGGCTTGCATTGCCAAACGATAATAATTAATGTAATGCCAAAAAAAAAAAAAAACCCTTAATCTCCACATATGTTTACAAAAGGTAACACAAGGCTTTACTACATTAATTCTTACAACACCAGATTTTTTTTTGCATTGAAGTGTCTACTATATAATTATTAATATTTCCATATACTTATAAAAAAAATCTTTTCATACAGTTTATAGAATTTTCTGATTGACAATCTGATTCTCAAGGCTCCTTACCAATCCTATGTAGGAACCTATTTCTAAAAACATTGACTACGACAACTTTAAGAGGATCACAGTGATTAAGAAAGTATAGCAAAGGTCTCACCAATCTTCTTGATGTATATCCCCTCCATGGGAGGAATAAAATGAGAACTATGAGAAAAATCATTGCATTTGCCTCTTCATGGTTTACTTGTGTACCCCAACTTCAACTACTAGCCATCCAAAGTTGCCCCTTTGCACATCATCCTCGTATGCTATTGCTCATCATTTCAGAAATGTGGCATTAGATGAAGACACAATTGCTCTCTTTTCAAGGTTTGTTCAGTGTTTTCGAGGCCCTTTGCACATCATCCTCGTATGCTATTGCTCATCATTTCAGAAATGTGGCATTAGATGAAGACACAATTGCTCTCTTTTCAAGGTCTGTTTAGTATTTTCGAGGCCCCAAGGCGATGTCTAGGCTATTTAGGAGAAAAATATATATTTATTTATAGGTCCTTAGATAATTAATTAATTATTTACAGGTCCCTGAACAACTCATATACAAAATCATATATATTTAACTATATTCTATAATGAATGTTAAATTTCATAAAATGATCAAAAACATTGCATATTAATTAAAATCATGTCCACAATTTGTTGGGCAGCAAATATCTGTCGCCGGAGGGTTGCCGACGGTCGCTGGAGATTTCAATAGCGTTTCTTGGTTGGAGCAAATGGAAAGAATGGGCTGAGGGAGAGAGAGGTTTGATTGAGGGTTTACTGTAAAAAAAAAGGAGGAGGGGGTTTGTTCTTAAAGCTTTTGTTTTGTTTTTTTTTTCTATAAATTAAAGAAACCCTCATAAACTCTTTAAATATTTGCACAAACCCCCACCGCCTTCCTAGCATTGCGCCTAGGCGTTTTCTCCATCGCCTGGTGACGCCTTGAAAACACTGGCCAAAAGTTTTTAAATTTCTAGGTTTTTTTTTGGTCAATCTATGTTTGTTACATTAGATCATTGAATACACACAAATCATTCTAGGTCATTGAATCAAAGATATTGGCGACAAACTCAACTACTAATATGGGGAACAAGTGCCACACCAAGACCCAATAGGGCCACAACAAGCCTCTAGTAGAGACACAACAACTCCTCACCTCATACTAGGCTGAGGAGATTTGGACCCTCCACCTCATATGAGGGGAGTTAGATGCCTAACTGGGTGAGCTACCAATCATTGGTAATTCTTATTGGTTAATATTTGTTTAATTTTTGGATTGCATTTGTTATCCGCATTTTGGATTGCAAATTGCAAACTGTCAAAGGGGTTTTCTGTAAATGATTGGATGAGAAATTGAGATAGCATTATATTTGGTTAAACGGTTTAGAGGACTTATTGTTCTCTCCCCAAATTCTCACTGTATATTGTACATTAGTATATTTATAATATAATACTTTCTAGTTTCTTTTCAATAAAAATAAAAATAAAAATTGTTTAATTTTTAATAAACTCAAATATATATTATTATTAGGGAGCATTTTCAAAGACGGTCTTTGTCTGTTTAAGAGTAAAAGCTTTAACTTATCATAAATGGAAGATAATTAATTCTTAAAACTAAAATAATTGGTTATAGTAATTTGAAACCCATAATCATAATTTTTTTCTATTTTTACTTTTTTAAAAATGAGTTTTAGTATGGAAAAAGTGAAACGTAAGCTTCATTGTGCTTTGGCATTGTGAGGCCTAAGCATTGTAGTGTGTCCTTGACTGTAAAGCCTCAAAGAGTTATTTGTACTGCTCAACTACCTCATTAAATTTTAAAACCATGCACATAGGTAACATGTGCTCCAACCTGTATTTTTCCCGAATCCCAACTTTAAGCTTCATCTTGTTCCCAAACTCCTAAAAGCTTGGAAATCTTATTGGCTTTTTTCTTTTAGTTACGGCCCCATAGATTTTTAATTTGCCTGCTCCTTAAAGACATTTTATACTATAATTTGTGATTGTTTTTCTGCATGTACCATTCTATGTGGAATCTTTAGATCCACAGTTTGGAGAGCCTAGTTTCTTGTTATTTGTATCATTGTCAGTTTAGTAAATGAGGAGAGTTTGTGTTACTTATCCCTCTCTATCATTATTTGGACATTGATCCGCAATGTTTGGGACAGAACTCTGGTTAGAACTACAAAGGAAAAATTGTTTTTTACTCGTTTACTGGTTTTGATACATGAAAGATTGTAATTGTAATGGATTTGAATCCAGGAACGGTTAAAGAAATTGATGGAGTGATATGTATGATATTTGTTGATAAGTTGCAGCTATTTGCTGGCACATTAATGCAACATTCTAGGCTTGTGAGATATTTCTTTGCTCTATTCCCCGAAGGTGTATCCTCTGTATTTATTGAAATAATGGTTGGGAATTTGAATTCTGTCAGTTCATTTTGTCTTTAGAATACCTTGTCTCTTTTGCAAACCATCGTAATGCACAATTAGTATGTATTGAACTTCTGTTCTAACATCTATTTGGGTCTTTTGAGATGGGTACAACTATTTGTTTCCGTATGTTGCCATGATAGAGAGTACGATTAAGCGTGCAGGATGTCATACTTCAGTTTTGTTCTTTGCATTCTTGATTGACTTGTAAAGTTTGATTCGGCTGATGATGCCTCTTTTTGTATGATGTAGTTGATGAAGACATGTTACTGAACCTAGCACATCAGAAATACAGGACGGGGAACTACAAACAAGCACTTGAGCACAGCAATGTTGTTTATGAGAGAAATCCACGCCGCACTGATAATCTTCTCCTTCTTGGGGCCATTCACTATCAGGTTGATTTCAAGTGCTTTTAAGTTGTCAGCCATTGTGTTCTGATTATTATACAGTTTAGGTGTTGAGAGGACATCTCTAAGATTTTGAAATCCTTCTACTGTTGCTCACATTCTATGAAACTGCATATTGTGCCTTCTTTATGTTAGCAAAACCTAATTTGTATAATTAAAGTTGATTTGCTGACATATTTCTCTTACCTTTCAGTTGCATGATTTTGACTTGTGCATTGCCAAGAATGAAGAAGCTCTTCGAATTGACCCACATTTTGCAGAGTGCTATGGGAATATGGCAAATGCATGGAAGGTAACCTTCAGTAGTTAAGAGTATCTGCTGTCATTGTAGGTTTGAGCTGATTTGGGTCTAATGCAGTTTAAGTAATGTGGTTTTGGTTACAGGAGAAAGGCAATATTGATCTTGCCATCAGATATTATTTGGTTGCTATTGAGGTTTGTTTACTTCTTTAGACTTTGTTATCCTTCTATTATTCAATAGTTCAATAGAAATATTTGGAAGTTAAAATCTTCTTGAATTCCATATGGAAAGTCTTGTAGGAGTTGGAAATTTAGAATTTCTTTGAACTTTTTTTTTTTTTTTTTTTGTATTTTCGTCCTTTTTCTGAGTTTTTTAATCATGAAATTATAAATTTAATGTAAATGGAAAATAATGAAAGTTCCATTTAAGTAATAAAATAAAAATAATTTGCATGATTGGAAAAAATCCATTTGATTTTTTTTTTTGTTTAATGTCTTGGAAGTGCAAAGTTGTTAAAAAAAAATATCAGTTCCAACTTCAACCTTTTGCTAAAAAGATGTTCCTAAATGAAATATTGAAGTCAGAAAATTGATATTTAATGAAAACATTGAAAGATTAATTAGAAATGATTATGTTCGAGGAGTGTTAAGAGTGGCCCCATTTGGAGTTAATAAGTGAGAAAATTGATTAAGGTGGTTGTGGTTTGGACTCTTTGGACACGCATAACGGAAACCTTTGGATGCACCATTTAGGAAGAGTGACCTATTAACAACTTATGGTAAAATAAGGGTTATAGGATGACCTCATATAAGAGAGAAAGAAAATTAAGTAAAATATAGCTGCGTGCAATATAAATACCGAATTAGCGTCGATAGAACTGAAAGAAGGACTAGGATTTATGAAACCGTATTCATGTAGTCAAGAAAAAGCTTTCTGCAATTGAGTTGTAGATGCTCCTGAAGAACACAAATATATGAAATTGAGCATCAATCTCATATGTCAGAAATTGAAACCAAAAAATCAATAAATTATGAAAGATCTTTGATTCTTTCTATTTAAAAGTACTAGTGCTATCTTAAAAAAAGAAAGAAATGTGCAAGTAATGCATGATGTAATCACGCCTTAAATCTCATGTATAGGTTATGACTAAAAGTTATAATGTAGTTTGTTGCCAAATTATGTGCATCAAACATTGTATATATTATAAATTTTACTTGTATATTTTATAATTTCATAAGCTTTAAGTCTATAATCAAAATTGTTTTAGCTTATCTTGAAAAAACAAACATGTTCTCAATGTTTGAATTAATTATTTTTTTAATACTTCTCTAAAAGGGCGCAACAAATGCACGTTGCTCTCGCCATTTTGGATTCTGGGGAAGAGACAATGTATGCAGCTTTATCTTTACATTTCTAAGTGTTCGAGGACACTCCCAAGAATTTTCTTTTAGTTTGGGACCCAACTAAGTTAGTAGTAGCAAATTAGATTGCTTCCTTCAAGCTTGTTGGTGGAAGTTCCATTTATGAGTGGATGAGGAATTGGTCCATCTTAATGTAGTCGGTTTGATTAGGTTGGTTGGAGGTTTAGGTTTGGTGTACATTGGTTGCTCCTTCTCAATTTGTACCTTTTCTTTTTGATCTTATATATTATCTTTTGTTTCCTCTAAAACAAGGCTTTATCTTCACATTGAGAGGCTGTTTTTGAATTCATACTGGTAACCTCTAGGTCACAGTGGAGCAATTTTTAATGTCGTGTTAAGGTCCGCCCTTCAATGTTTTTTGGATTAAATCCAAACTTTAAGTGAACCAAGTTGCCAAAGTTCATGATTGATTCAAAGTCATTCCTTTGTTAGAATGGTCTCTTATGATGACCTCTTCTTGAAGTTCAAACTATACAGTTCTTTCGTGGAATTGGTTTTTTTTTTCTAGTATATTGGATGTGGGAGGTTTGTATTGCATCTGTAATTGCATGGTTATTAGAGTGCCTAGCAGGTGTTAGCTTTGGATTAGACCAGTTTCAAAAGGATTATTTTTATATGGGAATAGAGAAACGATCATATTCATATGTGAGTGTTGGGCACGGTTGGAGATTTTGTAAGTGTGTGTTGTACTTGTTGTATTTTCAACATTTAGGCGGAAAAGCAGTCATGTTATAGAAATCAAGGATGACAATTGATTAGTTGTTAATATATCCTATGATTCCTCACTAATACCTGAATAAGTCATTTGATGTATAAATATTATCTTAATACAAAGGAAGTTTTAATTGGAAGATAGCGTTATCTATGAACCATGATGGATGTTACATCCCTTGTAAAAAGAATTTAGAAAAGGGTTGGGACTCGAGAGCAATCACACTTCACGCTTAGGTATGTAACTACTAAGAGTCTGAGTTTGTACTTTACCTGTTTGAAGGTTCTATACAGTTTTGTAAATAGTATTGATATCATAATATTTTTGTAAGATGCGTGGCACAAGTACATGGATTTACTCAAAAACATTGTGAAAGAAAGTGGATGGATCCATCAAAAAGCTTAGGATAGTGCAAGCCTCTTCATAGTTTTGTATATGTCATTTGCCCACAGTTTGGCAACTAATCAAATTGGTTTGCTCAATTGTTGCAAGTGGTCTCATCTCTATTATTATTATTATTATTATTATTATTATTATTATTATTATTTTTGATCAGCCATGGTATTTCACCCGAACTGCTTAGTTTGTCCTCTAGCCTAATAGTATAGGACTTCTTCATTTCTTTTGTGACTTTTTGAAATCTTAAGCCCTCTAGAATTCGTGTGAAAACATTTTTAGTAGGAACTAGGAACACTAAAGATATCTCAACATATTGTGCAATCTTTCTCTCTCTTCTTTCTAAAATGTAGATATTAATGGTAATGATAGAGACAAATTAAGATGTAAAATAACATGAATAAAATTCATTGAGAAATATATTATTACTTATAACGTAATTGTCAACTTGGCACTTGATAGAGCTGAGTGGGGGAAGCTGATTCATATAGTTGACCTCATACATTTGAGAAAGAGCTTTGTTTGGTTTAATTAAGTCTTATCTATACGTGGATCAAAAGTCGAAAAGTCTAATTTTGCTAAGTGATTTATATATTTTCCTTTTAGAAAACAAAACTAATATTCAGCCCAAAAGGTGAAAAGGTGTGTCCTTAGCTGGTATTCTTCAAGTTTTAGTACAAAAGTGTTTCTAAATTTTGAAGAAGTTGACTTGGGTCATTTGTAATTATTCTTCTTTTCAAAATTCAGAATAGCTAAGACAAAAATTTGGTTCGTCTAAGCATCATTTTATCTAAGGCAGGTTAAATTGCCTAGGTGTCTCCTAAACACCTTGTCAAACTGGTTACTAATGGGGATTAGGGAGCAACACCATTATTGGAAAATAATGTTGAAAAGTTCAGGGCCATAATCAAATGGTAAATTAAACTGAAACCATAATTTGGCTTTGACACATGGAAGATATTATAGAGTTGGAGAAGGCTTATAATGGGTAATTTGTCCTATCATGCTTTGCTAAAAGTTAGAGAAGTTGAAGTTCCACATGTATAAGCTTCAAGTTCTCCACAGAAAGACTCATGTATGTTATATTGCATTTTCACCATTTAGGCTTACTCGCCTTTCCACAAACTGCAAAGCCTTGTTGTGAGTTAGTTTCATCCATCTCATTTTGTTTGCATGAGTGTGTCATTTTTGTTCTGGTTTTGATTGGTATAGACATGCAATGAACAAGGCAAACAAAAACATGAAATAGGTCAAAAAAGGTCTTCTAGATAGAATAAAGGACTTCAATAAATGCAAAGTGGATTTATTGCAACTCAACATCTACTTTTGACTGCTTTCTTTCCCTTGTATTTTGTCCATATTAGAATTTAGATATTCAAATGGTTGAATACAACTGTTCTCTTCTCAAATTCACATTTGTTTTGTTTCAATATAGCTTCGTCCCAATTTTGCTGATGCTTGGTCAAACTTAGCTAGTGCATACATGCGAAAAGGAAGGCATACTGAGGCCGCACAATGTTGTCGTCAGGCTCTTGCCTTGAATCCTCGCTTGGTGAGATTTCTCTCTTCCTCATAGTGTATTTTCAACATTTGAAGGCTATATATATATATATATTTTTTTTTTTTTTTTTTGAGAAGATACAAGGTTAATAATTAGTTGTATAACTAGCTCCATCACTAGACCACACTCACGGGGAGGTATTCTTGACCCATTAATCCCCCTCACCCCTGAAGGTGAGGCAGTGACAAGAGTTGAACTTGGAACGTTTGGGTTCCAAATCTACCTCTTTACCAACTGCTCCAACTCCATGTTGGTCTTTTGAAGGCTGTAGTGACATAACTTTTTTCTACTTTGTGTAGGTTGATGCTCACAGTAATCTTGGTAATTTGATGAAAGCACAAGGCTTAGTGCAAGAAGTAAGTCACGCTAAAAGTTACCGACTTACTATCAAATTTTAGTTATATGCGATCAATGATTTCACTTAAAAGCTCTCCTTCTCTCTCTATGTGTTTGTGTGTTTTATATTCTCTGTCTCTTATTATGTAAGTAGTCAGGTTTGAACTCATGAGCCAATAATAACTTTATTTTACCTGCTTCAAACCATTGGGCCATGTGTTCAATCTTTAAAACCATAGCTTGAGAGCAAGGTCTGAAAATTCGACGAATTTCGTCGAAATTCGACGAAAAAATTCAAAATTTCAACGAGCGAACTCTGGTGTCGCAGATAGAAAGAAAAATACAAAAAATCGTCGGCAAAATCACAAAAATCGGCGAAATTCGTGGAAAGACGAAAACTTCGGCGAAATTCAACGAGTACCCTGCAATCGCCCACATCAACAGCCACAACAACGAGTACCCTGCAATCGCTCCCGACTGCAAATCGCCCTCGAGATTCCTCGGATCTAGAAACGCTATGCTCATCAAGAACCCTGGACCCGTGAACAACCACAACTTCTTCCATGAAAACGGAGGCGTCGCGGTGTAATCCTCCGATTCTATCCCTTCTTCTTCTTCGCCTGCGCCACCGTCGTCCTTGTTGGTTCTGATCAAAACTCTCTCTCGCTTCGTATGCTGTTTCTTCTCCTTCGTCTTCTTCTTGGGATTCGAGAGATGAAGGATTTTGAAGTAAGCTGAAATCTTCTTTTTCTCGCCCATCTTCTTCCTTCAGTACCTTTGGAGCCATGGCTGCCTGGCTCCTCCTTTCTATCTTGCTATCTTCTTCTTCTTCTTCTTCGAAACGTATCAGAAATCTTGTACGATTTACGCTACTATGGCTTTTGGACGGTCCAGAGTTCTCCTTTATATAAGTATTGTTTTACTATTCAACCACCCTTCTCAATATTAGCGACCTCTAATTTTGGTAATTTTTAGCATGAGTTTTACAGATGGTAAAAATGTTTTTTTGAGAAAAGTGGGGATGACTTGGCAAGATGTGGTTGGTTGGGGTGAGTGGGACGGGATGTTGGAGTAGGATTTGCGGTAGTGGTGCACAAGCGCACTCGTGTCTGCGTCGTTGTACTCGTGTATCGCACGCGGGGGTAAGCGGGTTCGGGTTCGGGTTCACGACAGGATTACAGTAGAATAAAAGGACAAGTTTGTATGATCGGATGAGGCGCTGGAAAGGCCATCTTTATTGAAAAAGAACAAATTAAAACTGTTGGACTATTTTTATATGTTCATTTTCATATAATAATAAGAATAACAACCTCATATTAAAGTTCTATTACAACAATTTAAATAAATATATTATGATTTAAAAAACAGTGAGTATAATCATAATATAATATATTATTTAATTTAGTCATAATAATTGTATTTGTGTATATGTTAGAGACTTTAATTATTTAAACTAATTAAAAATAATTTAACAGAATGTGAAAGTATTAAATAAAATAAAAAATATATTCTTTAAATTATTAATTATATTATTATATTTTTGTAAAAAAAATATTATTATACTTTTGTAAAAAAAATATTATTATAAAAAATATATAATTATTACTTATACATATGTTACAGGTTTATAAGTTAATAATAATATATGGTTCAAGTTTATAAGTTAATAGTAATTATGTATATTTTAGCATTTATATACAAATTCGTTAAACTTCTCTAAGTTAGCGAATTTTTACAAAAGTTCTCCACGTCAAATTAAACTTCTCCGAATTAATTCTGATTTTTGAAGGTCGAAGTTTAGGGCAAAATCGAAGTTTCGAACCTTGCTTGATAGCTTTGGCAGTCTTTGGTAATCTTCATATCTTACCATAAATTGTCTCATCTCCATGGATAGGATTTCTTTTAGAGGCAAGTGGTTTTCTCTTCCAAGGATTGCAACATTTAAAAAGGGTAAATTTGTAGCCATTTATGCTTGCTGCTTTTCCACTCCAGAATTCATTTGTCTTCTGGGGTTTGTTTGATAGGTGAGAAAATTGTTATTTTCTCAAGAAAATGAAAAATGTTCTCAAGAAAATTAAAAAATTGTGTTTGATTATTAAAATTTTTTCAATTTTTTTTTTCTCAATTCCCTTATTTCTCACCCAAATTTTCTCATGTAAAGTTGAGAAAATATAATTTTATCGTGAGAAATTTTTTAGCATTATTGATAATGTTCATGTTTATATTCAATGAAACTTTTTATTTTTCATTATCTTTGCATCATATGAGTAAGTATCAACAAATATTTTCTCATATACAATCAAACAACCATTAGAAAATTCTTTAAAACAAATTACTTGAGAAATTATCTCTCGAGAAAACTACATTTTCTCAAGAAAAGTTTTCTTGGCAAATAGGCCCTTAGTACCAAGTGGGTTTCTCTTCTGGTGAATGGAACATTTAAAAAAGCTGGATTCATAGCCATTTTTCTGCTTTCTGCTTTTCTACTCCAGAATTTATTTGGTCCCTTCGTATTCGTCAAGGCTCAAGGTTAGAATTGTGAATGTATCCCTTTATTACATATGTTGATGTAAAAGATCTAGTAATGGGTGCACTGTCTAATTCTTGTTCCATTCCAGAATCTAGATTTGTTACCATGCCTTTTTGGAAGTTACCTTAGGATGTATTTTTGATGGTTCTTCTAATTTTTTTTGGTGTTTAGATAATTTCCCACACTTCTTAAAATGGGTTTACTGGTGCCTGTGTCAGTCAATATTTTTGTTTTTGCATGTTGTATTTTTTTTAATTGCGAAGCTACTAACTGGTGATTCACTAATTTGATAATAGCAGATATGCGGACCGGTTCCAGCTTTGTAGTTCCATATTCCTTGGTCTGGTTGTTGTACCCAGACATGTGGTGCTACCTGTGGATGTTTTAGTTTCTTTTCACTGTAGATATTCTGAATACTTGAACTTTATGCAGGCATACAATTGCTATATTGACGCCATCAACATTCAACCATCGTTTGCTATTGCATGGTCAAACCTGGCTGGTCTATTCATGGAGGCTGGTGATCTTAGCAAGGCAGTTCAGTATTATAAGGTATAGGATTGTTGAAGTTTTATGTTGCATTCACACTTTTGCTAGGAACCTGTAGCACTTGGTAGTTTGCCTTATATTCTCTATGTTCCACCGAGTTGCTTGTACACATTTTTGTCCTTCATGATTAGGATTATTGTCGCCGTGATTCCTATCTTTTAATTTGAATGGTGTTACTTTATAGTGTCTACATTCAACTAATTTGTTTATGTCCTACTTTTGTGAATAGAAATATTCTTGGCGATGGTTCCAATCTCTTGATACGAATCCTTTCAATTTTTTCATGTTGCATCAAACTGCACATTGTGTCTTTTGACTGTTCCATCTCTAATAAAAAAATCAGTGACTGTTTTATCTATTTTAGTCATATAAATCTACTTTATTTATTTTTAATGAGAAACAAATAATACTGTACTTTCATGGTAGCCATATTTGTAATTGACCACCAATTCAGTAGATTTAATGAATTACATTTATTTTCAGGAGGCAATTAAGTACAAACCAACATTTGCTGATGCATATCTAAACCTTGGTAATGTTTACAAGGTAAGCTATTATGTTCTCTACCAATATGGTCAGGTAGCAACAAGTGCCTGGAATGGTATCCAGAGAGAAACAAGATCTTTTTTTAAATGTTCCAGGCCTTGGGAATGCCTCAAGAGGCTATCATGTGTTACCAGCGTGCTCTTCAGGTGCGACCAGACTATGCAGTGGCCTATGGTGAGTACTGTTATCATTTCATTTTAATTTCATATAATAGCTGATATATGGTCTCTTTCAAGTTGTTGCTTGATTTTTCCATGATGTGCTTGACTACTTCTGGAACTATGTGTAAGACCTTTCTAAGAAGATACAATTTTTATTTGCACTAGAGAAATTTGGATGATAGATAGTCAAAGACTGGATTATCGTGTGCTAATATCATCACAACTCAAGGGGTGATCATTTGATGCATCCTTTTAGCATTCCTTTCCTTTACATCAAGTGTTATATTCTGACTGATTTACACCAATGGGTTTTGAAAATTATGTAGATGTGATCTCTATGGGAACAAACTGGGAGTTCTAAAATTTGTGTGGGTTGATCTGTTTTAAATAATGTTTTTACAGATGTATCATCTGGTGCAGGCAATATGGCTAGTATGTATTATGAACAAGGTCGGGTGGATTTGGCAGTTCTCCATTATAAGCAAGCGATTGCTTGTGATTCAGGATTCTTAGAGGCATACAATAATTTGGTTGGCCTCTCTTTTTCTCTGTCCCTCCTTTCCTCTTTTGGTGGCAGAATGTTAATAATTATTGATGTATTCATAGTCAGCTGCACCGTCTTTATAATTAAGAATCTCTCCCTAACAATGAAACATTGTTGTGACTTGTTTTGCTATGAAAAGGGCAATGCTCTCAAAGATTCTGGCAGAGTTGATGAAGCCATCCACTGCTATCGTGTAAGTTCCGGTCCTCCTATCTTTCACCCATTTGTTTTTGTGTACAGTCTGAACTTTCTAGGTTTCTTTTGAGCTTTATTTTGATCATAGATTTCTCTGCTTGGTTACAGTCATGCCTTGCACTCCAACCTAATCATCCCCAAGCTCTTACAAACCTTGGGAATATATACCTAGAATGGTATGCATTCTCTTTCACAATTTTCTGGTTTAATGATCTTCTCTTCTACGCAATTTTTTTTTGAACGAGAAACAGAGATATTTATATTTTCTTTAATGTAAATTGAGTTTGTTAGGGTTTCATAATGGCTATAAACTTGCAGGAACATGCTGAGTGCTGCTGCAACATGCTACAAGGCCACATTGGCTGTGACAACTGGACTATCAGCTCCTTTCAGTAATTTGGCTGTAATATATAAACAGCAGGTATTGACATTTTTTAGAATTTTTTCCTCTTCTTTGTCACGTCTGGCAGTCTGGCAGTCGATAATTTGTTCCAATGACTCACTTTAAGAACCTACTTTTCCTTCAGCCATAATGTGTTTGTGGTCATGTTCCAGCTAATTTTGAAGGTTACTATTGTCTGCTATTTTATCACAGGGAAACTATTCTGATGCTATCTCTTGCTACAATGAAGTTCTTCGCATAGATCCTTTAGCAGCTGATGTGCTTGTGAATAGGGGGAACACGTTCAAGGAGATTGGTAGAGTTAGTGAGGCAATTCAGGATTATATACGAGCTGTTAATGTTCGGCCAACTATGGCTGAAGCTCATGCAAATCTTGCTTCAGCTTATAAGGATAGGTGTGTTACATTGATTATGTTTTTATGCTCTCACTTATGTTGCATTAATGTCCTATATCCTTCATGATTTGCAGTGGACATGTGGAAGCTGCTATTAAGAGTTATAAGCAGGCACTAATTTTACGCTCTGATTTCCCAGAAGCAACCTGTAATCTTCTTCATACTTTACAGGTATTGTAAAGAGTGATATTTGTGCATCCCCATTTTAAATTTTGAAGGACTTCATTTGGGCACGTTTGGGTTTTAGAGGTTGCTATTTGACAAGTATTGTATAATTGTGGTTCATGGTTCCATAGTGGAATTTCATTGCCGAGACATCCTGGTTTTTGATGTGACTAGGATATTGCATTTGAAGAAAAAAAAGAAAGAAGTTCTTTGTTCACCTATTCCCAAAAATCAACTATTTTTATCTCTGATTCTGATAACCCTAAACTGGTGGGAAAACAACGCTTTAAACACATGAACCCAACATTGTTTTCATTTTAATAGAAATGCTTATAATTAGAAAAGTGCTATTTTTAATTATCAACAGATTTAGCTCATATTTTAATTATAAGCAGAGTCGTCCTATTAGCTCTACTACAAAATAGGATATTAGCTCTACTACAAAATAGGAGAGGCCTTGACCTGCCATATGGTTGTTCGAGCTTTGCATCACCAGCCGTACTTTCTCATTTTGCTCATTATTGTCACTGATGCTCAATCCTTGGTTTTTGTTTCCTTGTCCATCTTGTTAATGCCTTTCTATGAATCGTAAATAAAGTTTCACGTGTGGTTGGTTGGTTAGCCCTATTAGCTCTGTTATTAGTCGTAAATTGCATGTTGGCGTGAAAACATGCTTTTCACAATGTTATGTAAGCCTTTCAAAAAACGATTGGAAAATGCAAGCATGCGTGTTGATATGTTAGGATGTGGTATTTCAAAGGCAAGCCTTTCCGAGCTATGCTTTAAGGAAGAAAGAATGGCTTATCAAAAAGCCAAAATTCGTTGGCTTAAGGAAGAGGATGCAAATTCAAAGTATTTCCATAACATTCTCCATAGTCGAAGGAATAATAGTGGCGGAGGACGGCGTAGTCAACGAGATTGTTTCCTGTTTCAGAAATCTGTATACATCTAATATGGAGTGCAAGTGGGCGTTTGAGGGGCTTGAGTGGGATACCATCTTGGCAGCAGATAGAGCCTTTATCGAGCGATCATTCGGAGAAGGTGAAATGCGGGAGGCAGTGTTCCGTTGTGAGGGAGATAAGGCACCAAGTCCGCATGGGTTTTCTATGGCATATTATCAGTACTCATGGGAGGTGATCAAGGAGGACATCATGTTGGTGATAGAGGAATTCTTTCACAACATGGTGGCAATAATTTAACCAACGAGACATATAAGTGCTTAATCCCAAAGAAGCAGACCTCGCGCAACATTAAGGATCTAAGACCAATTAGCATTGTGACTAGTCTTTACAAGATCATATCTAAGTGTTGTCATTGAGGTTAAAAACAATACTATCCAAGGTTGTGGAGGATACCCAATCGACATTTATTGAGGGGCACCGGATCATGAATGCGGTGCTCATTGCTAATGAGGTGGTAGAAGATTACAGAGTAAGAGGCAAGGCCGGGTTGGTGTTTAAGGTGAACTTTGCTAAAGCCTATGACTTAGTAGAATGAGGCTTCTTGGAGTTTGTTACAAGGAAAAAAGGCTTTGGTGACAGGTGGATTGCTTGGATGCTAGGGTATCTCAGCTCGGTTACCTATTCGGTGGTAATAAATGGAAGGCCGAGGGGTAAATTTGCTGGGGAGATAGGGCTGTGGCAAGGGGATTTGCTTTCCCCATTTCTCTATACCTTAGTGGCAGATGTTTTAGGAAGGTTGATGACGAGGGACAAACAATGCTCCATAATTAAGGGTTTCCTAGTGGGTAGTAATAAGGTGAAAGTATCACTTACAGTTTGTGGATGACACACTTTTTCTGTCTTGAAGGTATTGAAGAAAATGTTCTCATCGTCATCCAACTACTGCAATGTTTATGGCAATGTCAGGATTAAAGGTCAACATGGCTAAGTGTCAAATGTTTGGGATTAATATGGATTCTCCTCCTTTGGTTGGCAAATTCAGTGGGTTCCTCGATTGGCGTGTGGCCAATGAAATATATAGGCCTACCTTTAGGAGGGAATCTGTCTTCTGTTGCGTTTTGGGAACTCGTGCTTACTAAAATTTCAAAAAGATTGGAGGGGTGGTAAAAATGCTTTTTGTCAAAAGGTGGGCGATTGATACTTATTCGCTCCATGCTATCGACTCTTCCATCGTATTATCTATCCATGTTCAAAATTCCTTTTGAAATGGCAAAACAAATTGAGAGGAAGTTCAAGACCTTTCTTTAAAGTGTTAATGATGCTAGGAGTGTGGCCTGCTTGATCAGTTGGAAGGTTGTTCAAAGGCTAGGGGAAAAAGGAGGACTTGGGATCGACTACATTTCTAAAAGGAATATTGCCTTGTGCGCCAAATGGATCTAGAGACTTCTTAGTGATCAAAGCACACTGTGGGCACATGTCATTATTAGTAGACACAATATGGTTTGAAATGGTTCTATGGCTGGTAGGGCAAGAAGTCCTTGGAAGTTTATATCATCCTTAGCCCCACAATTCTTTGAACATGTGAGGCCTAAAGTTGGAAATGGTCATTCTTTTTGATTCTGGGGGACAATTGGACTAGGGATTCAACCTTAGTTGTCACATGCCCTCATCCATTTTACCTTTCTGGTTTACACAACTGCCCTATAGCATCATTCCTACGTGTTGAGTCAATCTCCTCTTATACTCCTTCATGGGATTTTCATTTCCTGAGAGCCCTCATAGCGAGAGAACAAGAAGAAACCATAACCCGTCTAGCTTGGATTGAGAACCTTAGGTTTTCTAATGATAGTGACAAATTTATTTGGACACTTACCACTTCTGGTCTATATTCTTGCAAATCATTCTATGAATCCCTCATCGAATGCCCATCCTTGCCCATGTTCCCGCTCTTGTTCCATGTTTGGAACACATGAAGATATTCAGTTGGTTATTGGTGTATAACAGGATCAATACTTGTGATGTGTTGCAAAGAAGGCCCCCCCGTATTTGCTACTCCCCTCATTGCTGTCCTTTCTACCTTAAGGATGGTGAATCCATGGAGCACATATTCTTCTCGTGTCCTCTTGCTAATAGGATATGGCATCATTGGTTTATATTTTCAGGAGACAAATTCGACATTCCTCGTGATGTGGGCGATGTACTGGCTCTTTCACATCTTCCATAATTGTCAAAGTTAGAGAGAAATGCAGGTAGAATAGCATTTTGTGCCACATTATGGATCATTTGGCTCGAGAGGAATAATAGAGTATTCAATAACGTATCCAAGTTGGATGGGCAACTGTGGGAAGAAGTCAAGCTTCTAGCTAGTTCTTGGATTTTTGCCTCACCTATATTAAAAGGCTTCTCACTTTCTGATTGGGTTTTAAGTTGGTCTAATTGTTTGTTCTAGACACATTGTATATGATTATGTAAGGGATGTACAAACTTTGGCATAGTGGTGCCACGGTGATTAGTTCAGTTCGGTGGTGAGGTCAAGCCCTTCTAGTGCTTACTCACAAACTTGTTAGTAATTTTATTTCGAAATTAATAAAATACAATACTTGTTTTTGCTAAAAAAAGATATGCTAGGATGTGGTAAAGTAATTATAACACTGGTAATCCATTTGAGTGGAGGAGATGGGGGAAGGCTAGCATCTATGTTACCCAGACTCAGGTGTGGGTGTTGGATACGGTTACTCATCTAGGGGTCTGACTAGTTCATTTTTCAAACCCTGGGATACAGAGACTTGGTTAAAAAGTGTCTTGAAATTTGGATCTAAGTGCTTGGACAATGTTATGTTCACTATAAAACTTATATTATATGTTGTTCTTTCCTTTTTTCTTTTTCTCACTTATTTATTATCCTCTTTGTTCCCCCACTTAAGTGAATTGTTACATATTAGTCATTATCTTCTTTCATGCTTCTTCTTTTTTTTATTGGAGAATTCACATAGTAATATTCTAAAACCTGAAGTGTCGAACGCATAATATCCCTTACCCATGTCATATCATGAAGTGTCGGACATGGGTATGTCGGACTAAAGTAAAGAGTCCGGGTAATATAGATCAGTAGTATACCCATTCAAACATCTAAGACAAGCTCTGGGAATTGTGTACGTGTATGTGCTGATAATCCCAAATAGTTTGTACATAAAGTCAATACAACTGTGATATGATGCAAGAGCATAATGAAATATACATGTCATCAGCTCTTGCAATATTGAGTTTTAATTTATGAAACTATTCTTTGAGCATGTGACTCGAAGTTCACATCTTTTACTTAAACATTTGATTGAGTCCTGATGTTGTCTTATTGTTTATTCTGAATTTTCTTTATGTAATATCTTGATTACTGTTTACATTTTGTGTTATACACTAAAAATGTATTTTTTTTCTATTTATGGAGTGTGGATTATTTTTTGGGAGGCGCAAGGATTGAGAATAGATGTCCTAGAAAGCTTTTGGGGATGAACAAGGCAAAAAAGACTAGGGTGTCTCACATGATAATAGGCTTTGAGTTACAGTGACTTAGGTTAGGCCTCCCTTTTGGGGAAAATTTGGCTAATGTTGGCTCCAATTTTAGCAATGATTGCTAAGAGGTTGGACTGTTGGAGGAGTGTTCTTTCCAGGAGCAGAAGGCTCTCTCTGATTTTGGCGATTGTAGGTGCAACTACCACAGGTTTCATGTCTATGCATAAGATCCCACGTAGTTGTTACACTCTGTGGACAAAATGATTTAGTATTTTGGGTTAAAGGGAGATGAGGGATGTCAGGCACATTTGATTGCTTAGAATATTAATATTATTGGTAGTCCAAAAGCGAAGCGATGACTAGTCATTTTGCAAAAGAATAATTTCTATTGTTGCAAAGTGGCTATGGATGTTCTCGGTTAGCAATCATCTTTATGAGCCGAAGTCACCACTTAGGATTCTTGATAATGGTTGGGATGCAGGGATCATCGGAGCTTCTCATAGAAATCCTTCAAAACTCATTCTGTTAATCTACCTGAAATTTCTTATTCATTTGGTGTAACCTTAAAAATGGGAAAGTGTCCATGTTTGGGAGGATATATAATGTAGCAAAATCCAGTTTTGAAGTTTAATCTTATCACCTATTCATAGCTCACTCTAAAAAAAATTTATTCCTTGTTTTAGATGGAGGCCTTGAGAGCTCTTCTTTGAATTGGGATTTCCATTTCTTTAGGAGTTTGCATTATTGGGAATGTGATGAGCTTGAAAGATTATTGTCTTCATTGGAAAGGGTGGGGATAAACCATTCCATTAGAAATAGGAGGCTGCGGTTCTTAGATCCTTCAATTGTTCTCATAATTTTTTTTTCCTTTTCTTCCTTCATTGACAAACCTATGCAGCTTTTTTTTTTTCCTTGCCTAATTTGTTTGGACAGTTAGTCCCTTTAGAAGTTCAGATTTTTGAGTGGCTGGTTGCTTGCTCATGAATTAGTATCAATCATTTACTGCAAAAGAGGAACCAATTGATGGCATTTTGTGCTTTGTCATTCTAAGTAGATGTGATGGAGAACTAGTTGATCACAATCACATTTTTTTGAATGTGCATTCACGATCTGAATTTCAGAGGAGTCGTTTGGGGATTTGGTGTGACCCATAGATTGCATGTTTTGGGAAGGAGCTGCTGTAATGGGTGCCCAGCGAGGGACCAATTTTGCTCTTATTTGGGGCAATTTGGTCCATTATAGTGCATGCCATATTATGATCACTTTGGTCAGGGATCTTTGAATAGCAATTCTCAGATACTTTGTTGGAGTTGCCAAGTATATAAGGCTGCTTCATGGATCCCTTTCATGCAATGAGTATGGGAAGGTAGGTCTATCAGATTTGTTAGGGCTGCCTAAATGCTTTCTGTTTGTTTTGTAGGACAGATATCCTTTTTATTTATTTATTATCAGCTTATTAGTGTCATTTCTTAATTCTTTAAGAAATGTATTTGTAACTTATGTTTTTGTTTGTTGGAACTCGGAACTAGTGTATGTGCACTTGCATTATGAGTTTTTTTTTTGTTTTGTTTTTTCTTTTAATGATTCACTATGTAAAAGGATTAGATTTTATTGATTAACACTTTATATTTATGAATTTTTTAGTATTTTTTTTTAAAGTTTAAATGTCTATTAATTGGACAAACTAGTAGTGCAAAAGTGTCTTTATAATTTAAAAATGGTTGGAGCAAGAGTAAGAATGTGTCAGGTGTGAAAAGGAGGGGAGAGTAGTTGACTAGTTGAATCACTATATTACCTCTTACAATATTCAAGCAGATTGTTAAATTTAAGATGGTAAATGCTAAGTTTGAGGTTGGATAGAGGCTTTAGAATTTTAAAGGTTAGGATTAAGATTGAGTGAATTAATGTGATTTTATTGGAAATGGAAATAAAGACGAAGAGACAGTGAAGACTAAAAGCTAAGAGTTAGAGAAATGTTATTTGGGATTAATTATTCATTTAGGGGGAATAGATGAGGATGTGGGCCATAGAGCTAAAACAAGATGGGTTAAGTGAAGTTGTGCTTTTGGGGAGCATCCCATTGCAATTGAAAGTAGGGGTGTCATCAGTTCGATTTGGGTTGGTTTAATGTTCAAACCAAAATCAAACCGATTACTTGACCAAACCGAACCGAACCGAACCGAACTGAATGAAGTTGGTTCGGTTCGGTTTGGGTTAATCGGTTTAAACATTTGGGCCATAATAATATTTATTTTAAATATAAAGTAATAAAAATATATAATTTTACCACCAAGACCTATACATGTAATTATGTAACAAGTAAATATTACACTATATTTGACATAAATTGTGATTTTAACCTTGATCGGTTCTATTTGGGTTAGTATGGTTTTTAAATTCTCAACCCGCAACCCGAACCGAACATGCTAAAAACAGAACCGAATGCATCGGTTTGGTTTGGTTTCGTTTCGCGGTTTTGGCCAAACCATCGACACCCCTAGTTGAAAGGAAATTTTATAAGACTGCCATTAGCCAAATTGGAACAAAATGTTCGACAATAAAGAAATGTATGTTAACAAACTAACTGTAATGGAAATGTAAATGTCAGGATAATATATGGTAAAATATTGAAATTTGAATGATAAAATTGGAAAGAACACACTGGAGTAGTCCCAATTGGAGATGAAACAAGAAAATATCGATTAAAATAGCTTGGACGAATACAAGTTACAACAAAGACTGTTGGATATGCCAATTGAGAAGGGTGACCTATTAACTATGCACCGTAATAGTTGAGGTGGAGGAAATATTAAGTAACATGGAAAGAATAATTAAAAAATATTCAAGTATTTATTTAAATATAGACTTAGCCCTTGATATAGCAATATGGATGAAGTAGATTCATGTAACCAACTATCTGTAGTTACAAAAAGGCTTTATTGAGTTGAGTGTAAATTAATGGTTGTAATGAGTTTGCTATTGAAGAATGGTAAAAAAATGTTGACTCTTATGTTATTAATAAAATATTTATTTTTTCTTCTCAAAACAAGAAAAAAAAAATCGATAAATTTCAAAAAATTCGATAAAATTCCTATTGTTCAACGAGGAAATGCAAAAATTCGACAAAAAATCGATGAAATTCGACAGAGAAGTAAAAAAATGTTATATCATTAATAGAAAACAAAAAAATAGCAATAATTATGTATTATGTTCAATTTCATCAATTGATATAGCAATATAAATTTAAAAAAGTAATTTAACAAGCTAACAAATTATGTAGTTTAAGGGATATGCTTTACCAAGAAGAGAAGAAAAGAAGCAATAAATAAATAAATAAATAAAGTTGAAATAAGATAAAAACTTAAAAACAAATTAAAAGAGTTCCCATAGTTGGAAAAGATGACGGGTCTCTCATGGAAAATGAAGGGGAAATTGAAAAGGAAATCCTTGATTACTACAAAACCATTTTCTCTAGCCATTGGGATAATGGTTGGGGGTATTGAATGATGCCAGATTGGGACGGGGGACCGATGTGACTTGGAGAGGCCTTTTACTTTGGAAGAGGTGATCTTCAATTGTGAAAGATGATATAATGAAAGTTACGGGGGAATTTTATTCTGATGGAGTAATCAATGGTTGCACCAATGAAACATTCCTAAAAAGACATGCTCTAGAAGAGTTGCTGATTTCAGACCTATTAGCCTGACCACTAGCCTCTACAAGATAATCGCCAAGGTGCTTTCCAATCGATTGAAGGAAGTCTTGCACAAAACATCGGCTGATTCACAGTTTTGCCTTTGTTTAAGGAAGACAAAACACAGATGCAGTTTTGGTGGCCAATGAGATGGTGGAAGATTATAGATGTACAAGGAGGGAAGGAATTGTGCTTAAACAGCATTTTGCAAGGCTTATGACATGGTGAGCTGGAACTTCCTTGATTTTATTCTTAAAGAAAAATGATTTGGATTGAAGTGGAGGAAATAGATTAATGGATGTTTGAGGTTAGGTTCATACTCAATGTTCATTAATGGGAGACCCAGGGAAAAAAATCAAAAGTGAAAGGGGTTTGAGGTAGGGCGACCCATTGTCTCCATTCCTATTTACATTAGTAGCAGATGTTCTTGGGAGGATGTTGGATAAGGCGAGACAAACTGATGTAATACTGAGTTTTGTCATTGGGAAGGATAAAGTTTAGATTTCCCACCTTCAGTTTGCAGACGATACATTAATTTTTTTGGAAGGGAAGGAGGAAAGTGTATTTAATGCTAACATGCTTATCATATGTTTCTAACTTTCTATTGGGTGTTTGGAATGAAAATTAATCTTTCAAAAAGTCAGATGGCAGACATTAATATACATAGGGATACAGTGCTGGCTTGGGTCAATCATATTTGATATGCTACTTCCTCATTGCCGCTAAAATATTTAGGCACGACGATCAGGGCAATCCAACAAAATTGGATTTATGGGACCTAGTGGTAGCTAAGGTCTCTAGAAGATTGGATGGTTGGAGGAAAAGCTTCTTATCCAAGGGAGGTAGATTAACATTTATTCGATCTGTGTTGGAGGCCTTACCTACATACTATCTTTTAGTGTTTCAATTACCTAGAAAGGTAGCAAATTTGTTGGAGAAGTCAATCTGGGATTTCCTTTGGAAACAGGAAGAAAAGGATAAGGGCTCTCATACTAATCTTGGGATATTGTTTAGAGGAAGACAAAGCAGGGGGCCTTGCTATTGGAAACCTACGGTCTCGAAATATGGTGCTGGTGGGAAAATGGCTATAATGGTTTCCAAAGGAGCAAGATCCTTTGTGGGGAAAGGTGATTAGGAGCAGACATGGCTTATAGAGCAACTAGAGGGATGCAGCCGTAGCCTAAAATGTGACATACATGAGCCCTTGGAAGTTTATTGCTTCTGGCTACCCCTCTTTCTTACCTCGCCTTAGACTTAAATTGGGAAAGGGTGAGACAATTTGATTATGGGAGGACACTTGGTGTGGCACCGATACCTTTTAGATCTTGTTCCCAAACCTGTATTGTCTCTCAAACCGTCATAATAACCCAATCTAAAGTTTTTCCACCTATGATTCTGAGCGTTTGCCTTTCTCTTGGAACCTTCATTTGAGTAGGAATGTTTCGATTAGGGAAGAAGATGAAGTGGTTCACCTTTTTAATCTTTTGAAGGGATGCCGCATGTCAGAAGAAGAAGATAGACTGTTGTGACCTTTGAATCCTTAGGGACGTTTTCCACGAAATCCTTTTATGACTTACTCATTGATAACCGTTCCTTGCCCCCTCTTCCCAAACATCACTTAATCTGGAAAGCACAAGTTCCTTCAAAAGTAAATTTTTGGGTTGGGTAACTATTCTTGGCAGGTTGAATATGGGAGAGGTACTTCAATGGAGATTGCCGCATATGTTCATCTCGCCGCACTAGTGCTCCATATGTAAACATGATCTAGAGTCTGTTGAGCACTTTATTGGCAGGTGCTCCTTTTTCCACAACATTTGGGAGAGATGGCGGTCTCACTTCCGTATGTAGGAGGGATGAACAGTTTCCAAGGTATTAATATCTTTACCTATTTGGATCTTATCCAGCTAATATGGAGAGAACATTGGAGGCTGATATGCCTGGCGGTTTGGTGGTCCACTTGGAAAGAGAGGAATAGAAGGATTTTTGACAATATGGAATGCACGGCGGGCTCGGTGTGGGAGATTTCACATCTATTAGCTATGTTTTGGATTGTTAATTGTAAATTGTCAAAAAGGTTTGCTGTAAAGGATTGGGTGATTAATTGAGATAGTATTGTATTGGGTTAGCATTGTGGTTGGCTATATGGGTTAGAGGACTTATTGTTTTCTCTAGTCACACTATTCTTGTACAATTGTACACTATTACATTTATAATATACTAATCACTAGTTTTGTTTAGAAAAAAAAGCCATCTTCTTTTAGTTAACTCTTATAAAACAAGATGAAAAAATAATATATTTAAATAATGAACTAATAAATTAACAATAGTGAAATTCAAACTAGCAAAGTATATGGTCGAGAAGTCAGCCACCACAAAATTAAATATCAAAACAAAGAAAAGGAATTAAGACCAAAAGCCACCATTTCAAATTCATCTACCCACTTAACTAGATTGATTTTGTTAGGTTACTTATGGGCATTTTTATGTATTAAAAATATCTGTTTATATTATTTTTTAGCTTATACTACAATAAATCTAGATATTTAAGCATATATGCAAAAATTCTCTAAACTTCTCTAATTTAGCGAATTTTTACAAAAATTCTCTATGTTGAATTAAACTTTTCCGAATTAATTACAATTTTCAAGTAATCGAAGTCAAGTGAAAGTTGAATTTTTGATCCTTGGGTGGGGGTGTCTGACCATGACAACAACCTCTTAGGGTTAAGTGTCTCTTTTTGATGTCAAACATATTGTACTGAATGAGCATGTGCAGAATCTCTGGAACTTTACTGCTTTGTTATGCAGGTATGGACCTATGGTAGATAACATATAATTTTTTAGGGAGACTACTCTCTTTGGTGTGGCTTTCTGCTTTATTTGTGGATTTAACTTTTGTCTTATGTTTCTTTTTATGTGTATAAGTCTATCATTTTTCTCTAATAACTCCATTTTTTGATGACCAAAAAAGATAGAAATAAAGCTGTGTGATATGTGTAATTCGATAGAAATCAATTGTGGAAATATGTTATGGTCTGCAGTTGCATAATGCCATAACTTTAAAAAACTTTTTTAAATTGTCTTGAATAGTTCTCGTTCAAATTCTTTTTGTTTCAAGCATAATATGTTTAGATTATGCAAGTTGCTCAGGGTCATGTACCCACATGCCAGTTTGAAGGGATACCGGATCAAGTTTTAGGCGCAAAATGACAGCATAACAATCTAACACCTTTATGATTTATTCTTATATTATACTTAATGGAAAAAAAAAAACCAAACTGCTATAAATCATGCCATGGAACTTGAGGCCTTTGTCTAGACTGTTTTTGTTTTCACTTGTATGTGATCAATCTCATTATTTTTCGTAAATTGATATTCATTTGAGCGATTCATCTGACATGTTATCTGCTATTTAGTGTGTTTGCAATTGGGATGACCGGGAAAGCAAGTTTGCTGAAGTTGAAGCTATTATAAGAAGACAGATAAAGGTTTAGTGTCCAATAACATTTTTTATCTTTTCTCCTGGTTTTTGGAATACTGTCCCAATTGGTATTCTGTTTTGTCAAATGTCCTGAAAGCATGCAATTTGTACAGATGTCAGTTCTTCCCAGTGTCCAGCCTTTTCATGCAATTGCATATCCTATCGATCCAAAGCTTGCATTGGAAATCAGGTATGCTCTTTGTGCCTGTGCTGCGGACAATATTTGGGATAATCTGAACCTTCCATTTTATCGACTTTTATAGTCTTCACAGCTGTGCAACATTACGTCAACATGATAAACTGTTGCTTGTTACTTCCTTCTCTCTCTTTTCTCTCTCTCTCTCTCTCTCTCTCTCTCTCTCTTTTTAATTTTTTTTTTTGTTGTTCCTTGTAGTTGTAAATATGCAGCACACTGCTCTTTAATTGCATCTCGTTACGCGCTTCCTCCCTTCAGTCAATCCCCTCCATTGCCCATAAAGAGTGAGGGTAGTAACAGCAGACTCAGAGTCGGGTAATTTTCAATTTTTGAAGTCTTCCTCATTTACTATTTTGGTGTTATATCTCAGCCTTCTAGTATTTAATTGGGTGATATATGCAGATATGTAAGCAGTGACTTTGGTAATCATCCTCTATCACATCTCATGGGTTCTGTATTTGGCATGCACAAGAAGGAAAATGTCGAGGTTTGTGAACCTATCTGACATCTTTAATTTTAAAAGTTTTTATTTTTTATTTTTTTTACGTGCAATTCTGATTATTTTCTGTTTTCTTGTAGTCTAATATAAGTATTTTTTAATTTTGTTTCTTAGGTATTTTGTTATGCACTGAGTCAGAATGATGGCACCGAGTGGAGACAACGTATCCAGACTGAAGCTGAGCACTTTATAGATGTGTCGTCAATGTCATCTGATATGATTGCTAGACTGATTAATGAGGATAAAATTCATATCCTAGTAAATCTTAACGGTTATACTAAGGTATATCCTTGACATATCCATCTTCTAAAATTTGATATTCGTGATAATGAATTTTGCTACTGGATTTTATTTGACTTATATCAGAGGGTACTAGTTTGGTTGAAAAATCACACCACTGTGTTCCTGCTGTCAATTTGTTCATCGTAATTGTATTTGTTAATGGTGTGGCTGAGTCTTGATGATTTTGGCCAACCTCTTAGGGTGCAAGGAATGAAATATTCGCAATGCAGCCCGCACCAATTCAAGTATCCTATATGGGATTTCCTGGGACAACAGGAGCAACTTACATAGATTATCTTGTCACCGATGAGGTGCGTAAAAATCATTTCTTTTCTGTTTAACACATCTTTTTAATATTTGGCCTGATCCTAAAATTTTTATTTTTTATTTTTATTGCAGTTTGTTTCACCTTCATGCTACTCACATATCTACTCAGAGAAGCTTGTCCATCTTCCTCATTGTTATTTTGTTAACGATTATAAGCAGGTAAGTTCCCCTTCATATAGAGTTTCTTGGCTTCTTATGCAAAACACTGTATTTTTAAGTCATTAAGAGATTGCTTTTCATAGTGTAATCAGATTTTTTTTTTCAGTCTTTTATCCTACAATGCATAGCAAGCCCTCTAAGTAATTTGAATATTTCAGACTTATTCAAGGGATTTTGTCTGGATTTTAATTTTAGAATATGATTCATGGCATAGATCTCTCTCTTGTTTCTCAAAAATCTCTTATCACTTGAACAAAGGGAACATTATGTGTAATAATGCAAAGTCAGTCTTTGATTTTCCTTTTCCCATTTCTCTGTTTGTTCTAACCTTTAAACACCAAACTAACATGATCTTGTTGATTGTGAAGTTGGTTCTTCGGTTACTTCATTAGTTACTATGTAGTCTTATTTAAAATTTTAAAATAGTGGAGGATGTTTCACATTCATGGGATTATTTTTTTTTTTGGTTGCCGAAGAAAAGGAAGGGGGGGGGGGGGGGTGTAACCAGTCATGTCTACTTCCAACATTTACTAAGTTGATGATACAAGCTGCTTGTAATATGTCGTGGCTCTAACAAGAAATAACTATTTTTTGCAGAAAAATCGTGATGTACTAGATCCAATTTGTCGGCACAGGCGATCAGATTATGGATTACCTGAGGACAAATTTATATTTGCATGCTTCAATCAGCTATACAAAATGGATCCTGAAATCTTCACCACTTGGTACTGATGGACTTGCTATGAGAATTTTCTACACTTGTGTAAGTAACTGGGATCATTAATTTTTTTGATTTATTTCAGGTGCAATATTCTCAAGCGGGTGCCAAACTGTGCACTCTGGCTTCTTAGGTTTCCTGCTGCAGGGGAAGCGAGACTTCGTGCATGTATGTGATCCAACTCTGCTTACATTGTTTATTAGATTTCAATTTGCAGACTCTTCTCAATCCTTTCAATGATTGCAGTAGTTACTCATTAGTTATTGTCCAAGTTTTTTTTTCCTCTCTTTTTTGATAAATAAACTCCAAATGTTGCTGGCTTTTGCAGATGCTGCTGCACAAGGGGTGTATCCAGACCAGATTATTTTCACAGATGTTGCCATGAAAAATGAACATATAAGGCGCAGTGCTCTTGCAGACTTATTTCTTGACACGTATGCTTTCTTTCCGCTTTGCTTGTGCGATTTCCGATTACTCAGTGATGTTTTTCTCATTTCCTTCTTGAATACAATTAAGGATATTTATTTTTCCAAATGTTGTTACCAACTTATTTTTATCTTTTGTGACTGTGGGCGCAGACCCTTGTGCAATGCCCACACAACTGGCACAGATGTCCTATGGGCTGGTTTGCCAATGGTCACACTACCCTTGGAAAAGATGGCGACTCGAGTTGCTGGTTCACTTTGTCTGGCCATGGGAGTTGGGGAGGAGATGATTGTTAGCAGGTATCTATTTCCATACCTCACAGTTAAGATTGTTTTCTCAGGTTGACCTATTGCTCATATGTTATGAGATTAGTATTACCTCCCTTCTGCATCCCTAGATATGTTATCCACAGATGATTCCGAGAGCCCCCGAGAAATAGGGAACCTTGGTGTCACCTCAGGTGCCTCACATTATTGCTCTTTCTGATGTAATAGGATTGCTATTAATTGTTCTCTTTCTTTCTTTCTTCTTTTTTTTAACCAGTATGAAGGAGTATGAGGAAAGAGCGGTATCGTTGGCTATGAACCGCCCGAAACTACAGGCTCTTACTAATAAACTTAAGGCAGCCCGCCTCACGTGCCCCTTATTTGATACCGCCCGCTGGGTAAGCTGTCCTGATTATTCTGTATTTCTAATACAACTTAATTTGCTGTGGTGCTTTTTTGTATGCTTGAATTCTTTTACATCGTATCATCTTATCAATTGGGCTCTTTGAACACATATTTTACAGGTAAAGAATCTGGAAAGGGCATATTTCAAGATGTGGAATCTGTACTGCGCAGGCAGGCATCCACAGCCCTTTAAAGTAATAGAGAACGATGCGGAGTTCCCTTCTGACAGGTAGAAAGAAACATATAGAAATACGGATTTGTAGATATGAGAGAGAGAGAGAGAGAGAGACCCTTGATTTAAGGGAAAAGTTGTGAGGTATATAAGTTGTCCAAATGATGCACTTGAGTTTGTATCCTGTATGCTGTGGCAGTGTGGATGGATGGATGGATGGATAAGATGGTGTTGTGATGATGGGATTTAATACGACTTTTGGGGGATGAAATGAGATGAGATCATTTTATAAGTGGTTGTATGTTCATTATTTAGGGATGAAGAATCCTATATTACCCTTATACCAAACTCTTATTATTGTTTTGAGGATGGAAATATATTTTTCATTTACCACTTCATGTCTTATTAATTTCTTTTCTTGGCTACTCAGAATTTCAACACAGTTCATTGTGACACATCAGAAGCAGCTTTGGAAAAGATGAATATATATATATATATATATATATATATATATATATATTGCTTTATAGAAGTAGGCCGGACCAAATTGGTTTTGAATTTGATATTGGAAGTTATATTTACGAGAGATGCCATTGGAAGCTTGAAATTTAAGGTAGCGTTTTGTACTCTGGCATTTTGGGATGAGAATGAGAATAACTTTCTTTGGGAATTTAAGGATGTAATGTTACGTTGTTATTATGTTTGGTTGTGTATGAAAATTTTAAGTAATTTTTATAAGAAGTATCATTATTTTAGGGGTTCATTTGGTGTGTGGGATCAGGTAAGATGATTTTTTTTAATTTTAAGCTTATGTTTGGTTGTCGACTAGAATGAAGATAAAAATAATTTTTTACTTTTTTTTATTATAATGAAATATAACAGTGATGACTAAAATAATAGGATTATTCTTATTTTATTGTAATGGGTTTTATATTTATTTTTTTATTTTTTTAACTTTTTAATTTTTTAATCTTATTTTATCTAATTTGATTTTATAAAAATAATCTTAACCGATTGAGTAGTATTGAAATCTTATAAGATTTTATAAATTTTAATAATATTAAATTAATTAAAATATTAAAAACTAATTAAAAATAAAAAAATAATTATTAATTATTAAAAATAATTTATTAATATTAATTTATTATTGTAGTTATTAGTTCATTGCACATATCTTGCATGTGAATAAAAAAAATTGAAAGTTATTAAAAAAGTCATTATTATATTCTGTTTGTACTTACTAAAAATATTCATTTTATCCATTTATTTCATAAATTTTCAATGATAATAATATTAAAAGCACTCATTTTACTTGCTTCATAAATTTTTAATGATAATACATAGAAAATGGGTGACGAGAGTATTTTTAATGAGTACAAATAAAAGTTTTTAAAAATAAAACACTGAGCTTTTTTTTTTATCAAATACTACCACACACACACCAAACACTACTCTCCCCACGGAGAGACTCGAACTCCACCCCCACATGGGGGCATGCATATGCTTGCAGTTGGTTCACAGAAGTTGAAGTTACCAAAAAAAAAAAAAGAAAAGAAAGAAGAATAAAAAGGGGCTGAATGACATCACAAAAGAAATCTTGTAGATCCTTATTATTAATGTACTCATAAATATTTTTTTATATAAATTTATTTGACAATTTTATATTGAAAAGTAGGGGGTAATTTATGATAAAAGTAACAAATCCTCATTAAGAAGTTTGAGCTTTATAATAGAAATTACTTTTTTTTAATTAAAATAGAAATACCTTTTTTTAAAAAGTAGTAAAATAATATTTTAAAAATTAATAATATTTTAAAATTAGTTATATTATTTTAATAAAAATTAATGACGTTATTTTCAATAAAAAATAAATTTAACTTTAAATAAAAAAATAATTTTGGATAAATAATAAAATTGATTTTAAATATATATGAGATAATTACTTTCAATAAAAGTGAATTTTTAGAAATTTGATAACATTATCTTTACAATAAATTACTGAAACTACTTTTAATAAATTAATTGTTTTTATTAAAATTAATGAATTTTGTAGTAAAAATAATTAATATTATAATTTTTTTTGATTTTTTAAGAGATCATTTAATATACTTATTCACTTTTTTAATAATGTTTTTAATACTATAATAAAATTAACAAATTTTTAATAAAAATATTTGTTTTTTAAGTATAATTAATTAATTTTAAAATAAAGTAATCAAATTAATTAATTTTAAATATAAAATTAAATAATTTTTTGGTAAAATCAATTGATTTTTGTAAATTAATAAAATTAATTTTTGATTTTATATTTATTTAAATTTTAAATTAATTTCTTTATCATAGTAATTTGAAATCAAATAAAAAAAAAATTATTTCAAAAAATAAAGTAAAAGATAAAAACACTTTTTTTCGGAAAGTGAATACCATTTATTTTAATGAGAATTACATTTCCATTCCAAAAAAAACGTAAAGAGGGAAATAAATATGAAAATCTTAAAAATTCCCTTTCCCATTCCCACTTATCCCATGCCAAATGCCACCTCAATGTAATTGGATTTTGAACTATTGAACACAAGCGTATCGATTAATGTAATAAAAATTTAACTATAAATTGAATTGGATGGTTGATATGCTAAACACGTATACACTGATAATTTTCTGCAAGAACCAGGAGAACAGTACACATGAGAAACGAGATAGTTGGAGATTTTGTATTAAATGTTCACTGCAAATCAAAGGATGATGATCTGGGTCTTAAACATCTTCATCACAACCAAGAAACTAACTGTTTCTTTGGACAAACTGTTTTGGTGCAACTTGGATTGGACAAACTCTGCTGGGAAGATCATAAAGGGCGGTTTACAGGTTTATAATTCTGATATTAACGAACTATGTAGCGATATAAAAGACTGTCATATTGTCTTCAAAACTCTGAAGCAGGGTGTAGTTATGATTAAACCAAATGATCAGTCCACTGAACCTGTTTTAATTTGGTAGGTAGGAGATATTGAAGCTTCCTTAATTAAATAAAAGAAAATGGGTCATTCATAGTTATGGTTTTTGTTGGTGAAATGTTGCTGATTATCATGATATTGATATATAAATAAAGAAGTTATTTTTTGTTTCAGATTTTTTTTAATAGTACCTACGTTGTAATTGTCATTCTCTTAATTGGTCAATTCCAAAACAAATGAATAGATCATGTTTGTTGCTAACTATATTTAGCATCTATGTTTTACTTTAAAATTAATGAACATCTGTTTGTAGTATAGAGGGGTTTAATTAAGCTTTAATATAATAGAATAAGCTAGCAAAGATTTTTTTGCTTATAAATTCTTGTAGAGTGAATGGCTCAAATCCTACGTAAGAATTGCATTAGTTATGAAATTTGTAAAAGTTGTCATTTAAATACTATTATTTTTCAATATCTTAAGGAGAGAAAATCATATTCTATTTTTCAATGTTCAATTGGTTGGCAACCCAATACATCAATCTCATAGATGTGAACATCAATCTCTGAAAGAGAGCACAAACAAGTGAGGTTCTATAAAATAAAGTTTCCATCTGTATATTACCAAAAACAAAAGGAGGTTTTCATCTCTAATTATAAGGGTACGTTGCATATATATATATATGTGGTTTCAGACAGTAAATGGACCAAAATCTTTATTATTTTCCATACCTGATTAATTAATCTTAGCCAAACCTATTAGCTATAGCTAGATATATTCATCAGTTTAATTGGTAACAAAAATCCATACTGGATTCACTCCATTTAATGCACAATATCCATTAAGAATATAACATATACATATATAACAGGAAAACACAAAATAAATTGTCTGGAATCATGCATTGACATATTATTCGAGACAATCAAATAATTTATTATATAGAGTAATGTCATTAATTACTCTATATAATAAATAGTTTAAAACACAATCCATTATGGCTACGTATATATTCATATGCTAAACGCGTGAAGTCCAATCATTTTCCTATTTTGAAAAACGTAAAAGATTTCATGCATGCATTTTATTAATTAGGTACCAGACACCATGATCTATTTAAGCGACCAAATTGAACACTATCAATCCAATCTAAGTATAGAGAAAAGGAATTGATCAAGTAGCTGTGTTACTTAATTACAGGCTAGTGATTATGGGTGGATCTCATGCTTCTATGCTTCTGGTTTTAGCATTGTTTTTGATGTGTTATGGTGGAAGGAATAGTAATATGGTTTCAGCATCATATATTTTCCCCAAGAAAACCGTACACGTGAGAAACGAGATACCTGGAAATTTTGTATTAAATGTACACTGCAAATCAAAGGATGATGATCTGGGTCTTAAACATCTTTATCTCAACCAAGAAACTAACTGGACTTTTCGTGATACTTTCCTTGGACACACACTGTTTTGGTGCAACGTGGATTGGACTAACTCTGCTGGGAAGATCATAACGGGCGGTTTTCAGACTTATAATAAGGATATTGCACGCGGATGCGCACATATAGAAGACTGTCATATTGTCTTCAAGGCTGTGAAGGAGGGTGTGGCTATGATATGGCCAGCTGATCAGTCCATTAGGCCTATTATAGTTTGGTAGGAAATTTCAAATTCCTTAATTAAATAAAAAAGACCAATGATCGTTAATTAGTAGTTATATATGGCGGTCTTTAATTAATTTGTTGGAGAAATGTTGTTAATCATGATGAATAAATTATAAAGAAATGAATAGAATTCATTTTATTTTATTTTTTTGATGCCTATGTGCTAATTGATTCCAAAAGAAATGAATAGATTTCATGTTTCATGTTTGTTGGGGACTCTATTTAGCATCTATCTTTAAAATGAAACACTTTTTTGTACGTAGTAAAGGGTTAATTAGTGTTAAAAAAATAAAAGCTCTAAAATACAATAGAATAAGCAAAGATTTTTTGCTTATAAATTCTTGTAGCTAGAGGTATGAGGTACTTATGACTAGCTATATATATATGGATATTAATTATTGTTACTTATGACTAGCTATATATATATATATATATATATATATATATATATATATATATATATGGATAATATTATTGTGTATTAGTCAAATAATAAACACATGCAAGTTTTAGAGTTTTTTCATTATGGAGAAATGATTTAAAGACTCATAATAAAATTGAAAACGCGACTCATGTGGGTGTTTGTTGGGGGCATGCATATGCCTGCAGTTGGTTCGCATAAGTTGAAAGTTACCAAAAAAAAAAAAAAAGAAAGAAGAATAAAAAGGGGCTGAATGACATCACAAAAGAAATCTTGTAGATCCTTATTATTAATGTACTCATAAATATTTTTTTATATAAATTTATTTGATAATTTTATATTGAAAAGTAAGGGGTAATTTATGACATTTATGATAAAAGTAACAAATTCTCGTTAAGAAGTTTGAGCTTTATAATAGAAATTACTTTTTTTAATTAAAATAGAAATTAGTTTTTTTAAAAAGTAGTGAAATAATATTTTAAAAATTAATAATATTTTAAAATTAGTTATATTATTTTAATAAAAATTAATGACGTTATTTTCAATAAAAAATAAATTTAACTTTAAATAAAAAAATAATTTTGGATAAATAATAAAATTGATTTTAAATATATATGAGATAATTACTTTCAATAAAAGTGAATTTTTAGAAATTTGATAACATTATCTTTACAATAAATTACTGAAACTACTTTTAATAAATTAATTGTTTTTATTAAAATTAATGAATTTTGTAGTAAAAATAATTAATATTATAATTTTTTTTGATTTTTTAAGAGATCATTTAATATACTTATTCACTTTTTTAATAATGTTTTTAATACTATAATAAAATTAACAAATTTTTAATAAAAATATTTGTTTTTTAAGTATAATTAATTAATTTTAAAATAAAGTAATCAAATTAATTAATTTTAAATATAAAATTAAATAATTTTTTGGTAAAATCAATTGATTTTTGTAAATTAATAAAATTAATTTTTGATTTTATATTTATTTAAATTTTAAATTAATTTCTTTATCATAGTAATTTGAAATCAAATAAAAAAAAAATTATTTCAAAAAATAAAGTAAAAGATAAAAACACTTTTTTTCGGAAAGTGAATACCATTTATTTTAATGAGAATTACATTTCCATTCCAAAAAAAACGTAAAGAGGGAAATAAATATGAAAATCTTAAAAATTCCCTTTCCCATTCCCACTTATCCCATGCCAAATGCCACCTCAATGTAATTGGATTTTGAACTATTGAACACAAGCGTATCGATTAATGTAATAAAAATTTAACTATAAATTGAATTGGATGGTTGATATGCTAAACACGTATACACTGATAATTTTCTGCAAGAACCAGGAGAACAGTACACATGAGAAACGAGATAGTTGGAGATTTTGTATTAAATGTTCACTGCAAATCAAAGGATGATGATCTGGGTCTTAAACATCTTCATCACAACCAAGAAACTAACTGTTTCTTTGGACAAACTGTTTTGGTGCAACTTGGATTGGACAAACTCTGCTGGGAAGATCATAAAGGGCGGTTTACAGGTTTATAATTCTGATATTAACGAACTATGTAGCGATATAAAAGACTGTCATATTGTCTTCAAAACTCTGAAGCAGGGTGTAGTTATGATTAAACCAAATGATCAGTCCACTGAACCTGTTTTAATTTGGTAGGTAGGAGATATTGAAGCTTCCTTAATTAAATAAAAGAAAATGGGTCATTCATAGTTATGGTTTTTGTTGGTGAAATGTTGCTGATTATCATGATATTGATATATAAATAAAGAAGTTATTTTTTGTTTCAGATTTTTTTTAATAGTACCTACGTTGTAATTGTCATTCTCTTAATTGGTCAATTCCAAAACAAATGAATAGATCATGTTTGTTGCTAACTATATTTAGCATCTATGTTTTACTTTAAAATTAATGAACATCTGTTTGTAGTATAGAGGGGTTTAATTAAGCTTTAATATAATAGAATAAGCTAGCAAAGATTTTTTTGCTTATAAATTCTTGTAGAGTGAATGGCTCAAATCCTACGTAAGAATTGCATTAGTTATGAAATTTGTAAAAGTTGTCATTTAAATACTATTATTTTTCAATATCTTAAGGAGAGAAAATCATATTCTATTTTTCAATGTTCAATTGGTTGGCAACCCAATACATCAATCTCATAGATGTGAACATCAATCTCTGAAAGAGAGCACAAACAAGTGAGGTTCTATAAAATAAAGTTTCCATCTGTATATTACCAAAAACAAAAGGAGGTTTTCATCTCTAATTATAAGGGTACGTTGCATATATATATATATATGTGGTTTCAGACAGTAAATGGACCAAAATCTTTATTATTTTCCATACCTGATTAATTAATCTTAGCCAAACCTATTAGCTATAGCTAGATATATTCATCAGTTTAATTGGTAACAAAAATCCATACTGGATTCACTCCATTTAATGCACAATATCCATTAAGAATATAACATATACATATATAACAGGAAAACACAAAATAAATTGTCTGGAATCATGCATTGACATATTATTCGAGACAATCAAATAATTTATTATATAGAGTAATGTCATTAATTACTCTATATAATAAATAGTTTAAAACACAATCCATTATGGCTACGTATATATTCATATGCTAAACGCGTGAAGTCCAATCATTTTCCTATTTTGAAAAACGTAAAAGATTTCATGCATGCATTTTATTAATTAGGTACCAGACACCATGATCTATTTAAGCGACCAAATTGAACACTATCAATCCAATCTAAGTATAGAGAAAAGGAATTGATCAAGTAGCAGTGTTACTTAATTACAGGCTAGTGATTATGGGTGGATCTCATGCTTCTATGCTTCTGGTTTTAGCATTGTTTTTGATGTGTTATGGTGGAAGGAATAGTAATATGGTTTCAGCATCATATATTTTCCCCAAGAAAACCGTACACGTGAGAAACGAGATACCTGGAAATTTTGTATTAAATGTACACTGCAAATCAAAGGATGATGATCTGGGTCTTAAACATCTTTATCTCAACCAAGAAACTAACTGGACTTTTCGTGATACTTTCCTTGGACACACACTGTTTTGGTGCAACGTGGATTGGACTAACTCTGCTGGGAAGATCATAACGGGCGGTTTTCAGACTTATAATAAGGATATTGCACGCGGATGCGCACATATAGAAGACTGTCATATTGTCTTCAAGGCTGTGAAGGAGGGTGTGGCTATGATATGGCCAGCTGATCAGTCCATTAGGCCTATTATAGTTTGGTAGGAAATTTCAAATTCCTTAATTAAATAAAAAAGACCAATGATCGTTAATTAGTAGTTATATATGGCGGTCTTTAATTAATTTGTTGGAGAAATGTTGTTAATCATGATGAATAAATTATAAAGAAATGAATAGAATTCATTTTATTTTATTTTTTTGATGCCTATGTGCTAATTGATTCCAAAAGAAATGAATAGATTTCATGTTTCATGTTTGTTGGGGACTCTATTTAGCATCTATCTTTAAAATGAAACACTTTTTTGTACGTAGTAAAGGGTTAATTAGTGTTAAAAAAATAAAAGCTCTAAAATACAATAGAATAAGCAAAGATTTTTTGCTTATAAATTCTTGTAGCTAGAGGTATGAGGTACTTATGACTAGCTATATATATATGGATATTAATTATTGTTACTTATGACTAGCTATATATATATATATATATATATATATATATATATATATATATATATGGATAATATTATTGTGTATTAGTCAAATAATAAACACATGCAAGTTTTAGAGTTTTTTCATTATGGAGAAATGATTTAAAGACTCATAATAAAATTGAAAACGCGACTCATGTGGGTGTTTGTTGGGGGCATGCATATGCCTGCAGTTGGTTCGCATAAGTTGAAAGTTACCAAAAAAAAAAAAAAAGAAAGAAGAATAAAAAGGGGCTGAATGACATCACAAAAGAAATCTTGTAGATCCTTATTATTAATGTACTCATAAATATTTTTTTATATAAATTTATTTGATAATTTTATATTGAAAAGTAAGGGGTAATTTATGACATTTATGATAAAAGTAACAAATTCTCGTTAAGAAGTTTGAGCTTTATAATAGAAATTACTTTTTTTAATTAAAATAGAAATTAGTTTTTTTAAAAAGTAGTGAAATAATATTTTAAAAATTAATAATATTTTAAAATTAGTTATATTATTTTAATAAAAATTAATGACGTTATTTTCAATAAAAAATAAATTTAACTTTAAATAAAAAAATAATTTTGGATAAATAATAAAATTGATTTTAAATATATATGAGATAATTACTTTCAATAAAAGTGAATTTTTAGAAATTTGATAACATTATCTTTACAATAAATTACTGAAACTACTTTTAATAAATTAATTGTTTTTATTAAAATTAATGAATTTTGTAGTAAAAATAATTAATATTATAATTTTTTTTGATTTTTTAAGAGATCATTTAATATACTTATTCACTTTTTTAATAATGTTTTTAATACTATAATAAAATTAACAAATTTTTAATAAAAATATTTGTTTTTTAAGTATAATTAATTAATTTTAAAATAAAGTAATCAAATTAATTAATTTTAAATATAAAATTAAATAATTTTTTGGTAAAATCAATTGATTTTTGTAAATTAATAAAATTAATTTTTGATTTTATATTTATTTAAATTTTAAATTAATTTCTTTATCATAGTAATTTGAAATCAAATAAAAAAAAAATTATTTCAAAAAATAAAGTAAAAGATAAAAACACTTTTTTTCGGAAAGTGAATACCATTTATTTTAATGAGAATTACATTTCCATTCCAAAAAAAACGTAAAGAGGGAAATAAATATGAAAATCTTAAAAATTCCCTTTCCCATTCCCACTTATCCCATGCCAAATGCCACCTCAATGTAATTGGATTTTGAACTATTGAACACAAGCGTATCGATTAATGTAATAAAAATTTAACTATAAATTGAATTGGATGGTTGATATGCTAAACACGTATACACTGATAATTTTCTGCAAGAACCAGGAGAACAGTACACATGAGAAACGAGATAGTTGGAGATTTTGTATTAAATGTTCACTGCAAATCAAAGGATGATGATCTGGGTCTTAAACATCTTCATCACAACCAAGAAACTAACTGTTTCTTTGGACAAACTGTTTTGGTGCAACTTGGATTGGACAAACTCTGCTGGGAAGATCATAAAGGGCGGTTTACAGGTTTATAATTCTGATATTAACGAACTATGTAGCGATATAAAAGACTGTCATATTGTCTTCAAAACTCTGAAGCAGGGTGTAGTTATGATTAAACCAAATGATCAGTCCACTGAACCTGTTTTAATTTGGTAGGTAGGAGATATTGAAGCTTCCTTAATTAAATAAAAGAAAATGGGTCATTCATAGTTATGGTTTTTGTTGGTGAAATGTTGCTGATTATCATGATATTGATATATAAATAAAGAAGTTATTTTTTGTTTCAGATTTTTTTTAATAGTACCTACGTTGTAATTGTCATTCTCTTAATTGGTCAATTCCAAAACAAATGAATAGATCATGTTTGTTGCTAACTATATTTAGCATCTATGTTTTACTTTAAAATTAATGAACATCTGTTTGTAGTATAGAGGGGTTTAATTAAGCTTTAATATAATAGAATAAGCTAGCAAAGATTTTTTTGCTTATAAATTCTTGTAGAGTGAATGGCTCAAATCCTACGTAAGAATTGCATTAGTTATGAAATTTGTAAAAGTTGTCATTTAAATACTATTATTTTTCAATATCTTAAGGAGAGAAAATCATATTCTATTTTTCAATGTTCAATTGGTTGGCAACCCAATACATCAATCTCATAGATGTGAACATCAATCTCTGAAAGAGAGCACAAACAAGTGAGGTTCTATAAAATAAAGTTTCCATCTGTATATTACCAAAAACAAAAGGAGGTTTTCATCTCTAATTATAAGGGTACGTTGCATATATATATATATGTGGTTTCAGACAGTAAATGGACCAAAATCTTTATTATTTTCCATACCTGATTAATTAATCTTAGCCAAACCTATTAGCTATAGCTAGATATATTCATCAGTTTAATTGGTAACAAAAATCCATACTGGATTCACTCCATTTAATGCACAATATCCATTAAGAATATAACATATACATATATAACAGGAAAACACAAAATAAATTGTCTGGAATCATGCATTGACATATTATTCGAGACAATCAAATAATTTATTATATAGAGTAATGTCATTAATTACTCTATATAATAAATAGTTTAAAACACAATCCATTATGGCTACGTATATATTCATATGCTAAACGCGTGAAGTCCAATCATTTTCCTATTTTGAAAAACGTAAAAGATTTCATGCATGCATTTTATTAATTAGGTACCAGACACCATGATCTATTTAAGCGACCAAATTGAACACTATCAATCCAATCTAAGTATAGAGAAAAGGAATTGATCAAGTAGCAGTGTTACTTAATTACAGGCTAGTGATTATGGGTGGATCTCATGCTTCTATGCTTCTGGTTTTAGCATTGTTTTTGATGTGTTATGGTGGAAGGAATAGTAATATGGTTTCAGCATCATATATTTTCCCCAAGAAAACCGTACACGTGAGAAACGAGATACCTGGAAATTTTGTATTAAATGTACACTGCAAATCAAAGGATGATGATCTGGGTCTTAAACATCTTTATCTCAACCAAGAAACTAACTGGACTTTTCGTGATACTTTCCTTGGACACACACTGTTTTGGTGCAACGTGGGTTGGACTAACTCTGCTGGGAAGATCATAACGGGCGGTTTTCAGACTTATAATAAGGATATTGCACGCGGATGCGCACATATAGAAGACTGTCATATTGTCTTCAAGGCTGTGAAGGAGGGTGTGGCTATGATATGGCCAGCTGATCAGTCCATTAGGCCTATTATAGTTTGGTAGGAAATTTCAAATTCCTTAATTAAATAAAAAAGACCAATGATCGTTAATTAGTAGTTATATATGGCGGTCTTTAATTAATTTGTTGGAGAAATGTTGTTAATCATGATGAATAAATTATAAAGAAATGAATAGAATTCATTTTATTTTATTTTTTTGATGCCTATGTGCTAATTGATTCCAAAAGAAATGAATAGATTTCATGTTTCATGTTTGTTGGGGACTCTATTTAGCATCTATCTTTAAAATGAAACACTTTTTTGTACGTAGTAAAGGGTTAATTAGTGTTAAAAAAATAAAAGCTCTAAAATACAATAGAATAAGCAAAGATTTTTTGCTTATAAATTCTTGTAGCTAGAGGTATGAGGTACTTATGACTAGCTATATATATATGGATATTAATTATTGTTACTTATGACTAGCTATATATATATATATATATATATATATATATATATATATGGATAATATTATTGTGTATTAGTCAAATAATAAACACATGCAAGTTTTAGAGTTTTTTCATTATGGAGAAATGATTTAAAGACTCATAATAAAATTGAAAACGCGACTCATGTGGGTGTTTTAAGAATTTAGGAAAGCTCCCTTAACAACTTAACAAGAGCTTTCCCTATTTTCACTTTTTTATTTTTAGTTTCTCTGTTTATTTATTTATGCAATACTACTTTTATCTTAAAAAATTAAAATAACGTTTTCCCAATATTTAATTTGTTGCCCTCTTTTTTAATTGTACTAAAATTAAAAAGTTATCACAATTCAGTTTTTCAAATAAAAAAGAAGAAAAATTCAAATTAGTAACGAAATTTTTTTTACTTTTAATTTAATTTGTTAAATGAAATTTAAAATACTTTCAATTGTTTTACGGTCTATTTAAAAATTTAAAATACTTTTTTTAAATTAAAAGGATGAAATTAATTGAAAATTATTTTACTATTTATTTAATTTTTACCCTTAATTTTAATTTTTTATAGTAAAAAAATAAACATTTTAAATGAAAAGAATGAAAGACTTCAAATTGGATTTTTTTTGTATCTAATTTTAGTTTTAAAATTAAAATTAAAATAGCTTAAAAGTACTCATTTTCCTCCTACGTTTTAATAACCTATGTAGATTTAATGCACATGGTATCCACATCTGTCAAGTATTTTTTGTGAAAAAGTTGTCATCTTGAATAACCCTAGACCCAAAGTACAATAATAAGGTAACAAATTATTCTATTTTATTTAATAAAATTCTAATAGAGGTAAAATAAATTAAAATATAAAGGCTAATGCACATGGTATCTACATCTGTCAAGTATTTTTTTCTTTTCAAAACTTGTCATTTTAAATAACCCTAAACCCAAAGTTATAAGGTAACAAATTAAATTATTCTATTTTATTTAATAAAAATCCCAATAGAGGGTAAAATAAATTAAAATATAAAGGCTTGTTTGATTGCTAAGAAAAACTTTCTCGAGAAAATTACATTTTCTAAAGAAATAATTTCTTAAGCAAATTTTTTAAAGAATTTTCTTGTCGTTATTTGATTAAAAATGAATAATCTGAAATTTTCTCACGAGAAAATGATATTTTTTCACCTTTATAGGTGGCAAAACTTGGGTGAGAAAATAAGGAGGTTAAATTTTATTTTTTAGACAAAATATTGATGAATGATCAAACTATTTTCTTAAGAAAATCTATTATTTTATCGAGGAAATAATAATTTCTCGTCTATCAAATAGACCCTTAGATAAAATATTTGTTAATGGAGTGATATGGAGGAAAAACTTCTTGTGAACCGTGGGTTTCTCATCTCGTTATTGACTCAAGTGACTTCCATCACCTATAAAAGTCACAATTTGAGTTTTGGTACAAGTTAATGTAGCAGTGCCCATCATTGTAAATATATTTTTTCAATATTGTTTATATCTACACTATTATAATGTAAAAATTCTTAAAAACTTTATTATTAATGTTTAATTAATAAACATATGGCTCCTTATTTTGTAATTGTCTTTTTTTCATACATTGATTTTATACATTCAAATGATATCATGGATGTACAATGGTTGTTTGAGTTGCTCTTTGTTTGTAATACAAAATGTTTTTCTTATAAAAAAAAGTGATCCATGGATGTGAACATCAATCTCTCGCTAAGGAGCACATATGGTGGTTTCAGACAATTAGTGGACCTCACTACGTACACAAAAATCTTTATTATTTTCTCCATAAGAGAATGATATTGAAAACTACGTACACCTTCTGTAGAGAGGGGAGGTGTTACACGCCACCTCAGCTAAAGAAGAATTTTCCCTACGTGGCTCCTAGCTAGTTGATCTAAGGGAACTCTGATATTTCTTCTCGTGATTTACAAATTAAATCATTAATCTAAATTACCGGACATATTAATTAGCTATAGCTAGATAAAAAAGGCTTTATGTATGTTGGTACTAATGTTATTTTTCGATGCTAGCACATAGTTCTTTTGAATGTTTTAGGTATGATGCATGTGCTTTGTCCAGCATCTCCAAATACACGCACGTCCTTAAAATATGTAAGGGAGGCTGAGTGCCAGTATTGGAAAATGATATTGACACCTAACATACATATAATATTACTCTAACTAGATATATTCATCAGTTTAATTGGTAACAAAAATCCATACCATATTCACTCCATTTAATGCAAAATATCCATTAAGAATTTAACTTGTATATACAATAAATAGTTTAGAACACAACCCATTATGCATGTAATGCATTGGATGTTCTCCAATATTCACACACCATGATCATATTGATAAGCTAAACACGTGTAGCCCAATCATTTTCCTATTTTGAAAACATAAAAGATTTCATGCATGTATTTAATTAATTAGCTACCAAACATCATTATCTATTTAAGCGACCGAATTGAACACTATGAATCCAATCTAAGTATAGAGAAAAGGAATTGATCAAGTAGGAGTACTAATACTTACAGGCTAGTGATTATGGGTGGATCTCATGCTTCTATGCTTCTTGTTTTAGCATTGTTTTTGGTGTGTTATGGTGGAAGCAATAGTAATATGGTTTCAGCATCATTTCCATTTTACCCCAAGAGAACCGTACACATGAGGAATGAGATAGAAGGAGATTTTGCATTAAATGTTCACTGCAAATCAAAGGATAATGATCTGGGTTTGCAACAAATTCATCTCAACCAAGAAACTAGCTGGACTTTTCGTGATAATCTTTTTGAAACAACACTGTTTTGGTGCAACTTGGATTGGACAGACCATGCCGGGAATATGCGGAAGGCCAGTTTTGATGTTTATAATCCTGAAGTCAGAGGAATGTGTAGTGCTACAAAACATTGTAATATTGTCTACAAAGCTCTGACGCGTCGTGTGGATAGGATTGACCCAGATGATCAGTCCGCAAAAGCTGTTGCACTTTGGTAGGAAATTATATATTTTGAAGCTCCTTATAATTAATTACTAAAAGAAAATGGTCATTAGTAGTTACGCTTTTAATTTGTTGTATAAGTGTTGCTGGTCGTGATGAATAAAGAAGTTTTTTTTTTTTAGTTTCAGTAGTTTTTTTTTTGGATATACAATTTGAGTGATGACTTCATGTTAATTGATAACTCAAACTTGAAAAGAAAAGAAAAAATAAAATCTAATTACATATTAATAAATAATCTAATCATCACCATTATTAATTCTTTAACAAAAAAAAACAGTCATCACAATTATTATTTTAAAAAATCTTTTAAATAAGGTATACATAAAACCTAATCTATTATATATATATATTAACACTCCCCTTATGTTCGTGATGATAACAAGGAGGTTCGAACACGAGACCTCCAAAATAAAATTATTGTTTTGATACCATGTTAGAAATCACTCAACCCAAAAGCTATAGTTGTCAGATAAGATAAGAAGAACTATGTATATCAAGTGAAGATGAATATATATTAACATACTCAAACTTGTTTCCATGGATCTATTTGCCAATCATATTTCTTTTCTTCGTTTGCTAACGAATACCTCTTCATTTCTAATTTTTATTTTATTTTATTTTATTTTTTTATTTTATCAAATCGTTTGGAGAAATTTGAGCACTAGTAATAGATTTCGTGCATGTTCTAATATTTCTCTCGGTTATATTCTTTTTCTGAAAACTTGAGTTTGATTTGTTGTATTAGTTTTATTCCTTAAGTTTTGAGTGCTCTTTGGTGGATTTTAGAGGGATTGAACCTAGGGGTCAAACTGAATCGTGTTTAGACGAAAGATCTTACAACTTTGATTCCTTTTTTTTTTTTTTTTTTTTTGTTGTTGGAATCTTTTGTTATAGAGCATTGGAACTTTTGTAAATGATCTCAATAAGGATGTACAATTTTTTTTTAATGTGCTATATTATATATATTCTTTGCATTTTTGCTATCTCATTACTGCAAGCGCTGAATGGTGCGTGCTTTCTACTTCAATTTATACTTCCATAACCTATGGTGCCATATTAAAACTTAAACTAATAAGGGGAAAAGTACTGCAATTTGAGGTAACTGTAGCTTAACCGCAAATTAGACTGTGTTTTGTTTAGAAAACATTGTTTTTAAACTCACTTCTTTAGGTTTTGCTCTTGTTCAAGTTAGCTTTACTGCAAATTAGACTAGAGCTCTCGCTAGTTGGTTATGCTCTAATTTAACAAAAATGACCGAGAAGATTATGAGACATATGCATGCAATACATATAAATGAAAGCAATAATATAATAATATAACATAATACATGTAATATACATATATATATATATATATAAGTATATCACAAATTTTCCTCACATAGCCAGCTGAGCTACAAAAAACATTTTTTCCTCAAATATCTTTAATTAATAAAAATTATTGTGACATTTTAAGAAGTTGAATCTTCAAGTCCTTTTAGATATATATAGAAGTGATCTTGTAACGCGTGGTTGTTTTGGGTTGCCCTTTCTTGGTTATTCAAATCTTTTACCTGTTAAAAAAAAGTGATCCATGTATATGAGCATCAATCTTTGAAAGAGAGCACAAAAGTTAAGCTCTATACAACAAGGAGGTTCATCTATTACCAAAAAATAAAAAATATAAAAAAGAGGTTTCCATCTCTCATAAGGAGCACATATGTGGTTTTAGACAATTAATGGACCTCACAATCCACATAAAAAATCTTTATTAGTTTCTCCATCGAAATAGAATTAATGATATTGAAACCTCACCTTGGGTAGAGAGGGCAGGTGTTATCAGCTTGAAGTATTTTCATCACATGACTCTAATTGATCTAAGGAACCCAGGAATTATTTCTTCTCATCTACAAATTAATTAAATCATTAATCTAAACCAAACCTATTGATTAGCTATAGCTAGACATATTCATCAGTTTAATTGGTAACAAAAATCCGTACCATATTCACTTCATTTAATGCACAATAGCCATTAAGAATTTAACATATATATATATATATATATATATATATATATATATATATATATATATATATATATATATATATATATACAATAAATATTTTAAAACACTACACATTATGTAATTCTCGAATATTTACACACCATGATCATATTGATATGGTAAACACGTGTAGTCCAATCATTTTCAAATTTTGAAAACATAAAAAAGATTTCATGCATGTGTTTAATTAATTAGCTACCAGACACCATGATCTATTTAAGTGATCACCAAATTGAACACTATCAATCCAATCTAAGTAGAGAAAAGGAATTGATCAAGTAGTAGTATTATGGTGATTATGGGTGGATCTCATGCTTCTATGCTTCTTGTCTTAGCATTGTTTTTGGTGTGTTATAGAGGAAGCAATAGTAGTAATATGGTTTCTGCATTTCCATTTTACCCCAAGAGAACCATACACATGAGGAATGAGATAGCTGGAGATTTTGTATTAAATGTTCACTGCAAATCAAAGGATGATGATCTGGGTTTGCGACAACTTCATCTGAACCAAGAAACTAACTGGTCTTTTCGTGATAATTTCGCTGGATCAACACTGTTTTGGTGCAACTTGGATTGGACAGACCATGCCGGGCATATGCGAAAGGCCAGTTTTGATGTTTATAATTCTGACATCGAAGGAAGATGTAAGAGTACAAAACACTGCGATATTGTCTACAAAGCTCTGGAGCATGGTGTGGTAAGGATTGACCCCAGAGATCAGTCCGAAAGACCTATTTTATTTTGGTAGGAAATTATTTTGAGGCACCTTATTAATTAATTAATAAAAGAAAATGGTCATTAGTAGTTAAGTCTTTCTTTTTTGAAGAAGTGTTGCTGATCATGATGAATAAAGAAGTTTTGTTTTTTAGTTTCAGATTTTTTTTTTTTTTGGGATAATTTGAGTTTATTAAAATATTCAGATGTGGTAGTTGATGTTCTCCGGCCAATATTTCAAGAGAAATGAGTGACTTCATGTTTTGATAACTCAAATTTGAAAAGAAAAAAATAGAATTATTAATCTATTTAAATATTAATAAATAATCTAATCATCACTACTATTCTTTGACAAAACAAATTAAAATCATCACCATTATTATTTTAAAACTTAATCTTTTAAATAAGGTATATATAAGAAAAAAATGTGTCAATTCAAAGATTGAAAGGTGAGATTTATATTTCTACTTTCCCTCTTTCATGGTTGAGATGGGTGTCTGGTTGGATCCATTCCAACACGTTTTGACTCAATCCCTTAGGTTGTTTAGACCTGTTAGCTTTTGGTTGGTTTAAGAGTCTAAAGATAAGAAATACCTAGAATTGCCAGAGTTAGGTAATTTTGATCGAACCAAAGTTAGGGATTCATGTTGGAAGCCCTAGGAAACTTGTAGGGTGAGACAATTTGGGGGGGTTTTGACCTTGATGGATGATCTTCGTGATTCAAGGGTGCTGAGATGAATTCTATGACTTGAATAAGCCTAGACCAAACCCTAGCAAGTGGTGGTGATCAACAAACACAAGTTTCCTTTTTTGATATGTTCTACACCAATTTAGGTGAGAATGTGATGCAATGCGATAAAAGTTGGAGTTAGTGAAAATTTCAAATTAGTGTTTCCTATTTTAGGATATTTTAGTCTTTTTAGAAAATTTACTATTTTCAGTAATTTACTATTTCTGTTAATTTACTATTTTTAGTAATTTTATTCTTAGTATTTTATTAAATTAGGAAACTTGTATTTTTGTTAAATTAAGAAATTAGCAATGGAGTCTGTTTAGAAACTTAGTTATTACTATTTTAGTATTTGAGTCGAATTAGGAGTTTTTTCTTGAATTTTGCCAAGACCCTTAATATGCATTATTGGAATATTAATTGCATAATATTGATTTTTTTTTAGAATTTGCGAATTCTTCTTTCACCTCTTTTCTTGGTATTCTGTGGAATTAACGAGTCTAGAGAAGGTGTGTTTATTGTCTTCCCTATCATGCCCTGTAACAAAATGATTAAAACAAAAAAAGAGAAAAAACAAAGCAATACAAGAAGCAAAAAATAACAAACAGCCTAGAAGAAACTAGCCAAGCTGACCAAAAGAAACACACAAATCACAGTCTCGTGTACATCTCGCCCTTTGCATCATTGTTGAGAATAGTAACCAACTCAGGTGGAGTATTCGAAGGAAGGAATTGTAGGTCCGATTTCTGATTACAAAACCCAGCACAAAAATCTGCAGCTGAGTTTGCTTATCTCCACATATGAGTGATAAACCAACAACTCCAATTACATAGCTTTCTTTTAATACTCCTCATAATATCACAAAGTCTCCGAGGTTCAACAACCTTATGAGAAATAATAAGAGCCAGGAGGTTTGAATCAGTTTCAATCTCTAACGTGTACCTTTCAAACTCCATAACAAGGTCCAATCCTTTGCCAAGAGCAACAACTTCAGCGTGGATCACACTCTGAGCTTTGAAATAGCCTGCCACAGCTTTCAGTAATTTCGCATTGTTGTCTCTGAGAACCGCCCCATAGCCCTCTCTGTTAGCAGAGAAGGAACCATCAGTATTAAGTTTGAGAGAGCCCAAATGGGGGGTGGGGAGGTACCTAGGAGACCGTCCTCAGAGGGGGAGGGGGAGAAAGTTACCATTGAGACATTCCAAACATTAAAGATGTGATGCGCAACAACATTAAAAACTATAGCCGAGACCTCATGAATGCACACATTCTTCACCTCAAGCTTTATGACATCAATGATGAAATCAATCGATCTAGCCTTCATGTTGAATTTTCTTTGGTTCCTTTCCCACCAAAGATGATAAATGGTCGCCGAGAAAGCAAGTTGCACAATTCTACCCTCCTCAGAGTTTTACTCCCCAAGAGCTTTGGATTCTGGAGCCATTAATGGACTTCCACAAGCAATCAGATCCCATAAACCTGAAACAGTTTCTAGCAACTCCCTTCCAAATAAGATTTGAAAAATTACATTCAAAGAAGAGATGGTATTGAGAATCCTTGCCCACCCAACAAAGAACACATGAATCATTAACATCCATACCCCAGTGACAAAGTCTGGTAGAAGTAGGAAGATGTCCCCATGTAGCACCCCGATTTTCAAAACTTAATTTTTTTTTGTAAAATAATGAATATTTTAATTTTATCGAGAATAACCACTGAAAATCGAGATGTTATTCGCATCCGTCTATCTTAACCCATAATCATTATATACGTAATAAAATTTGAAACACTATGAATTTATATATATATATTTTCTAACCAACTTACTGGTTAAGATAAACAAATACCAATTTGTATTTTTTTCATGCCAAGGACCACATAATTCCACTATACCAATTTCTATAGTGAATTATGAGGGTACTTGCCCTTGTCCATCCATCATGGACACAATATTTTAAATACATTCGTCAAATAGAATTCAAGTCCAAGGCACATATATTTAAAGTAAATCATGATCCCTTCAATAATCATAAAAAAAGATTTTATCAAAATCTCTAATGTCAATACAACCCTTACTAAATAAAAGTTCACAAAATTAAACAAGTAATTAACTCATTCTTTAATTAAAATATTGTCCAGATTTCCATCCTACCCTTATCACTGAACCATGTCACAACTTGCTACTTTATTTTCTAAGTACCTGCATGTGAAAAATAGGGGTAAGCTTGAAAGCCCAGTGGGTCATCTAAACAATTCACAACATTTTATTATGATACATACACAAGAACGTTACAAACAAGTTTTACACATTAATCGTTGCAACATTAGATTGTTTGAGTCGAGAATTTTACCACGTTCTAAATCACGTACCTTTAGGAAATCAAACAAAGGGTGACACTACCCAAAAATTAGAACTTCATTGGCGATATTCATCATGAATAACTGCCCCATAATAAACATTGGCGATATTCCTAAGAATAACTGCCCCACAATAATCAATGGCGATATTCCCTAGAATAACTGCCCCATATGTGTGATTCTTATCTTAATTGTGTTATTTAGTGATGTCACACCATGAATACAACCTAATCATGCCATTAATTGTATTCACAAACCATATTCAAATTCCAGTACACATAGTCTCATGTCACAATGCCAAATATAATAGTATTAACACATGAACCTTACTATACCAATATTCTAAGTCACACGTTTCATTATCAGACATTATAATTTATAAATGAGTCTCAAATATCATATGAATTTCATGCATCTAATTATCATCTAATCAAAACCAGAAGTCATGTTGACACACATATCATCGTGGCTATTAATCACAGCATGGTATAAATAACATCACGTACAATAGGCATGCATAAGCAATATAATGATATTATAGACCTAATTAATTTAACATTCCTATCTATATATCAAAATAAAATATTATGAAGGCCTAGAATCATCCCCACCTGAATCGCTAAATTCCAAAAGTGTTGAGATTCCTCGACGTCGGACGTTATCAACCTATCCACGCATAAATCACATGTTAATCACTTGTTTTGTATTATATTATATTAATATAATGTGCATACATGTCTGTGTTGTATGGTGGTGGTCACATTATACATATAATATAACTTAGCTAATAAACTTCCACCTGATATACATATAATATGATGATAACTTAGTTAATATTATACCATAATATTAGCTAATATTATGGTAACTTAGCTAATATTATACCATATCATCATATAATATGATGATAACTTAGCTAATATTATACCATAATATAACTTAGCTAATATTATACATATAATATGATGATCTAGATAGGGTTGCTTAAAAGAAAAGAAGAAGAAATAATAATAAAAAAAAATAACACTTGCATTGCAGATTGAATGGCGGAAGGAAGAAAACAGGGAAGAGAGAGAAAAAGGGGAAAGAAAAAGGGATGAGGAGAAGAAGAAGAAGAAGAAGAAGAAGAAGAAGAAGAAGAAGAAGAAGAAGAAGAAAGGGCGGCGAGATTAGGGAGCAGAGGGAGATGGCGGAGCTCAAAGTGACGTTACTAGCGGTGTTGGTGGCGCCGGTGGCTGTGGAAGTGGAGGCGGAACTACCGGAGTGGAAGAAAGAAAGAGAAAAGAGAAAAAGAAAGGAAGAGGAGGAGTTGCTCACCGTGGTTAATGCTGCGGATTCTTGCTCGTGTGCTTCAGTCACCGGTTCGTGAGAGAAGAGAGACAGAGAAGAGAGCGGAGAAAGAAGAGAGGAGCGAGAGTTTCGAGAAAAAGAGAGGTTTGTGCGATTGAGTTGCAGAGCGAGATTTCAGCGAAAGAGGCGTGATTGGGTTTTGAACGAGAGAGGTGACTTTTTTTTTGTAGTGCGAGATTGCAGCGAGATTGACGCGATTTGGTTTTGAAAGAGAGGCGATTTTGCAGGGCGAGTGAGATTGCAAGATAGCAATGCGATGCCGTCGGAGGCGGCGAAGAAGGTGAGAAATTTCAGGCTTTTTTTTTTTTTTTAGGGGGATTACATTCTTCCCGCCTTAAAAGAAATTTCGTCCCGAAATTAAAGTTTAAGCTTACTTACTTGATGATGTTCACTTTTTCCACTGTTGACTAGTTGTATCTCGAAGCCTAGAGCGTTCTTTGGAATAAGTCAGCATATTTGGTCTTCATTTCATTTTCAGGTTCCCAAGTGGCTTCTTCAACTCCATGATGCTTCCACAACACTTTAACTAATGGAATGTCTTTGTTTCTCAAACTATGAACTTTCCAATCTAGGATCTTTAAAGGTTCTTCTTCATAGGTGGCATCAGCTTGTACTTTTACTTCTTTCCAATCGATGGTGTGGGAAGGGTCTGGTTCATATTTTCGCAACGTCGAAATGTGGAATACATTGTGGATGGTGGATAAACTAGTTGGCAAGTCTAGTTTGTAAGCATTCTCGCCAATTCGATCACTAATCTCGAACGGACCGATGAATCGCAGCGATAATTTTCCTTTCTTACCAAACCTCATGATGCCTTTTTGAGGGCTTATTCTCAGAAATACCTTATCACCTTTTTGAAACTCTAGAGGTCGGTGTCTCTTATCTGAGTAGCTCTTCTTCCTACTCTGTGCTCTAACTAACCTTTTCTGGATCAACTTCACCTTTTCGTTCATTTCCATTATCATATCAGGTCCTGTAAGTACCTTATCTTCCCAATCGACCCAACACAGTGGTGACCTACATGGTCGTCCATATAGAGCTTCATACGGAGCCATTTGTATGCTTGCCTGGTAACTATTGTTATAAGCAAACTCTGCTAGGTGTAAGTATTTACTCCAATTTCCCTTGAAATCTAGTACACAAGCTCTCAACATGTCTTCCAAGATCTGAATAACCCTTTCGGATTGAAAATCTGTTTGAGGATGATTGGCGGTGCTCATGGTTAATTTGGTTCCCAATTCCCGCTGTAAGCTCTGCCAGAATTGAGATGTGAATAAGGAATCTCTATCTGACACTATCGATTTGGGTACTCTGTGTAGCTTCACAACCTCTTTAACATATAGCTCACCCAGTTTACTAATCGTATCTGTGGATTTAATAGGTAAGAAGTGCGCCACTTTAGTAAGTCGATCCATAATTACCCAAACCTTATCCTCACCTTTCTGATTTCTAGGAAGAGCTCCGACGAAATCCATTGCTATGTTATCCCATTTCCATTCAGGAATTTTTAAAGGTTGTAACAATCCAGACGGTCTTTTATGTTCGGCCTTAACTTGCTGACATGTAAGGCATTTAGACACATATTTGGCCACATCTCTCTTCATACCTTTCCACCAGTAGTTTTTTTTCAAATTTTGGTACATCTTATCTCCACCAGGATGTAAAGTGTATTTAGTTTGATGTGCCTCATCAAATAAGAGCTTTTTAATTTCCTACATTCTGGGTACACAAATTCGATCTCTGAACCTTAATAACCCCTCTGAATCGATCTTGAAATTTGCATTTCCATTATTGGCTCTCGCACCTGCTACCCATTTTATCTTTTTTCTATCTTGAGCTTGTCCTTCCTTAATTTGACGTAGTAGGTCTGGTTTGCTGCTCATATTTTATAAGAAAATTTGATTTTCACCTTTTTGTACGCCCAAATTATAATCTTCAATCAATTGGTACATCTGGGCTTTTTCTGCATCGTTGTTGTAAGATTTTCGACTTAAAGCATCTGCGACTACGTTGGCCTTCCTTGGGTAATAATGCAACTGAAAATCATAATCATTCATCAATTCCATCCATCTCCTTTGCCTCAAATTTAACTCTTTTTGTGTATAGATGTACTTCAAACTCTTATGATCAGAGTATAGATCAAATTTCTCTCCATAAAGATAGTGTCTCCATATCTTCAAGGAAAATACAATAGCAACCAATTCTAAATCATGAGTCGGGTAGTTCTGTTCATGAGTCTTCAGTTGCTTAGAAGCATAAGCAACCTGTAACACCCCGATTGTCAAATTATTTTTTAAACAATGAATATTTTACTTTTATATAAAATATCACTGAAAATCGAGACGTTACTCGTATCCGTCTATCTTAACCCATAACCATTTTATAAATAATAAAATTTGTAAAACTATGAGTTTATATTCTTTCAATCAACTTACTGATTAAGATAAACGAATACATTTAATTCTTCATATAATTGTTATCTTCATACGATGGTACTTGCCCTTGTCCATCCATTATGGACACAACATTAAAATACAATCATCAAATAGAATTAATGAATTCTATTCCAAGGTATTCACACGTGAAATAAATCACAGGGTCTTTACTGACCGTAATAATATTCATTGAATTTCAATTATCAATACAATTCGTTTAAATAATAAACCTTTAAAAATTAAATAAAAATATTTAGTCCCATAATACTGATTAGTTAACCCACCCCTACTACTCTGAACTATGTCACGAACTCGCAATTTTATTCTCCTAAGCACCTGCATAAAAAAATGGGGTGAGCTTGAAAGCTCAGTGGGTCATCTAAACAATTCACAACATTTTATTGTGATACATACACAAGAACATCACAAACAAGTTTCACACATTAATCGTTGCAACATTAGATTGTTTGAGTCGATAATTTCATCACGTTCCAAATCACGTACCGTTAGAAAATCAAACTCAGGGTGGCACAGCCCAAAAAAAAAATTGGAACATTGACGATATTCCTTAGAATAACTGCCCCATATGTGTGATTCTTATCTTAATCGTGTTCTTTAGTGATGTCACGCTATACGTACGGTATAAGCACGATATTAAGTGCATTCATAAAACCTATTCAACTCCACTACACATGGTATCATGTTACAAAGTCAATTATAATAGTGTTCACGCATTCACTATGCCGATAATCCAAATCATACATTTCATTATCAGGCATTATAATTTTTAAATGAATTCAACTACCACATGAATTTCATGCATCCAATTATCATTTGATCAGAATAAAAATCATGTTAACACACATATCATCATGGTTAAACAATCACAACATTGCATACATATAATTATGTACAATAGGCATGCATAAGCAATCTAATAATACTATGGACCTAATTAATTTAACATTCCTATCTATATATCAAATAAAATATTATGAAGGCCTAGAATCATCCCCACCTGAATTGCTAAATTCCAAATTACATAAATTCCTCGTCACGCGTGGTAATCAACCTGTACACGTATATTACGTTTGTTAATATAATTACTCGATTATGAGTGTAGAGATATATACATATACATGTATATATATATATATATATATATATATATATATATATATATATATATATATAATAACATATTATAGTGCCTTGTGATATGACATAATGATGTGTATGGTATAACATGATATACTACAATATGTGATATATATATATATAAATATATATTATATGACATTTTGGTTGCTAAAAAAATAATAACACTTGAGTTGTAATGTTTTAAAAAATAATAACACTTGGTAAAAAATATGTATGATACATATAAATATATTATTTAATATCTTGATTGCAAAAAAATAAATAATTGAGTTGCAATGGTTAAAAAAATAATGATAACGTATTGTATGTATGATATATATATAAATATATTACATAACATTTTGGTTGCTTAAAAAATAATAATACTTGAATTGCAATGTTTAAAAAGTAATAACGTATTGTATATATGACATATATATAAATATATTATATAACATTTTGGTTGCTAAAAAAAATGATAATACTTGAATTGTCATGTTTAAAAAATAATAACTCTTGGTTAAAAAAATGTATGATACCTATAAATATATTATATAACATCTTGATTGCTTAAAAAAAATAATAACACTGGAGTTGCAATAAAAATAATAATGATAACACTTGGTAAAAATTATGTATGATACATATAAATGTATTACTATTGGTTGCTTAAAAGAAAAGAAAAATAAATAAATAAACTAAACTAAAATATGCTTGAGTTGGTTGCTTAAAAGAAAAGAAAAAATAAATAAATAAACTAAACTAAAATGTGCTAGTTGCAGGATGGAATGAAGGGAGAAAACAAGGAAGTATATATGTGGTATTGTGTATGATATATATATATATATATATAAATGTATTATATAACATATCATGGTTGTTGCTTAAAAGAAAAGAAAAGAAATAAAATAAAGTAAAGTAAAATTACTTGAGTTGCTGGGCGGACAGGGGAGAGAGAGAGAAAAGGGAAAACTAGAAGAAGAAGAAGAAGAAGAAGAAGAAGAAGAAGAAGAAGAAGGTGAGGGCGAGGGAACAAGAGATCGGGAGATCGGAGGCGAGAGATCGGTGAAGAGAAGAGAGAGAGAGAAAGGGCGGCGAGATCTGTGGCGGATGGCAGAGTTTGCAGCGGCGAGATGAGAAGAGAAGAGAGAAAGAGAGCGGCGGCGGCAGTGAGATCCGTGGCGAATAGAGGGGCGGTGGCGGTGTGCGCTGGAAGAAAGGAAGAGAGAAGAGAAGAGGGTTTCGAGAGGTTTGTGCATTGTTTTCGGCGATTGAGTTTAAGGAGAGCGAGAGTGAATGATTTCCGGCGAGATCTCGGCGAGGTTTTAGGCGACATGTTGGCGAGATCTCGGCGAGGTTTCAGGTGACATCTCGGCGAGATTTCCGAATCTTGTTTGACATCTCTCTCTCTCTCTCTCTCTTTTTTTTTTTTTTTTTTTTTTTTTTTTTTTTTTCTGGGTATTACAATTTATTTCCAGATTTTAGGATTTCTTTGTAGATTTTGTGATTTGTGAGGTTATGGTGTTTCGTTTCATCATTTGATTTCTTAAGAAGTAGGTGTTTTGAGTGTGATTTCATAGATCTCTAGAAATCACAATGTTTTGGGTATTACAATTCTCTCTACCCAGTACCTATGAAACACGTTTGCAGTCTCAATTCACAGATACTACTGGATTCTGCAGCAAGATTAATTGGGAAGCCTGCAACAACCGAAGGCTTTCCTAGCTTGACTGTCTTACCACTTAAAAATGTTTGTCTCAAAAATTTGTGAGCTTATAAAGAAGAGCAGATTAAGCTAAGTTTTCTTTGCTAATTTTAATTGTGTCTTGAGTGATCTTCTCATCATGTACATCTGATCCACAGCTACTTGCAAAACTTAATTTCCAGATGCTCCATGGTTGAATGATGATGTTGATTATTCTATTTCATCTGTTAAATCTTTTCTTCTTCCTCATTAATATCACATATATAAAATTTCCCTTTCAGGTAGTTTAATTCTGCCATATTTATATATAAATTGAGCAAATTCAATGCACAATTAATTGAAGAGAACAAATACTAAAGCCACAAAGGCAAGTTAAATTCCACTAGCTACGGAAAAGCTAGCATAGAACTTTTTGAATGCCCGACAACTTGTTAAATTTCTTTGGAATCACAGTACGTTATAATCCACTGAAATATGGATTCCAGATTCTAGTTTTCACTTGTGGCTGAGGGTTTTTTTAGGTATCCGTCATTTGATTTCTTAAGAAGTAGGTGTTTTGAGTGTGATTTCGTAAATCTCTGGAAATCACACTGTTTTGGGTATTACAATCTTCCCGTCTTAAAAGAAATCTCGTCCCGAAATTAAAGTATAAGCTTACTTACTTGATGATGTTCAACTCTTTCCACTGTTGACCAGTTGTATCTCGAAACTTAGAGTTTTCTTTGGAATAAGTCAGAGTATTTGGCCTTCATTTCACTTTCAGGTTCCCAAGTGGCTTCTTCAACTCCATGATGCTTCCATAATACTTTAACTAATGGAATGTCTTTGTTCCTCAAGCTATGAACTTTCCAATCTAGGATCTGTAAGGGTCCTTCTTCATAGGTGGCATCAGCTTGTACTTTCACGTCTTGCCAACCGATGGTGTGGGAAGGGTCTGGTTCATATTTTCGCAACATTGACACATGGAACACATTGTGGATGACAGATAAACTAGTTGGTAATTCTAGTTTGTAAGCATTCTCACCAATTCTATCACTGATCTTGAATGGACCGATGAATCGCGGTGATAACTTCCCTTTCTTACCAAACCTCATGATGCCTTTTTGAGGGCTTATTTTCAAAAATACCTTATCACCTTTTTGGAACTCTAGAGGTCGGCGCCTCTTATTTGCGTAGCTTTTCTGCCTACTCTGTGCAGTAACTAGCCTTTTCTGGATCAACTTCACTTTTTCGTTCATTTCCATTATCATATCAGGTCCTGTAAGTACTTTATCTTCCCAATCGGCCCAACACAGTGGTGACCTACATGGTCGTCCATATAGAGCTTCATATGGAGCCATTTGTATACTTGCCTGGTAACTATTGTTATAAGCAAATTCTGCTAGGTGTAAGTATTTGCTCCAATTTCCCTTGAAATCCAGTACACAAGCTCTCAACATGTCTTCTAAGATCTGAATAACCCTTTCGGATTGACCATCTGTCTGAGGATGATAGGCGGTGCTCATGGTTAATTTGGTTCCCAATTCCCGCTGTAAGCTCTGCCAGAACTGAGATGTGAATAAGGCATCTCTATCTGACACTATCGATTTGGGTACTCCGTGTAGCTTCACAATCTCTTTTACATACAGCTCACCCAGTTTACTAATCGGATCTGTGGATTTAATAGGTAAGAAGTGCGCCACTTTAGTAAGTCGATCCACAATTACCCAAACCTTATCCTCACTTTTCTGATTTCTAGGAAGAGCTCCGACGAAATCCATTGCTATGTTATCCCATTTCCATTCAGGGATTTCTAAAGGTTGTAACAATCCAGATGGTCTTTTATGTTCGGCCTTAACTTGCTGACATGTAAGGCATTTAGACACATATTTGGCCACATCTCTTTTCATACCTTTCCACTAGTAATTTTTCTTCAAATTTTGGTACATCTTATCTCCACCAGGATGTAAAGTGTATTTAGTCTGACGTGCTTCATCAAATAAGGTCTTTTTAATTTCTTCAATTCTGGGTACACAAATTCGATCTCTGAACCTTAATAGCCCTTCTGAATCGATTTTGAAATTTGCATTTCCATTATTGGCTCTTGCATCTGCCACCCATTTTATCAGTTTTCTATCTTGAGCTTGACCTTCCTTAATTTGATGTAGTAGGTCTGGCTTGCAGCTCATATTATACAAGAAAATTTGATTTTTACCTTTTTGTACGCCCAAATTATAATCTTCAATCAATTGGTACATCTGGGCTTTTTCTGCATCGTTCTTGTAGGATTTTCGACTTAAAGCATCGGCTACTACGTTGGCTTTCCCTGGGTGATAATGCAGTTGAAAATCATAATTATTCAGCAATTCCATCCATCTCCTTTGCCTCAAATTTAACTCTTATGATCAGAGTATAGATCAAATTTCTCTCCATAAAGATAATGTCTCCATATCTTCAAGGAAAATACAATAGCAGCCAATTCTAAATCATGAGTTGGGTAGTTTTGTTCATGAGTCTTCAGTTGCCTAGAGGCATAAGCAACCACTTTACCTTCCTGCATTAGAATAGCGCCAAGACCATTCTTAGAAGCATCGGTGTAAATAACATAACCGACTCCGCTTGCAGGAGTGATCAATATTGGGGCTGTGGTTAATCGTCTCTTCAACTCCTGAAAGGAATTCTCACATTTCTCATCCCAATTAAATTTGGCATCCTTCCTTGTTAGCTTCGTCATAGGCTCAGCTAGTCTCGAAAAATTTAGAATAAATCTTCTATAGTAACCAGCTAGTCCCAAAAAGCTTCTAATTTCTGTCACTGACTTTGGCTTTTCCCAGTTCATGACTGCTTCAACTTTTGTTGAATCTACGGATATCCCTTCTGATGACACTACATGGCCCAAAAATTTGACTGACTTCATCCAAAATTCACATTTTTCAAATTTGGCATACAATTGATTTCGCCTCAATGTTTCCAAAACTACTGTAAGGTGTTCCTGATGTTCCTCATTGGTTTTCGAATAAACCAAAATATCATCAACAAATACCACTACAAATTTGTCTAGATGAGGCCTAAACGTCCTATTCATGAGGTCCATAAATGCTGCTGGTGCATTAGTGAGTCCATATGGCATGACTCTGAATTCAAAGTGTCGATACCTAGTCCTGAATGCTGTCTTCGGTATGTCTGACTCTTTGATTCTAAGTTGGTGATAACCGGACCTTAGGTCGATCTTGGAAAAACAAGTTGCTCCCTTCATCTGATCGAACAAATCATCTATTCTGGGAAGGGGGTATTTGTTCTTGACTGAGACTTGATTTAATTTTCTATAGTCGATACACAGTCTCATCGACCCATCTTTCTTTTTGGCAAACAATACTGGTGCTCCCCAGGGTGATTCGCTCGGCTGGATAAATTCCTTCGCACTAAGATCATCAAGTTGGGTCCTTAGTTCGATTAGTTCGCCAGGGGCCATTCTGTAGGGTGACATGGCTATGGAGGCTGTTCCAGGGTACAGTTCTATCTTGAACTCTACTTCCCACTTAGGAGGTAATCCTGGTAATTCTTCGGGAAACACTTCAGGGAAATCTCTAACCACCAAGTAGTCTTCTAAATTCCTCATCTATAGAGGCTCGACTGCTGTTAAGGTTTTGAATTCCTCTTTTTGATTCACAGAGTCGAGAAGTGCGGACATGATATTCCTTGGGATTTTGTTTCTATCCCCATAAATTTTCAACAGCTTTCCCAAAGGTAATCGCAAGGTAATCTTCTTTCGAAGGCAGTCGATCGGGGCTTGGTATTCAGATAACCAATCCATACTCAAGATTACATCATAATCATTAATGGGAAAGAGTATCAATTCAGCTGAAATCAGCTTATCATTAATTCTAAGGTCACAACTACATTTTTCAATTGTTGGGACGTTTACTCCTACTGGAGTTGAAATCTTCATAACGACAGATAAAGGTACAGTAGAAAGTTGTAGTTTCCTGGCTAAGTTTTCAGAAATAAAAGACCTTGGTGCTCCAGAATCAAACAAGACTTTAACTGTAACATGAAATAAAATGAATGTACCTTCTACCACTTCGTTTGTACCAACTTCTTGTTCAGGATTTCCTTCTGTCATTGCAAAGACTCTGCCTTGGTTTTGGTTTTGGATTTGGTTCTGATTATAACTTGGCCGATTGGCTTGATTTCGTCCTTGTACATTGTTGTTGTTCTGCCAGTTGCCCGGACGAAAATTTTGTCGAACTCCTTGCGCAGTGCAGTTTCGTGCCAGATGCCCCGGTCGATTGCATTTGAAGCAAAGTCTCGTATCTACTACTTGATTTCTATTTTGTTGGGGTGCACAAATATTATTTTGCTGCATCTGTTGTCCACCATTATGCCTAGACCCTCCTGATCCGTTGTTGTGATTCTTTCCTCTGTTCCACTGGTTCCCATTGTTGAACGTGTTTCTGTTCCACGTATTACCATTGCCACCGAAATTATTCAGATTCTGCCTCTTGTTGTGATTACTCTGGTAATCTGAATTCTGTCCTTGCGGCCTTTTGTTCCTGTTCCGTATTGTTTCTTGTAGGTTCAGTTCTCTTTCTACTAACAGGGCTCGTTCAACTACCTCTTTGTAAGTCTCTAGATTCATGGGAACAACCACCTTTCTAATCTCCATTTTGAGACCTTCTGCAAATCTACTAGCTTTCATCTGTTCATTGGCGACCAGTTCACGAGCAAATCTAGAAAGTTCGATAAACTTCGCCTCATATTCTGCCACTGTCATGCTCCTCTGTATCAGTCTCAAAAATTTAGATTGTAGTTCTTTTCTGTTTGCTTTGGGAAAAAATTTATCATAAAAGATTTCTTCAAAAGTCGCCCAGGTCATGGTGTTCACGTCCACTGTAGGGCTTTCTTTAACCATTCTCCACCAATGTTTGGCCTCACCTATGAATTGATGAGCCGCAATTGCCACCATTCTTGGACCAGTTACTCCCAGAACTTCCAAGTGTTCCTGAACCTCCTGGAACCACTTGTCAGCTTCCCTTGGATCTGGTTTTCCTTCAAATTTCGAAGGATGCATACGTTGGAAGTCTTTCAATTGATCGACCCATTCCTTTTCTTCAGGTCTCCTGATGTTTCGAGTTCCTGTTTCATTCTGCACCACAATAGTTGGATTCAGTTGAGGTTGAGACATCTGTCTGGTCACCTGTTCCACGACTTGCCTCACAAATTCAGCCATCAGTTCTGGTCCCAAAACAATTCCAGGGGTTGGAACTGTTGTAGGTTGGATGTTCTCTGTTCCAGCAGAGTCAACATTCACTGTTTGATTTGTATGTTCTTGCTCCGTCGGCTAAGATTCGGATGTCGATTGTGTCTGCTCAGCAGGTTCAGTGTCCCTTATGAGATCACTCACAGACCTGGTGTTCATTCTTCGAGATGGAGCCATCTATAAAATTTCAACTCATCTTTAGTACTACATGAGATAATTATTCTCGTTTAGGGTGACTCTAGATTCAGAATTCTAAGTTCTCGAAAATAAAATGATCCTACTGATTCAGTTTCTAAGTTTTATAAAATTTTGACAATCCATGATTGTCACAGGGTACAGGATTTGGTTTTGATACATGTAAACAAGACAAGCAAACAAACAAACAGCATACCACACAACAATGGTATAAAGAAAATTCCCAAGCTTTCACTTATACCCTCCGTATTCAAGTGTCCTATACCACTCTAGCCCGGTGATATAAGCTTCCACAAAGAAACTTAAATACACCCAAACAATGTGCAAATGTCCTACCAACTGAGGCTTCCCAAGTATCCTCTATGTCCAAGCTGTCCCATACCAGTTGAACGTAGTGATACAAGCTCGTCCAGAGTTGTTAGTCATTCACCAAACATGGCCTGCTAGTCTCCAAGTTCAAGACTCCTCAAATACCCTTAAATTCTTTCACGTCCCATACCGCTTTGGAACTAAGAATAAAAGATTCATCCTGATCTCAGATTCTAACCAAACAGTTTTCATACAAGTTCTCGTCTCTAACCGATATCCTAAAAGTTTTGAGTTTGTTAGACCTACTGTACTTTCATTCTCGATATTACGTTATAAAGTTTATAATTGGCATATTTATCTAGCTCAAGTTGGACCTTCACTAATACTAAACTTCTCAAAATTTATTGTAACACTTCCCATGATCTGAAGCCTAAAGCTCTGATACCAAACTGTAACACCCCGATTTTTAAAATTATTATTATTATTTTTAAACAATGAATATTTTACTTTTATATAAAATATCACTGAAAATCGAGACGTTACTCGTATCCGTCTATCTTAACCCATAACCATTTTATAAATAATAAAATTTGTAAAACTATGAGTTTATATTCTTCCAATCAACTTACTGGTTAAGATAAACGAATACATTTAATTCTTCATACAATTGTTATCTTCATACGATGGTACTTGCCCTTGTCCATCCATTATGGACACAACATTAAAATACAATCATCAAATAAAATTAATGAATTCTATTCCAAGGTATTCACACGTGAAATAAATCACAGGGTCTTTACTGACCGTAATAATATTCATTGAATTTCAATTATCAATACAATTCGTTTAAATAATAAACCTTTAAAAATTAAATAAAAATATTTAGTCCCATAATACTGATTAGTTAACCCACCCCTACTACTCTGAACTATGTCATGAACTCGCGATTTTATTCTCTTAAGCACCTGCATAAAAAAATGGGGTGAGCTTGAAAGCCCAGTGGGTCATCTAAACAATTCACAACATTTTATTGTGATACATACACAAGAACATCACAAACAAGTTTCACACATTAATCGTTGTAACATTAGATTGTTTGAGTCGATAATTTCATCACGTTCCAAATCACGTACCGTTAGAAAATCAAACTCAAGGTGGCACAGCCCAAAAAAAAAAATTGGAACATTGGCTATATTCCTTAGAATAACTGCCCCATATGTGTGATTCTTATCTTAATCGTGTTCTTTGGTGATGTCACGCCATACGTACGGTATAAGCACGATATTAAGTGCATTCATAAAACCTATTCAACTCCACTACACATGGTATCATGTTACAAAGTCAATTATAATAGTGTTCACGCATTCACTATGTCAATATTCCAAATCATACATTTCATTATCAGGCATTATAATTTTTAAATGAATTCAACTACCACATGAATTTCATGCATCCAATTATCATTTGATCAGAATAAAAATCATGTTAACACACATATCATCATGGTTAAACAATCACAACATTGCATACATATAATTATGTACAATAGGCATGCATAAGCAATCTAATAATACTATGGACCTAATTAATTTAACCTTCCTATCTATATATCAAATAAAATATTATGAAGGCCTAGAATCATCCCCACCTGAATTGCTAAATTCCAAATTACTTAAATTCCTCGTCACGCGTGGTAATCAACCTGTACACGTATATTACGTTTGTTAATATAATTACTCGATTATGAGTGTAGAGATATATACATATACACGTATATATATATATATATATATATATATATATATATATATATATATATATTGTGATATGACATAATGATGTGTATGGTATAACATGATATACTAGAATATGTGATATATATATATATATATATATTATATGACATTTTGGTTGCTAAAAAAATAATAACACTTGAGTTGTAATGTTTTAAAAAATAATAACACTTGGTAAAAAATATGTATGATACATATAAATATATTATTTAATATCTTGATTGCAAAAAAATAAATAATTGAGTTGCAATGGTTAAAAAAATAATGATAACGTATTGTATGTATGATATATATATAAATATATTACATAACATTTTGGTTGCTTAAAAAATAATAATACTTGAATTGCAATGTTTAAAAAATAATAACATATTGTATATATGACATATATATAAATATATTATATAACATTTTGGTTGCTAAAAAAAATGATAATACTTGAATTGTCATGTTTAAAAAATAATAACTCTTGGTTAAAAAAATGTATGATACTTATAAATATATTATATAACATCTTGATTGCTTAAAAAAAATAATAACACTGGGGTTGCAATAAAAATAATAATGATAACACTTGGTAAAAATTATGTATGATACATATAAATGTATTACTGTTGGTTGCTTAAAAAAAGAAAAATAAATAAATAAACTAAACTAAAATATGCTTGAGTTGGTTGCTTAAAAGAAAAGAAAAATAAAATAAAATAAACTAAACTAAAATGTGCTAGTTGCAGGATGGAATGAAGGGAGAAAACAGGGAAGTATATATGTGGTATTGTGTATGATATATATATATATATAAATGTATTATATAACATATCATGGTTGTTGCTTAAAAGAAAAGAAAAGAAATAAAATAAAGTAAAGTAAAATTACTAGAGTTGCTGCGCGAACAGGGGAGAGAGAGAGAAAAGGGAGAAGAAGAAGAAGAAGAAGAAGAAGAAGAAGGTGAGGGCGAGGGAACGAGAGATCGGGAGATCGGAGGAAAGGGATCTGAGGCGAGAGATCGGTGAAGAGAAGAGAGAGAGAGAAAGGGCGGCGAGATCTGTGGCGGATGGCGGAGTTTGCAGCGGCGAGATGAGAAGAGAAGAGAAGAAAGAGAGCGGCGGCGGCAACGAGATCCGTGGCGGATAGAGCGGCGGCGGCGGTGTGCGCTGGAAGAAAGGAAGAGAGAAGAGAAGAGGGTTTCGAGAGGTTTGTGCGTTGTTTTCGGCGATTGAGTTTAAAGAGAGCGAGAGTGAATGATTTCCGGCGAGATCTCGACGAGATTTTCGGATCTTGTTTGACATCTCTTTTTCTTTTTTTTTTTTTTTTTTTTTTTTTTTTTTTTTTTTCTGGGTATTACAATTTATTTCCAGATTTTAGGATTTCTTTGTAGATTTTGTGATTTGTGAGGTTATGGTGTTTCGTTTCATCATTTGATTTCTTAAGAAGTAGGTGTTTTGAGTGTGATTTCATAGATCTCTGGAAATCACACTGTTTTGGGTATTACAATTCTCTCTACCCAGTACCTATGAAACACGTTTGCAGTCTCAATTCATAGATACTACTGGATTCTGCAGCAAGATTAATTGGGAAGCCTGCAACAACCGAAGGCTTTCCTAGCTTGACTGTCTTACCACTTAAAAATGTTTGTCTCAAAAATTTGTGAGCTTATAAAGAAGAGAAGATTAAGCTAAGTTTTCTTTGCTAATTTTAATTGTGTTTTGAGTGATCTTCTCATCATGTACATCTGATCCACAGCTACTTGCAAAACTTAATTTCCAGATGCTCCATGGTTGAATGATGATATTGATTATTCTATTTCATCTGTTAAATCTTTTCTTCTTCCTCATTAATATCACATATATAAAATTTCCCTTTCAGGTAGTTTAATTCTGCCATATTTATATATAAATTGAGCAAATTCGATGCACAATTAATTGAAGAGAACAAATACTAAAGCCACAAAGGCAAGTTAAATTTCCCTAGCTACGGAAAAGCTAGCATAGAACTTTTTGAATGCCCGACAACTTGTTAAATTTCTTTGGAATCACAGTACGTTATAATCCACTGAAATATGGATTCCAGATTCTAGTTTTCACTTGTGGCAGAGGGTTTTGATTTCTTAAGAAGTAGGTGTTTTGAGTGTGATTTCATAGATCTCTGGAAATCACACTGTTTTGGGTATTACACAACCACTTTACCTTCCTGCATCAGAACAGCGCCAAGACCATTCTTAGAAGCATCAGTGTAAATAACATAACCGACTCCGCTTGCAGGAGTGATCAATATTGGGCCTGTGGTCAATCGTCTCTTCAACTCTTGAAAGGAATTCTCACATTTCTTATCCCAACTAAATTTGGCATCATTCCTTGTTAACTTCGTCATAGGCTCAGCTAGTCTCGAAAAATTTAGAATAAATCTTTTGTAGTAGCCAGCTAGTCCCAAAAAGCTTCTAATTTCTGTCACTGACTTTGGCTTTTCCCAGTTCATTACTGCTTCAACTTTTGTTGGATCTACGGATATCCCTTCTGATGACACTACATGGCCCAAAAATTTGACTGACTTCATCCAAAATTCACATTTTTCGAATTTGGCATACAATTGATTTCGCCTCAATGTTTCCAAAACTACTGTAAGGTATTCCTGATGTTCCTCATTGGTCTTCGAATAAACTAAAATATCATCAACAAATACCACCACAAATTTGTCTAGATGAGGTCTAAACGTCCTATTCATTAGATCCATAAATGTTGCTGATGCATTAGTGAGTCCAAATGGCATGACTCTGAATTCAAAATGTCCATACCTAGTTATGAATGTTGTCTTCGGTATGTCTGACTCTTTGATTCTAAGTTGGTGATAACCGGACCTTAGGTCGATCTTGGAAAAACAAGTTGCTCCCTTCAGTTGATCAAACAAATCATCTATTCTGGGAAGGGGGTACTTGTTCTTGACTGTGACTTGATTTAATTTTCTATAGTAAATACACAGTCTCATCGACCCATATTTCTTTTTGACAAACAGTACTGGTGCTCCCCAGGGTGATTCGCTTGGCTGGATAAATTCCTTCGCACTAAGATCATCAAGCTGAGTCCTTAGTTCTATTAGTTCGCCAGGGGCCATTCTGTAGGGTGACATGGCTATGGGGTCTGTTCCAGGGTACAGTTCTATCTTGAATTCTACTTCCCGCTTAGGAGGTAATCCTGGTAATTCTTCCGGAAACACTTCAGGAAAGTCTTTAACCACCAAGTGCTCTTCTAAATTCCTCAAGGTCTTTAGAGGCTCAGCTTCTGTTAGGGTTTTGAATTCCTCTTTTTGATTCACAGATTCGAGAAGGGCGGACATGATAGTCCTCGGGATTTTGTTTCTATCCCCATAGATTTTCAACAACTCTCTCGATGGTAACCGCAAGGTAATCTTATTTCGAAGGCAATCGATTTGGGCTTGGTACTCAGATAACCAATCCATACCCAAGATTACATCATAATCATTAATGGGTAAGAGTATCAATTCAGCTGAAATCAGCTTATCACTAATTCTAAGGTCACAACTACATTTTTCAGTTGTTGGGACGTTTACTCCTACTGGTGTTGAAATCTTCATAACGACAGATAAAGGTACAGTGAAAAGTTGTAGTTTCCTGGCTAAGTTTTCAGAAATAAAAGACCTTGATGCTCTAGAATCAAATAAGATTTTAACTGTAACATGAAATAAAATGAAAGTACCTTCTACTATTTCGGTTGCACCAACTTCTTGTTCAGGATTTCCTTCTGTCATTACAAAGACTCTGCCTTGATTTTGATTCTTAATTTGATTCTGATTATAGTTTGGATGATTGGCTTGATTTCGTCCTTGCACATTGTTGTTGTTCTGCCAGTTGCCTGAACGAAAATTTTGTCGAACTCCTTGCATAGTGCAATTTCGTGCCACATGACCTGGTCGGTTGCATTTGAAGCAAAGTCTCGTAGCTACTACTTGATTTTGATTTTGTTGGGGTGCACGAATATTGTTTTGCTGCATCTGCTGTCCACCATTATGCCTAGACCATCCTGATCCGTTGTTGTGATTCTGCCCCCTGTTCCACTGGTTCCCATTGTTGAACTTGTTTCTGTTCTAATTATTACCATTGCCACCGGAGTTATTCAGATTCTGCCTCTTGTTGTGATTACCCTGGTAATCAAAATTTTGTTCTTGAGGCCTTTTGTTTCTGTTCCATATCGTTTCTTGCAGGTTCAGTTCTCCTTCTACTAACAGGGCTCGTTCAACTACCTCTTTGTAAGTCTCCAGATTCATGGGAACAACCACCTTTCTAATCTCCATTTTGAGACCTTCTGCAAATCTACTAGCTTTCATCTGTTCATTGGCGACCAGTTCACGAGCAAATCTGGAAAGTTCGATAAACTTTGCCTCATATTCTGCCACTGTCATGCTCCTCTGCACAACTGGTTCAGTGTCCCTTATTAGCTCACTCACAGACCTTCTGTTTCTTCTTCGAGGTGCAACCATCTATAAAATTTCAACTCATCTTTAGTACTATAGGAGATAATTATTTTCGGTTAGGGTGACTCTAGATTCAGAATTCTAGGTTCTCGAAAATAAAATGATCCTATTGATTCAGTTTCTAGGTTTTATAAAATTTTGACAATCCATGATTGTCACAGGGTACAAGATTTGGTTTTGATACATGTAAGCAAAACAAGCAAACAAACAAACAACATACCACACAACAATGGTATAAAGAGAATTCCCAAACTTTCACTTATACCCTCCATATTCAAGTGTCCCATACCACTCTAGCCCGGTGATATAAGCTTCCATAAAGAAACTTCAATACACCCAAACAATGTGCAAATGTCCTACCAACTAAGGCTTCCCAGGTACCCACTACGTCCAAGCTGTCCCATACCAGTTGAACGTAGTGATACAAGCTCGTCCAGAGTTGTTAGTCATTCACCAAACATGGCCTGTCAGTCTCCGAGTTCAAGACTCCTCAAATACCCTTAAATTCCTTCACGTCCCATACCGCTTTGGAACTAAGAATATAAGATTCATCCTGATCTTAGATTCTAACCAAACAGTTTTCATACAAATTTTTGTCTCTAACCGATGTCCTAAAAACTTTGAATTTGTTAGACCCACTGTACTTTCATTCTCGAGATTGGGTTATAAAGTTTATAATTTGCATATTTATCTAGTTCAAGTTGAACCCTAATCTCATAAAGATTTGATACCTACTCTTTGATACTAAGCTTCTCAAAATTTGTTGTAACACTTCCCATGATCTGAAGCCTATAGCTCTGATACCAAACTGTAACACCCCGATTTTCAAAACTTAATTTTTTTTTGTAAAATAATGAATATTTTAATTTTATCGAGAATAACCACTGAAAATTGAGATGTTATTCGTATCCGTCTATCTTAACCCATAATCATTATATACGTAATAAAACTTGAAACACTATGAATTTATATTTTTTTTTTTCAGGGGGATTACACCCCAAAAGATTTTCCAAAGAAGGAGACTCTGGCGAGGGATGTGGCCCTTGAACCATACTAGATTATACCAAGATTTGGTTGGAGCTCTGGATCTGATAAGGTTCCCAACAAACTTGAACGAGAACTCCCCATTTGAAGAAGGGAGCCAAACAATTTGATTTAAGGTTTCCACTTGGAGGATGGATTGACGAATCGAATGGAAGTTTGGAGTAGTACGATGAGGAAACAACCAACCCATATTCCCTCTGATATGAGCAACTGAGAGGTTCTTTGAAGGTTAGATCTTTTTCTAATGCCTTCCCCAAAACATTTACAAGGATACCATCTTTGAGCCATGGGTCAAGCCATAATTTGGTATTCATTCCATTTCCTATAAGATGGAGAACCTGGTTTTCCATCAGATTTCTATATTTTAGAACTTTTTTCCAAATCCAAGAACAATCATTGATGGTTGGGAAGGTCCAAAGGGAATTAGTCTTGAGGTACTTCGCATGAATCCATCAAATCCAGAGTGAGTTCTTGCCCGAAACAATCCACCAAGCTAGCTTAAGAATACCAGCCATGTTTGCCTATTTGACTCTCCTCAAGCCCAAACCCCCTTCCTTCTTAGGTTTATAGATAGAGTCTCAGGCTATTGGATGCAGCCCCTTTCGCAAGGAAGAACTTGCATTTAGAAACTTAGACACGATGGCTTCAATTCTTCTAATCACAGCCGCTGGAAGGGCAAAAACACTTGACCAATAGATATGAGAGGATTGGAGCACATATCTTATGAGTTCGCACCTTCCTGCCATAGAGAGGCATCTCTACTTCCATCCTTGAAGCTTCACATGCATTGAATCTATGATAGGGAGACAATCATGGCCCGTGAGCCTAGAAGCAGTTAAGGGAGAACCCAAGTATTTTATAGGGAACATTGCTTTGGTGATCCGTAGAGCTCTAGAGAAAAAAAATTCTCTTGTAGAGAACCAATTCCCCCAAACAACACCCTGGATTTGCTTTTTTTAATCTTCAAGCCAACCGACCTGGAAAAAAGTTCAAGGGCATTAAGCATAGAGTTCAAACTTCTCATATCTGCAGAGCAAAATAGGAGAATGTAGTCAGCGAAAATAAGGTGAGAGAAATATGGAGATTTGATTTTGAAAGGGATTTTAAAATTCCCATCGAGGTACTTCTTTTCAAGAAGGCAAGAAAACATCTGCATCACAAGGGTGAAAATGATAGGGGAGAGGGGGTCTCCTTGTCTGAGGCTCCTCATGCCCTTGACGTGCCCACCAGCAACACCATTAATGAGAAGAGAGAAGCTGGGGTCAGCATGTCACCCGAAAACCCGACCCGACCCGCACAAAAAACATGGTCGGGTTTTCTTAGCGGGTTGGGTTCATAGGGTCAAGAAATGAGAAACCCAAAATTTTTGGGTTGGTCTCGAGTTTGATCAAAACCTGACCCATATAAACCTGACCCGACCCACACCTAGCTACCAAAACAAAAACTTAGGTTTTGATTTTAAATTATATGTCATGCATGTTAGGTTATTTTTGTTTTATAGATTTATGGGTAATAATTTACCAAAAGGCTAGATAATAGTGTTTCTTCTATACATATATATATATATATATATATATATATTATTTAAATAGGTTTTGAATCTTTATTTTATAAATTTATGAAAAATATTTTTTTTTTGTAAAAATGTGTTTAATTCCAAGTTGGGCTTTTATTTATTTATTTTTTTATCACAATTGGCTATTTTAATGCTGAAAAAAGAGTCAAAAAAATAATTTTTTGGGCTTAATTTTTTTTTTAGAGACTATGGTCAGGTTAACCCGACGACTCGACCGGTACGAAATAGGGTCGGGTGGTCACCCGACTTTTGGGTGATGTCGGGTGGCATCAGGTTGGCTGCAATGCCACCCGACACTTGCAGGTCGGGTGGGGTTGGGGCCAAACCCGACCCTAACCCGACTCGGGCTCACCCCTAGTGGAGGAGATGCATTCCATGATCCAAGAGATGAAAGTAGAAGGGAACTTCATTTTCACCAATATTGTGGTGATCCCTCACCCAGGACCACCATCCCCGCGGGACGACGTGCAAAATGCTGGGGTGGGACGCTCAACGTAGGCATCCGCAACCACCCTACATCATCATATGGGATCATTGAACACAACGTGATAAACCTGAACAGGTATACAATCTTCAATTACACGGTCTCTACAATCCATAGACAATAAACTCTAAACATACAAGATAAGATCATGTCATATTAATCCATCATCATTTATGTCTAAGTCTATAGTTCACAAAACCCAACATTAAAGTACGAAAATATGATCTCAACATTGGAGGTCTATACTTGCATTCCCTACAAGGCCTAGATCCAATAACCAAAGACTAACATCAGTGTATAAACATACATCCTCACCATCTACCAATTTCATGGGTTAAGTATTAATACATACGTAGGTTTCCAAAATTACAAAATATATACATAGATGTGTCCAAAAGACAAGAACCATACAAAAAGGAAAACCCTCGTCACTTCTAAGCTATGCTCTGCTTGGCTAGGTCCTCAGTGGATAATAATTCCCTTGCCCTTATCTTGGGTTGTCAATCCTATAAAAGGGAAATGAAAGTGAACCAACAATGCCCAGTGAATAGAATTCATATATGCCATCAATATTACTCATCAATAAAACATGTATGCATGCCAATGTGATGGAATGATGAAAAACATATGTCACATATATAACCACATATATCATGTATCATATGCAAATGAGAACAACACCTTATCCACCATTGGTTTCCTATTCCACATACTAGTCTAGGCCTACGCACAGTGAGATCTAGTAACATCATGCTATGATCTGACTTATTCAATTCAACATCTCATCTCCATATTCCTATTAAGGGAGTACAAACACATGCCACATGGGTCATGGCCTTCCTTTTCTACTTATATTCATTCAAAACCCTCCCATGGCTTAGTTCTATTTCCCATTGATCTACTATGCCTTGCTACATCTCCAAGGTCATAGTCTCCTCAATCAAGTCAATGGGATCAAACTATCACCATAGAGTTTTCCATACCATGCATTCTCCATTTTAAACACAATTTATGTATTTAACATAACACACACACACACACACACACACACACACACACACACACACACACACACACACACACACACACACACACACACACACAGATATATATATATATATATATATATATATATATATATATATATATATATATATATATATATATAATGACATAAAGAATAATCATGAGGAATTCTACTGACAACCAAGCCAATGAGAGCAAGTCCTATTGACAAATAGGTTACCCAATTCCAAGTTAAATCCTACAACCACATGATAATCCACACATATCAATTATCATGTTCAACAACACAATTGATATACACCATTCATGTACCATTCCATACACATCCAAATTCCATCACAGACTCAATTCCCATCCATTCAACTTCAATTTATAGTATTCAACCATAATTACCAATATTTAACCTCTAGGCACAATGTAACACACCGTAGTTTTAATTAAATACATACGTTAAATTATGCGTATATCGATATGTATAATATGCGTATTTTATAAGTAAGAGGCAAATATACGCATGTATAAAAATACATGCTATATCTAAGGGGTATAAGCAAATAAATGAAATTATTAAATGAAGATGATATATATGGGATCATTCAATATGGGTGCTTACAAGTTAAAAATGGAGTTGAATTAAATTGATTAATTTATGGGGTGAGTTGGTTAATTATTGAGCATGGGATAAAAAAAATACATAAAATCTCTCCCTTTTTAATCTCTATCTTCATCGATTTACAACAAGAGAAAAAAAAGAAAAAAAAGAAAAAAAGGAAGAGAAAATGTGAGAAAGGAAAGAACCAAGGGAAGAAAGGAAAAAAGGGGAAAATGCGAGATTTGAGCCAAATTGGGACTTGCGATAAGTAATTTTCATTATATTTCCTCGTAAAATTGATAGTTAAGCTAGATGTGATGATTCTCTCGGAGTAAATTTTTCTATGAGAGTCATTTTTTGGTGTTTTCAAAATTGGGGTTTTGACCCAACTTGAATGAAAATTTGTTCGAAAGGTTGAAAAACACTCTCTAGACTGTAAAAACGCCGAATATGTGATTAGATTTCATTTATTTGTTGATTTGAAATTTTTATGGCTATTGGAAGTTAGATTTGATATTTGAGACCTTTCGAATCATATTAAAACCCGATGAAACTCTAATTTAAGGCTATAGAATCGTAGAATGGACTGTTGTGAGTCCATCGATGCTAATTTCATGATTTTTGGAGACCGTTTGACAATTTTAGTAAAATTATACATGTTTCTAATGAACAGTGGTGTGAACAACATTATGAATAGTATTGTGCGTATTTCCTATGAATAAAATGGAATTGAAATCCAGTAAAACTCCGATTTGAGAACATAGAATCGTAGATAACTGAATTCCGTACGTTTTGATACCAAGATTGTGATTTTTGGATATGATTTGATATTTTTAGTAACTAAATATATGGTTTTGGTGAGTAAAATTTACTTTTGTAACCTCCGCGAATGTGTAAAACCTTAGTAAAATGCCTGTTGAAGGTGGTAGAATGATAGTATGACTGATTTTACACTTGTCGATGTGGACAGAATAATTTTTGGAATGTTCTACATTTTTAATAAAATTGATATATGTTCCAGTAGAAAAATAAAATTGAGAACTAGTGGAAATATTAATTGAAAATCTATTTTTACTGTTCTTGCTTGTGAAAATATCTAGATTGACCACAAAAACGAGATAATAACGTTTTCAACTACTCATGAGTCTTGAATTGGGTTGAAATTTAAATTTATGAAAATGTATTTGAATGAATGGTGTTTAGTAGTTTATAATAATTATGTAACACCCCGATTTACAAAACTTAATTTTTTTGTAAAATAATGAATATTTTAATTTTATCGAGAAAATCACTGAAAATCGAGATGTTAATCGTATCCGTCTATCTTAACCCATGACCATTATATAGGTAATAAAATCTGAAAAAAACTATGAATTTATATTCTTCTAACCAACTTACTGGTTAAGATAAACAAATACCTTTTTTTTTTCTTCATGCCAAGGACCACATAATTCCGTTATACAAATTTCTATAGTGAATTATGAGGGTACTTGCCCTTGTCCATCCATCATGGACACAATATTTTAAATACATTCATCAAATAGAATTCAGGTCCAAGGCATTAACACGTGAAATAAATCACAGGGTCTTTACTAACCGTAATAATATTCATAAATTTCAATGTCAATACAACCCGTTTAAATAATAAACTTTTTAAAAGAAATCAAATAAAAACATTTAGCTCCGTCACCACAATACTAACAAATTAATTAAACCCACCCTTACTACACTGAACTACGTCACGAACTTGCGACTTTATTTTTTAAGTACCTGCATGTAAAAAAAAAGGGGTGAGCTTGAAAGCCCAGTGGGTCATCTAAACAATTCACAAAATTTTATTATGATACATACACAAGAACATTACAACCAAGTTTCACACATTAATCGTTGCAGCATTAGATTGTTTGAGTCGAGGATTTCATCAAGTTCTAAATCACGTACCTTTAGGAAGTCAAACTCAGGGTGGCACAACCCAAAAATTAAAACTCGTTGGCGATATTCATCATGAATAACTGCCCCATAATAAACATTGGCGATATTCCTTAGAATAACTGTCCCATATGTGTGATTCTTATCTTAATTATGTTCTTTAGTGATGTCACACCATACATACAACCTAAGTATGCTATTAATTGTATTCACAAGCCATATTCAAATTCTACTACACATAGTATCATGTCACAATGACAAATATAATAGTATTAACATATGAACCTTACTATGCCAATATTCCAAGTCATACGTTTCATTATCAGGCATTATAATTTATAAATGAGTCTCAAATATCACATGAATTACATGCATCCAATTATCATTTGATCAGAATAAAAATCATGTTGACACACATATCATCATGGCTAACAATCACAACATTGTATATATGAAATCATGTACAATAGGCATGCATAAGCAATCTAATAATACTATAGACCTAATTAATTTAACATTCCTATCTATATATCAAAATAAAATATTATGAAGGCCAAGAATCATCCCCACCTGAATCGCTAAATTCCAAATCACTTAAATTCCTCGTCACGTCTAGTGCTTAACCTGTACACGTATATTACGTTTGTTAATATAAATACTCATACGAACGATTATGAGTGTAGAAATATATACATATATATGGTGGTGGGATGTTTAAACAAGTATATATATATATATATAAGATAACATATTATAGTGCCTTGTGATATGATATATTGATGTGTATGGTATAACATGATATAATACAATATGTGGTATATATATAAGGTGTTGTGATGTGTGGGGCTTTTTGAAAAGGTGTGATATACATATAATATATAATAGGTGATAACATGATATAATATAATATGTGGTATATATATAAGGTGGGGTGATGTGTGGGGCTTTTTGAAAATGTGTGATATACATATATAATATATAATATGTGTGTGCAGTTGGAGGCTTAAAAAAATTAAAATGGAATAGTGAAATAAAGAAGAAGGGAGGCGTTAATGGTGGTGATGTTAGTGGCGATGTGGCGCGGGGAACAGAGCAAATAGAGAGAACGGATGGAAAGGTGTGAAAAGAAAGACAGAGAAGAGAGAGGGTGCGACTGGGTTTAGAGAGAGAGAGAGAGAGAGAGAGAGATTCAGAGCGAGAGCGAGAGATCGGGAGCGAGAGATTGAAAAGTGGCGAGATGACGGAGGAGAGAAGAAAGAGAGGGCGGCGAGATGACGGAGAAGAGAGGAGAGAGAGGGCGGCGAGTTGCGGAGAAGAGAAGAGAGAAAGAGCTGCGGAGAAGAGAAGAGAGAGAGGGCGGCGAGATCAGGGGAATGGCGGAGAAGAGAAGAGAGGGGGGCGGAGAGATCAGGGGAAAGGCAGAGAGTTGCAGCGGCAAGATGGGGTTTTGGGCATTGGGGTTTTGAGCAGAGAGTTGAGAGAGAGACCTGACGAGAGCGAGAGAGCAGAGGAGAAGAAAAATTGAAGTTGCAGCGGCAATGAACAGCAACGGTGATGAGCGGCGGTGATGCGTAGCAGCGGTTACAAACGGGTTGCAGTGTGCGTTGGTGGAGAAAAGAAGAGAGAAGAGATTTCGAGAGAGAGAGGGGCTTGTGCGATTGGGGTTTTGAGAGAGAGAAGCGAGGTTTTAGGCGAGATTTCAGGCGAGATTTTCGGCGAGATTTCAGCTGAGATTTCAGGCAAGATTAATTTCGAAATTGGTTTTTTTGTTTTTCCAGGGGATTACAAATTAAGTGTGGCTTGAATTTCATATTTGCATAGGAATTGAAAATTGAATGTGTTGGTGAATAAGCTTGAGGGAATATTGATGCCGGAAAGGTTGATGGTGCAATGAGTTTGGTGATGGTCATGGCGATCCCTTATGCTGAAAATTATTGGGTTCATCGACATATAAATAACATTTAATCACAGTGAGTATATTTCTTGATTCTGGTTATTGTATGACATTCTATATATATGAAATGTTTGAATTTAAGCATGTTATGTATGTACTATTGTCTTGTGTTTTAACTTGCATTTATAAATAATTTTAGCATTTGGAGCATGAAATATGTTGTCATTTCGTTAGGAATTAGCCTCGGATGAGGTTTTGCGCAACCGCCTTGACTGTAAGATTGTCGTAACAAGGATTAGAGATCCTTGAAATGACTGTGAATTGAGTAATGTGAGGTCCGAGTATAGGTTCCTTATCGATGCATAATAAGGAGTTCGTACCCGCTCCATTACATGAAGGAGAGAGATTGTGGTTTTAATTGAAAATGATGTATTGTTTTCTTGAAAAATCATGAAATTTATGTTGTCAACATGTATGATATATTCATTGAATGATGCATGTGTTTAATAATTGTTTTAAATGATTTTGAAATGCCATGTTTTTCTAAATGCATGTAATTGTCATATCAAGATATATATTCCCTGAGTTGTTGTTTGCTCACTCTATTTCTTCAATATTTCAGGTACAAAGTTAAAAGAAAAAGGAAAAGGTAGAGAGTGATCTACTCGTGACCCGAATTCTTACTTAATTGATGTATGTATGCATTGGAGTAATAGATTATACTTGTGTTAGTTTGATATATATATATCACACATTATATATATGTATTATCATCTAGATGAGATGTGTGGGCATATACATGATAGCTTAATATATTGAATTGAATTATGAAATGCTAATGATGATGTACATAATTACATGGTGGAAAAAAGAGATGATATGATTTGATAAATTAATGAAATGTGAATGGCTAAATGTATGGATGACTATTGTGGATGAATTATATATATATATATGATTTGATTTGTGGTATATCAGGAAAAAGTGTGAAATATGCTATCAATTTTTTTTTGGAGATTTGTGTAATTCTGTTGAGGCTGACAGTGTATTATATAATATATACAAGGTATGTACAGTGTATAGTACACTGTATCGATCATGATGTTAGCCTACGTCAGGGGCGTCGTGACACATAACCACGCCCAATCATGAGATCAAACCAATTATATAGGCCTTCAACGTGGCCAACTATGCTCATTGTATCCAACCACATCCAAACCATGTAAATTTATCATAATTCCAAGTCTATACTTTAGGCATCATATATGCCTAATTATCATGACCCAAGACTAATACTTAGGTCTAAGTCCATACATGATCAACATGGTGGATTGCCCCAAAACTCATTCCAATTCATGGAAAATTAACTCAAATCATTCAATTTCCCTCAATTGTCAACATTCACATATTCTAGCATACTTAAGTCATATTTAATTCACATTAGAGCATACATACCATAGGCATTTAATGTAGCCTAATTCATGCTCATATTTATCAATTTAGCCCAATTTCACTTAATTGCACAACTTTGCAACATTTAGGCCTAACTTAACATAATTCAATTCAAACATATGTCATATCAATTTCATGACCAATTAGGCAATCATCAAATTACACCATAAATCACCTCAATTCAATCATTTATTTAACATATATCACATGCATGTGATGTAGGAAACCCTAGGTCAAGTTTCTAATCATGGGTCATTTACACAACTCATCCAATTTCTTGCTAGAAATTGGAAAGTTTACCATCAATGGGTTCAAATCAACACCTAGTCTCACATATGTAACATGCACATCATTCCTCATACAAAATCTCATCCCACACTTCATCAATTCATCAACAACTATACCATTCAAGAGCTCATAAAACACATTAGAGAAGGATTCATGGAGAGAAATTGAATATTTACTCACCTTTTTATAGAAATTTGATGAAATTTCACTCTAAGCTTCAAATCCCCCAAAATTCCTTCTCTTTTCCCCTTTTTCCTTCTTCTTTTCTCACTTCTCTCTCAAAGAGAATGGTGTTGGGATAGTTTTATTTATTTTTTTACATGCACCACAAGTGCCATATGTTAGTTCAATCACTCATTTTCAACCACATGTCACTAACCCAATCACATGCTTCCATTAACCAATTCAACCCACACAATATTTTTATTTTTATTTATTTATTTATTCAATTAATCCAAGCCCATGATTAATTCATGGTCCAATGGGCTCATGTGCAAATAATGCACATATATTTATATAACTATGGCCCATATATAATCAATTATACATATCTTTATATTGATTTGATCCATATGCAATTCATAATACATATCTTTATATTGATTTGATCCATATGCAATTCATAATACATATATTCATAACATAGCAACAATCATACATGTATTTCATTAATTACGGGCACCTAGAGTCGGGCATCAATATAAACGGAACGTGGGCCAAGTGAAGAAAATTTCAGGGTGTCACAAATATGAGGTGGATAGCATGCCACTCTACATAATCATAGGCCTATCTGTAACACCTTTGAAAAATAGATCCTTTTTTGAAACCAAATAACTTACAATACATCCACTTATAAACCCTGAACAATGTCTCGGATGAAAACCACGTCAAAATTGTGCACCGAACCCCAAACACCCAAAACGCGAGATGGGCATGTGCCCAGGAATGTTCATGTGCCCAGGGTCCTGCTCCATATTTTGTTATAAATAGGAGGGGTCCATTTGATCCCAACCAACTTTTTAGAAGCTTTCCTCCTCTGAAAAACACCGTAACTTTGCCGAGACTTTGCCTTTGAGTTTTTGAGTCGAAACTTGCATCTCAAGGTGGGGATGTAGGCATAGGTTTGCGTATTCTTTTACTTTATGATAAGTATGACATTGCATTGTTTATATACATGATGCCATGCTGCATTACTTCATGCATATGACATACTATTGATGAGGGTGGTTCGTTGTTTTTGTGACGGACCGCTGGAGCCCTCGTGATGCGGTTGAGTGCCTTTGCTTGCAGGACCTGAAGTTGCATTGCGCTTGGTCCCGTGATTTCAAAGGGGAACCATCACATGATAATATTAAGCACTCGGCCTGCGGTGCACTCTGTATGTAACATCCCGTAATTTTAATGAAATACATACGTTGAAGTACGCGTATATCAAAATGTATAATACACGTATTTTATACGTATGAGCTAAATATACACGTGATAATACACGTCTGTGATACGTATGCGCTAAATATATGCGTGTATGATTAGTAAATAAATAAAATTATGAAATTGATTAATTTATGGGATTGGTTAATTAAAAATGTGGATTGGAGTATGATTGAATGAATGAAGTGAAATATCAAGATGGGGAGTTGGTTAACTATTGAGAGAAAGGTGCATGGAATTATTTGTATATATAAATATAAATTGACCATCATTGAGTGTAATTACTAGTTATTAAATTAATTTATTAGTTGACGAAGTAGGCAAGACTCCATTCAAAAACTCAAAATTTAATAATGGAGTGTTAATTAATCGTGATAGGTACGTTGGAGTCCACCAAGAATTGGTACATAATTAATTATTTGTAGAATATAAAGGTGAAAACGATATGCAGTCCCGGCAAGCAATAAAAAAATAAAATAAAATAATCAATGAAATAGAAATAAAAAAAGAAGAAGAATAGAAATGAGTTGTTGAATCAAAAAGAAAGAGAAGGAGAAGAAGAAGGTGCAGAACCAGAGAGGACGGAAGGAAGAAAAAAAAAGGGAAAACGGAGGGAGAACGCGAAATCCAAACTTGTGGTAAGCTATTTTTGCTATTTTTCGTCGTAAAATTACTATCTAAGCTAGATGTAACCTTTCTAGCGGAGTAATTTTTGTTGTGGGAGTCGTTTTACGACGTTTTCAAAAAATTGGGGTTTTAACCCAACGTGAATGAAAATCCGCTAGAAAGGTAGAAAAACGTTCCCTGGACTGCCGGGACTCTAAATATGTGATTAGATTCAATTTTATGATTTTTGGAGACCATTTGACAATTTTAATACAATTTACATATTTCAGGGTGAATAGTGAATAGTAAAATGAATAGTAAAAGTAAATAGTAATAGTGAATAGTAAAAATAAATAGTAAATAGTGAATAGTAAAAGTGAATAGTATTGTGAACAGTGATGTGATATTTTAGTAGCTACCGATATGGTAAATGATGATTCTCATGATACTCTATGGGTAATTTCAATGTTTCAATTGAGGCTTAAGGGCATGGATAAACGCTTTTGAGGAAGCAATGACGTTTATTGTTGCTCGATTTTAGAGGTTGGCTTAGAAACCCTGTGTAACCACTGTTAGTATAGTTTCTTTGATTTGGTTCTTGTATGACATTATACATATATAAAATGTTTGATTGTATGCATGGTATATTTATATATACATTGAGTTTTATGGATCATGCAAACTGATTTTAGCATCGGAGTTTGTAATGATGAGGCTTTGCGAATCTTCATTGTCATTTCGTTCGGAATTAGACCCGAATGAGGTTTTGCGAGTCCTCATTATCAATAGGTCTGTCCTAACAAGGGTTGCGATCCTTGAAATGACTGTAAATTGGGTAATAAGAAGCTGTGTCTACCTTGTACGACCATACAAGGGATAGACCCGCTCTCTCGCCTTGCGGAGGAGGGAGATTGTGCATTGTGTTATTGAAAATCATGCAAATTTATGCTGTTGACATGTACAATATATTCGTTGAATGATGCATGTGTTGAATAAGTGTTTGAAATGATTTTAAATGTCATATTTCTATAAATGTATATAATTGCCATCTCAAGAACTATATTCACTGAGCTGTTGATTGCTCACCCTATTTCCTCCAATATTTCAGGTATTGAGTCGAAGGGAAAAGGAAAAATCCGTGAGTGATAATCACGTGAACCTTCGTCTGGTACGTGTATGTATGCATGGAGGAAATAGATCATATTTTTGTTATTTTAATATGTATAATTATCACACACTATATATATGTAATATCACCTAGATGGGTTGTGTGGTAACATTATCTGATGAAATGAGATGATCATAGATATTTATCAGGTGAGACTTTAATTTGTGGAATGGATGAAATGATGATAGAGATCTATATTGAATTTGATTTGTGGTATATTAAAAAAAAATAAAAGAAATTTACTGTAACTTTTGGGTATTATTGTGAGACTACGTGAAGGCTGACAGTGTATTGTATACTGTATATGGGTATGTACAGTATATAGTACACTGTGCCGGTCATGACGTCATCCTACGTCAGGGGCATTGTGACACCGTAGTTGCTAAATGACTTTATAAAGCACGCATACGTAGGTACGAGGGATGTTGCTGCATTTCATGATTGTATTGCTTGATGTGGTTTGAAATGCATTATTCTATGTACTGCTGTATTTATCTTCTATAAATGCTGCATTTATTTTACTTGATCCACTGAGTTTTGAGCTCACTCCGTTGCTTCATCTTTATGGGAACTAAGCTGAGTTAGGGTTGATTTGTACAGGGGGGGTTACCAGTCCCAAGAGTTGGGACTTATCTTTTTGTTTATCAAAGAGTTGATATGTAACTTCTTTCTTTTTTATGGCATTGGCCATTTCTTTTGTGGGGGGTTTGTCCCCTTTTATTTTGTTTCTTGGAGGCTGCCTGTAAAACTCTATAATGATATTTTGAACCCCTTTATCAATCAATGAAGCTATTTTGTTTTGATGTATTATGCGTTATGAGATGGGCCCACATTTATGTTACAAACTCCTTATTGTCATACCCTGTTTGGCGGAATGTGGTAATGTTTGTCTAAAGTGTTAGACAGTTTCCAGATTCAACGGGGTGTGATAGTAATTATGATATCAGAGAGAACGGTCTTGCACCTGAAGTTGGCATATTTTTGAAAACTAAAACTTTTAAATATATATAGATATATTTCAAATCTTTTTGAAATTTGCTCAAACTTAGTTTTCCAATATTTTTTTTCTTCCCAAAAAATAAAAATAAAAATGGGGTCACGTGCACAGGCACGTGCCTGCCCACTTGGGCGCTTTTTTATTTAAGGTTGAGGGGGTTTGCTCATTTCTGCATCCAAACCACTCTCTCCCCTTTCTTCTCTTAGCTATTTCTGAGTTTTTCTAGTCTACAAGATTTTCATAGTTTTTGAAATGTTTTCTTTAGAAAAAAAAAAACCTTAGTTTTCAAAGTCTAATCAAAGTATGAGTCGTAGATCTAAAAGGAGTAAAAAGGTCATCAAGGAGGATGAAGCTTTACATAGTCAACTTATATTTTCACATGAAAGCCCCTAATAATTCTATCATTTCTACCATAGGAAATTCACCAATTTTCCATTTTAATTCAGTTGTAAATGATTCGATGTTAGACACAATAGAAATCATCAATTAAGTTAATTTCACATGTTCCTAACTTCATTTTCCCCCATTCTTTTACTATTTTCAAAAATTTGGAAAATCCTTCATTTAAGCACTTAGCCAAATTTTCAGTTCATACAACATTAGAATTAGTAGAAGTTAACATTAAAGCTAATCCTACATATTTTCACCATCAATTCCCCCAATTTCCAGCTAGATTAATCATCAAATTCGAATTGCTCAACTATGCAACCCCGAATTTGATGTACAAATCCTAAATAAGCATGATTTCTAGGTAATTTGGGTTAGGAAATATAAATCCCATCATTTCTAACCAATTTCCAACTTAGAACACCAAAACCCTAAGTTGGAAAACAACCCAACTATCATCTATTATGAAAATTACGTGGTTAGAAAGGTTGTTCTTGCTCTAAATAGTAATTTCATGGAAAAACAATTGGAGAAAACACTTACCTTGGCTCAAATTTGGTGAAATTTCCCTTCAGAAACCCATTTTCTCAATTTTCCCCATTTTCTTTCTTTTCTTCTTTCTTGGCTCCTCGTCTTCTTTCACGTTATGGTTTTTTTTTAGAGTATTATCCACTCGTTGATGAAAAGCTCAAGGCAATCAGGTGAATTAATGTTACTAGAGTGGAAGGGTATGTTTTCACGACTCTAATTAGAAAATTTTATGCGAGTTTATAGGTAGAAAATAAAAATTATCTAAATGATACCCTCAAAGTCACCACAATGGTGCGCAGAGTATAGATCGAACTAACCCCGTCTGAACTTTTTGATATTGTGAAAATACCAACGTTGGGACCTTTTTGTGACGTCTATACTGACACTGATACCTAAAAAATAGAGCTAAAAACTAAAAGGATACTACGTTTCCTTACCGGAAAGTCTAGACACGAAAAGTCTAGAATACCTACCTCTAGATTTTTGGCTGAACACCATGGCTTGATACAAATTTTCATGCACAATATTTTGCCCGAAACAACAAAAAGGTCAACTTTGACCCGAGCCCAATGTTTTATTTTATACTGTACAGTGAAGGGAATACCTCCCAATCTTCCCTTCATTATACTTAGACATATGGCTAGCATTATGTCTAAAGACTTTGAACATACCTTACTCCCTTATGGTGCCCTGATCATGAAAATCATAAAATGCTTTCGCATGAGATTTGATCTAAATGAGGCACCCAACCCACTTTTTGGGCCAATAACGGATGATACCCTTAAAAGGTCCGGTCCTAAGGGTTACAAAGGCCCCATAATTAGAGTCGAGTCGAGCTCTAGCGGCGACGACAAAAATTACCCAAACTTAGACGACGTGGGGGAGGGTATCGAATGTGGCAACCCCGCACCCCGGACCACTATCCCTCGTGGGACAACGTGAGGAATGTCGGGGTGGGATGCCAGGCGTAGGCATCCCCAATCATACCATCTCCACTATGGCATGATTGAAACCCTACAAACCTTAGTACAATACCACACCTGTAGGTAATTGTAATAATTCCTAATATGCACCATTGAACATTCACAAGAAAAATCCAAGATAAATAATCTCCAAAGCATGAACAAAATATCAACATCATATATGGACATCCTAACCATCTAGTTAATCTTGTATTATAAGTTTACATATGTACCAAAATAAACAAAACTATACATATGTAAATACATTCATCCATGATATGTACAAAACTCTCCCACTCACATCAAGACCAATACTCTGGTGGTTAGGTCCTCAAGCTATTACAACTCCCCCTCCTTTATCAACAGAACCTGAAAAGGGAAAAGTAGAGTGAGTCAACTATGCCCAGTGAATAATGTTCAAATATGTCATCAATTATACATCCATATAAGTGCCATGTATGCATGAAAGATGCTCATGAATATGTAAAACATAATACGTAACATAACAAGCATTCATATATCGTCATGTAAGTTTAAAAACCATGAACGTGTCCACATTTCATTCCAATTCTCTGCTATGTTGACCTACAAGTCGGTCCTCCCATTTCGGGGCATGGCTTTCATACCCAAATCACTCATCAACATCATATTGAGGGTAGTGATTCTCCCTGGCAAAGTTTATGACACTTGTGGCCTTTGGGGTATATCACCATGTCCATTTGAAATCCCTCCTATGGAAGGTCCTATCATACCTCTAGAGTGTTTAGCTTCACTTTACCATCTGTTGGGGGTTCTTTTCAAGAAGAACGGTCCCGACCTATGCAGTGCCATAAGCCTAAGCCTTCTAGATGGTTTAGGCTTACCAGCCAATAGGGTTTTACTCACATGTAATTTACATATAAATCATTTCATGATTTCCAACATAAAAGTACAAGTAAGTATGATGCATAAATGATGAACAAAATAAACAATTACTCACAACCACGCCACGCGAGAGCGACTAGCACACACGCGGTCCAACCACACAATTCCCAATCAAGGTCTTGTAAACCATATTCATTCACATATACATCAATTACCTTGATCTACTATGTAAAGATTTTACACCATTCAAGATCATATACATTAGGCCCATACATAATTTTAAACATAAACCTTAATTCCTATACCATAGGCCTCAATGCTAATTTCCAACCATAACACATTCAATCAACTATAATTAGATACATTCAACCACAATTATCATTGTACAACCATTAGGCATCACTATGCCCACCCATGATGCCAAATTACCATCTAGGTTTAGATTATGGCATAGCCAAATGATAGGCCAATTACAATGCAATTAAACTCAATTCATATCAAATTGATCAGAGTCCATCTAATTCATTGCATCTTGCCCTAAGATTCATAAAATACAATATACTAACCCATTCAAGTCTAGGTCGACACATACAACAACCACATATCATGAAATTCATATCATTCTAGAGCACATTAAGAGGCTAGAAAGCATTTTCATGGAAGAAAATCACATTTTTACTTACCTTAAGTGTAGATTTGATACAAGACACCCATAGCCATTAAAACCCCCAATTTTCTTCTTCTCTTCTCCCTTTCTCTTCTCCTTATTATTATTTTTTTCTCTCTCAACTCAACTCACTCTCAAGAATGTCCAAGAGAAGAGAAATGGAGCATGAGACACTTGTTTTGCACTCTCATGCACCAACTAGCCTTGAGTTAGTTCCCCTTCCATTATCAACCACATGTTAACAAGCCAATCATGTGCACCTATGTGGGTCATTGCCCAATCAACTTAATACAACAAAATCACCTCTTTTCTTTCATTTATTTAATTCATCCATGCCCATTTCAAATCATGGTCCAAATGGGCCCATATACAATTAATAACACATACATTAATATTAATATGTTCATATATCACTATTAATATCTAACTTTGGTGATGTGTATCATTATCGCCTTTAATATTTTTAAGACCAAAGATGAAAATATTAATCATGACAATTCTCTAAAATAATATACACATCATCAACCAAGTAATAAATAGAAATCATACAAATATCACGGACAACCATGCATTATAATATGACATCCATGCATTTTTCATCTATTACGGGCATGAAGAGTCGAACACTCATATAAACGTAATGTGGGCTATGTGGAGGAAATTTTGAGGAATCACATCGAAAATCGAAATGCTGATGAAGAGCAAGAGGTTCCGCGCGACAACCTCACTGATGATGACTTCGCAAGACATCAAGCAAACTTGGAGGAGTTCACTCGATCTATGGAAGAACTCGTTCCTGGCGTACGACGATCCAGACGGAGCCCAACGCTTGTTCAATTCTCTCCTCCACCTCCTCCCCCTCCATTCACACCAAATACGTCTAAAAGGGAGTGCTTCGAGCAGACAATCCTGGACACGCTCAGGACAACCAACGAATCAATCATACTAATGCCAAAGACACTCGAAGATCACAACGCCAAGATTGAAGCCCTCCAAAACTTCTGCTTCGGTCGAGGCATGACTCAACCAACGCCCATCTCTTATGCATTTCCTATTGGAAATCTGGGCCAATCTTCTCAGGCTCGCTAACCTATTCCATTTTTGGTTCCTATGAACTTGGGCTTTTTCCCGCAGATTTATCCGCCCACACAGTCGCTGATCAACTCAACCCTTATGGGTTTGATTACATCGGGACTAGGGTTAGAGGTCGCAGACATGGTGGGCTCGATGTTCAATGAGTTTGAGAACCAATTCAATAACACGTTAATACCTCATTCACCTCACTTCATTTAGTGTACCAACTCTTGTCAAATTTGCTGTTTTATTTTTTTCTTTTCTAACTTTAAAAATGTACTTGTACAAAGTGTTTGAAAAAAAAGGTCATGCCGAATTTTCGCTAGAAAAGTTAGGCACGATGTGGAATTGATTGATTTATAGTTGAGACTATGATTGATAGGTGAACTTGAACCGTTGTGTTTCCCTACTATCAATGAGTTTGAAGTGAAATGGGATACATTGAACTCACCAGATACTAGAAAAACTACCGGAATCAATTTAGCCTATGACATGTGTGTAGCAGTTCGACATGGAAATCAAACTTACGTCTAGCATCATTGAGACCCTCATGGAATGGGACATGGGAACCCCAAGGATGACGGTTGTAAACTGGCGGTCTATTTGAATAGCAAAAAAATTGGTCATTAATCCCCTTGACGAGACCATTTCCCTTATCACCAAGTTTGCAGGAAAATGAGACCTGCGAACTTGGAGGATAACAGGAATTGTTGACTCATGGCGAGAAGTGAGCATACGATTTGTTATAAAAATTGCGACATGTAGAATAGGAGACAACACGAGGTTAAGTACCATAAACCTATGACTCGTACTAGTATTGGAAACATTTTGGTATTTTTTGAAATAACCAATAGATTTGAAAGAATGTTTTAAAGCAATAGTTGTTAAAATCTTAGCTTTATAAAAACATAGCCATTTTGGTTTACTGTTTTGTTTTTCTACCCCGACCTAAAAGTACTAGTCCATAGAGTATCTAGACTCCTCCCTTCCATTACCAAAAATCTAGTAAATTACGTGGTTAACACCTATGAACAAATACACAGAACTAGGCATTGACATATGCATCATGTTTCATTATCATGCACTTGTTGCATGGATTTACGCTAAACACAAGTCGAGTTGCAAAAAATGCTTGTCCAGACTAGGCGGCAGTGTGACCCAAGTTTCTCGCACGCGTCAGAGGAATCGACGCCACTGGAGGTCGATCAATCAAGAACTCTCGCTCTGCCCCTCATGTCAGAGCAAGCCACAGGCATGATGAACAGAGTGTCGGCCGTCGAACAAGCTCCCCCGGCAACGCCTAATAACGTAGCAACGCCTCCCGTCATAGAACAACTTTTCCAAGGTTTCTTGCAATACATGCAGTCTACTTCTAGTCATTAGGCTACAACTACCCAACCTCCTACGGGTAGAGTCCAATCGGACACTGAGCAAATGACCAATCAAATTACTAAGTATAAAAGACTGCAACCATTAACTTACGATGGGAAACCAGACTCCAATGAAGCTTACAAGTGGCTGGACAAATCCACGAAGGCGCTGAAGGCCATGGGTATGCCTGAGGGCAGGAGCATCCCTTTGGAAACATACCAACTTGTTGAAGGAGCAAATAATTGGTGGAAGACGGTCAAGGGAGATCCCCTGATCAACGTCAACAAACAGTTGGTGGAAGACGGATAAGGGAGATCCCTTATGCTCAACAATGACATGGCCAGACTTTGAGGCTCACTTCATCAACGAGTTTTTCCCAAGTGCATTGAAGAGGCAAAAGTGATAGGAGTTCCAGAAACTGTATCAAAGCGAAAAAATTCTACAGTGGCCTTAAACAGAATATTCAACAGGCCCTTGCATTTTTGGACTTAGACAATTTTTGGGATTTTTCCAACAAAGCAATGAACTTCGAGCAGGAGAAGCTCGAGCAGGAGTTGAAACGAAATAAAAAGAAGAGGGCGACTGCTTCAGGGCAAGAAATAAAGAAAAAAAAGCCCTACCAACCATTCCAAAACACCTTAACTTCCTAACCCAAAGAATTCCAGCCTCAACACCTGTTCGCTTCAAATGCTTAGGCGAAGAATCAACAAAACCCTCCCAATAACTTCAACAGGGGCTGCAGTGGCGGCCATAATGAAAGAAAGGCCACAGAGGTGGCAATCACAGCCAACCTCCCCAACAACCCCATAATATGGCTGACAAGGCCTACTACCAATGCGACCATTCCTGTCACATTCAACAGTATTGTCCCCAAACTCCCAACCAGCAAAATCCAAGAGCCCCGGCTACACCAGCTCCGCAGGTAGCACTGACTCAACCCCAACCACCCAGGATGCAACAAAATGTTCCTCGACAGTAAGTCCGAGCTTACACTGTCGTTGAACCAGCCGCACCCAAGACAGATGTTGTTGAAGGTACCTTTCCCCTTTTTAATACATTGGTGCATGTCCTATTTGATTTTGGTTCTACACATTTTTTCCTATCAACTAAGATTGTTGAAAAATTAAGACTGGAAACTGAACCAACCACTGTTATACATGTATTAATGCCAGTAGGGCTAGGTACCAAAATAAACAAAGTTTTCCCCAATTGTGAACTTAGAATAACCGACACAATATTATATGCTGACCTCCTTATAATGAGCTTCACAGATTTTGCATCATCTTGGGCATGGATTGGTTAACACCTCTACATGCTCAAATTGATTGTCTTAAAAATTAAGTACTACTAAACCTACCAAATGGAGATACACTGAAGATCTAAAGGAACCGAAAGCAGATGCACAATTCCGTAGTCTTTCTACTAAAAGCCCAAATAAACACCATTTCCATCGCTGACTTTGAAGATGAACTTGAGGCGCCACAACGCCTAACCACCACCCAAGCAATCCCAGTAGTCCGTGAGTATCCGATCGTATTCTTGGATGATCTACCTGGACTACTACCACAGAGAAAATTTGATTTCGAAATCAAACTCATACCCGATATCGAGCCTGTTTACATCCCACCGTACCGGATGCCAAATATTGAACTTGTTGAACTCGACAAGCAGTTGAAGGAGCTGAAATTACTAGGGTAAATCTAGAAGAGTACGTCGCCATGGGGCGCTCCAGTACTCTTTGTCAAGAAGAAAGATGGATCCCTACGTGTATGCATCGACTATAGGAAGCTGATCAATAGGGTAACCATCAAGAACCGATATCTCTTGCCCCGAATCGAAGACTTAGTCGACCAACTGAGAGGGGCCCGATTATTCTCCAAGATCGATATTCGATCAGATTACCATCAACTACGGATCAAGGAGTCCGACATTTCGAAGATAACATTTAGTACCCATTATGACCACTATGAATTCATTGTCATGCTCTTTGGCCTAACAAATGCACCAGCTGCCTTCATGAACTTAATGAACCAAATTTTCAGACCTTTCCTAGTTCCATTTGTTGTCATTTTTGTGGATGACATTCTGGTATACTCTCCAACCGAGGAATACCATGAAACCCACCTACGGATCGTACTTCGTACCCTTCGGCAACACAAACTTTATGCTAAGCTGAGTAAGTGTGAATTTTGGATGACCAAGGTCAACTTCCTTGGGCATGTCGTCTCACACAATGACATTGAAGTCGATCCCTCCAAAGTAGAAGCCGTCCAAGATTAGAAGCAATCGACTAACGTCACGCAAATCAATAGCTGAGTACTATAGACGTTTCATCAAGGATTTCTCTAAACTCGCAGAACCACTTACTCGACTAACAAGAAAGAATGCCCGTTTCATTTGGAGTTCAACCTGCGAGTTAGCTTTTTGGGAGCTTAAGAAAAGGCTGACTTCAGCCCCCGTACTTTCAACACCAAATGACGGGATTGGTTTTACCCTCTACACCGATGCTTTTCTACAAGGCCTAGGAACTGTTCTAATGCAGGAAGGAAAGGTAATCGCCTACGCCTCTCGACAGTTGAAGCTTCACGAGGTCAACTATCCAACCCATGACCTCGAGCTTGCTGCCGTTGTCTGCCCGCAGAAAATTTGGCAACATTACATGTATGGTGAAATACTTGAGGTGTTCTTCGACCACAAAAGCCTACTGTACATCTACACTCAGAAGGATTTAAATCTCAGACAGAGACGTTGGCTTGATGTAACGCCCCAAAAATCCTTTCATTTAGCCCATGACCAATTTGCATTATGCCCAAACTCTATGTGCTTGCTTTGATGTGTATGTTTTTTGATTTTTGATGTACTGTGTGGGTGCGATGTGTGTTTACTATGAACTTTTATGAATTTTTATAGGCAAACCAAAAACTATCCTATTGTCACGCGTGTGAAAATAGTTCATTTGGACGGACTTGAAAAACTGGCCTAGAATCATGCGTATGAAAATAGTTATGTTCGGTGTTCCAAAATATTTTTAGAAAAAATGATTTGTTTGTGTATGGTGCTTGTGGAAGGATTATTATTAGTATTATCATGGTGGACATTATTATTATTAATATTGTTAATATTGGTGGTGTGTTGGAGAAGCCACAATCAAATAACTTGTTAAATAAGCTAAGGTCATGACTTGTACACATGTGTATGGCTACAATTAAATGCTCCAATTAGTGCACCAACTAATGCATGTGATATTATATTTAAATATGTGGTGTTGGTGGTGGATGTTGGTTTAGCAAATGACACATGAGTGCATGAGATTGCAACATTTAAAATATATCCCACCTAACACCACTTTCTCTAGCATGTTTGGGAGGAGAAAAGAAAAAAGAGAAGAAAGAAAAAGAGGAAGGAAGAAGAAGACGGAAATGGGTTTGAGTGATTTGTGCTCCAAACCTTGCACCTAAGGTATATTTCTTCAAATTTCTTCCATTAGAACTCCATTATTGTTGACCTCTAGCTTTTAAATGATGTAAAATACACCATGGATTTCAGACTTAGGAGAACCCTAATTTGGGGATTTGATGTTTGAGCTTGGAAAGGGTTGGAAATGGTAGAAATAGAAGCCCTTGATCCTAAATCATGCCCAAAGGGTGTTTTTCATGCATTTTACCTTGGTTTTGGATGAGCTTAAGGTTAGGGTTTCAATAGAGACCTACAAAATCGAGATACCCGTGTATGATTTGGGTTTCTAGGATGGTTTTGGATATTTTGGTGGCATTTGCCCCAATTTGTAAAAAAGATTTCATGGGTTCCTTTGTATTTGACCTAACTTTAATTTATAGGCCTAGGGTTTGGTGTTATCAATGCATGTAAACTACGTTGATTTAGTTGGGATAATTAATTGATTCATGGTTTTAATTTTAAGAATTTTATGCTATAGTTCAATGTTTAGTATAATTATGCCATATGCCCAATTGTAGAGATTTTCTTCAATTTGGGAAAAATGATGAAATTGGCTTGGGACTGTTCAATTGGAGTGAGTTAAGTCTAATTGGACCTAAATTAGCTTGATTCATATAGTAATCGATCTATTATAATAATGCTATGGTCTAGGCCTAAAGATTTGAAAGTTCCTAATTTTGGGGCTTTTTACACAATTGACCCTTAATTATGAAATTGAGACGATTTATGTCTAATTGAGCATAAATTGAGTTGATTCATGCCACAAATTGGCCTATGTTGATTATGATGTGGTTTAGGCCTACATGTTGATTTGATCTCATAATTGGGTATGATTATACCTATGGGTTGAATATTGAAAATTAAGGTTGAATTAATGAATTAGAGTAATTTTAGGTTGGATAAGATGTCTTATGATGTGTGGACCCAATTGGCTAAATTGAAAAGTCGTATGTATCATATATGATGAATAATCTTGTAATTGATGTGCGTGTCTATGAATATGGTTTACAAGATCATAATTAAATTTGTGTGGTTGGATCGCGTGTCTCATAGTTGTTCTCGCGTGGCTTGGTTGTGATTAGAATTCCTTATGTTCATTTCTTTATGTCATCATATGAATTATATGTGTTATGTTTAAATGCATGAATTGTGTTTTAAATGGTGGATGCATGGTATGAAAAACTCTATGGTGGCAGTTTGATCCCATTGACTTATTGAAATGATTATGGTCTTGGAGTATGCCCATGATCAGAGGCGTAGCAAGACTTAGCAAGATCAATAGGAAAGGGAATCAAGCCATAAGAGAGTTTTGAAGGATTACAAGGAAAAGGAAAGCCATGTCCCTACGTGGCACGTGTGTGTACTCCCTTCGAATGTGTAAGTGAATATGAGAATGAATAGGTCGTGCTGCGGTGTTAGATCTCCCTGTGCGAAATGGCTGGACTAGAATGTGGAAATAGGAATGGAATGTTGGTGGATAAGGTGTGGTTTTCATTTGCATATGATACATGATATATGTGGTTATATATGTGATATATGCTTTTCATCATTCCATCACATTGGCATGCATACATGTTTTATTTGATGAGTATTGGATGACATATTGAATTCTATGTCACTGGGCATCGTTGGCTCACTCTCTCACTTCTCTTTCAGGTCCTTCTACTACAGATAAAGGGAAGGGCATCGTGATATCTTGAGAGCCTCGCCACACTAGAGATTAGGCCGATGTGAGTGATGGAGGCTTTTCGTTGAGACTTGGACATGGATTACATATTTTTGTATATATTTTATACGTATGTATATAATTGTTGGTACATAGATGGTGAGAGTTGGGATGTATGTCTTGTGGATGTATGATGAACCATAGGGGTAATTCTCATGGACTTAATGTTGGGTTTTGTGATTCCCAACTATGGACTTCTATGTATGTGGACATTATTATATGAGAACTTTGAGATGGTACATTGTCTTGTCACTTGTGGATACCGTATATCTTGATAGGTAGTTGTGGATATTTGGATTGTTCGGGTACCTACGGGTTGAAATTAACAGGTTATGACATAAGGTTGAGGCTTGTAGGGTCTCAATTACCTTGAACATGGTGTGGGGTGGTTGTAGATGCTTACGCTGGGCATTTCGCAGGCTATTCCGCGGGGGATGGTGGTCTGGGGTGTGGGGCCGCCACACTTGAATTCCTTAAAGACTATGATTTCTATCTCCAGTATCACCCAGGAAAGGATAATGTTGTAGCCGATGCACTGAGTCGAAAATCATATGTCTCAGCCTGCACTGTCAACTTTGAGATGGGTAAGTTGCTAACGAGATCGAGAACTACAACTTCCAACTTGTTGATGACCATACCATCGTTAGGCTTGCCCAAATATCGCTAATTAAGAAAATTTTGGCGGCCCAAGCAAACGATGCCGAATTAATGGTAAAAAAACTCCTCATATTGCATGACCAAGCCCCCAACCATTAGTTTTTGTTGCTAGACGGTGCAATATTCTTCAAGAAACGACTATGTTTGCCAAACGATCTTGAACTCCGGCTTGAAGTTCTATCTGAGTGTTATGGATCAAACTTTTCTATGCACTCGGGGGAAGACAAGATGTACTGAGACATGAAAAGACAATCATGGTTTTCAGGAATGAAGAAGGCAGTTGCAACCTTCGTGGCAAGATATCTCATTTGCCAGCAGGTCAAGGCTGAATGTCGACTTCTATTTGGTCTGCTTCTGCCATTACCTATTGGAGAATGGAAGTGAGACAACATCGCCATGGACTTTGTCACGACACTTCCTTGAAATTCCAAGGGCCAAGATACCATATGGGTCGTTATCGACAGACTAGCAAATGCTGCTCCTTTTACCCAATTAAGTCCACCGATACCTCAACCAAACTGGTTGAGATCTATGAACGCGAGATCGTCAGACTATATGGGATTCCCCTCACCATTGTGAGTGGTTGTGATCCCATATTCACTTCCAGATGCTAACAAAGCTTTAAAACTAGAATGGGTTCTAAGGTCATCGTGAAGACAACCTTTCACCCACAAACTGACGGCCAATCTGAACGCCTCATTCAGATCTTGAAGGATATGCTATGTTGTTGTGTCTTGGATTTCAAATACCTGCATTTGGTAGAGTTTTCTTATAACAACAGTTTCCAAACAAGTATCGGGATGGCACCATATAAAGTTTTATATGGCAGGTCGTGTAGATCCCCTGTGCGTTGGTTAGATATGGTTGATCGACCACAAATTGGCCCAAATTTGATCAAGAAAACAATTGACATGATCACTCTTGTTAAGGAATGACTAAAAATTGCCCAGAGTCGACACAACGGCTATGCAGACAGATGACGTAAGCCCTTACGGTTCGAGGTTGGGGAGTCTCTATTCCTCAAGGTCCAGCCCATTCGGGGCATGAAACGTTTTGGAATAAAATGCAAGCTGTTTCCAAGGTATATTGGTTTTTTTCCAATCGTGAAAAAAGTTGGAGAAACTGCTTATCAATTGTCTCTGCCAGCCTCCATGTCTCGCATCCATGATGTTTTTCACATCTCTATGCTCCGCAAGTACCACCATGACTCGTTTCATGTAATTCCTCTAGTTGAAGTAGAAATAAAGGAAGGGAACAAGTACAACGAATGACTTATCCAAATCCTGGATTTCAAAACTCAGGACCTTCATACTAAAAACATTCGACTAGTCAAGGTTCTGTGGCAACACCATGGTGTTGAAGAAACAACTTGGGAATTGGAAAATGAAATTAGGCAGAAGTATCATGAACTTTTTGTCTAAACTTGTTTATCAACATCATGAGGAATAAAGTCATCCATTTTTTTTTTCTGCATATCTGTTTATTTTCATTAAAAATTATTTGTGCCACTATTTAAAAAAAAATTGCGCAGATGTCAGACAATGACCACAACCTACCTTTCAATTCGGAGGAAGACTTCTCCAAACACAGCCTGAACTCAACACCTTCTAATGTTGTGGCTGACTCAACCCCTCAGGACATGAGTTTTGAGGAAAGTTTGCCTAGCCCTCAAGTCAGGAGTCCAACACCATCCTACCACAGCCAGTCCTCATCATGAAAATCCAGATCTTTTACGGCCAGCCCACAGCGCAACATGTCACCAGCCAATACCCATTGCACGACCAACCAAAAAGCACTTTAGTTCTGGGTCCAAACATGTCAAGACCTTCAAACTGGAGCACTCCCAATCAAACTAGGGACGTCTGACGGACCAGGCAGAACCCCAAAAAGAGTATCAAGTTGTGACTATCAGCGTTTCGAAACCCAAAATTGGGCGAGCAATCTCCCCCTACTACTGAACTGTTGCCCTGTGCTCCTCGTCACCAGCCTACTCCTAAACCTGATGAAATAGGGCCTTTCGATTGGCAAGCTCAGAACCCAACCGCTAGTCGTGGATGGTGGACTTGAGGTCGGGCAATGAGAGGCCTCCCTTCCCTACAAATCACTTTCCTCCCTGTCAGACGACTGCCCACACCACCTTCACTGCCAAAGTTGTTGAATATTTCTGATGACGACTCTGAGTCCTTCCACTCTCCCACTCCGGCAAACTCTAGAGATTCTTCTAGGCACAGCGATGTCAGTGGCCCTTAGAATCCTCTAGACCAACGTTACACACACTGCCCAGCTAGAGTGGAGGAAAACTTTGAAATGTTCATCATTATCTCATTCGATGAAGATTGAACGAGGTACCTTATATCCAATATTTTATTTGCTAAATGAGTACCACCTTAATCAAATTTTAGGGGGTAGAATGTAATCCCTTTGAAAAACGAACCATTTTCGTAAACCAAATAACTTACAATACATTCACTTATAAACCCCGAACAATGTCCACTTAAATGTAACCCCTTTGAAAAACGGACCATTTTCGTAAACCAAATAACTTACAATACATTCACTTATAAACCCCGAACAATGTCCTGGATGAAAATCACGTGAAAACCGTGCACCAAGACCTGCGCAACGGCTCCCGAAAACCCAAAAACCAGGACGGGCATGTGCCCAGGCACTTGCCTGGGCCTTTCTGCTCCATATTTTGCTTAGGGGGGTCCATTTGATCCAAACCAACTTTTTTGAATCTTTCCTCCTCTGAAAAACACCGTAACTTTGCCTCTGAGTTTTTGAGTTAAAACTTGCATCTCAAGGTGGGGATGAAGGCATAGGTTTGCATATTCTTTTACTTTATGATAAACATGGCATTGCATCGTTTATATACATGTTATCATGCTACATTACTTCATGCACATGACATACTATTGATGAGGGTGGTTCTTTGTCTTTGTGACGGACTGCTAGAGCCCTCGTGATGAGGTTGTGCGCCTTTGCTTGCGGGACCTAAAGTAAGGTGTGACACTTTCTAAGATCAAGCTTTACAACAACTAAGGTCAGGGCGGGGGGGGCACGCAGTTTTTCCTGGACATGCCCCTAACCAGCTCATGCACCATGCAAATGTTCTCCTGGATACTTCTACCGGGGATGAAAGTAGATGCAAGTTTTCCCACCACCTAACTTAGTCTGTTAGCAATGATTTTTGAGATGGCTTTTTTAAATCACGTTACAAAGGGCAATAGGTCTAAACTCACTAAAAGAGGAAGCTCCAACTGTAACACCCCAATTTTTAAAATTTAAATTTCAAGTAAAATAATGAATATTTTAATTCTATCGAGAAAGATCACTGAAAATCGAGATGCTAATCGTATCCATCTATCTTAACCCATAACCATTATATAGATAGTAAAATTTGCAAAAATATGAATTTGTATTCTTCTAACCTACTTACTGGTTAAGATAAATGAATACCCTTTCATTTTCATGTCAAGGACCACATAATTCCACTATATAATTTTTCATATTGAATTGTGAGGGTACTTGCCCTTGTCCATCCATTATGGACACAACATTTAAATACATTCATCAAGTAGACATAATAAATTCAAGTCCAAGGCATTCACACGTTAAATAAACCACAGGGTCTTTGCTAACCGTAATAATGTTCATTAAATTTCGATTGTCAATACAACCCGTTTAAATAATAAACTTTTAAAAATCAAATAAAAATATTCAGCCATGTCACCACAATACTAGCAAAGTAATTAACCCACCCCTACTACTCTGAACTACGTCACGAACTCGCGATTTTATTCTCTTAAGTACCTGCATATGAAAAATAGGGGTGAGCTTGAAAGCCCAGTGGGCCATCTAAACAATTCACAACACTTTATCATGATATATATACAAGAACATTACAAACAAGTTTCACACATTAATCGTTGCAACATTTGATTGTTTGAGTCGAGAATTTTATCACGTACTAAATCACGTACCTTTAGGGAATCAAACCCCGGGCGGCACTACCCACAATCAGAAATTCGTTGGCGATATTCATTATGAATAAATGCTCATAATAAACATTGGCGATATTCCTTAGAATAACTGCCCCATAATAATCATTGGGGAGATTCCTTGGAATTACTGCCCCATATGTGTGATTCTTATCTTAATTGTGTCCTTTAGTGATGTCACATCATACATACAACATAAGTATGATATTAATTGCATTCACAAGACATATTCAAACTCCACTACACATGGTCATGTCATAATGCCAAATATAATAGTATTAACGCATGAACTTTACTATGCCAATATTCTCAAGTCATGTATTTCATCATCAGACATTATAATATACAAATGAATCTCAATTACCACATGAATTGCATGCATCCAATTATCATTTGATCAGGACAAGAAATCATGCTGACACACATATCATCATAGTTAACAATCACAACATGGTATATATAAAATCATGTAAAATAGACATGCAAGAGCAATCTAATAATACTATAGACCTAATTAATTTAACATTCCTACCTATATATCAAAATAAAACATTGTAAAGGCATAGAATCTTCCCCACCTGTAACGCACGCAGTTCGTCGTTGTCCGAATTTCTTGGTGCGTAACGTACGTCCTCAACCTATACATACATGTTACATTTGCATTAGCTGTGTATACCTACTCAAGTTTATATATATATACACGCATTTGTAATTGTAGCAACCAGGAGAGTTGCAGGTATAACATTTACTTATTTAAATGTATGTGTAGTATATAGTATATTTGTGGATAATATATTGTAATATAATGTGTTATATAGTTGCAGACGCAAGTAGCATACATATGACCATATAGATATAAAATATAGTATATAAAACTTATACCCCAACGTACATATGCACCAGCATTATCTCTTTTATATATTAATATCAAAAGAAGTGGGGTAAAAAAAAATTTAAAAATAAAAAGAAAAATAAAGAAAAGCCCAAAAACAACGTTACATTATGCTTCTTGATCTTGCCCAACAAATCGTTCTTCTTCAAGGATAAGGGGCCATTCTTCAACTTGTACTCTGTTTCACTGGGCGAAAGCGAAAAAAAGGCTTGTAGGGCTCGAAGTTCCACCGTTACCCATCACTTGATTTTCGACTTTACCATGGCCAGAACCAGTAAACGGAGGTGGAGAAAAGAAGAAGGAGGAGGAGGAAGAGGCGGATATGTTGAAGATGGGAAGCAATCGACGGCGGACCTTCGTCGCTTGGAACCCCATGAGAATGGAAAGCTGTGACAACAAGACGGAGGTTGGTTTGAAAGCAGCCAAAGGGTTTCTGCAGTTTCGAGTTCACAAGGACCGAAATCTTCTATGGAGAAGTTGTAATTGGGAACAGGAAAGCTTCTGGTGTTCGAGGGGGTGGTGGTGCTTGCTGAACATCGGTGCAGAGAAACAAGGAGCTGAGGAAGAAGACGGAAAATAGAAGAGAGAAGGGAGAAATAGGGAATGACAGCAGCGGCAACGTCGCTGCTGCTTGTTCTTTTGCATTGGTTTGGAGGGGGAGACAGATAGGGAAAAGAAGGAAGGAGGCAAGGCGTGTGGTCGCTCTACTGCGATTCTATGGCAATCAAAAGGGTGGAAACAGAGCATCGTCTTGCTCTATTTCCATTTCTTCTTTCTGGCTATTTGGACAAAAGTCACTGGTGGAGAGCAATTGTTAAGTCTTGTGAGTGTTCACTCACCGGTGTACAGCTACTATCACCGTTTTGTTCATGGTGATTTTTTAAATTAGAGAAACAGAGCATCAAAGCAAAGAAGAAAGAAAAAGGGAGAAGTCTCACCGTGGTAATAGGTCTGAACTCACTAAAAGAGGAAGCTCCAACCGTCTCCAACGATTTCCCAATTGTTCTTAAAGAGGAAAGCGTTGAAGCCATCCCGCCCAAGCGATTTGTCACCATTCATATTCCAAATGTACTAATTACTTTCATGCGCTAATGGCAGAGAGTACACAGGTTTAGTGGCTATGAGTGGTTTAATTTCCATGGTGGAAACCCAAGTGCAAATAATTCACAATTTTAAGTTATTTGAGTTTTAATTGATATGAAAAGATTTTAAAACATTATAATATGTATCTAGGACATGAGGAAACGTTAAAAGCAGCTTCGAAGGTTACCGAATGGTGATTTAACGGTAACAAGTTGAGTATGATTCCATTCTTTGATCATATATCTATCATTATATATATAGTCGTTTTAGCATGAATTCTATTGTCTTATAAATTGCTGTTTGGTTATTTGTATGCATGTATGATTTATACACTATTTTGATTTGTGAATTTATATGCATGTGTTTAAATTCATGATTTATGGATTGTTAGGAAATAAAACGTTCTCGCGGCATAAAAGATAGTTTCCTTGTGCAGTCAGCCTTAAGGATTCGATAACCTTAGTAGGTGTAGTGGCTAGGTTATGCAATGACTTAAATAGGCCTCCCCATACGATCCTATGGAGCATGCCTATGGTATAGGGTCATGATAACATGAGATTGACTACCTTAATTAGTGGAAGTGTAATGTCAGAAACTGAACTACATGAGTCTAAATAAGGCTTTCCATGAGTATGGCCCATTAATGTAGAAAAATATTTTGTTGTGAAATATTATATTTTTTCATTGTATTGTTTTTTGAAATTGATCATGGCATGAATGTTTACTGGCATGCATAATTTTAAACCATTCATGAATATGTAACGTTAGGTATAGTACGAGATATCATCTCATTGGGATTTTAACTCACCCCTCATTTATATCTATTTCAAGATCTTCTAGTGTCTAAAAGAAGGACAAAAGAGTGGCGTGTTAATCGAATTGCTCACTTATATTGAAGTGTGTATAAGTGCGTGGCGTGTACTAGGCTAGATAGGAATTATTTATTTCATGCGTGCTATTTAAGATGGGACATGTGTATGCATGGTTTTATATTAGTATCGATATATGTAAGAACCTTACATTTATGGCTTTCATTTCGTGGGTATTTAATTTTCATGAGACTTATGGCTTAGACATATATATCATGGTTTAATATGAACCTTAGTTATTCTTGTTAAAACATTTTCTTGTGCCTTAATGACTTGTTTAGGGTATTGAAGTTATGAATTATGTATACATCATGTGTTGTACGAGTGTTTAGTGCAGGTAGTATATAAATAGGATTACTGGTGCATTGGGTTAAACGTTTGAGTGCTACCCCGGACAATTTGTCTCTTAATTTGAGGTTTTAGGGAAGGAGGTCGCCACAAATCCATGTATTATCAAAATGTTGTTAATGTATATATAAAAGATCAGTAACCGCAAAGATCCCCTTAAATATTCTAATTTTCATAATCTAGCTTTATTTTTTAAAACCCTTCATAGATTATATAGATATCACCTTAAGTATGACTTTGCATTTTGTATTTGGTGATAGCTAGATATATATATATTCATAACTTTAACATGGTAACAAAAATCTATACCGGATTCACTCCATTTAATGCACAATATCCATTAAGAATTTAACAGATATATACAATAGAAAAACGTTAAAAGTGATATTTAAAGTACATCATCATTAAAAAATATATTATTGAATATTATTAAATTGTCTTGAATCATATACTGACACATAATTCAAAGTAATACACTTTTAAATGTACATTTTGGGTGTCATTAATGTAGCATTAATTGCTCTGTACAATAACTAATTTAGTACACAGCCCATCATGTACATTGGATGTTCTCCAATATTCACACACAATGACCATATTCATATGCTAAACCGTGTAGTCCAATCATTTTCCTATTTTGAAAACGTAAAAGATTTCATGCATGTATTTGATTAATTAAGCTACCAGACACCATGATCTATTTAAGCGACCAAATTGAACACTATCAACCCAATCTAATCCAATCTAAGAAAAAAGGAATTGATCAAGTAGCTAGCAGTACTACTAATACTTATAACAGGCTAGTGATTATGGGTGGAATATTGAAGAAAGGTTCAATACTATTTCATGTTTCTTCTTATATGCTTCTTTTAGCATTATTTTTGCTATGTTTTGGTGATGGAAGCAATAATAATATGGTTTCAGCTATAAGTAGACCCAGGAGAACGGTACACGTGAGAAACGAGATAGCTGGAAATTTTGTATTAAATGTTCACTGCAAATCGAAGGATGATGATCTGGGTCTTAAACATCTTCATCTCAACGAAGAAACTAACTGGACATTTCATGATAGTTTCTTTGGACAAACACTGTTTTGGTGCAACGTGGATTGGACTAACTCTGCTGGGAAGATCATAAAGGGCGGTTTTCAGACTTATAATGAGGATATTGGAAGAGCATGCTTAAATGAAAAAGACTGTCATATTGTCTTCAAGGCTCTGAAGGAGGGTGTGAGTATTATTTGGCCAAATGATCAATCCACTACACCTGTTATAGTTTGGTAGGAAATTTGAAACTCATTCATTAAATAAAAACAGAATGGTCGTTAGTAGTTATATATGGCCTTTAATTTGAATAAATAATAAAGAAGTTATTTTCTGTTTCAGAATTTTATTTTATTTTTTTGATACGTATGTGGTAATTGTGTCATTCTCTGGCTAATTGATTCCAAAAGAATTGAATAGATTCCATGTTAATTTGTAGGGGACTCTATTTAGCATCTACCTTTAAAATGAAACTCTTGTTTGTAGTAGAGGGTTTAAACTTTATACAATATTGTGAATGATCAAACCCAAGAATTTTCTATTTTCTTACCTCTCAAATAGACCCTTAGATAAAATATTTGTTAATTAATTTGATATGTTTTGAAAAATTATTGTTCTCCAATCACGTAACATATATAAGTGGAAAAGATGGATGAAAGATATATCAAAACAGCTAAATCAAGTAGTGTAAAGAAAATCCTTTTTAATACTAAAAAGGTTGTTATAAAACAACTGAAACGATTAAGCGACTTATAACAGGAGCTAAAAAAGAGTAGGTTTTTTGTTTTTTTTTTTAAAAGCTTCTTGGTAACTGTGGGTTTCTCATCTCGTTTTTTACTCATCAAGTGACTTCCATCACGTACAGTGGTTGTTTGAGTTGCTCGTCGTTGTTGGTAATATACAAAATGTTTTTTTTCTAATAACAAAAATGTGATCCATGGATATGATCAATATCTCTAAAAAGAGGTTTCTATCTCTCTAAAGAGCACATCTGTGGTATTTCTTCTCATCTACAAATTAAATCATTAATCTAAATTAAGTACCAAACCTATTAATTAGCTATAGCTAGATATATTCATCAGTTTAATTGGTAACAAAAATCCATACCGGATTCACTCCATTTAATGCACAATATCCATTAAGAATATAACATATTCATATAAATTTTCTCGAATCATGCACTGACATATTATTTGAAGTAATCAAATAATTTATTATATAGAGTAATGTCATTAATTACTCTGTATAATAAATAGTTTAAAACACAATCCATTATGACCATGGATATATATTCATATGCTAAACACGTGTAGTCCAATCATTTTCCTATTTTGAAAAACGTAAAAGATTTCATGCATGTATTTAATTAATTAGTTACCAAACATGCACCATGCATGATCTATTTAAGCAACCGAATTGAACACTATGAATCCATTAATCTAAGTATAGAGAAAAGGAATTGATCAAGTAGCAGTGCTACTTACAGGCTAGTGATTATGGGTGGATCTCATGCTTCTATGCTTCTGGTTTTAGCATTGTTTTTGATGTGTTATGGTGGAAGGAATAGTAATATGGTTTCTGCATCATTTCCATTTTTTCCCAAGAGAACCATACACATGAGGAATGAGATACAAGGAGATTTTGCATTAAATGTTCACTGCAAATCAAAGGATGATGATCTGGGTATGCAACAACTTCATCTCAACCAAGAAACTAGCTGGACTTTTCGTGATAATATCCTTGACACAACACTGTTTTGGTGCAACTTGGATTGGACAGACCATGCCGGGCATATGCGGAAGGCCAGTTTTGATGTCTATAATTCTGATATTAAATCAATGTGTAGTGCTACAAAACACTGTCATATTGTCTACAAAGCTCTGACACATGGTGTGGATAGGATTGACTCAAGTGATCAGTCCGCAAAAGCTGTTGTACTTTGGTAGGAAATTATATATTTTGACGCTCCTTATAATTAATTAATAAAAGAAAATGGTCATTAGTAGTTACGCCTTTAATTTGTTGTACAACTGTTGCTGATCGTGATGAATAAAGAAGTTTTAGTTTTTTAGTTTCAGAAGTTTTTTTTTTTTTTTTTGATAATTTGAGTTTATTAAAATATTCATATTTGGTAGTCGTTGTTCTCCGGCCAATATTCATGTTTAGTAACTCAAACTTGAAAAGAAAAAGAAAAAAAATAGAATTAATCTATTTACATATTAATAAATAATCTAAGCATCACCATTATTATTTTAAAACTTAGTCTCTTAAATAAGTTTCATATATATATATATATATATATATATATATATATATATATATATATATATATATATATATATATATATATATACATATATATATGAAACTTGCACAAGCGTACTGTTGAGAGGAATTTTATCACTTGAATAAGCTTAAACCATACCCTAGGAAGTGGCGGTGATCAACAAACACAAGTTTCCTCTTTTGACAAGGGAATGGTACGTAAAGGGCCGGAAAGGAACATTTTCCATGATACGTTCCTAAATTTTTGGAGACCTAACTGATTACTTTTATGACCTAATAGTTGGGAGTACATATGGGTTTACTGTTATGAGTGGTTGAGGTTGGTATCTCAAGAGGAACTCTATAAAAAGAATGTTTTGATGATTTCAAATAACTCAATCTTATGTTCTAATGATGTTGTTGAAGTGTTTCAGCAAATCAGTTTGAAGAAAATCAAATTTCAATCAGTCAAGTTCACACCAAATCAAACTGTCAAGAACAAGGTTAAAAGAGTCAAATATTAGATTGTAGAACCTTACTCAAAAACTATTTTCAGCAAAACAATATTTTGAACTTTAAAGAAAAAATGATTTCTACCGATCTTGTTCAAAGGTTTTTTCAATTGTTTTCTGAACCATTTAAACAATTTTTTGAGTGCTTAATTTGAACCGAAAAGTCTAAGTATTGATTTGATTAATCGTGTTTTTGGAAAATCAAATTTTAAGGAAAAAAAAACTATTTTTAGTGTCTTTCAGAACGTTGATGGTCGATCAAGACGCTAATGTAGTGACTAGTTACTTAATATAGAACACATATTGCAGGACACTGATAAACCATCAGGGCTCTGATGATTTCTGGGTTCAAATGTTTTCTTTCAAGTCAGAACTCTAATCAAGTATGAGCGCCCTAATTGAATGAACCTAAAAACCAGCAGTTGCGCGTCAGGACGTTAATTGAGCATTGGCGCCCTCATCTGAAAACCCAACATTTTTTGTATTAAGCTCATCAGGATGCTAATGAAATATTAGCACCTTCCCAGAGAAAGTCAGTGAAAATCGAATTTTCAGAATAGTTTATTTCAGGACGCTGATGGAACATGTCATAAAAACTGAAAAAGGAACCGTCATCTGTCCATTGACATTTCAGTCGTATGATTAGAGGATATCTAAGAAGATCTATTAGAGTTTTGAAATCCTAACTGAGAAGGTTAGGTAATGGATGTAGGCATATGTGACGCCCCAAAAATTATTTCATCTAGCCCATAACCCAATTGCATTTTGCCCAAACTCTATGTGTTGCCTTGATATGATTGGTGTTTGTTTGATGGTTGTTTAATGTTTGTATAGTTCATGCTTGATAATGTATATAAATATGTGTATTATAAATTGTATATGGGTCATGATAAATTAAAGTATAATGCATATGTTATTATTTATGCATGGGTCCATTAAACCATGAATTGATATGGGTTAGGATTGATTGAATAAAAGAATAAATGAGAATGAAAATTTGGTGTATTAAATGGATTGGACATTTAAAATACATGGAAGCATGAGATTGGTTAAAGTACATGTGGTTGGTATGGGTAGTATGAGACTAACACATGTAAAGGTTGGTGCATGAAAGTGGACAAATGTCCCATGCCCACTTCTCTTCTCCAAGGAAGTGCTAGAAAGTGAGGTGAGTGGAGGGAATCAAGGAAGTGCTAGAATGAGTGGAGGGAATCAAGGAAGTGCTAGAAAGTGAGGTGAGTGGAGAGAAAGGAAAAAAATAAAATAAAAGAAGAGAAAGGAAAGAAGAAAAGAAAGAAAGAATGAGTTGCTTGAGGAAAATCTCTGCAACGTTTTCATCAAAGAGCTGGATCTTTGGGATATATGGTCAGATTGAGCTCAAATTTTGTTCGTAAGTTCGTAGCTTATGGTTCTGCATTCTGAACGGTGGAGATCTTGATTAGAGGTTTCGTCTAAGAGATCTAACCTCTCAAACAAAGCTGGTCGAAAAGTCTGGATTTCTCGCGTCATTTCGCCCAAACTTATAGATCTCCTCAATCTACCGTTGGATGGATATCAAATTTGGATATGTAGTTTAAAACTGATATTTCTGCATTTTGAACGGTGGAGATCTTGAATACAGTTTCTTCTAAGAGATCTAACCTCTCAAACAAAGCTGGTCGGAAAGTCTGGATTTCTCGCGCCGTTTCGGTCAAAATTATAGATCTCCTCAATCTACCGTTGGATGGATATCAAATTTGGGTATGTAGTTTACAACTAATATTTCTGTATTCTGAACGGTGAAGATGTTTATGGCTTAAGTACGTTGTGTTATATAGTCATCTGAGTTTGAGTGTTTGCAGCAGGAAAGGAGAAATTGTCTGATTAGAGACTTGTTCATCAAAGATACTTATCTTTTCGTTCCACCATTGGATTGGGCTGATATTTGGACAGAAGCTTTGTTTCTTCACATACTTCAATCTGTACGGTTGATTTTGTGATTACATATTTTTGTTGGTAGATTGATACATCTGAACAGAATATTAAATGAAGAATTGGTAGGGTTGCTTGCATTAGACCTAAATTTAGAATATGAACTTAGACCTTTCCAAATAGCTTGCATGTCAACTATGTTGACCTAGTTGTCATTGTTGATGAACCCATGATGCAAAATCAGTGATATACATGGTTGAACATGGTGACCTAGTGTAAATCGGCAATATGGCCTAAGTATGGAAAATTTCATATTTTAGGGCTTTTGATGATTTTGGCCTAAAATCATTGAATTGATGCAACTTATGTTTAATTAAGCATGATTAGGGTTGATTATGCTACTGATTTGGTGGTTGTGACCATATCATGGGTTAGGCCTACTTGTGATCAAGTGACCCAATTTGGACATGTTTATGCCTAAGGAATTGAAAATCAGTATTTTTGATTAATAGAATGGTTTATGAATGAAAACTATGCATTAGAGGCCTAAGTCATGTGATTTGAGTTGAATGATGGGATTAGATGAGATTTAGGCCTATTATCTATATGTGGGCTGATTTATGGTTGATGTGTAATGTCTATGTGATTGAACATAGAAATTGATGTATGGTAGGATATTGATAAATGTTTCAGGATCTTGATTGGGTTGATTCGGTTTGGTGGTCGTGTGTGGTTAAATACTCTCGCGAGGCTTGGTTGTGAGCATACTTCATTTATGATTATATCTTTTATGTCATCATATCACTTATATATATTGGGCCCATCTATCCGGCTGATAGGGGGACTTAACCTTCTCATAGGAGGGTTTTAAAAAAGGAAATAATCGGGGTCAACGGTACGGTGAAATAGACGTGCACTAGTAACCCCAAATAAACATGATTGGGGTCAACGGTACGGTGAAATAGACGTGCACTAGTAACCCCAATGCATGTGGAATGTGGATCCAAATTGATAAGCTTTCACTTGCATCGAACTTATTATAAATGCTTGATATCTATATGTTATGAGCTTTTAATCATGCTACACATTGACATGCATACATGATGTTTATTGATGAGTATTGATAGCATATTTGAATTCTATTCGCTGGGCACCGTTGACTCACCCTCATTTTTCTCTTTCAGGTCCTTCTGTCCCGAATAAGGGCAAAGGAGTAGTCATATCTTGAGGGCCTTGCCTGCGAGAAAATCCAAGGCCTCGATGTGAGTTGAGAGGCATTTTGATTGAACTGTGTTTTAAATTATGAAGTATTATATTTTTATTATGTAATTATAACACTTACCACATTGTAGTATGGGTGAGTTGGGACTTGTTAGATAGACCATGTGGGCATATGACGTTTTTTATTTGTACCCACAAGTTTGGACTTTATGTGTATGTCAATTTTAATGGAGTGTAGGGATTATGATTTTATTTATGGTTCATTTTTAGGGATTATCTCTTGTCTTGGATGATTAATACGGTTGGTAGTTTTGTTTAGTACCTTTTGATATTATGTCGTTGTTTGAGATAAGGCTCGTAGGGTCTCAACCACCCTACGGGAGTTGAGGAGTGGTCGGAGATGCCTACGCCGGACGACCCGCCCTAGCATTTCGCACGCAATTCCCTGTGGGGTTGGTGGTCCGGGGTGCAGGGTCGCCACAGCATATCACTGAACCACTATAAATTATCTTTGTAATTTGTTTATTTTTCACATTGTCTATTTGCCATTTCACTCCAAGTTTATTTAAAATATTTTAATTAACCCTTGTGTCCAATTTACCCACCTCTTGAACGTTTCTGGGCCAACAGAGGTGTGTGTCCTAGCCATGGTTTAACTTCCATGTCTGAAAACCATGGAAGTGCAAATAATTGACAAATTTGAGTTATTATTGAGTTGTAATGGATGTGAAATGATTTTGAAACATTGTAATTAATATGTATCTAGGACATGAAGGAAATGTTAGGAACAACTTTGAAGGTTACCAAAGGGTAATTTTGGATGGTTAATGATAGCAAGGTGAGCATTCCATCCTCCGACCATACTTCTATCATCATAGATATAGAAAGCCATTTTAGCATGACTTCCTATAGTTTTACGTGGTTATTTGTATGTGTGTATACATTATTTATACACTGTTTTAATTTGTGAATATGCATATGTATTTAAATTCATGATTTATGGACTGTTATGCATGATTTAAATAAAAAGTTCTTGCAACAAAGAAGATAGTTTCCTTGTGCAGCAGGCCTCAAAGATTCGATAACCTTAGTAGGTGTGGGGATCATTTCTAAATTACGGCCATGATCTTGGCCTCCCTACACAATCTTATGGAGTGAATCTTAAGTATGGTGCAGGGATTATTTCTTGTTCTTGTTTTGTTAAAGAAAAAGAAAAAACTTAAGAGAGATGGAAGAAAAGCTTTCCGTTACTCAAGTGATGACTTCCATCACGTTTGAAATTCATGATTTGAGTTTTGTTACAAGTTCATGTAGTAGCACCCTTCATTATAAATATATTTTTTCAATATGCTTATATCTAGACTATTATAATGCAAAAATTCTTAAAGATTTTATTATTAATGTTTAATTAACAAACATATATAGCTCCTTATTTTTAAAAATATGCTAGCTCTATACAACAAGGAGTTTCCACCTATGACCAAAATAATAAAAAAAATAAAATAAGAGGTTTCCAACTCTCATAAGGAGCACCTATGTGGTTTTAGACAATTAATTATTTCTCCATTAAAATAGAGTGATATTGAGACCTCACCTTGAGTAGAGGAGGAGGTGTTATCATCATCAACTCAGCCAGAAGTATTTTCATCACATGATTCTAGTTGATCCAAGGAACTCAGGATATTTCTTCTCATCTACAAATTAAATTAATTAATCTAAACCAAACCTATTAATTAGCTATATATAGCTAAACATATTCATCAGTTTAATTGGTAACAAAAATCCATTAAGAATTTAACATATATATACAATAAATATTTACACACCATGATCATATTGATATGGTAAACACGTGTAGTTCAATCATTTTCAAATTTTGAAAACATAAAAAAGATTTCATGCATGTATTTAATTAATTAGCTACCAGACACCATGATCTATTTAAGTGATCACCAAATTGAACACTATCAATCCAATCTAAGTATAGAGAAAAGGAATTGATCAAGTAGTAGTACTAATACTACCAGGCTAGTGATTATGGGTGGATCTCATGCTTCTATGCTTCTTGTTTTAGCATTGTTTTTGGTGTGTTATAGTGGAAGCAATAGTAGTAATATGGTTTCTGCATTTCCATTTTACCCCAAGAGAACCATACACATGAGGAATGAGATAGCTGGAGATTTTGTATTAAATGTTCACTGCAAATCAAAGGATGATGATCTGGGTTTGCGACAACTTCATCTGAACCAAGAAACTAACTGGTCTTTTCGTGATAATTTCGCTGGATCAACACTGTTTTGGTGCAACTTGGATTGGACAGACCATGCCGGGCATATGCGAAAGGCCAGTTTTGATGTTTATAATTCTGACATCGAAGGAAGATGTAAGAGTACAAAACACTGCGATATTGTCTACAAAGCTCTGGAGCATGGTGTGGTAAGGATTGACCCCAGAGATCAGTCCGAAAGCCCTATTTTATTTTGGTAGGAAATTATTTTGAGGCTCCTTATTAATTAATTAATAAAAGAAAATGGTCATTAGTAGTTAAGTCTTTTTTTTTTGTAGAAGTGTTGCTGATCATGATGAATAAAGAAGTTTAGTTTTTTAGTTTCAGAATTTTTTTTTTTGGGATAATTTGAGTTTATTAAAATATTCATATGTGGTAGTTGATGTTCTCCGGCCAATATTTCAAGAGAAATGAGTGACTTCATGTTTTGATAACTCAAATTTGAAAAGAAAAAAATAGAATTATTAATCTATTTAAATATTAATAAATAATCTAATCATCACTACTATTCTTTGACAAAACAAATTAAAATCATCACCATTATTATTTTAAAACTTAATCTTTTAAATAAGGTATATATAAGAAAAAATGTGTCAATTCAAAGATTGAAAGGTGAGATTTATATTTCTACTTTTCCTCTTTCATGGTTGAGATGGATGTGTCTGGTTGGATCCATTCCAACACGTTTTGACTCAATCCCTTAGGTTTTTTAGACCTGCTAGCTTTTGGTTGGTTTAAGAGTCTAAAGATAAGAAATACCTAAAATTGTCGAGTTAGGTAATTTTGATGGAACCTAACTTAGGGACTCACGTTGGAAACCCTAGGAAACTTGTAGGGTGAGACAATTTGGGGGGGTTTTGACCTTGATGGATGATCTTCGTGATTCAAGGGTGCTGAGATGAATTCTATGACTTGAATAAGCCTAGACCAAACCCTAGCAAGTGGTGGTGATCAACAAACACAAGTTTCCTTTTTTGATATGTTCTACACCAATTTAGGTGAGAATGTTATATTAACGGAAGGCAGGTTTTCCATGATATTTCCCTTTTTGGAGACCTTACTAATTACTTTCATGCCCTAATGGCAGAGAGTACATGGGTTTAGTAGCTATGAGTGGTTTAATTTCCATGGTGGAAACCCATACAAGTGCAAATAATTCACAATTTTAAGTTATTTGAGTTTTAATGGATATGAAAAGATTCTAAAACATTATAATATGTATCTAGGACATGAGGTGTCAAACCCCGATTTTTAAAACACTTAAATTTCCAGTAAAAATAATAGATATTTTGATTTTATCAAAAAGATCACTGAAAATCGAGGCATGAGTTGTATTCATTCATCTTAACCCCAAAATCTTTACACACATGAAAATCAAGGCATTAATACCCTTTCAATTTTCATGTCAAGGATGATATACATCCACTATACAAATTTTCATATTGAACTATGAGGGTCTTTACCCTTGTCCATCTATCGTGAACCGAACATCTGAAATAATTCATCAAGTCACGTGACAAGTTCAAGTCCAAGGCATATACATTTAAAGTAAATCATGATCCCTTCAATAATCATAATAAGGTTTTATTAAAACTTTTGGTGTCAATACAACCCTTTTCAAATAAAAAGTTTACAAAGTCAAACGAAGCAATTAACTCATTCACTAATTAAAATCCTATCCAGATTACCAACCCACCCTTATCAATGAACTACGTCACAACTTGCTACTTTATTTTCTAAGTACCTGCATGTAAAAAAAATTGGGGTGATCTTGAAAGCTCAGTGGGTCATTTAAAACCATTCACAATATTTTATTAAGATATATACACAAGAACATTACAAACAAGTTTCACACATTAATTGTTGCAACATTTGATCGTTTGAGTAGAGAATTTCATCACGTTCCAAATCACGTACCTTTAGGAAATCAAACCCTGGGTGGCACTACCCAAAATTAAAAACTCGTTGGCGATATTCATCATGAATAATTGACCCATAACAATCATTGGCGATATTCATTAGAATAACTGCCCCATAATAATCATTGACGGTATTCCTTAAAATAATTGCCCCAAAACAGTCATTGGCAATATTTCTTAGAATAACCGTCTCATATGTGTTATTTTTATCTTAATCGTGTTCTTTAATGAAGTCACAGTATCACACATGCAACATAAATTCAATATATAACTTGTATTCACATGATATGTTCAAACTCCACAACGCATGATATCATATCACAATGCCAAATATATTAGCATTCACTCATGAACTTTATTATAACAATTATGCTAATACTCTCATGTCATATATCTCGTCATCAAACTTTTTAAAGTACACATGAATTACCCGCACCTAACATCAACTTGGGAAAACAAATCATACACGTACACATATCATCACGACCAGCAATCACAGTATGTACAATCATGAAAGATAAGCATGCATGAGCAATCAAATAATACTATAAATCTAATTAATTTAATGTTCCTATCTATACATCAAAATAAAATATTGTAAAGGCATAGAATCTTCCTCACCTGTTATGCACACAGTTTGTCATTGTTTGAATTCCTTAGTATGTCTTCAACCTATACATACGTATTACATTTGAATTAGTCGTGTGTACATTCCCACAAATATATATATTACTCACATAAGTAAGATATGTGCATATACATACGTATATATATACATTTTGTAATTGAGCAGCTCAAGAGAGTTGCAGGTTGTGTTGGGTAACAATGAGATGTATATATATATACTACTATAATATATATACTCTCTATAACAGAGAAGTGTCACCATTCAGTTTATAATATATATATATATGTATCTAGTATAATGAGATATATGTATGTTGGTGGTGAGTGATGGTAGTACATAATACTATCAAGCATTTGGCCATGGTCACAACAGTTGTTGTTGTTTCCCTTAATGCCATAAAAATATGAAAGGAGAAAAACAACTTGTAAAACAGGGGCGGTGAGGTGAGGAGCTACACATGGCACTCATAGGCAACCCATGTCTATGGGAATGCTGAGAAGAACATGTGGTGTATCACCACACCAACGTTGTTGGTACAACATGCGATCAAACAAGGGAAGAGAGACGACAAGCAAAGGAGAAAGAAGAGAAAGTGTAAAACTTACTTTTGTAGTTGCAAGGGCTACGGATTTCCAAAGGGGAAGCATGAGCTTAGGTGGAAAAGTGTACGAGGCAAAAAATTGGTGATGGGTGTGGCGGCTGGACAAGGTCTTCTTATTTATGTAATAGTGTTAGTGTTTTGCAATGGTGATTTGGTTTCCAATATTTCGCCTTGCATAAAAGGAGATTTGGAGTGGATTAAGGAGTGATTTTGGTTACTTCCAATACAAGATATTGTTGGAAAGGAAAGCAGAGAAAATTGTAAAATTTCAAGCATGTGCCAATTTATTGACTGATTTTTCTCACTTCCCTTTATTGACATCCAAAATTTTCAGGGTATTACATCATTCCCGCCTTAAAAGAAATTTTGACCCGAAATTAAAGTTTAAGCTTACTTGGTGATGTTAAACTTTCTCCACTACTGACCAGTTGCATCTCGAAACTTGAGACGTTCTATTAGTAGTCTATCAAAATTAATTATCAAGATTAAAGATTGATAGCGCGCACATAGATTGGAATATTATTAATTACCTAGAGCATTTTTGAAATAAGTCTGAATATTTGGCCTTCACTTCACTTCCGAGTTCCCAAGTGGCTTCTTCGACTCTGTGATGCTTCCACAACACCTTAACTAATGGGATGTATTTATTCCTCAAACTATGAACTTTTCAATCTAGGATCTTTAAAGGTCATTCTTTATAGGTGGCATTAGCTTGTACTTTTACTTCTTTCCAATCAATGGTGTGAGAAGAGTCTGGTTCATATTTTCGCAACATCGACACATGGAACACGTTGTGGATGGTTGATAAACTAGTTGGCAAGTCTAGTTTGTAAGCATTCTCCCCAATTCGATCACTAATCTTGAACGGACAGATGAACCGAGGCGATAATTTTCCTTTCTTACCAAACCTCATGATGCCTTTTTGTGGGCTTATTCTCAGAATTACCTTATCACCTTTTTGAAACTCTAAAGGTCAGCGCCTCTTATCTGCGTAGCTCTTCTGCCTGCTATGTGCAGTAACTAGCCTTTTCTGGATCAACTTCACTTTTACATTCATCTTATTTATCATATCAGGTCCTGTAAGTACTTTATCTTCCCAATCGGCCCAACACAGTGGTGACCTACATGGTCGTCCATATAGGGCTTTATATGGAGCCATTTGTATACTTGCCTGGTAACTGTTGTTACAAGCAAAGTCTGCTAGGTGCAAGTATTTACTCCAACTTCCCTTGAAATCTAGTACACAAGCTCTCAACATGTCTTCTAAGATTTGAATAACCCTTTCAGATTGACCATATGTCTGAGGATGATAAGCGGTGCACATGGTTAATTTGGTTCTCAATTCCCGTTGCAAGCTCTACCAGAATTGAGATGTGAATAAGGAATCTCTATCTGACACTATCAATTTGGGCACTCCGTGTAGCTTCACAATTTCTTTAACATATAGTTCACCCAGTTTACTAACCGGATTTGTGGATTTAATAGGTAAGAAGTGTGCCTTTTTAATAAGTCGATCCACAATTACCCAAACTTTATCCTCACCTTTCTAATTTCTAGGAAGAGCTCCCACAAAATCTATTGCTACGTTATCCCATTTCCATTCAGGGATTTCTAAAGGTTTTAACAATCCAGACAGTCTTTTATGTTCAGCCTTAACTTGCTAACATGTAAGGCATTTGGACACATATTTGACCACATCTCTCTTCAAACCTTTTCCACCATTAGTTTTTCTTCAAATTCTAGTACATCTTATCCCCACTAGGATGTAAAGTGTATTTAGTCAGATGTGCCTCATCAAATAAGATCTTTTTAATTTCCTCAATTCTGGGTACACAAATTCGATCTCTGAACCTCAAAAACCCCTCTGAATCAATATTGAAATATGCATTTATGTTATTGGCTATTGCACTTTCCATCCATTTTATCAATTTTTTTATCGTGAGCTTGGCCTTCCTTGATTTGATGTAGTATGTATGGCTAGCAACTCATATTATATAAAAAAATCTAGTTTTCACCTTTCTGTACACCCAAATCATAATATTCAATCAATTGGTACATCTGGGTTTTTTCTCCATTGCTCTTATAAGATTTTCTACTTAGAGCATATGCAACAACATTGGCTTTCCCTGGGTGATAATGCAACTGAAAATCATAATCTTTCAGAAATTCCATCCATCTTCTTTGCCTCAAATTTAACTCCTTTTGAGTATAAATGTACTTTAAACTCTTATGATCAAAGTATAGATCGAATTTCTCTCCATAAAGATAGTGTCTCCATATCTTTAAGGCAAATACAATAGCAGGCAATTCTAAATCATAAGTTGGATAATTCTGTTCATGAGTCTTCAGTTGCCTAGAAGCATAAGCAACCACTTTACCCTCCTGTGTTAGAACAACACCAAGACCATTCTTAGAAGCATCAGTGTAAATGACATAACCGAATCCGCTTGCATGAGTAATCAATATTGGGGTTGTGGTAAATCGTCTCTTCAACTCTTGAAAGGAATTCTCACATTTCCCATCTCAACTAAATTTAGCATCATTCCTTGTTGGCTTTTTCATAGGCTCAACTAGTATCGAGAAAGTTAATATAAATCTTCTATAGTAACCAATTAATCCCAAAAAACTTCTAATTTCTGTCACTGATTTTGGTTGCTCCCAATTCATTACTGCTTCAACTTTTGTTGGATCTACGAATATCGCTTCTCCTGACACTACATGGCCCAAAAATTTGACTGACTTCATCCAAAATTCACATTTTTCAAATTTGGCATACAATTGATTTTGCCTCAATGTCTCCAAAACTACTGTAAGGTGTTCCTGATGTTCCTCATTGGTCTTCGAATAAACCAAAATATCATCAACAAATACCACTACAAATTTTCTATATGAGGCCTAAACGCCCTATTCATTAGGTCCATAAATGTTGCTAGTGTATTAGTGAGTCCAAATGGCATGACTCTGAATTCAAAGTGTCCATACCTATCCTGAATGTCGTCTTCGGTATGCCTGACTTTTTGATTCTAAATTGGTAATAAACAGACCTTAGGTCGATCTTGGAAAAACAAGTTGCTCCCTTCAGTTGATCGAACAAATCATCTAGTTTGGGTAGGGGTACTTGTTCTTGACTGTGACTTGATTTAATTTTCTGTAGTCAAAACACAGTCCCATCGACCCCTCTTTCTTGTTGCCAAACAATACTGATGCTCCTTAGGATGATTCGCTTGGCTGGATAAATTTCTTCGTGCTAAGATCATCAAGCTGAGTCGTTAGTTCTATTAATTCGCCAGTGGCCACTCTGTAGGGTGACATGGCTATGGGGTTTGTTCCAGGGTGCAGTTCTATCTTGAACTCTACTTCCCGCTTAGGAGATAATCCTGGTAATTCTTCGGGAAACACTTCAAGGAAGTCTCTAACCACCAAAATCTCTTCTAAATTTCTCAGGGTTTTTAGAGGCTCGGCTTCTGTTAGAGTTTTGAATTCCTCCTTTTGACTCACAGATTCGAGAAATGCGGACATGATATTTGTCACACCCTGGGTTGCACAGCGTGCCCCCTACCCAGGTGTGGGCGCACCCCCTCGGGGCGAACGCCTAGCCATATTGGTTCAGTGGCTACTAGGAATGCGAAATCTAACTCCTTAAGGGAGGTCTTGAGTTCGATTCCTAGGGAGGACTTGCACTATTCATGAATAATGTAGACAAATAATCGTTTCGATATAGACTAGCTGCGGTTGGGTTGCTACATGGCGATATGACAATATTATGTGGTACTATGGCTAGGCGTTCGCCCCGAGGGGGTGCGCTCACACCTGGGTAGGGGGCACGTTGTGCAACCCAGGGTGTGATGCCCCGAAAATTATTTCATCTAGCCCATAACCCAATTGCACTTTGTTGAATAAAAGGATAAATGAGAATGAAAATTTGGTGTATTAAATGGATTGGACATTTAAAATACATGGAAGCATGAGATTGGTTAAAGTACATGTGGTTGGTATGGGTAGTATGAGACCAACACATGTGAAGGTTGGTGCATGAAAGTGGACAAGCGTCCCATGCCCACTTCTCTTCTTCAAGAAAGTGCTAAATGAGTGGAGGGAATCAAGGAGAGAATCAAGGAGAGAATCAAGGAGGGAATCAAGGAAGTGCTAGAAAGAGGTGAGTGGAGAGAAAGAAAAAAAAGAAGAGAGAAAGAAAAAAAAGAAGAGAGAAAAGAAGAGAAAGGAAATAAGAAGAGAAAGGAGGGAGTTGTACGAGGAAGATCTCTGCGACGTTTTCATCAAAGAGCTGGATCTTTACGATATATGGTCAGATTGAGCTCAAAATTTTTCAGCAAGTTCGTAGCTTATGGTTATTGATTCTGGTCGGTGAAGATCTTGATCAGAGGTTTCGTCTAAGAGATCTAACCTCTCAAACAAAGCTGGTCGGAAAGTCTGGATTTCTCGTGTCATTTCGTTCAAACTTCTAGATCTCCTTAATCTACCGTTGGATGGATATCAAATTTGGGTATGTAGTTTACAACTGATATTTCTGTATTCTGAACGGTGAAGATGTTTATGGCTTAAGTATGTTGTGTTATATAGTCATCTGAGTTTGAGTATTTGCAGCAGGAAAGGAGAAATTGTCTGATTAGAGACTTGTTCATCAAAGATACTTATCTTTTCGTTCCACCATTGGATTGGGCTGATATTTGGACAGAAGCTTTGTTTCTTCACATACTTCAATCTGTACGGTTGATTTTGTGATTACACATTTTTGTTGGTAGATTGATACATCTGAACAGAATATTAAATGAAGAATTGGTAGGGTTGCTTGCATTAGACCTAAATTTAAAATATGAACTTAGACCTTTCCAAATAGCTTGCATGTCAACTATGTTGACCTAGTTGCCATTGTTGATGAACCCATGATGCAAAATCAGTGATATACATGGCTGAACATGATGACCTAATGTAAATCGGCAATATGGCCTAAGTATGGAAATTTTCATATTTTAGGGCTTTTGATGCTTTTGGCCTAGAATTATTGAATTGATGCAACTTATGTTTAATTAAGCATGATTAGGGTTGATTATGCTACTAATTTGGTGGTTGTGACCATATCATGGGTTAGGCCTACTTGTGATCAAGTGACCCAATTTGGGCATGTTTATGTCTAAGGAATTGAAAATCAGTATTTTTGATTAATAGAATGGTTTATGTATGAGAACTATGCATTAGAGGCCTAAGTCATGTGATTTGAGTTGAATGATGGGATTAGATGGAATTTAGGCTTATTGTTTATATGTGGGCTGATTTAGGGTTGATGTGTAATGTCTATGTGATTGAGCATAAAAATTGATGTATGGTAGGATATTGATGTATGTTTCAGGATCTTGATTGGTTGATTCGGTTTGGTGGTTGTGTATGGTTAAATACTCTCGCGAGGCTTGGTTGTGAGTAGACTTCATTTATGATTATATCTTTTATGTCATCATATCACTTATATATATTGTATGTTGAAAGCATGAATGTGTTCTAATGTTTTGAATGAAGCATTGATTTAAGAAAACCTTATGACTTTGGTTGGGCCCATCTATCTGGCTAATAGGGGGACTTAACATTGTTATAGGAGGGTTTTAGGAAAGGAAATGATTGGGGTCAACGGTACGGTGAAATAGACGTGCACTAGTAACCCCAAATAAACATGATTGGGATCAACGGTACGGTGAAATAGACGTGCACTAGTAACCCAATGCATGTGGAATGTAGATCCAAATTGATAAGCTTTTACTTGCATCGAACTTATTATAAATGCTTGATATCTATATGTTATGAGCTTTTAATCATGCTACACATTGACATGCATACATGATATTTATTGATGAGTATTGATAGCATATTTGAATTCTATTCACTGGGCACCGTTGACTCATCCTCATTTTTCTCTTTCAGGTCCTTCTGTCCCGAATAAGGGCAAAGGAGTAGTTATATCTTGAGGGCCTTGCCTGCGAGATAATCCAAAGCTTCGATGTGAGTTGAGAGGCATTTTGATTAAACTGTGTTTTAAATTATGAAGTATTATATTTTGGATTATGTAATTATAATACTTACCACATTGTAGTATGGGTGAGTTGGGACTTGTTAGATAGACCATGTGGGCATATGACGGTTTTTATTTGTACCCACAATTTTGGACTTTATGTGTATGTCAATTTTAATGGACTGTAGGGATTATGATTTTATTTGTGGTTCATTTTTATGGATTATCTCTTGTCTTTGATGATTAATACGATTTGTAGTTTTGTTTAGTACCTTTTGATATTATGTCGTTGTTTGAGATAAGGCTCGTAGGGTCTCAACCACCTCACGGGACTTGAGGAGTGGTCGGAGATGCCTACGCCGGGCGTCCCGCCCAGGCATTCCGCAGGTCATTCCCTGCGGGGTTGGTGGTCCGGGGCGCGGGGTCGCCACAATATTCCTCTAGATTTTCTACAGCTCTCCAGAAGATAACCTCAATGTAATCTTTCGAAGGCAATCTATCTGGGCTTGGTACTCAGATAACCAATCCATACCCAAGATTACATCATAATCATTAATGGGTAGGACTATCAAATCAGCTGAAATCAGCTTATCATTAATTCTCAGGTCACAACTACATTTTTCAGTTGTTGAGACGTTCACTCCTACTGGTGTTGAAATCTTCATAACAACAGATAAAGGTACAGTGGAAAGTTGTAGTTTTTTGGCTAAGTTTTCAGAAATAAAGGACCTTGATGCTCCAGAATCAAACAAAACCTTAACTGAAACATGAAATAAGATGAAAGTACCTTCCACTACTTCGTTTGTACCAACTTTTGGCTCAGGATTTCCTTTAGTCATTGCAAAAACTCTGCCTTGATTTTGGTTATGGGTTTCATTCTGATTCTGGCTCGGACGATTGGCTTGATTTCTTCCTTACACATTGTTGTTGTTCTGCCAGTTGCCTGGACAAAAATTTTGTCGAACCCCTTGTACAGTGTAGTTTTGTGCCAAATGACCAGGTCGGTTGCATATGAAGCAAAGTTTTGTGGCTTACTTGATCTTTATTCTGTTGGGGTGGACGAATATTGTTCTGCTGCATCTATCGTTCACCATCATGACCAAACTGTCCTGATCCATTGTTGTGATTCTACACCCTGTTCCATTGATTCCCATTGTTGGACTTGTTCCTGTTCCAATTATTACCATTGCCACCAAAGTTATTCAAATTTTGCCTCTTGTTGTGATTACCATGGTAACCAAAATTCTGTCCTTGAGGCCTTTTGTTTATGTTCCATATTGCCTCTTGCAGGTTCAATTCTCTATCTACCAACAAAGCTCATTCAACCACATCTTTATAAGTTTCCAGATTCATAGGAACAACCACCTTTCTAATTTCCATCCTGAGACCTTTTGCGAATCTACTAGCTTTCATATGTTCATTGACTACCAGTTCAGAAGAAAATCTGGAAAGTTCAGTAAACTTAGCCTCATACTTCGCCACTGTCATGTTTTTCTGTGTTAGCCTCACAAATTCATATTGCAATTCTTTTATGTTCGCCTTGGGGAAGAATTTATCATAAAACATCTCCTCAATAGTTGTCCAGGTCATAGTTTTCACGTCCACTGTAGGACTTTCTTTAACCACTCTCTACCAATGTTTGGCTTCACCTATGAATTGGTGAGCTACAATCGCCACCATTCTAGGGCCAGTCACTTCAAGAACTTCCAAGTGTTCCTTAACCTCCTGGAACCACTTGTCGGTTTCCCTTGAATATGATTTTCCTTCAAATTTAGAAGGATGCATACGTCAGAAATCCCTTAATTGATCAGCCCATTCCTTTTCTTCAAGCCTCCTGGTGCTTCGAGCTCCTGGTTCATTCTGCACTACAATTGTTGGATTCAGTTGGGGTTGAGGCATCTATCTGGCCACCTGTTCCACTACTTGTCTCACAAATTTTGCCATCATCTCTGGTCCCAAAACGATTTCAAGGGTTGGAATTGTTGTAGGTTGGACATTCTCTACTCCAGTAGAGTCAACATTCGCTGTTAGATTTGAATGTTCTTGCTCCGTCGGCTGAGGTTCAGGTGTCGGTTGTGTCTGCACAACTGGCACACTATCCCTCATGAGATCACTCACAGACCTTGTGTTTCTTCTTTGAGGTGCAGCCATCTATAAAATTACAACTCATCTTTAGTACTACATGAGATAATTATTTTCGTTTAGGGTGACTCTAGATTCAGAATTCTAAGTTTTCGAAAATAAAATGATCATGGTTCAGTTTCTAGGTTTTATAAGATTTTGACAATCCATGATTGTCAAAGGGTACAGGATTTGGTTTTTGATACATGTACACTCTAGCCCGATGACATAAGCTTCCACAAAGAAACCTCAATACACCCAAACAATGCGCAAATGTCCTACCAACTAAGGCTTCCCAGGTACCCACTATGCCCAAGCTGCTCCATACCAGTTGAACATAGCGATACAAGCTCGTCTAGAGTTGTTAGTCATTAACCAAACATGGTCTGCTAGTTTTCAAGTTCAAGACTCCTCAAATACCCTTAAATTCCTCCACGTCCCATACCGCTTTGGAACCAAGAATAGAATATTCATCCTGATCTCAGATTCTAACCAAACAGTTTTCATACGAATTCTCATCTTTAGCCTATGTCCTAAAAGTTTTTAATTTATTGGTACTTTCATTCTCGATGTTATGTTATAAGGTTTATAATTATAAACCAAGCTTTCCAAAATTTGGTATAACACTTCCCATGATATGAAGCCTAATCTCTGATACCAAGTTGTCACACCCTGATTTTTAAAACACTTAAATTTCCAATAAAATAATATATATTTTTTATTTTATCGAAAAGATCACTGAAAATCGAGGCATGAGTTGTATCCATCCATCTTCCCAAAATCTTTACACACATAAAAATTTTTAATAATACTATTTATATTCAAAATAAAGTCACAAGTTAAAATAGATGAATACCCTTTCAATTTCCATGCAAAGGACGATATACATCCACTATACAAATTTTCATAATGAACTATGAGGGTCTTTACCCTTGTCCATCTATCGTGAACCCAACATCTAAAACAATTCATCAAGTCATGTGACAAGTTCAAGTCCAAGGCATATACATTTAAAGTAAATCATGATCCCTTCAGTAATCATAATAAGGTTTTATCAAAACTTCTGGTGTCAATACAACCCTTTTCAAATAAAAAGTTTACAAAGTCAAACAAAGCAATTAACTCATTCACTAATTAAAATCTTATCCCAATTATCAACCCACGTCTATCATTGAACTACGTCACAACTTGCTACTTTATTTTCTAAGTACCAGCATGTAAAAAAAATTGGGGTGAGCTTGAAAGCCCAGTGGTTCATTTAAAATCATTCACAACATTTTATTAAGATATATACACAAGAACATTACAAACAAGTTTCACACATTAATCGTTACAACATTTGATCATTTGAGTCAATAATTTAATCACGTTCCAAATCACGTATCTTTAGGGAATCAAACCCCAGGTGGCACTACCCAAAATTAAAAACTCGTTAGTGATATTCATCATGAATAACTGAGTCATAATAATCATTGGCGATATTCATTAGAATAACTGCCACATAATAATCATTGGCGACATTCCTTAAAATAACTACCCAAAAACAGTCATTGGCGATATTCCTTAGAATAACTGTCTTATATGTGTTATTCTTATCTTAATTGTGTTCTTTAATGAAGTCATAGTATCACACATGCAACATAAATACGATATATAACTTGTATTCGCATGATATGTTCAAACTCCACAACCCATGGCATCATATCACAATGTCAAATATATTGGCATTTACGCATGAACTTTATTATAACAATTATGCTAATACTCTCATGTCATATATCTCGTCATCAAACTTTTTAAAGTACACATGAATTACACGCACCTAACATCAACTCGGGAAAACAAATCATGCATGTACACATATCATCACGGCCAACAATCACAGTATGTACAATCATGTAAGATAAGCATGCACGAGCAATCCAATATTATAAATCTAATTAAATTAATGTTCTTATCTATATATATAAATAAAATATTGTAAAGGCATAGAATCTTCCCACCTGTTACGCACACAGTTCGTCGTTGTTTGAATTCCTTATTATGTAGTGTATGTCTTCAACCTATACATACGTATTACATTTGAATTAGTCATGTGTACATTCCCACAAATATATATATTACTCACATAAGTAAGATATGTGTGTATATATATATATATATATATATATATATATATATATACATTTTGTAATTGAGCAACTCAAGAGAGTTGCAGGTTGCCTTAGATAACAATGAGATGAATATATATATATATATATATATATATATAATTTGTATAGAGAGAAGTGTCACCACTTTGTTTATAATATATATATATAATTTGTATAATAGAGAAGTGTCACCACTCTGTTTATATAATATATACATTACAAGAAATTATACCTACGACAACAGTCAATGTTTGTTGTATAACTATTACCACAGCGTTCACATAGATGTTGTGGATAACGTCGTTGTTGAAAACCCAAAATTTTAGACAACGTTCATATAACTGTTATTGTAAAACGTTGTATATGTTCCCAAACACTTAGTCCACAATAACATGTGAACGTTGTCTAGGCTTTTTTACAACAGTCGGGTTGCGCCTTGTTGTATAGAAACTTTTAACAACGTTCATAAACCTATTGTTGTAAGACATTGTATATGTCTCAAACACTTAGTCCACAACATGTGAACGTTGTCTAAGGTTTTTCACAAGAGTCCGGCTGCCCCTTGTTGTATAGTAATTACAACAATCAACGTCTGTTGTTATATATTTGAACATGATCTCTTTCATATAACTGTTATTGTAAAACGTTGTATATGTTCCCAAACACTTAGTCCACAACAACATGTGAACGTTGTCTAGGCTTTTTTACAACAGTCGGGTTGCGCCTTGTTGTATAGAAACTTTTAACAACGTTCATAAACCTATTGTTGTAAGACATTGTATATGTCTCAAACACTTAGTCCACAACATGTGAACGTTGTCTAAGGTTTTTCACAAGAGTCCGGCTGCCCCTTGTTGTATAGTAATTACAACAATCAACGTTTGTTGTTATATATTTGAACATGATCTCTTTCATATAACTGTTATTGTAAAACGTTGTATATGTTTCCAAACACTTAGTCCACAACAACATGTGAACGTTGTCTAGGCTTTTTTACAACAGTCGGGTTGCGCCTTGTTGTATAGAAACTTTTAACAACGTTCATAAACCTATTGTTGTAAGACATTGTATATGTCTCAAACACTTAGTCCACAACATGTGAACGTTGTCTAAGGTTTTTCACAAGAGTCTGGCTGCCCCCTGTTGTATAGTAATTACAACAATCAACGTCTGTTGTTATATATTTAAACATGATCTCTTTCACTGTCTTTTTACAACAAACGTAAAACGTTATTTTTTTTTAATATAAATATATTATGATATATTATATACATCTTTACCTGTAAAAATGTACCTGTACATTCAAAATATATAAATACATTCAAATCTAAGCTTTAATTTTCCTATAAGAAACATTTATTCAGACATCTATCATATTAACTAAAAATATGTTTCAATATAACCTATAAATTCAATCTTCAAAAACAAAATGTTATATTGCATATAAGCATACAATTGATCAAAAGTATACACAATTAGTTTATGCTTACAATCATCTATACAAAATTAATTTTTTACAAAATAAGAACTTAAAGCAATGAACTTTTTTCCTTAGATTAAGAAAACTTGTAGTTAGTCTAACTCAATAAAATCTTGTGCAGCACCAATGTGACTTTTCATCCCAATCACCTGTCCAAATATTACATAAAAATGTATTAATAAAATTATATCAAACTAAAGTCATATAAATAACATTAAAGTACATGCTTGCATATTACTAAGTATATATGTGTGTGGGTGTGTGTGTGCTTGTTTTGCAATTATTAACCACCACACTTTATCTACTCATTTTTAGATACAAACTATTTAAAATGAGTAGATAAAAAAGGGAAGAAAGGGGAAAGAAAAGGATAAAAATAGAAGCCCATTAAAAAACTTGATAAAAGCCATCAACATTCTCTCCAAGTATGACTTAATAATTGTTAAAACAATTAGCATTACTAATCATGCTCAGGTTATTTGTTCTTATTTTCCAAATTACAGATTTAACATATATATTTTTATTTACAATCTAACATCATAAAGTTTTGACCTATTGTTGAGATTTGTTTCCTATACAAATTATTTCCTTAAGGATTTATTTCCTTTAAGGAATATAGCAGTTACTAAAATTGTAAATGTAGCTATAAATACATAGCCCTGTATGTCTATACATATGGAGTCCTTCCATTAAGACATAATAGAAGAATAAATATTCTTTCTCTTCTTCCGTAGATGTAGGCCATAAAGCTGAACCACGTTACGTCTTGTGTCGTTCATTATTTTTATTATTTTATTTTCTTAACATGGTATCAGAACCCTAGGTTATTATTACTAGGAAATCTGTTTCGGCCTTCATCGTCGAAATCATCGTTGTCGGCCTTCATCGCCGGAATCCCCTTGTCGGCCTTCATTGCCGGAATTGTTGTCGCTACCGGAATCTTCACCACATCGCCGTCGCAGTCTTCATCTTCGTCGCCTTCATCGCTAGCGTGGAAGCATTGCCACTGGTTCATCTTCTTCGTCGTCGTCTGGTATCGTCATCGACAGCAGGGTATCGTCGTCCGTGCCGCTGATGCTGCTGCCGCTGCAACTGAATTGCACAAAGAATCGCACGATGCTCTGAGTTACGGTGGTGACGAACGCGGTGCTCTCTAACGATCAAAGCGACTGAGTTTTAGCTTCCTGCTCTGCAGTTGGCTTGTCACGGAGATCCTCGGCTTCCTGTTCTGCAATTTTTTCATCGCCTCTGAACTCAAACTACTGTTCATCGTCTTCTTTGTTGATCGTCTTCAACGCCTCTATTACTATTCATCATCTACATTGTCTTCATCACCTCTGTTACTGTTCACCGTCTTCATCGTCTCCAACGTCTTCATCGTCATCTGCAACTCAGATCTTCACTGTCATCGTCTGTTGTTCACTCTCTGCAAATCGTCTGCAATCGTCCGTCTGCAAATCGCCTGCAAATCGTCTTCTTCTTTGCTGCGGAGATCCTCGTCTTCATTTTTTCGTCTGCAACTTTTTATCGCCTTTCTCGTATTCGCCTTTCTCACTGCAACCTTTGTTCAACACTCGTCTTCTCTCTCTTTCTTCTTTCTTTCTCTTCGTCTTCTTCTTCTTTACATCTTCTTTCTTCTGTCCTCTCTTTCTTCTTTCTTATTTTCAGCAACTAACCCAAAAAAAAAAATTAAAAAAAAACATCAACCTCCATCTTCGGCCTTCATTGCCAAAGAGAGGCTTGTTTGGCGTTCATCGTTGTTATTGAAGAATTTGACCAGGCATTGTTATTGTTGTTGCTGCTTCCACCGGTACGTGAGCCAAAAGAAAGATGTCCAGTGTACAATCAATTGAAGCGCACTCTCTTAAGCAAGTCGGATTCAATCAGGATGAGATCAAGAGATTGAGAACTCTACTTGACACTCTTGGAAAACCCTCAGGTACCAACTCATTGGCCCATTCAGGTAATTTTCCTATTTCTATTGGATTTAACGTCTCGAATAAATCTTTTGCTAACTCTTGGGTTATAGATTCTGGTGCTACTGATCACATGACCAATTCTCCCAATATATTTCATACCTACAACCCATGTCCTAGTAGTCGGAAAATAGCCACAGCTGATGGATCCTTAACTACAGTTGCTGGTATAGGCGATGTTCACATCAGCCCCACCCTTACACTCAGAAATGTTCTTCATGTTCCTAAACTATCTACTAATCTTATCTCTATTAAAAAACTGACCCATGATCTGAGTTGTAATGTAACCTTCTTCCCTACTTACTGTGCATTTCAAGACCAAGACTTGGGGACGATAATTGGACATGCTAAGGAACAGGACGGGTTGTATTACCTTGAGACGCAGTACACCCTATCCAGAGTACCACTTCATTTCTCTCTGAGCACAAACTTTCCAATAAAGAAAAGTTATGGCTCCATCATCGCCGCCTTGGCCATCCTTCTTTTAGATCTCTTAAAATCATGTTTCCTTTGTTGTTTAAATCTCTGAATTTTGAAGATTTTCATTGTGGAGTGTGTGAACTTGCGAAACACGAGCGTATATCTTTTCCACTTAGTAATGACAGAAGTTCAAATCCTTTTGATCTCATTTATAGTGATATTTGGGGTCTCTCTCCAATACCTAATGTTTCTGGAGCGCGATGGTTTGTGTCCTTCATCGATGATTGTACTAAAGCCTCGTGGATATTCTTATTGAAACAAAAATCGAATGTGAGCTTTATTCTCCCTACCTTCCATAACATGATACACACCCAGTTTGGTGCTAAAATCAAGAGATTTCGATCTGACAATGCTCGAGACTATTTTAATCAAACATTGACCAATTACTTCCAAACCGAGGGGATCCTTCATGAATCATCTTGTATTCACACTCCACAACAAAATGGAGTTGCTGAAAGAAAAAACGGACGGTCACCTACTTGATACAACCCGAGCCTTTTTATTTCAGCATAATATACCCAAGTCCTATTGGGGGGAAGCTGTCCTTACTGCAACACATCTTATTAACCGTTTACCATTCCGGACCCTTGATTTCAAAAGTCCTATGGAAAAACTACGTTAATTTTATCCTAAGCTTAAAATCTCCAATAATCTTATACCTAAAATATTTGGGTGTGTTTCATTTGTCCATGTTCACCAACCCAACAGGGGAAAGTTGGACCCTAGAGCTCTTAAGTGTGTTTTTGTCGGATACTCTTCCACTCAAAAGGGATATAAATGTTATCATCCGCCATCAAAGAAATTTTTTGTCTCAGCCCATGTCACTTTCTATGAACCTGAGCCCTATTTTATCGCTCCTCCTCTTCCGGGGGAGAATGTCATCATAGAAGATAAAGATTGGAACTCCCTTGATAACCCTTTTGACCTTTTTGACCCCTTTACTATCCAACAAACCAAACCTGAATCTCCTACATCCCCTGTACCCAATGACGAACCTAAGGATCGGATGACTGGACAAGTGTACTCAAGGAATAAAGCCGCAGCTCCTGAACCGATGCAAGCTCAAGAATCTGAACCAATCCCTGAGAATGAGGTAACAAATCCTAAGCCCTCCTTACAAATTTCATTAGTTCTTGAAACTAACAATGATCTTTTAGCCTCTGAACCTGACAATGACCTTCCCATTGCCATTAGAAAGGGAACAAGGGAATGCACTAAACATTCCTTGTATCCACTATCTCATGTTGTATCCTTTGAGAAATTCTCACAAACCCATAAGAGTTTCCTTACCAGCCTGAATAATATCCAGACTCCTACGTCATTATCCGAGGCTTTATCTAATACAAATTGGAAACAAGCTATGAATGTGGAAATGGAAGCCCTGGAGAAAAATACAACATGGGAGTTGGTAGATTTGCCTCCAGGAAAGAAACTTGTTGGATGCAAATGGGTTTATACAGTAAAATACAAAGCAGATGGGTCCCTAGAGCGCTACAAGGCAAGATTGTTAGCCAAAGGATATACTCAGACATATGGTGTGGACTATCAAGAGACATTTGCTCCAGTTGCAAAAATGAATACTGTGAGACTTCTTTTGTCATTGGCAGCTAATTATGACTGGGATCTGCAACAATTTGATGTAAAAGAACGCATTTTTACATGGGGATTTAGAGGAAGAAATCTATATGGAAGTGCCTCCAGGATTTGGCACCACTGATAAAGTGTGCAAATTAAAAAAGGCCCTGTATGGACTTGAAACAATCTCCGAGGGCATGGTTTGGTCGGTTTGCCAAAATAATGACAAGTATGAGATATAAACAAAGCCAAGGAGATCACACTTTATTTATTAAGCACTCGACTTCAGGGGGAGTTACAGCCCTATTAGTGTATGTTGATGACATCATCATGACAGGAAACAATAAAAACGAGAGACAATTTGAAGGGGTGTTTGACCGAGAAATTTGAGATCAAGGAATTAGGGAGATTGAAATACTTCCTAGGGATTGAAGTGGCACACTCTAAACAGGGAATCTTTATCTCCCAACAGAAGTACATTACAGACCTTCTTAAAGAAACAGGGAAGCTAGCATGCAAACCAATGAATACTCTTATTGATCTTAATCACAAGCTTGGAAAAGCTGAAGAAGCGCTAACTGTTAATAAAGAGATGTATCAAAGACTAGTAGGAAGACTCATCTATCTCTCTCACACAAGACCTGATATTGCATATGCAGTGAGTGTAATAAGTCAATTCATGCACAATCCTAAAGATATTCATTTGCAAGCAGCTAATCGCGTTCTACAGTATCTTAAAGGGACTCCAGGACAGGGCATCTTATTTAAACGACACACAGGAATGGTTCTTGAAGCATATACTGATTCAGACTATGCTGGTTCAGTAGTTGACAGAAGATCAACTACTGGATATTGTACGTTTCTTGGTGGGAATTTGGTGACATGGCAAAGTAAAAAACAGAATGTAATGGCCAGATCTAGTGCTGAAGCAGAATTCCGAGCAATGGCACAAAGGGTTTGTGAGCTATTATGGTTGCAGATAATTTTGACAGATTTGAAGATACACTGGGATGGCCCTATGAGACTATTGTGACAATAAATTTGCAATTAGCATTGCCCATAACCCAGTCCAACATGATCGAACCAAGCATATAGAGATTGATAGACATTTTATTAAAGAGAAGCTTGACAATGGGTTGATCTGTACTTCATATGTGTCTATCAATAATCAGCTCGTCGATATGCTCACTAAAGAGTTAAATCATACTGCATTTCAAGCAAATGTGTCCAAGCTAGGAATGGTAAACCTTTATTCACCAGCTTGAGGGGGAGTGTTGAGATTTGTTTCCTATACAAATTTATTTCCTGTATAGATTTGTTTTCTGTACAGAATTATTTCCTTAAGGATTTATTTTCTTTAAAGAATATAGCAGTTACTAAAATTGTAAATGTAGCTATAAATACATAGTCATGTATGTCTATATATATGGAGTCCCTCCATTAAGACATAACAGAAGAATAAATATCATTTCTCTTCTCCCGTGGATGTAGGCCATAAAGCCGAACCACGTTACATCTTGTGTCGTTCATTATTTTTATTATTTTATTTTCTTAACACCTATAAACCATCAACAGAAGCAAAAAGACAACAAAAGGTCTTAGAATTAAAAAAAAAAAAAAACCATGCAACAGTACTCTTCATGAACATACAAGATCATACACAGGTCTGTCAAAACACTTACGATCAAACACATAAGACATGCAACTTGCTCGAAGTGCACATAACTAAAGAAACTCATATCTATTGTAATCAACAAAAGAAAAGAAAAGAAACAATAATATCCAACTAATATTTATTAGTACCGTAATTTGCTTGATCTAGGTGCAAATCACAAATTGGACTGAGATGTTTGATTCCCCCAAGATTATCATCATGAGATGGAAAGGAAGAAAAGAAGTGATGTTGAAGGAGAAGATCATCAAGAGAACCTTAATTTCATGATATATTTCGTAAAAGACTAAGAAAATTGATCCCATTATAACTAAAAACAATAGTTTTGCCTTGGGCAGGAGGCTAAAGATGGATGAATTGGAATTGTTTGAACATTGCTTCTCTTTAGTGTATGATTTCACTGCAATTGTTTTACTTGCCCACCACAAAATTAATCATCAACTAAACACCATTCATTCATTGAAATATGTAAAGGAAATAACCAAGAAATCATATCATCCATCCCAATAAATAACTTGAACTTCTAAATCTGTTTTTTTTTTCCTTGTCAATTAAAAGTGCATAATGAAAAAATTGAAAAAAAAAAAAGGAAGAAGAAGAATAAAACACACCTATTTGCACGGGTTCACTTTTGTAGAAGATAAGCGAATTCTAGTGCTATAATAACTCCAATTTTGCAACTTTTGCTCTTTTTATCTGCATATTTGAAGAACATTATTCATTTAGATTATGCCCATGTAAGTTACAAAATCAAGAGTGCAAGAACAACTCCAAAGAAATAAGATAAACCTAGAACTCGCACTTATGACAATCAAACTCATTTACAATAATAAGATAATGCTCACTCCGAGGCATTTTGGGCAGATCCATAGTGTTTGAAGATGATAAATACTACAATCCCAATTAGTGTATGAACCCCAACCCTTGTAGTGAGAAAACCTTTTTTTCTAAAATCGAAGCTTATTTCTCTGTTGGAGAAGTAGTTTGGCCATACATGACTAGTCACTAATACTGAATTGTTTAGAAAGCTAGAAATTGAGTGATCCCTTTCTCTCCATGAAACCATGCATTTAACAAATTACTATCCATAACATGAAAAGCGTGATATATGGAGAATGGAGACTATAAGCTCACCACTTATAAATGATAGGTGAAATTAGCTAAAGAGAGACTTAGGGATTCTTCAACCAACAAAAACTTCCCCAAACATCAATAAACCAACATTGAACTACTCTAATAGGACTAGCAAGCTATTTAGTACACTGTACAATGAATATATTAGCACTATAAACAATATGGAATGAACCAATTAAAAAAAAAAACACTCTAGTATGCTTACATAAAACACAATATTACGAATAAAAGTTTATGATTTCATTATTTAAAAATCTGCTTGGATGTATATACTGAGTAGATCAGGTGCAGAAAATGACTGCTAGAATTAGACAGATTGAATTTGAATCGAACATTTAACATCAAATCATTGCAGAAAATGACAACTAATTTAGGGCCTTCAAGGAAGTATCAAGGGCTTTATTTTTATTTTCCCCGTAAGTTCCACTTTCAACGGTTATCCACTTTTCCTTCATCACATTTATATGATTCAACAAATTAAATAGGTGGGTGCAACAAATTTCATGGATATGTAAATGTTAGGGAAAAAATTGAGAAAGGGGAGCTTCAAATAGAATGGAAAACAACGATTTGAGTTTTCATATAAATCAAAAGTTTTGGTACGTGTAAATAACATAGGTTTGCTTAACCAATAGAAGCAAATCAACAAAAGAAATTAACTTCAATGATTAACTTCTTGCAAAAAAAGGCTTTAAAAGTATCGCTAGTGGAACTTCTTTTATTTCCTTGAAGAGCATTTACTTCACTTGAATAGGAAAAAAAATTAAATGAATGCCAAACAAGATGGAGACAAAAGCCAACCAAGAAAATTTATAACACTAATGAAGGAGAGAGAGATCCCCATTTTATATTCCATGGAAGATGATCTTTATATTCAATATGTATGAAACAATTTATAACACTAAAGAAGGAAAGAAAGAAATTTATCACACTAATCAAACATATGTGTTTTGTCATTAGAGAAAAAATCAACTAATATTCAACGAAAGATGAACCAATTTTGCTACCTTTAGCCAAATCAACTAATACCACAATATATATATAACACTAATGAAGGAGAGAGATCCCCATTTTAAGCATATAACAACAATAACTCATGTGACAAAGAAAACCATATTGGAAACATTCGAATCTTGGCATTGCCAAAAACACTCATATGGAAACATATTGGAACTCATTCTCCTGTGTATTGGGTATCTATAATTGCAAGATTTGAATGTTGTGGAAACATGTGAAACTTCACAAATATAAATGTACCAAGTGAGTAGTATATATAGTGATGCATACGATAAAGATCTTGATACAGAAAAGTAAGCTTACCAAATACCGACTATAAAAAATCTAGGGAAGCAAATGAGATAAACCATGAAAAATATTACTTGATCATTAGCAAGACATTAAGAATGCACATTCACAATCAATAGAGAATTTCAAGAAGTAAACCACCTGTTGGACTTTGATCCCATATGAGATTCCTCTATCCTATCCTATGCAAAGGGATAGAGATAAAATTAGAAAATTGAAATAGAATCACATAACTAATAGGATCTCTATGTCATAGATATTTGGATTAATGTAAGTCTTTGTCTCGTAAATATTTGATTGAAATAGAGTACTAATCAAACATATGTGTTTTGTCAGTAGAGAAAAAATCAACTATTATTCAACAAAGATGAACCAATTTTGCTACCTTTAGCCAAATCAACCAATACCACAAGATATATATATACATGTAACACTAATGAAGGAGAGAGAGATCCCCATTTTATATTCCATGGAAGATAATCTTCATATTCAATATGTATGGAAAAAAATATATGAGACTATTATTTTAATCCATGCTTACTAAGAAAATAAGTAAAATAGAAATCTCGTTTCAAGAGACCACTGCCTCCCAATCATACTTGTGTTTAAATTGTAAACCAATAAAAAAAAGAGCTTCATGTATGTTTGAATTGTAAACCGTATGTAGCTTTTAACTTGGTTTATAGCTAAATATATCAATCCCTAAATATAAGAAATAGGCAAAATTAGTAACAACATAAAAAAAAAAAGAGTTCCTTGCCCTCATAGCCCTTAGTGGAGCTATTCATGTATCAAAGGTGTTAGCAACGCGCGCGCGCGCACACACACACACACACATATATATATATATATATAAATAGGGAGAGAGAGAGAGAGCAAACAAAGAAAACGTATACCCAAGCACATGCTTGCATATTACTATGTATATATGTGTGTGTGTGTGTTTGTGTGCGGTCATGCCAAAATATTGCAATTATTAACCACCACACCTTTCCCACTTACACTTGGGCAATGAATAAGAATAGGGTGTAAACATGAATATGATAATCTCTTGGTACTACACCACCAAATATCAATGAATATGTAAGTCATTGAGTAAAACGCCAGTGAATTAGGACAATGAATATCACAACACTAAAGAATTCACACAAAAATATATAAGGAGTTCTTATTTTGTAACAAAAAGATACAAAGAAGAGAGCCCAGCCTCAACTCAATATATATACAAAATATCTCTTGTGAGATGATAAAAAATTATTTTATTTTCTCTATCTTTCTTTCTTTATCTGTTTTCAGATTTCTATGAAGGAACTAACATTTTTGTGATCATTTGATTTGGAATATAGTAGTATTACATTATGATTGTGAAGGTACCCTTGTTTCCTATCAAGTTATCATAAAATTTTGGGTATAATATATGATCATCTTCTTCTCTGAAGGTTGGTGGTTGCAGAGTTTTTTTATGCATTTGTCAATTTCCCAGGAAAACTAAAAGGATGCACTTGAACATAATGTAATCTTTAGAATCCATTAACAGCCCTCTTTAACATGGAGGTACTTAAAGCTGCGTACTAATATACCTTATAAAATAGGTATTGTAATAAGTTGCTACTTTGAAATGGTATGCTATGCTTGTGCAATTCAATTCAACCATCAAAACAAGAAGATACTGTAACCCCCTGAAAAAAATAATAATAATAATAATAATAAAAAATTTCAAACATAATCCTGAAATCACGCCGGAAATCTCGCCAACATCTCGCCTGGAATCTCGCCGAGATCTCGCCGGAAATCTTGGCTGAAATTGCGTCTCGCTCTCTCTAAACCCAATCGCACAAGCCTCCCTCTTTCTAAACCAACGCAAAAGCTTCCTCTTCCTCTCGAAACCTCTCTCTTCTCTGTTCCTTTCTCCGCCAGCGCACACCGCCGCTCATCACCGCCTCTGCTCTCTCGCTCTCGCCAGGTCTCTCTCTCAACTCTCTGCTCAAAACCCCAGTGCTCGAAACCCCATCTCGCTGGTGCAACCCCCGCCATTCCTCAGCTCCAGCCGCCGCGCTCTCTCTCTCTTCTCCGCCACTGATCTCATCTCTCCGCCGCCCTCTCTCTCTCTTCTCCGCCACAGATCTTGCCGCCCTTTCTCTCTCTCTTCTCTGCCATCCGCCACGCCTCGCCTCCGATCTCTCGCCCTCACTCTCAATCTCTCTCTCTCTCTTCCCTTTTCTCTCTCCCTCCCCTGTTTTGTTTTTTTAACCAAGTGTTATTATTATTTTTTTTAGCAACCAAGATGTTATATAATATATATATATATCATGCATACAATACCACATATAATATTATATATATATATATATATTATATAACATCTTGGTTGCTAAAAAAAATAATAACACGTGAGTTGCAATGTTAAAAAAAAATAATAATAACACTTGGTTAAAAAAAACAAATCAGGGGAGGGAGAGAGAAAAGGGAAGAGAGAGAGAATGCGACTGGTTTTAGAGAGAGAGAGAGATTGAGAGCGAGGGCGAGAGATCGGGAGCGAGAGAGCGAGAGATCGAGAGATCGGAGGCGAGGCGAGGGCAGGGGAAAATGGCGGATGGCGGAGAAGAGAGAGAGAAAGGGCGGCAAGATCTGTGGCGGAGAAGAGAGAGAGAGAGAGAGGGCGGCGGCGAGATGAGATCAGCGGCGGAGAAGAGAGAGAGAGAGCGCGGCGGCGGGAGCAGGGGAATGGCGGGGGTTGCACCGGCGAGATGGGGGTTTCGGGCACTGGGGTTTTGAGCAGAGAGTTGAGAGAGAGACCTGGCGAGAGCGAGAGAGACCTGGCGAGAGCGAGAGAGCAGAGGCGGTGATGAGCGGCGGTGTGCGCTGGCAGAGAAAGGAAGAGAGAAGAGAGAGGTTTGAGAGGAAGAGGAGGCTTTTGCGTTGGTTTAGAGAGAGCGAGGCTTGTGCGATTGGGTTTAGAGAGAGCGAGACGCAATTTCAGCCAAGATTTTCGGCGAGATCTCGGCGAGATTTCCGGCGTGATCTCGGCGAGATTTCCGGCGTGATTTCAGGATTATGTTTGAAATCTTTTTTTTCTTTTTTCTTTTTTCAAACGATTTAGAAAAGAAAAGAAAAAAAATCCTGCATCTTTTTTCAGTTTTTTCAGAGCGTCATTCATTCGAACTTAATCTTGTGTGATTGGGAAGTTTAGTTGCAAAAAAGACAAAAATCAACAAACGAACAGCAACAACAACAGAAAGCCCAAAAACAAAAACAAAAAAACAGAGAAAATGAATAGAATCTTACCATCGCTATCGTTGTCGAACAAACTGTATAAACCTCCTTGAGCTCGTAGATTCGATCGATCTTTAGCTAATCCACCGATTCCAACTTCAAATCTCGAAACTAAAAAAATATCAGAAAACTGCAAGAGAGACGCACAGAGAAAATGAGAAGAAGACGAACAGAATGGGAAGGGCGGGAGGAAGACGAAGAGAATGAGAAGGGTGGCGCGAAGACGAAGAGAATGAGAAGTGCGGAGACGATGAGAATGAGTAGCGCGAGCGGAAGGAAGACGAAGAGAATGAGTAGCGCGCGGGAGGAAGGGAAACGAAGAGAACGAGAAGGGCGGGAATTGGGTTATCTTTTGACAAAAACGTGGTTTGGGCATTTTTAACTCTTTTTTTCGTTGTGACAAAATAATTTCTTTAACATAAAAGACCAATAAAATAAGTAATTTAACCAAGTAAAAATACTCATATTCAAGTTTTTTGTTTTTTATTTTATATTTTAGCTTTTTAAATATAATTAATTTTAAGAAAAATTATAAAATTATTTTTTCACTAAAATATCTTTTTAAGTAAAATTAGTTAATTTGATGAAGTTTAATTAGTTTATTAAATTGTTTAATTTTTAATAAATTTATTTAGTTTTTAATATTTTATTAAATGATTTATTTTTAATCAAATTGTTTAATACTAATAAATTCAATATTTTTAGCGAAAATGTTTAATTTTTATGTAAATTATTTAATTTGTTAATAAAGTTATTTAAGTTTTTAATAAAATGAGCTATTTTTAAACAAAATTTTCTAATTATGAAATAAAATCAATTAATTTTTAATAAAAGTAATTATTTTTTAATAAATTAATAAAATAAAGTTTTATTCAATATATTTAACAGCGGTCATCTACCTCTTGTTATAACATTATTTCACAACGATCAAATATGAGTGTTGTTATATCTTATTTTAGACAAACCTTTTTGTAACAATCAATCTTTGACCATTGTCGTATACGATTTTTTACAACGGTCAAACTTAACCATTGTTATAATATTTCTCTTATATCTTATTTTAGACAAGTCTTTCTGCAACAGTCAAGATCGCTGTCGTGTACTGTATTCCACAAAGTTCAGGAGTGACCATTGTGATAACTCTTTTAACAACGTTTTTGAGTTTATTGTTGTTATATCGTCTTCAAGTAAACAAATTCACAACATTCATATTTAGAATGTTGTGGTATAAGATATACAACAAAGTTCCATTTTGACCGTTGTGATATGATTATTGTCATATATCCAATTTCTTGTAGTGATATATACTACTATAATATATATATATAGAATCTGTATCATAGAGAAGTGTTTGGCGGTGGTGAGCTTTATAATATAACATTGAATGCATTTAAAACATTATATCATATGTATATATAGTATAATGAGATATATGTATGTTGGTGGTGAGTGACGGTAGTACATAATACTATCAAGCATTTGGTCATGGTCACAACAGTTGTTGATGTTTTCCTTAATGCCGTAAAAATATGAAAGGAGAGAAATAATGTAACACCCCGTAATTTTCATTAAATACATATGAGCTAAATATATGCGTGATCATACCCGTATTTGTTAATTGAGTTGCATTAAATTGATTAATAGATGGGGAAGTTACTTTAGCAAGTGAGATAAGGTGCATTGGATCATTTTGTTTTAATATTAATTTTTATTTTTAATCTCAACCTCTCACCAACATCCAACAAAAAAAGACAAAATAGAAAAAAACAAATAATAAAAAGAAGGAAAAGAAGGAAAAGAAGTTGCTGAGAGGAGGGAGAGAACGAAAGAGAGAAAAGAGAAGAACGAAAGGGAGAAACGCGGACATCGCGCAAAATCGGGACTTGTGGTAAGTAATTTCTACTCTATTTCTTCGTGAAATTGATCTCTAAGCTAGAAGTAACAATTCTAACGGAGTAATTTTTGTTGTGGGAACCGTTTTACGGTGTTTTCAACAATTGGGGTTTTGACCCAACGTCAATGAAAATCCGCTAAAAAGGTAGAAAAACGCTCCCTGGACTGTCGGGACCCCGAATATGGGGTTAGATTCCATTTCATGATTTTTGGAGACCGTTTGACAATTTTAATATAATTTACATCTTCTGGATGAATAATGCATAGTGTACAGTGAATCGTGAATAGTACTATGAATAGTAAATAGTGAATAGTACTGTGAACAGTGATTTGAAATCATAGATTCGTAGATAACTAAATTCCGGACGTTTCGATACTAAGATCGTGATTTTTGGATATGATTTGATATTTTTAGTAGCTACCGATATGATAAATGATGATTCTCATGATAATCTATGGTTAATTTCAGTGTTTAAATTGAGAGCTTAAGGGCGTGAATAAACGCTCTTGAGGAAGCAATGACGTTTATTGTTACTCGATTTTAGAGGTTGGCTTAAAAATCCCGTGTAACCACTGTGAGTATAGTTTTTTTGATTTGGTTCTTGTATGACATTGTACGCATATAAAATGTTTGATTGTACGCATATTATATTTATATATAATGCATTGAGTTTTATGGATCATGCAAACTGATTTTAGCAATTGGAGTTTGTACTGATGAGGTTTTGCGAATCCTCATTGTCATTTCGTTAGGAATTAGACCCAGATGAGGTTTTGCGAGTCCTCATTGTCAGTAAGTCTGTCCTAACAAGGGTTGCGATCCTTGAAATGACTGTGAATTGGGTAATGAGGGGCTGTGTCCACCTTGTACGGCCATACAAGGGTTAGACCCGCTCTCTTGCCTTGCGGATAAGGAAGATTGTGCATTGTGTTATTGAAAATTCATGCAATTCTATGATGTTGACATGTATAATATATTCGTTGAATGATGCATGTGTTGAATAAGTGTTTGAAATGATTTTAAACGTCATATTTCTCTAAATGTATATAATTGTCATCTCAAGAACTATATTCACTGAGCTGTTGTTTGCTCACCCCATTTCCTCTAATATTTCAGGTATTGAGTCGAAGGGAAAAGGAAAACTCGTGAGCCTTCGTCTGGTATGTGTATGTATGCTTGGAGGAAATAGATTATATTTATATTATTTTGATATGTATAATTATCACACACTATATATATGTAATACCACCTAGATGGGTTGGGTTGTGTGGTAATATTATATAATGTTTGGGATGATGAAATGAGATGATCATAGATATTTATCAGATGAGAATTTAATTTGTGGAATCAATGGAATGATTATAGAGATCTATATTAGATTTGATTTGTGGTATATTAGAAAAAAAAAGAAAAAAATTACTGTAAATTTTGAGAATGATTGTGAGACTACGTGAAGGCTGACAGTGTATTATATATTGTATATGGTTATGTACAATGTATAGTACACTGTGCCGGTCACAACGTCAGCATACGTCAGGGGCGTCGTGACAAATAATCTGTAAAACAGAGGCGGTGAGGTGAGGAGCCACACATGACACTCATAGGTAACCCATGTCTGTGAGAATGCTGAGAAAAATATGTGGTGCATCACCGCACCAACGTTATTGGTACAGCATGCGATCAAACAAGGGAAGAGAGACGACAAGTAGAGGAGAAAGAAGAGAAAGTGTAAAACTCATTTTTATAGTTGTAGGCTTTCCAGTTGCAAGGGCTACGGATTTCCAAAGGAGAAGAATGAGCTTAGGTGGAAAAGTGTTCGAGGCGAAAAAATGGTAATGCATAAAAGGAGATTTGGAGTGGATTAAGGAGTGATTTTGGTTACTTCCAATAAAAGCTTAGAGAATATTGTTAGAAAGGAAAGCAGAGAAAATTATAAAATTTTAAATATGTGCCAATTTATTGACCGATTTTTCTCACTTTTCTATATTGACATCAAAAAATTTCAGGGTATTACATGAGGAAACGTTAAAAACAGCTTTGAAGGTTACCGAAGTGTGATTTAACGGTAGCAAGTTGAGTATGATTATGTTCTTTGATCATATATCTATCATTATATATAGTCAGTTTTAGCACGATTTCTATTATAAATTGCTACTTGGTTATTTGTGTGCGTGAATGATTTAGACACTATTTTAATTCGTGAATATATATATATATATATATATGCATGTGTTTAAATTCATGATTTGACATAAAAACGTTCTTGCGGCATAAAAGAAAGTTTCTTTGTGCAGTCAGCCTTAAGGATTCGATGACCTTAGTCGGTGTAGCGGTGATTGTTCTTAACTTATGACCATGACTTAAAATGGCCTCCCCACATGATCGTATAGAGTGAATCTTAAGTATGTCTATGGTGTAGGGTCATGATAACTACGTGAGTCTAAATTAGGCTTTCTATGAGTATGACCGGTTAATGTAGAAAAGTATTTTGCTGTGAAATAAAATATTTTTTTCATTGTATTATTTTATGAAATTGATCATGACATGAATGTTTATTGACATGCATAATTTTAAACTATTCATAAATATATACTGTAGATATGAGATATCGTCTCATTGGGCTTAATTCATCTCTCATTTTTATCTATTTCAAGATCTTCTAGTGCCTGAAAAAAGGGTAAAAGAGTCGCTTGTTAATCGGATTATATGGCTCACTTGTGTTGTAGTGAGTATAAGTGACGTGGCGTAGACTAGGCTAGATAGGAATTATTTATTTCATGCTATTTAAGATGGGACATGTGTATGCATGGTTTTATATTAGTATCGATATATGTAAGAACCTTACGTTTATGGCTTTCATTTTCGTGGGCATTTAATTTTCATGAGACTTATGGCTTAGACATATATATATCATGGTTTAATATGAACCTTAGTTATTCTTGTTAAAACATTATCTTGTGCCTTAATGACTTGTTTAGGGAATTGAAGTTATGAATTATGTATACACGTGTTGTACGAGTGTTTTGTGTAGGTAGTATATAAATAGGGTTACTAGTGCACTGGGTTAGACGTTTGCGTGCTAGCCCGAACAATTCGTCTCTTAATTTGAGGTTTTAGGGAAGGAGGTCACCACGGATTCATGTATTATCAAAATGTTGTTAATGCATAAAAGATTGCCAAGATCACCTTAAATTAATATTCTATTTTCATAATCTAGGTTTATTTTTAAAACCCTTCATAGATTATATAGCTATAGACTGGAAGTGTTTTTTGTTATTGGCCGTGTGTATAGGCTAATTGGAAGCATTTTTGTTATTTGATAATTAAAATTTAAAGTTGCATACATTTTTATAATTAGTATCTTAAATTGAAGTTGAAAAGGCAAGAATGACATAAGAACATAGACATAAAGAGTAAGGATCCTAATAGAGGGACTCAAAAGTTTAAAATAAAGGAACAAAGGAATTGAGAGATCTGGTGAAGGACGATATGTGCAACTTTTTTTTTTTTAAAAGGATGATATACGCAACTTTAAAATTAAGTAATGCTACATTTATATTACCTTGAATAATGAATTAATAGATGATTCAAGACAATCGTATTAATGAAAATGTTTTTATAGATGTACATGATAGATACCACTTCAATATTTTTCTTATTGTAATCCAAACCTATTAGCCAGCTAGATTCACTAGTTTAATTGGTAACAAATATCCATAGTGGATTCACTCTATTTGATGCACAACATTCTTTAAAATATACATCAAAGAATATTTTGAACTCAATCCATATTATCTACATTATATTTTTTTGAGTCACACATTATACATGTGATTCGAGGTCATCCAAAGAACCAATGTAAAATAGGTCATGCTAATAAACAAGTACTAAAGGAAAGTGTACATAAATCATTTTCCTATTTCGAATATAATATGAGGATTAATGTTAAAACTACCCAAAATATATACTCAAAAAAATACCCCCACTTATATGACAATACACTATATTTTCACATCATAAGAAAAATAAAAAAAACACGCACCACTCATTATAAAATACACTGTTGATATGATTTTGGATATACCTGTAAAAATAATTATACTAAAATATTTCATCTATTTAAGCTACCAATCATATATATATGATACCACTCTGTTGTGCTAGGCTATTTTAAACACCTATAAGGCACACATCTTACACAAAGATCACACAGCGGAGTGCAAAGGATTATCTTACAAAACAATCTTTGCTACACATATGAAACGGAGAAGACTAGAGGTGATGTGGATTATAAGCTTGACACTAATCTACAAGACTCGATCTAATTAAGAAAGCTGGGAAGATAACTTCGTTACAATATCATATGGAAAACAACTAGACTCGATGCTCAACAACTGAGCTTACAAACTTATTTATAGACAAATACACGGATTTCAAAACATCTTCAAATCCACGGACTTAAGAGCTCTTTAAATCCGAGACAGCTGTTAGTCTTTAAGCTGGCTGAAGATAAGGTCACGTGTGATGCGGTGGAAAGCAAAGCACTCACAAAAGATGACATGACTAAAAGCAAAGATGCTCTTAGCTTTATCCTGTACATAAAGTGGACACATCATGGTGATTTGTCCTCTTGTGTTGAGTGGGAGACAACGGTGGGGACCACATCATGTGATGATGAGCTAGCAGATAGGGAAGAATCTTGCTGAGCTGGTTGGGCTAATTGTTGTGCGATGTTGATGTCATCGATGAGGTCAGAAAGATAAGGTTCCATCTGGCGGTTGATCTGTCGGTGAGCATTGTGAATGCGTCTGAGCACTGTTAATCTCGTAGAAGGCGAAGATTCAGAGAGGTCGATGTTGTTGAGTCGTTGAATGATTCGTCTGGAGTCACGGAATCGTCGGAGTCGGAGAAGAGCGAGTTCTCGTCGGAGACGGGGAAATTGATTATGTGGGTTATTGTCCATGTAAGCAGTAAGTATGCGATCTCGGTTGAAACTGTTATTGTTGTCGGTGAGATAAGCAGTCAGGTATCGAGAGAATCGTTGAATGTTCATGGTGAAGTGTCACACTGTGTTTCCATATCTACATCAGGGTCACCAGTATCAAAATTGTCAAGCCAGTCTTCATGATGGTCGACAGGAGGAGGAGTTAGAAGACCTAAAGCAATGAGGGCATTGTCTTCAAAATCTTGGGCTTGCTGACATTCTACTATCTCTTCATAAGACAGAGGTGGATCACTTACAGATCTTCTGGGTTGGCTTGGAGGATCGTTGAAGTGAGGATGGACCTGATTATGATATTCTATGTCTTGTTGTTGCTGGTTGTCATAGAGATCTTCATAAACAGGGGGAGAGATACTGAGACGTCTTCTGAGTGGAGATGGACTGGGAGATCTTGCCGGAGGATCTCGGAACTGAGGAAGGGGAGCTTCAATATGCCAAGGAGCCTGATTCTGGATTAACTCATCCAAATGTTCAGAAGGGATGAATTCATGTGGTCCGTGAGTTATATGAGTAGAAGAAGATGGAGAAACTCCATTAATGTCTTCTAAGAATTGTCGGACACCAGAGAGAACTTGATCAGTAAGATGGCAAGAGTAAGTCTGAAACTCTTGGAGAAAATGTTCTGTAATAAGTCCTCGGGATGAATCAGAGAAGGGTTGATAGCCAATATATATAGCATGAAGGCGAGGAGGCTGTAGCTGGCATATTTCAGTGATTCGACTTATCCAAGTTTGCCGAGGGGCAAATAAGTCCATGCAGCTATCTAACAGAGATGTATTCTGTGATGTAAAATACTGCTGTAGTTCAGAAGGTATAAATGTTAAGGCTACTCTGTATAAGCATGATACACACCATAAATACCAAAAGAACTTTCTGGAAATATCAGGCCTTAGATGAAATAAGGATAAGTAAGGCTTATTTTGGTGGAATGAGTCCGGTTGAAGATGGGCTGGGTAGTCCATAAAGTAAGCATGTCCATAATAGAAAAGATTCTGATGGGCATATTCTCGGACTTCATAAGCTGTTGTAGGGTGAGGTAATTCAGGAGGAAATATTGCACCAATAAGGGGAAAAATCCCATGGGCTTGAATTACTTGAATAGGCTTGGGCCTAGTAATAGTTTTGGGCTGGAATATGATGGGTAGACAAAAACCATTACGGATCAAAGAGACTTGTGAAGCATTAGGTTTTTGAATAGGTCGTGAAAGGAAGTCAGCCAGAATATTCTTAGTTCCGGGAATATGTTTCACTATGAATTGGAATTGAGTAAACCATTCCTGGAGACGAAGAAGTTGAGCAGAGGGAACCATTTTGTTCCTGAATTCCAACATTTTAGGAAATGAGGAATTATCCATTTGTATTTCAAATTGTGCAGGCCTTAAGAAAAAGGCGAACTTCATAATACCATATTTTACTGCAAGGACTTCTTTAATAGTAATATGGTAATGGAGTTCTGCATCGGAGAATTTTCCACTATGATATCCACAAATAGAAGTAGTGGAATCCTTTGATTCAAGAAGAACAGCACCCCAATAAAGATCAGAAGCATCAGTCTGAAGGATTAAAGAACCAGTGCTGGGAATCACCAATGGAGGGGGATTCTGACATATCTTCTTGAGAGATTGTACAGCATCAGTATGAGTATCTGACCATGGCGGTGGAGATTTCTTCAAGAGATAAGATAATACTGATGTGTGGCGAGTAATATGAGGAATAAACATCCGAAGGTAATTAATAATACCAAGAAACTGTTGAAGTTGCTTAACTGTAAGATCAGTGTCTGGAAATTGTAATAATTCGACAGCAATATGAGAACCAGGTTGGTAGACACCATTAAAGAACTTCATTCCAAGAAAATCAATTTCGGATGTGCATAATATACTCTTCTTTTCAGAGAGCATGATACCATGCTGTAGAGTGATATCTAAAAACTGAGAAATAAGCTGGTGATGAGCAGCGTCAGTTTTTGAGAAGAGTAGGATGTCGTCAATATAAATAAGAGCTGTTGAGAGGATCGGAGCATAGATACGCGTCATAGCTTTCTGAAATAAAGAAGGTGCAACCTTTAGACCAAAAGGCATGACCGTCCATTGATAATGAGCATTGGGTATGCAGAAAGCCGTTTTAGGCCGATCATCAGGATGAACACCTAACTGCCAAAAGCCTGCTTTCAGATCAAATTTGCTGTAAATAGTAGATCCGGAAAGTAATGTCAGTTGAGAAGATATCTTTGGCAGAGGAAACTTATCATCTTTGAGGAAAATGTTGAGGGGCTTGTAGTTGATTACAAGACGTTTCTTTCCTCGAGTAAGTTCTGCTCTTTTATTGACATAAAAACCTTGACAAGCCCAATCAGAAGTAGTAGGTTCTAATAAACCTTGGGCTAATAATTCATCACATTCTTGCCGAGCAAGGGCAAGGTCGTCAGGAGGCATTCCAGGGTGAATTGCCTTAGTGGGGTTTATATCCTCATTCAATTTGAATGGAAGTCGGATATAAAACTTAGAATTCTTCCACAGAGGATGAGAATGAGTAAAAGTCTTATGGGATTCGCTGAAACAAGACTTTAATTTCTCTTGATATGAAGTAGCATCCTGTATTGTATACAACTTAGGAATAGTTGTATATGGAAGAGTTTGATTCTGATAAGAAATTCCATCAGGGAGGATTCTTAATTTGGATTTAGAATAAAGATCCATTCCAAAGAGAATATCCTTATCAGGTAAGTCACAGCCAATAATATGAGTCCATAAAATGAGATTAGGGAAGAATTTAAGACCAATTCTTCGAGTAGTAATCAGATGTGTCTGAAAAATCTCATTGTTGGCAGCTTTGAATGTTTCAGTATGTGGTTTCCAAAAAATATCAGGGAGAATACGAGGGTTCATCATACTTTTGAAAGCACCAGTGTCAAAGTAAGCTATGACCTTGAGAGGATTGTCAAACTTGGTCGGGAGGACCGCAATTTCAGCATAAGGCAGAACATGAGAGACAATCATAGAAGGGGTTGAGATCATACCCATATAAGGTTCTGCATTGTCATCAGAAGTCTGAGAAGCATCAGATGAATAATCATGATAAGCAAAAACTGTATCATCATCTGCAGAGTCTTGTTCAGAAAATAAAGATTCAATATCATGATCATCATGGATTGAATAAGAGTGTTGAAGCTTCTGAATAAGATGTTGACTCTTTTTCTTATCAGGACATTGTCTGGCATAATGTCCAGGCTTCTTACAGATATAGCATCGAGCAGTCTTAGTAGCAGTGGCTGGATTTCTGCGTTTGAAATATCTAAGACGTCGTTTCTTCTTCCATCTCATAGGTTTAGAAAACTTATGAGGATTCTTCTTGTGAAACTTAGAAAATTTCTTACGGGATGATTTGTGAGTGGAAGAGCAATCACACTTGTCTTTACAACCAATAGTAAGATATTTCTTGTCACAAATATTGGAAGAATAATATGAAGCTTTCTGGGAATCTTTCACCATCTTGCGTAACTCACATACTTTATCAATAGCTTCAAGTAGAGTCTGGAATATTTCTGCAAGAGAGTATTGATCAAGATTACGGCCAGTAGCTTTGAGTAAGCGATTCAACTCAGGATGAATCTCAGTAGGAAGAGAAGCAATAAAAGTATGCTTCAAGTCTGTTTTATCATAACCGCCGAGAAGATGGAATCGTTGGAGCATTCGAAGAAAATGACGATAAAGATCTTTCTTATGGAGAGAACAGCATTTCATAGTAAAGTATTCTTGTTTATACTTTTTCTCCATAACTGTTTCGTCACCAACAAATTCTCGGATCAGAACATGATAAACATCAACAAGGGATACCTGCGTAAGTTGTCTTATGCGGTAATCACCAAGAGAAGTAAGCCAATCTCGAACAAATCCAGTAGTTCTTGAGATGAAATCAGATATGACGAGATTAGTAGGGCGACCAACAACTGCATGCTGATTAGACATCCAAGCACACCAAGCAATGATCTTGTTGCGCCATTGTTCATAGGGGACGTCATCAAGAGAGAACCAAGGACCATTTCCAGAGCGATTAAATTGAGTTTGGTCTGGTGGAGGTTCTTCTGGAGGATTGTCAGGCATGTCCATAGCCTCATCATAAGGCTGTTGCTGCTGTTGTTGTTGTTGGTTTGTAGCAGAAGCAGAGGTAGATGGATCATCTGCCATATTAATTTGAGCAAGAGCAGAGATATCCATATACTGTGAAGAGTCAGAATCTATGTCTGTATTTTCTGTAATAGGATCAGATTGTTGACTCTGGGATTGATCATCAGATTGATCAATAGTGTCAGATGGATCTGAAGATTCTAACTGAATAGAATCAAAAGTGTCAGTGAGATCATCAATAGGAAAAACTTCATCAAGAACTGCATCTTCATCTTCATAGGGATAGATGGGATTACTTGGAGGAGGTAAAGGTATCGGAGGAGGTGGATAATCCGGAGGTAAAGGAGGTTCTGTGACTATTGATGAATAAGTAGTAGGTATGACAGGTGGTTGATAAAGAGGAGCTTTTCCTCTAAAACCAAAGGAGGGACGAGGACGTGGTTCAACAGGTGTAGGGTTTCTATAACTTGGAGGTATGGAAAACCTAGGAGGTGTAGGAGACCTATAAGTAGGTTGTACCTGAGGAGGTGGTTGTGAAGCAGCTGACTTGAGGGTTTGGATAAAACTAGCTTGAGCTTCAGCTCTTGAACTAGGAGAAGGTATCAACGGTTGATAGGTAGAGGTTGATGGGGGAAAAGTAGATCTAATGATAGACATAGGATATGCATCAGGGAAAGTAGGAGTAGGAGGTGTCTGGAACCGATGAAGATCATTGATAACACATTGAAGTTGTTCTTTAAGTTGATAAATCTCTCGTTCAGCTGTATCGAATTGAGGACCACGGATATTATGTTGTAAATAATATCGGAGAAGAGAGTCTAACTCATGAATTTTGGCAGTTATCTCAGTATAGTATTTCTGACTAGTGGCAGCCTGAATTTCTGTATTCTGGACCAGAGTAGATGTTGTTGAATGAAGAGAATTCAGATGCTGATCAATTTGTTGTAGATAACCATTCTGGATAAGGGCATTCTTAGTTTGCCAATTCAAGACTTCTTCAGCAGACGTAATAGGCTTTGGAGTGCCATCTGATCGGATCTCATTTAGAGGAATAAAGGGCTTAGCCGTAGTCTGATGTGTGGGATCAGTTACTCGTGTGAGAGGAGGAAACTCCTGATCATAAGGACCAATAGGGTAGCATAGAGGAACCATTGGAGCTGCTGGAGGAGCAGGTGGTTCACGCTTGAGAGTCTTTGTAGAAGAACGACATGAAGAGAAAACAGGAATTTTCTTAGTCTTCTTCTTTTGTTGCTGTTCTCGCAGAGAAGGATATTCATATATATCCATCCATGTGTCTTCATCATAATCTTCTTGACATAGACAACCAGGTTTGCACATAGAGGGATCACAATCCCAAATGAAGTGACCATCAACATGAGAATGATAGAGAACTGAACCATCAGGTTGAAAAGAGTGTAGCGGCGGATCTTCGACCGGTACATGAGTAGATATTGGTTCTATCATCATGGAATGATGAACAGGTAGACTGTCTGTGGATTGCTTTAGAGAATCAAAAGTGATCTTGACAGCACCGTCAGCTTGCTTTTTAAGTAGAGGACAAGCAGTACTTGTAACAGGTTCAGAACGCTTGAGGAAGAGTTCATAATTTGTGAACCATATTAAAGGTAGCATGTCGAGGAGAGCTTTCCGAGGAAGTTGCTTTGGAATCTGTATTATGGTGGGAACATCAGTATCATGAACAAAGGCCATGATTGTACCTGTTGGTTTCTGAGTGCGGAGATGGATAGCATGATCCTGAAGGCGAAAAGCCATCTGATGATGGAGAGTGGCTATAATGCTATCTTGTCGATGTTGCACACCAGAGAATTGAATTTGGACCTTAAACCTTGTAGGTAAGGTAGGATCTTTAAGGCAGACGTTGAAGTCTGGCGTAATTGTAAAGATCATAGATCCATGACTTAGAGAGGTAAGGACTGTTCCAATACAAGCATGTTCGTATTCCAAAAGATTTGTATCCAGTAGAGCTATTCGTGCATTCATAGGTAAATCACCACGACCATGATAAGAAAGAACAAGACGAATTGCTCCCATATGGATATGAGTATAACCATGAGCTAACCAATGACGTATGAACGAAGGTTCAAACTCAAGGGTAACATACTGTTCTTGCAGAGTAGACTCAAGTGTACAATGAGTAAGGGCAGTACTCTGGATATATTCCTTAATAGGAGGACTCTTACGACTAATTAATTTTTTGACAGACGTTGAAAACGACTGAGATTTTTTGGTAAATAACCAGTAAGGGTTTAACAAAGGAGGGATAGTCTCACTTACTTTGCTATCAGCCGGAATATGGGTAACTTCAACCAAATCATCGATTTTCGAAGCTTGTTTAATACATGACTCAGGAAGACTTGAAAAATTAAAAGAGGAAGATTTTAAAATCGGACTAGGGTCGGACGTAGAAGATAAAGGAGGACTATCACCAAAGGGTTCCATGGATACTTACAGACCTTTTTGTCTTACGTCGCCTCTCTCTCTGGGCCGTCAAGACCTCGTCTTTGATATCCAACGGAGAATGAACAGGTGAAAAATAGATTCCTCTGCTTCTATTAAAGACCAAAACCAATTTTCAAAATCTAAGGACTCGTTCAATCATCAATTTCGACTGCATCACATATATAACAAACAAAACATAGGCGAAGTATGCCACAAAACAATATAGCAAAGATAACAAGGACTATGATTAACCAGATGGGTACATGACTTAACAAAGACATGGTTAAATCAGAAGTGTAACTAGACGCAAGAAAATCTGAACTACCAAACAGATGAAGAGTATCATGCAAGAGATGACAAAGATGTCACAGAGACGCAAGGGTACAAATAACCACAATATATTTAACATACCAGGTTTACAAAGAGCATGGCTCTGATGCCATTAACATCAAAAGGGCAAGAAGGCAAGGCAGTCTGAATCCAGAGATGAAGATGGGTAATATTAAATTTCATGCTTCTTTCATTCGGTATTAATATTGTTGGAAGCGGGCGTTTAGTGGGATTCCCTCTCCTAACTAGAATATGTCTAAAGTGGGGCTCGAACTCGTGATGAGTCTCATTACCAGCGAACCAACCTTGGTTGATTGTGGGTGCTCTTTTTGGGAAAAAGAAGATAACAATAAGGATGATGAACGAGATAGCTGGAGATTTTCTTCTGAACGTTCACTGCAAATCCATAGATGATGATCTGGGCGAACATGCACTTCATTCAAACCAAGAATTTTCATTCCATTTTAGCGAGAATTATTTTGTCGGAACGACGCTGTTCTGGTGCACTGAGAATTGGGTAAACGGTGCTGGTGCGTTCAAGCAAGGCAGTTTCGAGGTTTATAATGCTGAAAAACCTGTGTGTCGAGACAGCTGTGAAATTGTTTACAAGGCTTTGAAGGATGGTGTGGTTATGGTTGATCCAAATGACAAATCTGAAAAACTTGTTTGGGTTTGGTAGCCAAAATATTATTATTTGATAATTGTTGTTAATGGTCTTTTTTATGAGTATTTATATGGTTTCATTTATTAAAATTTAAGCTAATAGATCATATGTATTTTGGAGAAAGAAAAAAAAAAAAAAAAGAGAGGCATATTCTGACGAATAAATTAATAAGTTGTTTTTTTTTAATTGCTGATTGATTAGCTTATTTTCTGTTTTTTGTGTTTATTTTTATTTTTGGTATTAATATTTGTGGGGTGCATGTATTTGTTTATGAGACCTTTGAAACTGTACAGAAGTAAATTACTTATTCAATATTATAGGGGAAAATTATTAATTATACATGTATTAATTAAGATAATCTATATATGTTTTGAAATCTTTACCATTATTTTTTAACCTAATTTTTCAAATAAGCTATAAAATTATTTAAGATACATACATATATATAAATTTTGCACCATAAATAGGACAGATGTAAATGATAATATTGTAGCTAGTAAAGATTTTAAATGTTAAATATACATTACAAATTCTTACTCAAATTGTGTAAAAAATTTATTATCTGGCGGGGAAATTTGATCATATCTGCCAGGCTTATAATACATATAGAAGACTAGAGGTTAATTTTGTATGTCAGCTGCATGAGTTTCTTTTTTGCCTTGTTTGGTTTATGAAAAAAAACTCAACCCAGCTAAAATATAACAATAATAGTAAATTTTGATTGAAAAATAAATTTATTTTATCAATTAATAGTAATAGTGCTTATTTAGTGAATAACCTATTATTGACGTATTTTGTCACCGTGTGCTTAAAATGAACTGAAAAGTTATATACATTGAATATTATTAATTTAGTGTAAACAACGCATACAACTAATTACATGAAAGCAAAGGGGGAGCCTCATTTCAGCTAACCTGCCCTGGAGCCCAGGTTTTTTTTTATTTTTATTTTTTTTATTTTTCATAATGCACGCTGTCCGTTAAATTATAATTAATATTTTATTAAATATAAAATATATAAAATATTAATTTATCAAATTATAAAAGAAACTAAAATAATATAATTAAATAAAAAAGAAAATTATTAAAAATACTAAGTTATCAAAAGACTAATATCCAACAAATTACAATAATCATAATCAATTAAAAAAATTTACATATAAACACCTAAAAACGCACTCATCTAAATTTGTCACTTAAGAGTCGATTAACAACGTTAAAAATAAGGCTGCCAAACGATTTTCGAAAAGTTTAGCTGGACCCTTTTTTTAGTTATAATGTTTAGCCGGATTTAAAATAACTACATATATCTATTCTTTGGATTTTAGCGATTTTCATATCTTAAAGTCAACAATAAATGATCCAATGGATATACATATATAGTTGCACATTAGTTACAATTTTTTGTAATTAGATTAATATTTCTTTTACTGAAAGAGAAATTAAAAGTTACAACTACATGTGTGACTACACGTGCCTATCTTTTGGATATTAGTGATTTACATATCTCAATCAATAAAAAAATTTTGGTACAGTCAATGTTTGTCTAAAAAAGCTTTTTAACTCACCCTTAATAAAATTTCTAGCTACGCCCTGATGCTAGCAATTTCTTTAAAACAAAACTCATTATAAAATTATAAAAACTCATTAACTAATTATTACATTGATTATTATATAACGCTAAAAGTATACTTCTAATGAAAAGTAAATATTAAGAAATATTTTAAAGAAATGAAAAGACTAAAATAGAAAAAATTAATGTTTTTACAACTTATTCACTATCTTTTTTTTTTTTTTCAACTTAATCACTATCTTTACATCAACATAAATGTATTAGCTACCTAGAATCCCATTACTTTTGGTAACAAAATCTACAAACAATTTGCTAATTTTAACAAAATCTACAGACGATTCGCTAATTTAAAGCATAGCTCATCCAATAAATACTATGAGGCGACTCATGTGCTAAAAATAGGGCTGAAAATGTCGCATGTATGCCAATAATTATTTTTTTCTATTTTAAAACCCTAAAATTAACAATACTCATCTATTTAATATATATATATATATATATATATATATATATATATATATATATATATATATATACCAGTGAAGTATTACTCAAAATCAAAAGAGCAAGAAGATGGCTACTAGAAGTACTGTTCGTGCTTCTGCTTTCACTATTCATCTTCTCTTAGTATTATTATTGCTGTGTTGTGATGGGAGCATGGCTATTTTTAAGACCAAGAAGATAACAGTAAAGATGAGGAACGAGATACCTGGAGATTTTGTGTTGAACGTTCACTGCAAATCGAAAGATGATGATTAGGGTGATCATGCGCTTCATTTAAACCAAGAATATGAATTCTCATTTCATATGAATTTCTTTGGAACAACGCTGTTTTGGTGCAATTTGAATTGGAGAAACGGTGCTGGGCAGCTAAAACAAGGCAGTTTTGAAGTTTATAACGCTGAAAAAGATCGTTGTCGCAACAACTGTGTTTTTGTTTACAAAGCTGTGCATTTTGGTGTGAATTTGATCGACCCAGTGGATGGATCAATCAAAGGCGTTTGGATTTGGTAGGAGATCAAGGAAAGAATTAACATGATCAGTATATATTAATGGGTCGTCCATTAATTAATTTCATGTTTGAAGAATTAAGATCTTATTGGATCATGATATATATGTGTATGTTGGAGATGCAGAAAGTTTCTGATGAATAAACAAGCTATTTGTTGTTGTTGTTTTAATTGCTGATTAGTTATCTGTTATTTATTTTCCGTGATTGTGTGGGTTTATTGATCGCTTTATGTATTAAATACCCATTAAACTTAGTAAGATAGCATGTTATTTAAGATGGGAATTATGTTAATTCACTCCTTGGATTGGTTCAGGTTTTAGCCAAATACAGAAAAAATAGTTATAATTCAGCAGGGGATTTTCTGAATTTTGGGAAGATCAGAAAAGCTCGCCAACATTACTAACATAAGGTGGTGAATGCGGTAATAGCACACGCCATTTCTCTCAAATTAACCCAACCCAAATAATCTAGCTAGTTGGTTGAGGAAATAATTTAAATCTAACAAAACCCATTGAGGACTTTGAGTTGGTTTAATTCATATTGATCTACTCAATTTATTGGATTCTAAATTAAACTTCGTCATGGTTTGCTATTATATGGATTCTAAAACTTGTTCTGGTATAAAATTATTTCATGTCAATCATAGAAAATTATTTGGAGGGCAAACTAATGCCTACGTCGTCATAATATATAGTTCAATAAGATGTGTTTTTTTTTTTTTTCAATATCATGACATTTTAAACAATTCAATTACTATGAGTTACTTCTCAACAAAGGCCCTAAATCTTTTTCAAAAGTGCTTTTGAGATAAGCGTCTCTAAAAAAAAGTATTTTTGGAATAAGTTGATCTCTTCTTACAAGAGCTTTTTCAAAAGCATTTTTTTGATAAGCGCTTCTTAAAAAAAAGCTTTTGAAAAAAAATTAGTCTCTCATAACTTCATTATCATGGCATTTAAAACAATCCAATTACCACGAGTTACTTCGTGACAAAGGCCCTGTTTAGAAGAACTTTTTCAAAAGCGTTTTTCTGATAAATGTTTCTAAAAAAAAAAAAATTGGGAAGAGTTGTCTCTCCTAGCTTCTTTTAAATTCTTATCACAATAAAGTTAGAAACAAATGTTGTCAAATACTTTCAAAACAAAAGCATACACTTTAGAAAAACTCTCTCAAACAGGGCCTATCACAGTGAGTTATTAAGATGACGATGGCTTTAATAACATATATCATAAACTTTTCCTCAAATATTAAAGGCTCCAATAGGTCAAGCACTAGATAGCTATTTAGCAGGAACATTCTCTCTTTTATATTCTTTGAAAAATGCTAAAGTGACATCCTAAATGTAGTACTGGGGGTGTACATAAACCCGACCAACCCAACCAAACTTAACTAAAATTACTAGGTTTGGGTTGGGTTGGGTTCCAAAATACTTAACCCTATTAATTTGGATTGAATCACGGATTCATACATCAGAAACCGACTAACCTAACTCAAAGGGAACCACTTCCAAAAATATTTTAAACCTTATTCTATTTTTCTTTATATTAACTTGTTTTCCCAAGTTGATTGGGGAAATGTGATTAGGCATGCTCTTTTGTACTCTATTTTATATATATTTCAAACAGAATGAAAATATTAGTGTCAAGAGCCTATCGTTTAAGACTAAAATACATAAATTTAAAATTGTACTGGATTAGACTCAAAAGTTGGTCTCTATATACTTTAAAGTTCAATGTAGCTTGAAATTGACCAAATACTAGGCGCAAGCCTAACCCGATTAACCAACCCAACCCGAATTAGGTTAGTTTGGGTTGGATTGGGTTGTAATTTTTCCAATCCGAGCTAGAGCCAAAACCTAACTCAGCCAACCCTTGTACAACCTTAAAAGGTACATCCAAATTATACATCGCTATTGTACACTATTGAATTACATCTAATCATGGTATACAAAAAGTGATTTACACTTTGAATAATGTACATTTTGAATGTCAATGTAGCATAACTCATATTCTTTTTGGCCTTATTTGGTGAATATAACCAATGCATATATATAGGTTAATCATATGATTGATGGCACCAAATGTGCATTTTTTATGGACACTAAGGTCAATAAATGTCTTAAAAATTATATATATTATAGAAAAGAAAAAATGAAGATAGAAGAAAATTAATGCTTTGACAATAATTAACTTGGTCACTATCCTTAACATCGTCATAAATGTATTAGCTAGCTAGATTCCTCGTTACTTTTGGCAACAAAATCTACAGTAGATTCACTGTATTTAATGCATAATATTCAATTACGACATTTTACAATAACTAAATATTGCTACCCTTTTTCTTCTTTTTTTTTTGGGTTTTTCAAGGTCTTAATCACCATAAATGTATTAGCTAGCATTACCATAAATGTGGGTTTTTGGGATTTTGATTTTTCAAGGTCAAAATCAAATATGAACATTACAATAGTTCAACAAGATGTTTGCTTTGGTGTTATTTTCCTAATTATGACATTTAAGCATGAAGAATGGAGTCATAACTAACAATCTTGGTTAGGGTCTTTGGATTATTTTCTTTTATAAAACTATGACCAACCTAAATTAATCGGTTTACAAATTTTTTAACTTAATTAAATCCAATTTGATATAGAAGAGTGCTAAAATGAGCCAAAATAAAAATAAAAAGCGAAAGTTTACCATGTTGATGTGGCAATTTGCTGCATCGCCACTTTAAAAAAAAAAAAAAAACACCCAATGCTCTCACCATTCACTGCATCAACACAGTTATAATTTTAGATATAATATCTAGCATTTTTGTATATCACATTTTTATATATATTAACAATTTTTTAAAATTACAATTGGCCTTTTGACTTTATACATTGGGTCAGGCAATCAAGTTGGACAATAGGAAGGCTAACAGGGACTTAGAAGAACACTCAACAAGTGTACTCAAACATTGAGTCCCTTAAATCAAGGTAAAACCACCCAATACATGCATTTCTATTTCAATTCAAGGAACTAGATTTTTAGTACACTTTTTTTTTTTTTTGGGTCAATCTATATTTGTTACATCAGATTATTTTATATATTCAAATCATTTCGAATCATTAGCTCATACGAGAATGAAGAGATTTGAACCCTCCACCTCGTATGAGGGAAGGTAAATACCCAACCAAATAAGCTACGGGTCATTGGCAGTTGTTGAGTACACTCAACAAAGTGTAATTGTCAACTTACGAGTACCTTATATTAACAGTCATTCAAGATAGGCATCTCTATGTTGAGAAGATCTATGAAATATATAAATAAAGAGCAGGATATTAAAAAAAAAACCATCAATATTATCATAAATTTATTTAATAGTGGCTCATGATGACAAAATCACAGGGTTCTTCCTGTCAAGCTCATCAACCTAGTGTTTCCATTCTGTTTTACAGTATCAGAACCTCTTACCACATAAATGCAAAAGATCATTACATATATGAGATGGAAACAAACAAATCTTTTCCAATGGAGAAAAAGGAACAAACTAATTAAACCATCAACATATCTTCCAGCACTTAAACCAAAAGTAGATGTCAATCTACAAGAAGGACCCAAAAAATAAAATCTAAAATAGAGAAGATAACAAATTCAATGGTGAAACCCCTGTGGGCATGCAAAAAAATATACAACAATAATTCCAGAAACTGACCAAGATTTAATCCATTCTCTCATGAGTTGACCTCTTTTCTTGTTTCTGACACGTGAATTGACCTTTTGCAAAAGTTTTTCAACAAACAACAACATATAAATCACTACTTTTATCTCAATAAATAGAATGCATATTCGAGGAGCCAATTCTAAATTGCTACCCCACTTTAACCTGAGATCTTCAGTCCTGCTGTGAGCCACAGCAGAATATATATATATATATATATATATATATATATTATATAAATAGATATTATTTATGAACAGCAAACACAAGAGGGCTTTGGTTATTTGGACCTTTGGCTGCATGATGGAGATTATGGTCAATGTGACCATTCAGCCCAGCAGGATTCAAATCTTCCGAGGATTGGTACAAGCTCTCATCAAGGTCTAGACATCAAGTGCAAGGTCAACTTACCTGCTCCCCAATTAAATCAAGACCAACGATGAGGAAAGTGATCCCTTGAAACAGTAGAAAGTAAAAATGAATCCCCTGGGCTGACAATAAGCTTCTAGCAGCGGCAGTTAATAAAATGAATGCAAGAGCAAGTTCTTTCCTGTACAAACGGTTTCGCTTGGTTTTTGCATTTTTCTTTGTCATCTCTAGTTTGTTGAGCTCAGCAAGGCCGGATTCTGAGGCGGCTCGGTGGAGCCCTGTTATTTCTATTTGAGAATCAGCTTCCTTTTCAGCAAAAGCAACTAAGTCTGTCTCTGATGATCTCCCCAATTTTTTGGTAACTATCCACTCATAGGAACTCCCAAATTTGAATAGTCCTGATATCATGGCATTGAATTTAGTCACGGACATGGTGTTCTCAAAGAGGAGGTAAGGGACGATGAATGGGAATGACCTTGGTGCAGGAAGGATGTTAAAGATGGACATGATTCCAGGGACATAGCACACTACCCAAGCAGGTAAATGTGCTTCTGGCAGGAACATGGTCAGCGGGAGAATGATGCAGAAAAGAGTGAATGAATAGAAAGGGAGGATGAGTTTCCGTAGCAGGAAGAACAAGCATATCAAGTTGGCCTTCTTCGACAAGCTAATCTGATATACAAGAAAGAAAGAAAAAATTAAATTTCATAACTAAATAGAATGATATGATTGCGTAAGTCTAAAATTGATGAATGGAAGAAAACTCATATTTCATGCTTCATCTGAGTTTCTATTTTCTCTGTTCTTTTGGGCAATAACGCAATCCATGAGAGATTATAAATTATCCACGTTTTGGAGGATTTTATGTCTCAGAACATGTATAAACCAAATATGACTCCTATGCAAGTTTCACACTCAGAAACCTCCCGTGTAGAAGAGAAAAGGTATAGTTATGATACTTCCTCTTAATTTAATGGCTTCCATCTGGGCCAATGTCACTATGATTTTCAGTATAGATGTGCCAACATAAAGAACACTATCCACTTGACCATGAATAAATTCAGCATCAACCATAGTCTCAGCAAGAGGAAAGCACCCCTTCTGGTTGAGGAACTTGGCATATTGGCGCAGAAAATCTTATTACAGTGGGATGGACACCTCAAATGCCTTACTCTATAACATCAAAAGCATTAAGATGCAATGAACTCATGATAATTGGAGGCTTAAGAGAACTATAGTTAAGATGAATACTTAATTGAGTATATTGATGTCGAGCATTGGAAGTGGTGGAACATATAACAAGATTGAAAGTGATGGAACATATAACAACTCTGGGATAGAATCTCTTGGACACTTGACAACTCTGGGATATTTTCTTGCCATTCCTTTTTCTCCTTCCTTGTTGATGACCCCTCTTCCCTTGTCATTCCTTCCATTTCCCACCTATGGAGTGCTCAAATTCCCTCGAAAGTGAAGTTCTTTGGATGGCTCTTGTTTCACAGGAAACTCCCTACGGTTGATGTGTTTCAACGGAAATTTAGCTTGGTTTGTCTATCTTCAAATGGTTATATTATGTGCCTACAGGATGAGGAAATGCATAGCATTTGTTTACTTCTTGCAAGGTGGCTAAGGTCGTTTGGAATAGATGGGTGGGCTGTTGGCCATACCTCTCACGCCCCCCCTCGTCGGTCAATGAATGCTTTTCTTTTGGCAATATCTCCTCCCTTTCTTTGAGACATTATAATGTTGTTTGGATTGTGTATTTTGCAACTATGTGGAGTATGGTTGGAGAGGAATCAAAGAATCTTCCGGAATGTTTCCAAACCTTTGGATAAACTTGTGGACGACATTAGGTTGCTGGCTGCACGTTGGGTTGCTTCATCCAAGTTTTTGGGAAGTTTTTCTACTGTTGAATGGTTTAGATGTTGGTCCTCATGTGTGTAAGGTGGCAGTTTTGCTTTTTTTGTTGCTGTTGTGGAGTGTTTTTCTCTTGTTCTGCTTTGGTTGTGGGTTAGCAACTGCTTCTGCTTCCTGAATGTTCTTGTTCTTTTTATTAATAAAGTTTTGTTTCCTCTAAAAAAAAAAAAAAGAAAGTGATGGAACATATAACAAGATATTTAACAATAGATGTAATAACTGAGAATCACTGCAAGACCATAAAACATATAATCTTCCGCACCTTTGAACGAATGACATCAACAAAGCACAAACGGAACAACTGCATTGGACCTGAATGCCAGCGATGTTGCTGTTTTTTGTATGCTTCGTAGGACTCAGGGAGTTCACAAAGACACTACAAATAAAATCAAAGAGAAGGTCAACATGAAACAATTATCTCAATATCTATGAAAATACAACAGTTGTCCAGTAGAAAACAGACCTTTACATCATTCAGATATATGAACTTCCATCCACCCAGGTGAGCACGGACAGCAATATCCATGTCCTCAACAGTGGTTCGCTCCAACCAGCCACCTGATTCCTCAAGAGCTTTGATCCTCCACACACCAGCAGTTCCATTAAAGCCAAAGAAGTTGATGAATAGTCCATTAACTTGTTGTTCAACCTCAAAGTGAAAGGATAAATTTATGTTCTGCAACCTTGTCAGCAGGTTCTCATCCTTGTTAACAAACGCCCACCTTGTTTGGACCAATGCTAGATCATCATACCCCTACAAAAAGAATCAATAGCCATTTGTAAAGCAGTAATGACAATTTGATATTATTATTTTATACGTCATTCGATCGATCTTTAGCTAATCCACCGATTCCAACTTCAAATCTCGAAACTAAAAAAATATCAGAAAACTGCAAGAGAGACGCACAGAGAAAATGAGAAGAAGACGAACAGAATGGGAAGGGCGGGAGGAAGACGAAGAGAATGAGAAGGGTGGCGCGAAGACGAAGAGAATGAGAAGGGTGGCGCGAAGACGAAGAGAATGAGAAGTGCGGAGACGATGAGAATGAGAAGCGCGAGCGGAAGGAAGACGAAGAGAATGAGTAGCGCGCGGGAGGAAGGGAAACGAAGAGAACGAGAAGGGCGGGAATTGGGTTATCTTTTGACAAAAACGTGGTTTGGGCATTTTTAACTCTTTTTTTCGTTGTGACAAAAAAAAGTTCTTTATAAAATTTTTGGCATAATTTCTTTAACATAAAAGACCAATAAAATAAGTAATTTAACCAAGTAAAAATACTCATATTCAAGTTTTTTGTTTTTTATTTTATATTTTAGCTTTTAAAATATAATTAATTTTAAGAAAAATTATAAAATTATTTTTTCACTAAAATATCTTTTTAAGTAAAATTAGTTAATTTGATGAAGTTTAATTAGTTTATTAAATTGTTTAATTTTTAATAAATTTATTTAGTTTTTAATATTTTATTAAATGATTTATTTTTAATTAAATTGTTTAATACTAATAAATTCAATATTTTTAGCGAAAATGTTTAATTTTTATATAAATTATTTAATTTGTTAATAAAGTTGTTTAAGTTTTTAATAAAATGAGCTATTTTTAAATAAAATTTTCTAATTATGAAATAAAATCAATTAACTTTTTAATAAAAGTAATTATTTTTTAATAAATTAATAAAATAAAGTTTTATTCAATATATTTAACAGCGGTCATCTGCCTTTTGTTATAACATTATTTCACAACGATCAACACATGAGTGTTGTTATATCTTGTTTTAGACAAATCTTTTTGTAACAATCAATTTTTGACCGTTGTCATGTACTATTTTTTACAACGGTCAAACTTAACCGTTGTTATAATATTTCTCCTATATCTTATTTTAGACAAGTCTTTCTGCAATAGTCAAGACCGTTGTCGTGTACTGTGTTCCATAACGTTCAGGAGTGACCATTGTGATAACTCTTTTAACAACATTTTCTGAGTTTATTGTTGTTATATTGTCTTCAAGTAAATAAATTTACAACATTCATATTTAGACTGTTGTGATATAAGATATACAATAAAGTTCCATTTTGACTGTTGTGATATGATTATTGTCATATCTCCAATTTCTTGTAGTGATATATACTACTATAATATATATATAGAATCTGTATCACAGAGAAGTGTTTGGCGGTGGTGAGCTTTATAATATAACATTGAATGCATTTAAAACAATATGTCATATGTATATATAGTATAATGAGATATATGTATGTTGGTGGTGAGTGACGGTAGTACATAATACTATCAAGCATTTGGCCATGGTCACAACAGTTGTTGATGTTTCCCTTAATGCCATAAAAATATGAAAGGAGAGAAATAATCTGTAAAACAGAGACGGTGAGGTGAAGAGTCACACGTGGCACTTATAGGCAACCCATGTCTGTGGGAATGCTGAGAAGAACATGTGGTGGATCACCGCACTAACGTTATTGGTACAGCATGCGATCAAACAAGGGAAGAGAGATGACAAGTAGAGGAGAAAGAAGAGAAAGCGTAAAACTCACTTCTGTAGTTGTAGGCTTTCCAGTTGCAAGGGCTACGGATCTCCAAAGGAGAAGAATGAGCTTAGGTGGAAAAGTGTTCGAGGTAAAAAAATGGTAATGGGTGTGGTGGCTGGACAAAGTCTTTTTATTTATGTAATAATGTTAGGGTTTTGCAATGGTGATTTGGTTTCTAATATTTCGTCTTACATAAAAGGAGATTTGGAGTGGATTAAGGAGTGATTTTGGTTACTTTCAATAAGAGCTTAGAGAATATTGTTAGAAAGGAAAGCAGAGAAAATTATAAAATTTCAAATATGTGCCAATTTATTGACCGATTTTTCTCACTTTTCTATATTGACATCAAAAAATTTCAGGGTATTACATGAGGAAAGTTAAAAACAGCTTTGAAGGTTACCGAAGTGTGATTTAACGGTAGCAAGTTGAGTATGATTCTGTTCTTTGATCATATATCTATCATTATATATAGTCAGTTTTAGCACGATTTCTATTATAAATTGCTACTTGGTTATTTGTATGCGCGTATGATTTAGACACTATTTTGATTTGTGAATATATATAAGCATGTGTTTAAATTCATGATTTGACATAAGAACGTTCTTGCGGCATAAAAGAAAGTTTCCTTGTGCAGTCAGCCTTAAGGATTCGATGACCTTAGTAGGTGTAGTGGGGATTGTTCTTAAGTTGTGACCATGACTTAAATGGGCCTGGGCCTCCCCACATGATCGTATAGAGTGAATCTTAAGTATGTCTATGATGTAGGGTCATGATAACTACGTGAGTCTAAATTAGGCTTTCTATGAGTATGACCGGTTAATGTAGAAAAGTATTTTGCTGTGAAATAAAATATTTTTTTCATTGTATTATTTTATGAAATTGATCATGACATGAATGTTTATTGACATGCATAATTTAAAACTATTCATAAATATATACGGTAGATATGCGTAGACTAGGCTAGATAGGAATTATTTATTTCATGCTATTTAAGATGGGACATGTGTATGCATGGTTTTATATTAGTATCTATATATGTAAGAACCTTACATTTATGGCTTTCATTTTCGTGGGTATTTAATTTTTATGAGACTTATGGCTTAGACATATATATCATGGTTTAATATGAACCTTAGTTATTCTTGTTAAAACATTATCTTGTGCCTTAATGACTTGTTTAGGGTATTGAAGTTATGAATTATGTATACATCATGTGTTGTACTGAGTGTTTAGTGCAGGTAGTATATAAATAGGGTTACTAGTGCACTGGGTTAAACGTTTGAGTGCTAGCCCGGACAATTCGTCTCTTAATTTGAGGTTTTAGGGAAGGAGGTCACCACGGATTCATGTATTATCAAAATGTTGTTAATGTATAAAAGATTGCCAAGATCACCTTAAATTAATATTCTAATTTTCATAATCTAGGTTTATTTTTAAAACCCTTCATAGATTATATAGCTATCGACTGGAAGTGTTTTTGTTATTGGCCTTAAAAGTTGTGTGTATAGGCTAATTGGAAGCATTTTTGTTATTTGATAATTAAAATTTAAAGTTGTATACATCTTCCTTCATCAGATTTCTCAATAATACGAGCCCCATACACTGGTACACTTTTTATAATTAGTATCTTAAATTGAAGTTGAAAAGGCAAGAATGACATAAGAGCATAGACATAAAGAGTAAGGATCCTACTAGAGGGACTCAAAAGTTTAAAATAAAGGAACAAAGGAATTGAGAGATATGGTGAAGGACGATATACACGCAACTTTAAAATTAAGTAATGCTATATTTATATTACCTTACAATCTAATCACATATTAATGAAAATGTTTCTATAGGTGTACATGATAGATACCACTTTAATATTATCCTTATTGTAATCCAAACCTATTAGCCAGCTAGATTCACTAGTTTAATTGGTAACAAATATCCATAGTGGATTCACTCTATTTGATGCACAACATTCTTTAAAATATACATCAAAGAATATTTTGAACTCAACCCATATTATCTTCTTGAGTCACGTATGCATGTGATTCTAGGTTCCAAAGAACCAATGTAGAATAGGTCATCCTAATAAACAAGTACTAAAGGAAAGTGTACATAAATCATTTTCCTATTTCGAATATAATATGAGGATTAATGTTAAAACTACTCAAAATATATACTCAAAAAAATACCCCCACTTATATGACAATACATTACATTTTCACAATATAAGAAAAATAAAAAAACACACACCACTCATTATAAAATACATCAACAGTGGTATAATTTTGGATATACCTGTAAAAATAATTATACTAAAATATTTCATCTATTTAAGCTACCAAACACCATGATTTATATCATATATATATATATAGCCATTAACATCAAAAGGGCAAGAAGGCAAGGCAGTCTGAATCCAGAGATGAAGATGGGTAATATTAAATTTCATGCTTCTTTCATTCCGTATTAATATTGTTGGAGTGTTGTCGTGGAAGCATGGGTGCTCTTTTTTTTTTTCTTTTTTTTATGACTGATTTTTCAGCATTCGAGAGTTGTCTTTTCTGTTTTGCGACGAGACTAATTCTCTTGGACTTAAGGGGTTCGGCGGGCGTTTAGTGGGTTTTCCTCTCCTAACTAGAATATGTTTAAAGTGGGGCTCAAACTCGTAATGAGTCTCGTTACCAGCGAATCAACCCTTGGTTGATTGTGAGTGCTCTTTTTGGGAAAAAGAAGATAACAATAAGGATGAAGAACGAGATAGCTGGAGATTTTCTTCTGAACGTTCACTGCAAATCCATAGATGATGATCTGGGCGACCATGCACTTCATTCAAACCAAGAATTTTCATTCCATTTTAGCGAGAATTATTTTGTCGGAACGACGCTGTTCTGGTGCACTGAGAATTGGGTAAACGGTGCTGGTGCGTTCAAGCAAGGCAGTTTCGAGGTTTATAATGCTGAAAAACCTGTGTGTCGAGACAGCTGTGAAATTGTTTACAAGGCTTTGAAGGATGGTGTGGTTACGGTTGATCCAAATGACAAATCTGAAAAACTTGTTTGGGTTTGGTAGCCAAAATATTATTATTTGATAATTGTTGTTAATGGTCTTTTTTATGAGTATTTATATGGTTTCATTTATTAAAATTTAAGCTAATAGATCATATGTATTTTGGAGAAAGAAAAAAAAAAAAAAGAGGCATATTCTGATGAATAAATGAATAAGTTGTTTTTTTTTTTAATTGCTGATTGATTAGCTTATTTTCTGTTTTTTGTGTTTATTTTTATTTTTGGTATTAATATTTGTGGGTGCATGTATTTGTTTATGAGACCTTTGAAACTGTACAGAAGTAAATTACTTATTCAATATTATAGGGGAAAATTATTAATTATACATGTATTAATTAAGATAATCTATATATGTTTTGAAATCTTTACCATTATTTTTTAACCTAATTTTTCAAATAAGCTATAAAATTATTTAAGATACATACATATATATAAATTTTGCACCATAAATAGGACAGATGTAAATGATAATATTGTAGCTAGTAAAGATTTTAAATGTTAAATATACATTACAAATTCTTACTCAAATTGTGTAAAAAATTTATTATCTGGCGGGGAAATTTGATCATATCTGCCAGGCTTATAATACATATAGAAGACTAGAGGTTAATTTTGTATGTCAGCTGCATGAGTTTCTTTTTTGCCTTGTTTGGTGAGCTACCTGGACAATATCAATTGGGTTATAAAAAAAAGCTCAACCCAGCTAAAATATAACAATAATAGTAAATTTTGATTGAAAAATAAATTTATTTTATCAATTAATAGTAATAGTGCTTATTTAGTGAATAACCTATTATTGACGTATTTTGTCACCGTGTGCTTAAAATGAACTGAAAAGTTATATACATTGAATATTATTAATTTAGTGTAAACAACGCATACAACTAATTACATGAAAGCAAAGGGGGAGCCTCATTTCAGCTAACCTGCCCTGGAGCCCAGGTTTTTTTTATTTTTATTTTTAAAATAATATAATTAAATAAAAAAGAAAATTATTAAAAATACTAATTTATCAAAGGCTGATATCCAACAAATTACAATAATTATAATTAATTAAAAAATTTACATATAAACACCTAAAAACACACTCATCTAAATTTGTCACTCAAGAGTCGATTTACAACGTTAAAAATAAGGCTGCGAAATGGTTTTCGAAAAATTTAGCTGGACCATTTTTTTAGTTATAATGTTTAGCCGGATTTAAAATAACTACATATATCTATTCTATAGATTTTAGCGATTTTCATATCTTAAAGTCAACAATAAATGATCCAATGGATATACATATATAGTTGCACATTAGTTACAATTTTTTGTAATTAGATTAATATTTTTTTTACTGAAAGAGAAATTAAAAGTTATAACTACATGTGTGACTACACATGACTATCTTTTGGATATTAGTGATTTACATATCTCAATTAATAAAAAAAAATTGGTACAGTCAATCTTTTTGTCTAAAAAAACTTTTTAACTCACCCTTAATAAAATTTCTAGCTACGCCCTGATGCTAGCAATTTCTTTAAAACAAAACTCATTATAAAATTATAAAAACTCATTAACTAATTATTACATTGATTATTATATAACACTAACTTGAAAAGATACAATTATATAACACTAAAAATATACTTCTAATGAAAAGTAAATATTAAGAAATATTTTAAAGAAATGAAAAGACAAAAATAGAAAAAATTAATGTTTTTACAACTTATTCACTATCTTTTTTTTTTTTTCAACTTAATCACTATCTTTACATCAACATAAATGTATTAGCTAGCTAGAATCCCATTACTTTTGGTAACAAAATCTACAAACAATTTGCTAATTTTAACAAAATCTACAGACGATTCGCTAATTTAAAGCATAGCTCATCCAATAAATACTATGAGGCGACTCATGTGCTAAAAATAGGGCTGAAAATGTCGCATGTATGCCAATAATTACTTTTTCTATTTTAAAACCTTAAAATTAACAATACTCATCTATTTAATATATATATATATATATATATATATATATATATATACCAGTGAAGTATTACTCAAAATCAAAAGAGCAAGAAGATGGCTACTAGAAGTACTGTTCGTGCTTCTGCTTTCACTATTCATCTTCTCTTAGTATTATTATTGCTGTGTTGTGATGGGAGCATGGCTATTTTTAAGACCAAGAAGATAACAGTAAAGATGAGGAACGAGATACCTGGAGATTTTGTGTTGAACGTTCACTGCAAATCGAAAGATGATGATTTGGGTGATCATGCCCTTCATTTAAACCAAGAATATGAATTCTCATTTCATATGAATTTCTTTGGAACAAGGAAAGAATTAACATGATCAGTATATATTAATGGGTCGTCCATTAATTAATTTCATGTTTGAAGAATTAAGATCTTATTGGATCATGATATATATGTGTATGTTGGAGATGCAGAAAGTTTCTGATGAATAAACAAGCTATTTGTTGTTGTTGTTTTAATTGCTGATTAGTTATCTGTTATTTATTTTCCGTGATTGTGTGGGTGTATTGATCGCTTTATGTATTAAATACCCATTAAACTTAGTAAGATAGCATGTTATTTAAGATGGGAATTATGTTAATTCACTCCTTGGATTGGTTCAGGTTTTAGCCAAATACAGAAAAATTAGTTATAATTCAGCAGGGGATTTTCTGAATTGGGGGAAGATCAGAAAAGCTCGCCAACATTACTAACATAAGGTGGTGAATGCGGTAATAGCACACGCTATTTCTCTCAAATTAACCCAACCCAAATAATCTAGCTAGTTGGTTGAGGAAATAATTTAAATCTAACAAAACCCATTGAGGACTTTGAGTTGGTTTAATTCATATTGATCTACTCAATTTATTGGATTCTAAATTAAACTTCGTCATGGTTTGCTATTATATGGATTCTAAAACTTGTTCTGGTATAAAATTATTTCATGTCAATCATAGAAAATTATTTGGAGGGCAAACTAATGCCTACGTCGTTATAATATATAGTTCAATAAGATGTTCTTTTTTTTTTCAATATCATGACATTTTAAACAATTCAATTACTATGAGTTACTTCTCGACAAAGGCCCTAAATCTTTTTCAAAAGTGCTTTTGTGAGAAGCGTGTCTAAAAAAAAGTGTTTTTGGAATAAGTTGATCTCGAGCTTTTTCAAAAGCATTTTTTTGATAATCGCTTCTTAAAAGAAGGCTTTTGAAAAAAATTAGTCTCTCATAACTTCATTATCATGGCATTTAAAATAATCCAATTACCACGAGTTACTTCCTGACAAAGGCCCTATTTAGAAGAACTTTTTCAAAAGCGTTTATCTGATAAATGTTTCTAAAAAAAAAAAATTGGGAAGAGTTGTCTCTCCCAGCTTCTTTTAAATTCTTACCACAATAAAGTTAGAAACAAATGTTGTCAAATACTTTCAAAACAAAAGCATACACTTTAGAAAAACTCTTTCAAACAGGGCTATCACAGTGAGTTATTAAGATGACGATGGCTTTAATAACATATATCATAAACTTTTCCTCAAATATTAAAGGCTCCAATAGGTCAAGCACTAGATAGCTATTTAGCAGGAACATTCTCTCTTTTATATTCTTTGAAAAATGCTAAAGTAACATCCTAAATGTAGTACTGGGGGTGTACATAAACCCGACCAACCCAACCAAACTTAACTAAAATTACTAGGTTTGGGTTGGGTTGGGTTCCAAAATACTTAACCCTATTAATTTGGATTGAATCACGGATTCATACATCAGAAACCGACTAACCTAACTCAAAGGAAACCACTTCCAAAAATATTTTAAACCTTATTCTATTTTTCTTTATATTAACTTGTTTTCCCAAGTTGATTGGGGAAATGTGATTAGGCATGCTCTTTTGTACTCTATTTTATATATATTTCAAACAGAATGAAAATATTAGTGTCAAGAGCCTATCGTTTAAGACTAAAATACATAAATTTAAAATTGTACTGGATTAGACTCAAAAGTTGGTCTCTATATACTTTAAAGTTCAATGTAGCTTGAAATTGACCAAATACTAGGCGCAAGCCTAACCCGATTAACCAACCCAACCCGAATTAGGTTAGTTTGGGTTGGATTGGGTTGTAATTTTTCCAATCCGAGCTAGAGCCAAAACCTAACTCAGCCAACCCTTGTACAACCTTAAAAGGTACATCCAAATTATACATCGCTATTGTACACTATTGAATTACATCTAATCATGGTATACAAAAAGTGATTTACACTTTGAATAATGTACATTTTGAATGTCAATGTAGCATAACTCATATTCTTTTTGGCCTTATTTGGTGAATATAACCAATGCATATATATAGGTTAATCATATGATTGATGGCACCAAATGTGCATTTTTTATGGACACTAAGGTCAATAAATGTCTTAAAAATTATATATATTATAGAAAAGAAAAAATGAAGATAGAAGAAAATTAATGCTTTGACAATAATTAACTTGGTCACTATCCTTAACATCGTCATAAATGTATTAGCTAGCTAGATTCCTCGTTACTTTTGGCAACAAAATCTACAGTAGATTCACTGTATTTAATGCATAATATTCAATTACGACATTTTACAATAACTAAATATTGCTACCCTTTTTCTTCTTTTTTTTTTGGGTTTTTCAAGGTCTTAATCACCATAAATGTATTAGCTAGCATTACCATAAATGTGGGTTTTTGGGATTTTGATTTTTCAAGGTCAAAATCAAATATGAACATTACAATAGTTCAACAAGATGTTTGCTTTGGTGTTATTTTCCTAATTATGACATTTAAGCATGAAGAATGGAGTCATAACTAACAATCTTGGTTAGGGTCTTTGGATTATTTTCTTTTATAAAACTATGACCAACCTAAATTAATCGGTTTACAAATTTTTTAACTTAATTAAATCCAATTTGATATAGAAAAGTGCTAAAATGAGCCAAAATAAAAATAAAAAGCGAAAGTTTACCATGTTGATGTGGCAATTTGCTGCATCGCCACTTTAAAAAAAAAAAAAAAAACACCCAATGCTCTCACCATTCACTGCATCAACACAGTTATAATTTTAGATATAATATCTAGCATTTTTGTATATCACATTTTTATATATATTAACAATTTTTTAAAATTACAATTGGCCTTTTGACTTTATACATTGGGTCAGGCAATCAAGTTGGACAATAGGAAGGCTAACAGGGACTTAGAAGAACACTCAACAAGTGTACTCAAACATTGAGTCCCTTAAATCAAGGTAAAACCACCCAATACATGCATTTCTATTTCAATTCAAGGAACTAGATTTTTAGTACACTTTTTTTTTTTTTGGGTCAATCTATATTTGTTACATCAGATTATTTTATATATTCAAATCATTTCGAATCATTAGCTCATACGAGAATGAAGAGATTTGAACCCTCCACCTCGTATGAGGGAAGGTAAATACCCAACCAAATAAGCTACGGGTCATTGGCAGTTGTTGAGTACACTCAACAAAGTGTAATTGTCAACTTACGAGTACCTTAGATTAACAGTCATTCAAGATAGGCATCTCTATGTTGAGAAGATCTATGAAATATATAAATAAAGAGCAGGATATTAAAAAAAAAACCATCAATATTATCATAAATTTATTTAATAGTGGCTCATGATGACAAAATCACAGGGTTCTTCCTGTCAAGCTCATCAACCTAGTGTTTCCATTCTGTTTTACAGTATCAGAACCTCTTACCACATAAATGCAAAAGATCATTACATATATGAGATGGAAACAAACAAATCTTTTCCAATGGAGAAAAAGGAACAAACTAATTAAACCATCAACATATCTTCCAGCACTTAAACCAAAAGTAGATGTCAATCTACAAGAAGGACCCAAAAAATAAAATCTAAAATAGAGAAGATAACAAATTCAATGGTGAAACCCCTGTGGGCATGCAAAAAAATATACAACAATAATTCCAGAAACTGACCAAGATTTAATCCATTCTCTCATGAGTTGACCTCTTTTCTTGTTTCTGAAACATGAATTGACCTTTTGCAAAAGTTTTTCAACAAACAACAACATATAAATCACTACTTTTATCTCAATAAATAGAATGCATATTCGAGGAGCCAATTCTAAATTGCTACCCCACTTTAACCTGAGATCTTCAGTCCTGCTGTGAGCCACAGCAGAATATATATATATATATATATATATATATATTATATAAATAGATATTATTTATGAACAGCAAACACAAGAGGGCTTTGGTTATTTGGACCTTTGGCTGCATGATGGAGATTATGGTCAATGTGACCATTCAGCCCAGCAGGATTCAAATCTTCCGAGGATTGGTACAAGCTCTCATCAAGGTCTAGACATCAAGTGCAAGGTCAACTTACCTGCTCCCCAATTAAATCAAGACCAACGATGAGGAAAGTGATCCCTTGAAACAGTAGAAAGTAAAAATGAATCCCCTGGGCTGACAATAAGCTTCTAGCAGCGGCAGTTAATAAAATGAATGCAAGAGCAAGTTCTTTCCTGTACAAACGGTTTCGCTTGGTTTTTGCATTTTTCTTTGTCATCTCTAGTTTGTTGAGCTCAGCAAGGCCGGATTCTGAGGCGGCTCGGTGGAGCCCTGTTATTTCTATTTGAGAATCAGCTTCCTTTTCAGCAAAAGCAACTAAGTCTGTCTCTGATGATCTCCCCAATTTTTTGGTAACTATCCACTCATAGGAACTCCCAAATTTGAATAGTCCTGATATCATGGCATTGAATTTAGTCACGGACATGGTGTTCTCAAAGAGGAGGTAAGGGACGATGAATGGGAATGACCTTGGTGCAGGAAGGATGTTAAAGATGGACATGATTCCAGGGACATAGCACACTACCCAAGCAGGTAAATGTGCTTCTGGCAGGAACATGGTCAGCGGGAGAATGATGCAGAAAAGAGTGAATGAATAGAAAGGGAGGATGAGTTTCCGTAGCAGGAAGAACAAGCATATCAAGTTGGCCTTCTTCGACAAGCTAATCTGATATACAAGAAAGAAAGAAAAAATTAAATTTCATAACTAAATAGAATGATATGATTGCGTAAGTCTAAAATTGATGAATGGAAGAAAACTCATATTTCATGCTTCATCTGAGTTTCTATTTTCTCTGTTCTTTTGGGCAATAACGCAATCCATGAGAGATTATAAATTATCCACGTTTTGGAGGATTTTATGTCTCAGAACATGTATAAACCAAATATGACTCCTATGCAAGTTTCACACTCAGAAACCTCCCGTGTAGAAGAGAAAAGGTATAGTTATGATACTTCCTCTTAATTTAATGGCTTCCATCTGGGCCAATGTCACTATGATTTTCAGTATAGATGTGCCAACATAAAGAACACTATCCACTTGACCATGAATAAATTCAGCATCAACCATAGTCTCAGCAAGAGGAAAGCACCCCTTCTGGTTGAGGAACTTGGCATATTGGCGCAGAAAATCTTATTACAGTGGGATGGACACCTCAAATGCCTTACTCTATAACATCAAAAGCATTAAGATGCAATGAACTCATGATAATTGGAGGCTTAAGAGAACTATTGTTAAGATGAATACTTAATTGAGTATATTGATGTCGAGCATTGGAAGTGGTGGAACATATAACAAGATTGAAAGTGATGGAACATATAACAACTCTGGGATAGAATCTCTTGGACACTTGACAACTCTGGGATATTTTCTTGCCATTCCTTTTTCTCCTTCCTTGTTGATGACCCCTCTTCCCTTGTCATTCCTTCCATTTCCCACCTATGGAGTGCTCAAATTCCCTCGAAAGTGAAGTTCTTTGGATGGCTCTTGTTTCACAGGAAACTCCCTACGGTTGATGTGTTTCAACGGAAATTTAGCTTGGTTTGTCTATCTTCAAATGGTTATATTATGTGCCTACAGGATGAGGAAATGCATAGCATTTGTTTACTTCTTGCAAGGTGGCTAAGGTCGTTTGGAATAGATGGGTGGGCTGTTGGCCATACCTCTCACGCCCCCCCTCGTCGGTCAATGAATGCTTTTCTTTTGGCAATATCTCCTCCCTTTCTTTGAGACATTATAATGTTGTTTGGATTGTGTATTTTGCAACTATGTGGAGTATGGTTGGAGAGGAATCAAAGAATCTTCCGGAATGTTTCCAAACCTTTGGATAAACTTGTGGACGACATTAGGTTGCTGGCTGCACGTTGGGTTGCTTCATCCAAGTTTTTGGGAAGTTTTTCTACTGTTGAATGGTTTAGATGTTGGTCCTCATGTGTGTAAGGTGGCAGTTTTGCTTTTTTTGTTGCTGTTGTGGAGTGTTTTTCTCTTGTTCTGCTTTGGTTGTGGGTTAGCAACTGCTTCTGCTTCCTGAATGTTCTTGTTCTTTTTATTAATAAAGTTTTGTTTCCTCTAAAAAAAAAAAAAGAAAGTGATGGAACATATAACAAGATATTTAACAATAGATGTAATAACTGAGAATCACTGCAAGACCATAAAACATATAATCTTCCGCACCTTTGAACGAATGACATCAACAAAGCACAAACGGAACAACTGCATTGGACCTGAATGCCAGCGATGTTGCTGTTTTTTGTATGCTTCGTAGGACTCAGGGAGTTCACAAAGACACTACAAATAAAATCAAAGAGAAGGTCAACATGAAACAATTATCTCAATATCTATGAAAATACAACAGTTGTCCAGTAGAAAACAGACCTTTACATCATTCAGATATATGAACTTCCATCCACCCAGGTGAGCACGGACAGCAATATCCATGTCCTCAACAGTGGTTCGCTCCAACCAGCCACCTGATTCCTCAAGAGCTTTGATCCTCCACACACCAGCAGTTCCATTAAAGCCAAAGAAGTTGATGAATAGTCCATTAACTTGTTGTTCAACCTCAAAGTGAAAGGATAAATTTATGTTCTGCAACCTTGTCAGCAGGTTCTCATCCTTGTTAACAAACGCCCACCTTGTTTGGACCAATGCTAGATCATCATACCCCTACAAAAAGAATCAATAGCCATTTGTAAAGCAGTAATGACAAACGAATAATTAATGTCCTATGCTGCGCCTTCTTGTTCTTTAACTTTTGATCTTAATGAATTCTCAACAGCATATTTTATGTTTGTCATATGAAAAATAAAATTAAACCTCATAAAATGGGTGAGGGTATGTGTGACAATGTATATGAAAGCTTATAGGAAACTCAGGTCCATCATCCTCATTATAACTGAACAATTTGATAATATAGAATAGCTGACAAACAAATCCACGAAGTTTAACTAAATGCCATACTTCTTGTATGGACCACAGGCCAAATGTTAAATCAGACAGATATGCCAAGGGCCTGATGCTCTTAAGTTGCCCACATTTTAGAGATGACACTAAAGATCTTTCCATCAGTTGAATCTTAAGATATGTCACGGAGAACAGGTGAACCAACACATGTAGTGGATAAGCAACCAGAAATACAGCATTGTTATAGCTTCCTCTCAGGAAGAACATCTAAAACATCGTAAAAAAGAAATGCATGCAAGCAATTTGGCATGAGAGAAACAGAAAGAAGAAAAGGATAAAGAAAGGGAAAGAAAAGAAAGAAAGGGTAGTGCATGCATCAATATAGTCATATGGTAAATGACTGTGTTATGTTTTGAACACTAGACTAACATCTCCACTCAGGTAATAATGTTGTGATGAAATGGTAGATCAACCTGATCATCTAGGTGTCAGGTTAATCTTACCATTAGCTTGAAACTGATACACAACAGGAATAACGATGTGAGTTTTAAAAAAAATTGAACAGTCAAGATCCCTCAAATTTAAGAGGGGACACTTGTTGTCATGAAGGATGAATTGGTATTAAAAAATGCAAATTATTTCACTGACTTTGAAGCTATTGACAGCCTATAGGAGGTAAAATACATCACTGGGCATCCAGCTTTTTACTAGTGATGTCATGTGATTGGTGCCCATGTCAAAACCTTGAGTAATCTACTATCAACCAATACACATACATAGCCAAGTTTAGTAATTGAAATACATACAGATGTTGAGCTTTCAGATGTTAGGAGAAAGAATTATCATACCTTAAAATGGGGAACTGTTTTTTTCAAGAAATCTGGCGCAGGTTGAAAATCAGCATCAAAGATTGCCGCAAACTCATAATCCTTGACATATTCACAGCTCATGGCTGATTTGAGATTCCCTGCCTTGTAGCCTGTGCGAATAAGGCGGTGTCTGTAGAGTATCCGGACACCCTTCTGTTGCCACTTCTGTACTTCAGTTTTGATGAGGAACTGCACATCCATATCATCTGAATCATCTAGAACTTGAATGAGCATTCTCTCCCTTGGCCAGTCGAGGACACAAACTGCTGCAATTGATTGCTGGTAAACCTGTTTAGCACCCATACAAGTTAATCCTTAAAGAAAATACTGAAAGTGGAAACTAAATAACATCTTCTCTTCCAAATACTGTTGCAGAACAAAATATCCAATACTGCTAGGAAGGTTTCTAAGTTTATTCCCAATATCTAGATTGGTCCTAATTCACTGCCTCCTAGGAAAATACTTGTGTTTGTGCCCAAAGCAGTCAATATCAGAATAGTGTATTCATATGAGATGATGCTAAAAAGCAGAGCAAAAACAAAGAACATGCACAATCCTAGAGCAACAAGTACAGTGATGACCATCAATAAATAAATAAAATAGCTAATTATATAACTCTAAAAAGGTTAGTACTTAGTAACTTAGTTATACGTGCTGGTCAAACCACAGAGCAATGGGTCCAATCCTAGAGAAAAAAAAAAAAAAAAAACTAATTAATAGCCATGTCAAAACAACAACAAAAAAGACATTTTTATACTTGTCACTTAATTGCCAAGATCAAAACAAATCTGACCAGATTTAGCAACTTTACAAAAATCATAATCTAATACACAAATAAACAAATCAAGCCGAGCTTGAGTGCGATTGCGTTTCGTATTTCTAATGAAGAATAATTTCCAAGCTCCGGTTTGGTCTTTCTATTGAAGTTGAACACTTCCAAAATCAAATTCAAAAGCCTCACAAACACAATATTCCTTATGCAACACTCCCATCCGAATCTAAATATTCATTTGGTATGTAGCTTTGGATCTTTTTCACAGTAGACATTTATAGGTGTTCATTCCAGTCAAAGACTCAATGGTTGGAATGAAAAATTGTGCCACTTTAAGAAAGATATGAAGAGTCGGCACAAATAAACCTAAAGCACGAAGTGCAAAATATTTTGGCTGCAAAACATGCCTAACTATGTGAAAAGGAAACAGCAATGTGTTTCAGTGGCAGAAAAACCTGGAAATGGTAAGCATCATGTGCATTAACCTAGGAACAAAATAAGCTAAATCATCCACACAACTGAACTCTATGAAGAAAAATGCATTTTTAAATATTCTCAAGACCATATTATGAATTTAGAAGTTATATAAAGAATATTTTGGGAAAGACTGCCATAAGGTGTCTGGCTTCATATGTTACGGCGGAATATTCTTGGGAACTAGGTTCAGTTTGTAACATAGGTTTAAGAGATGCAATTTCAATCATTTGAAAGGCCAGTAAACAAATATGATGCACATTGTAGAATATTCATATGAAGAGTATTTCATGTGAGATGAAAATGAGTTAATCGAAGAGCTAAAAGAACATTTCATGAAAATGAAGCATAGGCACACAAGATTGCTAGTACATCTTCAACTAGAGCATAGAACTGAATTGCTCGCCATGGAAGAAAATTCAAAGCTAGGCTCAAATCACAGCTACACCAGTAAGCAAAGTCTACCGAAAAACTAGTTGGCAACTTGAACTACTTTGTCCAGGTATATATTTTCTTTTTATGTTTTCATTTATTTGCTCATTTTCATGATTCCACAAATATAAAGTTCTAGGAACTTTAACCTCAAGATCTATTGTGAAACTTGAACTGCTTCTCTTCTTCTTTCTTTCATTTTTTAGGCCAATTTTGGCATCATTCTACCTATCTCGCAGAATAGAATAACCAAAAACAAGAACAGAACAATTGAAAGTAGAAATCGTCACAATTTCGAACAAAACACACTTAGATTAATCCAATGTGAAGCAACAAGGGATTCGAGACCTACATCTTCTTACCTCCCGCTCATTGCACATCGGAATCTGCACAAGCACCATCGGATAATCCTCCGCATTCCCATTCTCAACATCACCATCAAATTCCACCAAAGCAATGGGCTTCAACCTCCGAAACTTGATCCAGAAGCAACCGAGCATCAAAACCACTCGATCCAACGACTGGATCAAGAACAGAACAATACACACATTCGCAAGCGCCTGCAACGGCGGCGCCAGATAATGCTCGCGTATCCAAAGCCAATTCGCATAAACGAACTCAACCAAATCAAGCACATCAGCAGAATTCACCGAAGGCGGACTGAAATGCCATCCTCTAAAGTACGCCACAAGCTCGATCACTAACAACAAAATCACAAGAACTAAGAACACTTTGATCACTCGATAAAGCCGCGATTCCGTCCACGAAATCGACGGATCGGAGGGCGACGAAGCGATCCGGCGATTCGCGCGACGGACCAGCGAGACGAGCCCGTTCGTAACCCAAGCGAGACAACTAGCGGCTTGGTGGAACCGGAGAAGCCAGAGCCAGGACAGCTGACGAGCGTTGCGACTTCGATCTTTCTCCGCCGTCCGATCATCCTCGGGGAAACGGATCTTCGATGTTGTTGTTGATGATGATGATGACCAGCTAGGGTTTTCAGATTTGTCGAGGAACGGTAATCCCTGGTGTTGTCGCTCCTTTTCCTTGTTCCACCATTCCTGAAACTCGTAATTCGGCGGTGGTGGAGACATCAAAAGAAACAAAAAAAAATTTAAAAAAAAAAAAATTGATTAAATCTTTTTTTTCAAGATTTTATTAGAGATCATAGGTTTTTTTTTTTTTCGTTTGTTGTTCTTCGATCCGCATGTGGAGCAGGAGCTTCGGAGCTCTAATGACGAAATCGGTGAAGCTGCATTTAGCGAGATTTTTGCTAAATTTAGCAGAGCTCGAGTTCACACTAACTGGTTTTCTTATGTATTTATTTAGAACCTTTATTATTATTATTATTATTATTATACGTATTTTTTTATTGTTTATTATTTAACGGTTGGTAGTGAGCGAGAAGTGATATGTCGCTTACGGTAGTAACAAATGAAGAGAAATGGGTAATTTGTATCTGGTGCTGCATATCCTCTTGCCACGTGTGAGATGGATGACGTGGCAAGGTTTTAGTTTATTACATGGTGGGACATGGCAGTATTTTATTGGTTAGGCGTAGCAAAGGAGCGGCACTGTAGCGTAGCAAAACTTTTTCTTAAGTAGTCGGTGGGATTGGTGTCCGTGAATGGAGGAGGCAGCTAATTAGGGCAACCGTCAAAATTTACTGAAAAAACCTAGTATTCGGACACTTGCCTTTGAACTTTTAGTTCTAATTATTTTAAAATAACAAATGAAGGTATATATATATATATATATATATATATGCTTGCAAAAGAGTGACGAGTTAGTTATAAGAGTAGACTAAAAAATATTTAAAATTAAAAGAAAAGCTTCAGACTTTGGTAAAAAGGGGAACTAATCAAATGTAACATTATTATTTTGTGTTTGTGAATATTAAGGACAAATGCAAATATTAGTTAGCTTCAACAATGTATATTCGGACTCCTTTATTTAAAATAAGGAGTTCGATTGTCTTCTTTTATAAATAAATATAACTTTTTTCTTCTTTAATAAAAATGAGAGTGAGACCATAATAGTTGGTTCACATAGTCCTTATTCGAATCTTGTATGTTCATCGTCGTTATACTCGTCTTCTTGGCTTTACTAAGAGATTTTGACTTCTTTTGGCTCTACTATTAACATTTTCTAATCTTATTTCCACACTCAAAAAAAAAAAAACATTTAAGGACAATTTGAATAAATTGATATGATTTTATATGATTTTATTATAATTAAATCATATATATGATTTTATTATAATTAAATTGATAAAAGTAAAATAAGATTTTCTTAAAAAAGAAATTTGTATTTTTTTTTTACCAACTTAGAAGTTAAAATTGAACGTTTAGGTGTATTTTTTGGCGAAAAACCTCGTTGAAAAACCATTTCATACGAGGTCTTGAAATGGTTGAACCGTGAACGGTTCGGTCACGCTGGACCTTTGTTTCGCCTGACCAAACCACTTTTGGTAGGTTCTGTTTGATTTTGTTATGTCCGACGACCGAATAGTCTAAAAAATTAGTTGTTTTTTTTTTTCCTTTTTTTCAACTATAATTCTTGATTTCACTTTTGTTTTATATTTTACATGTAGAAATGTCAAAAAGACATAAGATCAACTATATCATCAAGTGAACAAAATACTTTTAGGACCAGACCTACATCATCAGCAAAGTCATTAACGACTAAGCATAACGACGCAACAACACTTGAGCCAACATAAACTAGCGTAACAACGCAACAACACTTGAGCCAACATAAACTAGTTATCCTCCGGCAAGCAAGAGAAATTAGTTTTACCAGGATTTCTTATTTAAGGTTTGATCATTTTAGAACTGAAATACATTTTTTTTATAACATTTTCCATTACTGATACAATGATAACATTTTGAAGAAGTTTTAATGTCAGTGTACATATTTTAACATTTTGATATATTTGTCATTGCTTAAATGCATGAATTGAACAAATATATAAAATGGTGCTTAACATTAATCAATTAGAATTTAGTATCATATCAAAGTTTTCATTTCATTGGAATGGTGTGTATACTTCAATGATACATGCTTATATTAAAAGAGCAATGCTAGAGGAATTTAAAATAACATATCAATTGCTATAAATCACTAATCACATCAGATTTATGACTTTAATACATTTAAATACAGTATCTTTAATACCATATTTGTTATAATTGGTGCATGATTTTTAATTCTTATGACTTCTCATATTAAAATGAATCTTCAACCCTAAAATAACTTCAAAAACTTAAAATCAAACAAATTGGCACTTAACACTCAAAAATACATCAGAAAAAGTTGGTTCAGTCAACTATAACCGAATCGTGCACCTTACGTTAATTCATTCGGTATCACTTCTCTTCATCTTCTTATTAGCTGAGTTTTTCTAAGCAACAAATTTGTAGTGACCAAATTTCTCAAAAGCAAAAACACTTAAAAATCTTAAAGGTCTCGAATACTATTTGGAAAGAAGAAAATATGTAAGAGTTAAGAAGATAGAAAATGGAAGAAGATGAAGGTGAGAATGGTGGTGGATAGTGTTAGTAGATGATTTGAAGAAAAATATTATATTATACTAATCCATATAATATAATACTTTTAGGTGGTATTTTGTTTAACTCTATTTATAATTTTTTTTTAATATTTAATTAAAAAAAAAGGTCAGATATTAGTAGAATTTTTAATTTCTTATAAGTATTTTGAGTATTTCAATCAAAAATAGAAATTAATTGCCTATTTAATTAGAGGTTAAACTTTTACTATAAATAGAGATTCATTTTAAATTTTATCCATTTTATTTTTTAGGCAAATTCATGCATTTTAGTATATCTTTTCATTAACACACCTTTTTTTTGTTTTATATTTTTAATAAGAGATCCAAAATAGATTTTGTTATTAAACCATAGACGCCATCAAATCTTTATAAATAAACAACACCACCATGAATCTCCCATGTTCATGTTGATTAGCAATCCATTTGGTATCATAATATTCCTATGTTTTTGTTCTAGTAGCAATATGTTTTGTAGTGTTGCATGGTTATAGCTTCTGATCATCGGGTAACTATGCGCATCATAATAAACAACATCAACTCCAACACGGTATTGATGTTTCACTGCCATTGTTGTAGGGTTTAACTTGAGTTGACCAGTAAATATGATGGATCAAGGCAAGAATCTTATAATTTCATGCGTACATTGCTCATTAGAGAATTTGTTCCGGTGATTGTGTCTATTTGGCTAGAAGCACTGGTTTACTTGTATACAAACCGGTTAGTCAAATTTTTAAGGGAAATGCTAATATAATTATAAAATGTTGCAACTACAAAATGATAGTTCAGTTGGTTGAGGAACTAAGTATAAATAAGGTTGAGGTCTAGCTAGATCACGAGTTTGAGCTTGAGCGTACCCCATTTATCCATCCCTATTAGGAGGGCCAGCTCAAACGGTCTTTGTCATGCCTGAGTCCAGGAGAATTAGTCTTACTCAACGGAAATGAGAACATCTCCCAAATACTGAAAAATGGGAAATAAAAAAAAATGCGACAACTGAAAAAAATGGCACGACGTTTTGCTACTCGAGGCAGATCGAATGCCAACTGAAGACCTCGGTACCTATAGAATCAACTAGGAGGCAAGTCAAAACTTAGGTTGGTTCTAGCTCAGTACGTTCCCTCCATCTCATCATCTATTGGTGTTGGTAAAATTTTGCACCAACATTATATATATTAGTTAGTTTGACAATTATGACAACCACATTTAGCCAAATTAAGTAAATAAATAAATATAGGGACGATTTTTCTTCCTATTTTATCACTAATATTTGTATGAAATCTAATTGAATTCGTGTTGATATATACTCGTTGCATGATTATCCATATTGGTAAAATAATGAATGAGATCTTATTCAGACGTGATTTATGAATTATATTAATATAAATGAGCAATTGACAAAATTAGTCGATAATGTTGAGTTGATTTGAAATTATATATATATATATATATATATAAAGTCATTTTTTTATAATATCCTATTTTTTTCAATTAAACAAGTCGAGTTCCCAATTTTTGTAAGAAATCTGAAATACATTTTTCTCATTAAACCATAAATATCTTAAAATTATAACTTTAAGATAGACTTGGTGGTTTTTATTTTATTTTTCTTTCTTTTTTTAAAAAAAAAAATTTTAAAGTAACATTTTAGAAATACATTTTTTTAAAATCATCAAAATCATGTATGCAATACATTTTATATATATGCAAATATGATGTTATAAAATGTGTGTTTTTAAATATATATGTTTCACTGGCATCAGTCCCTAGCTAGCACCAATTCATGTATAAAAAAATAAAAAATAAAAGTAAATTTCTGTGTTTTTTTTTTCTTAATTTCTTTATGAGAAATGTTTTTACGTTTCAAAAATTATGTCAAAAACCATACTCATGTTGATGTAGTGTATGGTGATTAGAGGGTATTTCTTTTTTCTTTTTTTTTCTTTTTGATGATGTGGTAATGTGGTTTATTACCATATCAGTTTGGATATATATCTTGGATTTTGAACTAAATAAGTAGAATATGCTATTTTTAGTAAGAAATCTGAAAAAAGATTTTCAAATCATAAACATCTTGAAAATTAAATACTTGCAAAAAAGAAAAAAAGAAAAGAAGAAATGAGGTATTAAAGAAGAGGTAGAAAAATTTTGTTCTATAAGTAATTAACCAACAACATGAATAACCCATGAACTAGTTAAGCATACATAGGTTATTATCAAATTGAGGGGAAGGTGTGATCAGAAGGAAGCAATAACAATGGGACGATATGCCCATGCTTTTGTCCTAGCAATAGTAGTATTTCTAGTGTTGTTTAATGAGGCGGAGTCTCAGTTCAAGAAGATAACCGTGCACATTAAAAACAAAATCAACTACAACACAGAACTGACGGTTCACTGTAAATCAAAGGATGATGATCTAGGCGAGCATGTGTTGTTAAACACACAAGAGTACAACTGGTCTTTTAAAACAAACTTTTGGGGAACGACCTTGTTCTGGTGCACGGTGAGTTGGCCACATGATGATGGATCAAGGCAAGAATCGAGTTTCAAGGCGTATGATGATGAAAATCCCATTTGCACTGGACAATGCTATTATGAGGCTAGAAGGGCTGGTTTGGTTTTGTTCGACCCGGTTACTAAAACTATTAAACCAATTATTGTATGGTAGATATATGAAATACAAAAAGAAAGAAAGAAAGAAAGAGCTTAGTTAATTTGAATGTGTGTTAGATAGATGGCAAAGGTTTTTAAGCATGCATGAATGTTGCTTAAAATAAATCATATATGCTTTGGCATATATGGGATGTTAGTAGGAAAAGTTCATAATGAATAATTTTTTTTTTTCTTTCTAATGTCTGTATATCTAGTTAATTTTTTTTATTTTTTTATTTTTATTTTATTACCCGTTGTCCGCCACCTGAAAGATATCTTTTTTTCTTTTGGGCGAAACTAATCCTCCATGACTCAAGCATAACAGAGGCGTTTAGATTCGCTCTCCCAACAGAGACGGATGAACGGGGGTACGTCTAAGCTCGAACTCGAGACATGGACCTCAACCCTACTTATACTCAGTTCCTAAACTAACTGAGCAACTACCTGTTGTATCTAGTTAATTAATTAGCTAGCAATTATATAAGATGGTATTTTGAATTTTGTTACTTGTTTATGCACTCTCCAAACCAAAAAAGAAAAAAAAAAACTGTGTTTTTTAAAGGTGGTGTCAAGATCAATAAAATCAAGTAAACGGATTTCTTTTTTTCTTTTCTTTTTTCCTTCTATATATGCACCTCTCCATCTTCCTAATCAATAAATACATAGCTCTTGTACATTATTGATTTTCTATAACATGTAAGGAGAGACTATAGTAGTGATAAATCATTTATAAATATTTGTCCCACCTTTTAAACCATATATAAATATCTAAATCTCTACATTGGCTTCATTATTGTCAGGCCTTTGTTGGGTAAAAACAATTTTTAGATTTTGTATTGCTTGATGAAAACACTTTTTGGAGATGAGAATGTTTTTTTTTTTTTTTTTTTTTTTTTGTGATTATATTTGAAAGTATATCCATTGATCAAATATTTGAACGTTGTGCATTTTAATGTATAGGGTGCATGATCTGATATATAAGACGTTGCTCACCAACATGGCCAGGTTAACCACTAAACCAAGCGATCATTTGCTTTATGCAAATTTTGTCCATGCACTGGTTTGTTTAAATGTGCATGAACTGCTTTGCTTCCACTCATAAATATCATATAACCAAGCAAAAATTTATATAAGATACAAGGTTAGTAGTTAGTTGTAAATATAACCAGCTTCATTACCTAACAACATTCTTAAGAAGATATCAAACTTATTTCTGACCCATTAATTCCCCTCACCTCTAGAGTGAGACAATGACAAAAGTTGAACCTGAAATCTTTGAGTTTCAAAGCAATCTTTGTCGTTTATAAAACTATTTCTAAGTCAAATGTGACTATTATAATACTTATTACGGTGATTTCTTTCGTGCTATTTTCATTATAACGTATTAAATAATTCTATTATAGTAAATGACAATAGTAAAATTAATAAATATAAAATAATAACTATCACTTTTAATTAGTTCAGGTTGGTTCGGTTATTTTTTATAAGACCTTGACCCAACCCAAACCAATCAGGTGGCAAATACCTAAACTCAACCAAAACCAATTAAATATATAAACCTAACCTAAAGGTTCAATTTGATCGGGTTAATCGGGTTGATGAGCACTCCTATAAAGGCATTCGTTGTATGTGTCTAAACCCACATTTATCAGTTTTCTCTCGTTTATCTTCAATTGGGGCTACTACCATTTCTCTCATTTTATCTTCTATAGTTTTACCGCATATCCATCTTAGCATTTACATCTCTATTATATTTTAATGTGTTATTTTTTAATTGTCAACATTTTGTTTCATATAACATGGCTTGCATAATAGCAACTCTAGAATTATAAGTCAATCAATTCGTGCATAAAAAGGAAAAATTAGTCATGCATATAGCAAGTGTAGTTTTTCTTGTTTGGTAAGTTTTTTTAATTTGTTACATTTAGGTAAGTATCTTTCATTGACATACCATTTAAAAAAAAAATAAAAAGAAAGAAAAAACTTCAATGAAAATAAAGTAGAATTTCCTGTTTTAGTAAGAAATCCAAAATATATTATTTTCATTAATTCATAGACACCCAGAAATTAATTTCCCATATAATAAGTAACCAACAATTTTGAACCTGGCTCCATATATAGAACCAAAAAAAAAAGTAACCAGCAATTTTATATAAATATCCCATGGATATATGCATGTAATATATGGCTATCTATTAAAAGAGTTACTTAGAAAAAGCAACAAAACAATGGGATCATCATCATATGCCTATGTTCTTGCTCTAATAGCATATTTTGTAATATTGTTGAGTACTGGGAGCAATCATCTGCAGGTTATTGCTTCTGATACTGATTCTGAGTTTGATAAGTTAACTGTGCGTATCACAAACAACATCAACTACAACACGCCCCTGACAGTTCATTGTCAATCTAAGGATGATGATCTTGGAGAGCATGTATTGTCATATAAACAAGAATATAATTTTTCATTTCACGAGAATTTCTGGGGAACTACGCTGTTCTGGTGCAAATTGAGTTGGGCACATGACGATGGATCAAGGCAAGAATCTAGTTTCGATGCGTTTGATGCTCATAACAGAATTTGCTCTGGTGAACGCAGTTATACAGCTAGAAGGACCGGTTTAGTCCTATACGACCCAGTTACTAAATCTTTTAAACCAATTCTTATGTGGTAGATACAAAAGTTTTTAAGCGTGCACGCAAAGGCCTAACCAAAACTCAATCAAAACTAATTAGATATATAAACCTAATCCAAAGGTTCGATTTAGTTGGATTAATCGGATTGGTCGAGTTGATAAACACTCCTACAAAGGCCTTCCTTGTATGTATCTAGACCACTTTTATCAGTTTTCTTTCGTTTTATCTTTAATTGGGGCTACTACCATTTCTCTCGTTTTAATTATCTTTTATAGTTTTATTACATATTCATCTTCGCATTCACATCTCTATTACATTTTAACAGGTTATTTTTTAATTGCCCAACTTTTTATTTTTTTTAAAAATGGTATGTCAATGAAAGATACTTACCTAAATAAAAAGAAAGAAAAAACTTCAATGAAAATAAAGTAGGATTTTCTGTTTTAGTAAGAAATCCAAAATAGATTATTTTCATTAATCCATAGATACCCTGAATATTAATTTCCCATATAATAAGTAATCAACAATTTTATATAAATATCCCATATATATGCAATATAGTAGCTAGCTATCTATCATAAGAGTTGTAAGAAGCAACAAAACAATGGGATCATCGTCATATGCCTATGTTAATCTTGCTCTAATAGCATATTTTGTAGCGTTGAGTGGGAGCAATCATCTGCAGGTTATTGCTTCTGATACTGATTTGAAGATTGAAAAGGTAACTGTGCGTATCATAAACAACATCAACTACAACACGCCACTAACAGTTCATTGTCAATCTAAGGATGATGATCTTGGAGAGCATGAATTGTCATATACACAAGAGTATAATTTTTCTTTTCAGGAGAATCTCTGGGGAACTACACTGTTCTGGTGCAAATTGAGTTGGGCACATGTCAATGGGTCAAGCCAAGAATCTAGTTTCGATGCGTATGATGCTCGTAACAAAATTTGCACTGTTGAATGCAGTTATACAGCTAGAAGGACCGGTTTAGTACTATACGACCCGGATACTAAATCTTTTAAACCAATTATTGTCTGGTAGATAGCAGACTTTTTAAGCCTGCATGTTGCATTAATGTCTGGATGATGGAAAAATTTAGAATTAGAAGAGTGTTTTTTTTTTTTTTTTTTCAATGTTTGATCTGGTTATAGCTAACAATTTTATGGTATTTTGAATTTTTTATTAATTTTTTTCACGTGTTCCCTATTATAAAGAACATGTCTAGCTTGGCGCATATTAATGGTTAAAGTTGTTTCATTTGACTTAGATATCATGTGTTCTCTATTATGATAGTGGACTTTGATCATCTAGAGTATTATAATTTCGTATTGTCCCTAATTTATCTACCTCAAGGTCGGCCCCTCTCTAGGCTTTGGTGTGAAGTTTTATTTCAAAAAGCCTCGCACTAATTACTGAAGAGAGAGATCCACACCTTTTTATTTCATGAGATGAACTATTTTCTTTTTGTGTTGTAGGACTATTCTTTTTAGTCCACATACGTCTAATTAACAATTTCTACATTTGATCGAAATTCAAGGGACCATTCAATGAGCCCGTGCTAACTCCACCGGAATGTATGTGTGTCATGCATAGTCAACCATCTGACTCTGATACCTCTGTAGATAGACCTAGATCTCAACTAATATCGATATTGCTTAACGCTTCTACACCCTATGGGCCTAGGTGTGGATTTGACTTCGAAAGGACTCAATACTAAGGAAAGGGGTGAGGAGAGATCCACACCTATATTTCATGAGATGAACTCTTTTCTTTTTAATATAAGATTACTCCTTTTGGTCTACATTAGTCTAACAATCTTCACCTTTGATCAAAATTCAAGCAGGGACCATTCATCATCATGCAAATCATGCTCCTAATAAGCCCACTCAACTAAATGTGTGTCACGCCCCAGTCAACCATATGCTCTGATATCACTGTTAGTGGGTCTGGGTCTCAACTAATATTAATATACTACCTCTAGACCCTGTGGGTTTAGATGTGGCCATGTGACATTTTACTTTAAAAGGTTTTGATACTAATGAAAAGAGAGAGAAGAGATCCACACTTACATTTCATGAGATAAACTCTTTTATTTTCGACGTGGGACTATTCCTTTAGTCCACACATGGTCTAGGGTATCATTCATTCCCAGGCCCGTTGCAACAATAAGAGCCTTGTACATTGAAAATGTCGTTCTCCATCACATTTATTGATGTTCCAAAGAAGAAAAATTGTACTTTTTGTACACTTTCTAGATCAATTAAGATCACATTGTAAAAACGCATTTGTTGCTTTCATATATATATATATATACCTCTTTGTCAATCTCTGTAATCAATAAATATATATAATTTCTAAGTATGGTTAGATTTTCTCGTGAATAAATGCAATTTGATTTGTCAATAACAAAGTTTCAATTTTTACTAGTTGTGTGTTTTAAGTAAGTTTTTACTTGGTTTTTCATATCTATACCCCTTTATTCTTTAATTCTCATAATCGAAAACTTATAATATTTAGATCCAAAATTGACAATATAAATAAATTACAAAAAAAAAAAATCACATATAACAGTAGTAAACCATTGCAAGATGCTAGTAATGTTATTAACATTTTTAAATTAGCTAGAGTCGCTAGTAGGAGTGTTTACAGGTTGGGTTAGGCTGAGTTTTGACCAAATACAAACTCAACCTAATTAAGTTTAGGTTAAATAAAAAAATTAACTTAACCCAATTCAATATACCTCTTAAACCCAACTCAACCTAACCCAATAACTTTGGATTGATTTGGGTCAAGTTAATTAAATTTGTCTACTAATATATTAATTATAAAATTGCATAATCAAATTAATATATCTATAAATTTAAAATAATATTTTATAAAATGATTTCTACGCCAAATGTAAATATTATGATAGTTATTAAGATGATTTCTTTAACATTATTCACGAGATAAAATTTTGGCTAATTTAATCATAGTAAGTGTTCATAACGAAAATAATGAATAGAGTAATAATTATTATTTTTATTAGTTTAGGTTAGTTCGAATTAGTTCAAATTAATTATAAAATTTTGACCAATTTAAATAAAATTAAGTTATAGATTTATAGACTCAACCTAACCTAATTCATCGTGTGAACCCAACTCAAAAAGATCGAATTAGTCAGATTGACGGGGATGGTAGGGGATGGCCGGTTTGGATGAACGCCACTAGTCACTAGGTGCAATTTACCCACAGCTGAAAGTCTTATGGACGTTATTTACGATCCGAGGCTTATGACGCTTACAGTTCCGGGTCCTCCACTGGATCTACAATTCAAATTCTTATTTATTGCTGTCAAAAAAATATAAACAAATAAAGAAGGCGACACATGTGAAATTGTGACGTTTCCATTTTACATTTCAAATTCACTCCTCTCTCTTCTCTAACGGCTATTTTTCACGCTCTTTCTCACTCTCTCTCGCTGTTGTCTCTGTCCCCTCTTGTTCTAAAACCAAAGAGAAGAAAGGTTCTTTCGTTTCAATTCTAGGGTTTCCTCTTCCGATTTCTTCATCTCTCTTTCTCTCCTTGAGAGAGTGTGAAAATCAAAAAGAAAGGTTCGATTTTGCTGTAGAATTGTTTTTCAAAAATGAAGAATTTCATGCAGCCGACGAGGGCCGGGATCTTGAGGGAAAATAACCCGGAAAACCTATCTTCTTCTCCAAACTCTAGTTGTCAGAAGCATAGATCTTCTTCTAGAAAGCAGAAATTTTCCAAGGAGAATGCTCCTCCGGCAGATCCGAATGCGATGATCGATCCTTCGTTGTCCCCGTCGGTGCCGCCGGCGTCAAAACCCCCCTTGCCTACCGGAAAGATCAGGAGCCCTCTGCCTCCGAGGCCGCCGTGTTCGAACTCTAACCCTCTTAAAAGGAAGCTCAATATGGAAACAGTTCCCGAAAATTGCGTTTCAGGTTCTTCTGATTCGGGAGTCCAGGTAATTTGCTTCTTCCTAGTGTAATTTTCTTGATTTCGAGAAGTTTTGATGTGGTTCTGTGGAGCCCTAGTTTTGTGGATTCAGATCTTTTTTGTTTTCTTGATGATTAGTTCAATTGATCTGTTTGACTGTTTTATTGTTTTAAGTATTTTGAACGTATGTGAATTTTCTTGAAATGGTTTAGGTAATTGTGCGAATGCGGCCTCCGAACAAGGAGGATGAGGAAGGAGAGACAATAGTACAGAAACTTTCCAGTGACTCGTTGTCCATTCTTGGTCATACATTCACATTTGATTCTGTTGCAGACGCAGAATCAACACAGGTGAGATTCTATAAAAGAATAAGTTTCTTTTGTTTATGATCTATTAACACTAATATACTTTGTTTTAATTTCTTTCAGCAAGATATATTCCAGCTTGTAGGTGCTCCACTTGTCGAAAATTGCCTGGCTGGGTTTAATAGCTCCATATTTGCATATGGGCAGGTATTTCTTCTTATTAGTTCACTGCTTTATGTTTGATTAATAATATATAAATGTGTAAGAAGGGTTTAATTTCTTGTTCTGGGTTTTTTCTAGACTGGAAGTGGGAAGACATATACAATGTGGGGACCTGCCAACGCCTTGTTGGATGAAAATGTATCTGGTAATCAACAAGGCCTAACACCCCGTGTATTTGAGCGACTTTTTGCTCGTATAGATGAGGTAAGCTGCTTCACTAGTTTGTTTTTATTTTATATTTTCATCTTTTTAGTGTGTTAAAATGTTGATTTGATGCATTACTATAACTAATACGCTTCAATCACTTTTCAGGAGCAAGTTAAGCATTCTGATAAACAACTTAAATATCAATGCCGCTGTTCTTTTCTTGAGGTATTTAATTTGAACTACTTTGGATATTTTATGTAAATCAAAAGCCGTTCCACCTAATAATTGTTTTTGATCTATTCAACAGATCTATAATGAACAAATCACAGATTTGTTGGATCCCATTCAAAGAAACCCCCAGGTAAAAGGATACTTCTATTTACATCTTCGTGCTTGCATTGATTACGTTAGGCATCTATTGCCTCATATATAATATCTTGATGGACATTATCTTACAGATCAGAGAAGATGTAAAATCTGGTGTATACGTTGAGAATCTAACAGAGGAGTATGTGTCTACAATAAAGGACCTGAAACAGCTTTTGATAAAGGTGCTCGTTATGGTTTTGCTTCATATCTTGTCGTTGATATGTTCATAAACATGAGTAATGGAATATTTGTGTGACAAATTGGTTCCAGCATGACTCCACATAAGCATTTCATTTTAAAATGTTTTTACTTCTATGGCACCACGAATCTTTTATTCCTCTCCTATCTTAAATTAAACAAAATTATTGAAAACAATTAGTAGGGAAAAAAAAAAGAAGTTTTAAGAAAGAAAAGAAGGGAAAGGATTCTTTTTTGTTTTCAATTATACTAAAAATGGTTCATTGGTGATTGAATGCCTTCATTATCTTCAACTCATTCTAGTATTGACGAATTCCCCAGGGATCATGCCTATGTGCCAATGTCTCGATATTGGAAACAATTATTTTTCTTGGGAACATTTGTTATGACACATAGTGTAAGTAGAAAACATTCTTCCCCTAATTGCACTTACCTTGCATAGAACCTTGAATCTGATACCTGAAGTTAGGTTACTGGAATGTACTCAAAAATTTAAAAGTAGAGGCTCAAGATGTAAGGAAGTGCGGAAGCGGCCCTTTTTTTAATTGAGTGGTCAAGCGTATAGAACATTTAAAAAAGTTACTTCCTCAATCTTTTCATGTATTTTTTGCAGCAATTATTGTCTATAAAAGCATTTATACATGAATGTGTCTTTGAATGTGTTTGTTGGTGGTTTGTTTCAAAATATGCCTTTTCTTTTCTTTTCTTTTCTTCTTTTTCCAAAAATGGTTTTAGACATATTGAAATGGTCGAACTATCCAATTCTATCATTTTTTGGGTTATTATATTAGAGCTTAAACCTATACTATAATGGAGGTTCATTTTAAAGTTGAAGTAGAGGCTAAATGTGTTAACAAACAGGGCCTAAATGGATGTCAAGTTTTTCTAAGTTTTGGAAACTCCATTGTTGATTTACTTTAAATAAATTATATTTATCAAAGCCAAGATATGAAAAAAGTAAACAGGCAAAAATCGTTCACCAAGCGTTTTGTATTTTTGCTGCTCCCTAAGAAGATTTTTGTAGGGTCAATTAATTGTTAGATAGAGATAGAGAGATGTATATAGGAAATGCAAAACTGTTAATGTAGAAAGATTTACCTGCATATAAGAGATAAGTAATTGTGACAAAAGACTGTCTGATGTGAAAGTAAACTTTGGCCTTAATTTTTACTGTATAATAATGGTTTACTTTCTTTAACCAGTCCCTATGGAAAGATATAATGACTGTCGTTGATAGTCTCTTGTTGAAATTGTTTACTGAGAATTTGCATTTAAACTATATGTGCAATAGGAAATGAATTTTTGCTTTTATTTTACTTATCCATTCCATTGCATAATGCTTCAGGGATTATCAAACAGGAGGATTGGTGCAACAAGTATAAATGCAGAGAGTTCAAGATCACATAGTGTTTTCACTTGTGTTGTTGAGTCAAGATGCAAGGTAATTTTGATTCTTCAACTGTTGAAGCAGTTCTTCTGTCATGTTAAAATAAAAGTTCCCAATGTGTAATTTCTAGCAACTTCTCTGGTGCCGCCTAATCCTACATCAAGAATATTAGACTAAACATGGCTTTTCAAGCTTCGAAGGGTTTAACTGTCAAGAGTTGACCAACCAATAAGCTTGGTGAACTGTAGAACTTCTCTGATTGAAACTAACCTCCAAGCTACATCCATTGCGTACATTGCATCAATGCACTTCAATAATCATTAGGCTCCACCGTTTTCCAAATCATTAAGCTATTAAAATGACATCATTAGATTATTTTTTGACATTTTCATTAAATTATTATTATTATTCCATATATTGCAATTAAAAGAGCACTTTAACAATTATAAGTCTTCATGCAATAAACCCAAATGTGGTCCGACCCTTCCCCAAGACCCTGCATAGGCAGTAGCTTTGGGCACCGAGCTGCCTTTTTTTATTGCATTTAAAGTAGCACGAGTTAGTGACAGTGGATTTTACTACTTTGGTCGCTATTCCTATTTCTTGACAGTTTACCTTGCGATATTTCGACTAATCAGAATTTGTATATATTAGAGTATGGCGGATGGTTTAAGCAGTTTTCGGACCAGTAGAATAAACCTTGTAGATCTTGCTGGCTCAGAAAGACAAAAGCTTACAGGTGCAGCAGGAGAGCGTTTGCGAGAAGCAGGCAACATTAACCGATCCCTTTCACAGCTTGGGTATGGTTTTCTTAGAGACTTCATGGTGATTAAAGTTCTATAACTTCTCATTTACTCAAAACTCACAATTTCATTTTAGCTTATATAACACCAAATTATGTACATTTCACTACATAATATGAGAATGAGGTAAGAGATTAGAAACCATGTTTCTAATAAGGTTTTGAGATCCATGCACCTGGAGATAAGCCTTAACACGTCATATTAAAAGTCATGATAGGTCAAAAACCTGAATCTGATGTTAGTGAATTTCCACATGTCAAGATAAGCATTAAGGTTGAAGAGTATTGAAGCTGAAGTATGCTGCATTGTTTCATTAGGCTACGACTTCTCTGGTTTATTCTTGTTTTACGAGAATTGTTGGTGCATACTCTAAATAAATAAATTAATGACCGTAAAACTGTATCTTTTGGGAATTGCAGGAACTTGATAAATATTCTTGCAGAAGTTTCCCAAACAGGAAAGCAAAGACATATTCCATATCGAGACTCCAGGTTGACATTCTTGTTACAGGAATCTCTTGGTGGCAATGCCAAACTAGCAATGATTTGTGCTATTTCTCCAGTTCAAAGGTATTGTTTTTAGTGCATCTTTGTCTTCAAACTGTTGTACTTTTCTGAATTTGAAGGCCATGTGATTGATCTTGCAGTTGCAAGAGTGAAACGTTCAGTACTTTGAGGTTCGCACACCGAGCAAAGGCCGTTAAAAACAAGGCAGTTGTTAATGAAGTAACACAGGATGATGTCAATTTTCTGCGAGAAGTTATACGCCAGCTAAAGGTACTATTCTACCAGTTGAAACTTGTTTCTGGATTTGTAGCAATTACAAATAGATAAATCACCACTTTTTTTTTGTTTGCTTTTTCTATATATAAATATCTCAACAGGATGAACTTCTAAGAATGAAGGCAAATGGGAATTCAGCAGACTCTAATGGAGTTTATTCAACGAGTTGGAATGCTCGTAGAAGTTTGAATCTTTTGAAGCTGAGTCTCAATCGTCCTATGGCACTACCTCATATTGATGATGATAGTGATGAGGAGATGGAAATTGATGAGGAAGCTGTTGAGAAGCTGTGTGTTCAAGTAGGTTTGCAATCAGATAGTAACCATGAAGGGAATGAGGTCCATGATGGAAGCAAGCTGGACCATATTCAGACAGAAGCAGAAGTAGCAGCCTCTGAACACATCGAAAGTACTAACACAGCAGTGTCCACTTCTAATGATGATATGAGCATCAGGAAGCAGCATATGAATGATCCAACTGAAACTTCATCTGAGGATCATCAATACTCTGAGGAAATTGATGTTCGCATGGAAGATTGCCAATTAGTTGTAGTATCAAATGAAGTTGACCAGCATGAAGCTGTTATTAATGACTCTAGTGAGGCTAACTTAAATGCCCCTAATAGTTCCAACCAAAATGTACTGAACAATCAAAACAAGGAGAATACGGTTAATGATGATCTAGTCCCAGCAAACGTAGACTTACAAGGTGCTTCTGCATCAGAGCCCGTTGTGGATAATATAGTGGAGAAGCCTACTGAATTAGAATGTAAGTTTCTTGGCAGAGGCCCAGAAGAGTCTGCAGTGGAAGAACCCTCTGAAATAGTTGGTATTCCTGCTGTTGTTTCACATGCAACTCTGCCTAGCAATTCTCCTACCAGCTCTCCAAATTCTGTGCTTCCTTCAAACATGGAGTCCTCTGAAGTGTCTCTTGTCCTTCATTCTCCAACATTGAGTATTTCACCACAAGTCAACAGTAGCAGCAGGAAAAGTCTGAGAACATTATCCATGTTGTCAGCCTCACAGAAAGGCTTGTCAGAGGAGGAAAGCTTAGGGCAAGAGACTCTACGTTTATCTTTTGCACAGCCCTTAAATAAGGACCCTTTAAAGGCTTCCACTGCTCGAAAAAGTAAGAATTTGCTGGTGTCAACTGAACATCTGGCTGCGAGCCTTCATCGTGGTCTTCAAATCATTGATAGCCATCGCCAGAGCACATCACTTAGGTCTTCATTTAGGTTTTCAGTTAAACAAGCAGAACTTAAGTCAATTTTACCAGTTGACAAGGTTGATGTGGGTGTGCAAACTCTTCCTCGCGGTCCTGAGGAGTATGATGATTCATCCTCCTTTCTATGTAGTGAATGCAAAGGAATTGCTCATATTGAATCCAAAGATGCAAATGATCCCTCAAACATGCAGTTAGCACCCATTGATGGTCCAAATTACGTTGACAAAGCAAAGAAGCAAGTGCCCAAAGTATGCGCAAATAGAGAAACTTTTGCTTCTATTATGTTCTTCTGAAAATAAGCTATAACACTAAATGTAAATCTAAGTATGAAAGATATTCTGCTATTCTCAGGCAGTGGAAAAGGTCTTAGCTGGAGCAATCAGAAGAGAAATGGCACTAGAGGAGTACTGTGCGAAGCAAACTGCTGAAATTATGCAATTGAATCGCTTGGTATGCTTTTTGGTTTTTAGATGCAGAAGATTTTTTTTTATGCTATTATTTTTCTGCTTCTTTATGTATTCCTTTTTTGTCTACATTTGACAGGTCCAGCAATATAAGCATGAGAGGGAATGCAATGCCATCCTTGAACAGTCACACGAAGACAAAATTATCCGACTTGAGAGCCTCATGGATGGTGTTTTATCCAATGAAGACTTCATGGAGGAAGAACTACTATCACTGAGAAATGAGCATAAGGTGTGTTTTTGAATTCAACCTGTTTCTCCTTTACTGATAAAATGCCACACTGATATAATGGTTATTTGCAATATATCACTTAGAAATGAGCGTAAGGTGTTTTTTCAACTTCTCTCTTGTGATTTTTAGTGATATTTTTATTTCTGCTCTGTTAAATCGCCCCACTGATGTCATGGTTGTCTGCAATGTAGCTTCTGAAGGAGAAATATGAAAACCACCCTGAGGTTTTGAGAGCAAAAATTGAGTTAAAAAGAATCCAAGATGAGCTTGATGGTTATAGAAACTTTTTTGATATGGGTGAGAGGGATGTGCTAATTGAAGAAATTCAGCATTTGAGAAGCCAACTACAGTTTTATGTAGACTCTTCTTCATCTTTATCATCTCGAAAACGAAGTTCATTGCTTCGGCTGACGTATTCTTGTGAACCTAGTTCATCTCCTCTCTGTACAATCCCCGAGACAACTGAGGAAAGTGCCGAGGACAAATTTGAACAGGAGAGACGCCAATGGACTCAGGCTGAGAGCAGATGGATTTCTCTTGCTGATGAACTGAGAATTGAACTGGATGCAAGTCGCTCTCTTGCTGAGAAGCAAAAGCAGGAACTTGATTCTGAAAAAAAATGCTCAGAGGAGCTGAAAGAAGCCATGCAGATGGCAATGCAGGGGCATGCCCGCATTCTTGAACAGTATGCTGATCTTCAAGAAAAACATATAGCTTTGCTTGCGAGGCACCGGAAGATGCAGGAAGGGATAGAAGATGTCAAAAAAGCAGCGGCAAAAGCAGGGGTAAAGGGTGCTGAATCCAGATTCATCAACTCCCTTGCTTCTGAAATTTCAGCACTTAAAGTTGAGAGAGAGAAAGAAAAAAGGTACTTGATGGATGAGAATAAGGGGCTTCGCACTCAACTGAGAGATACTGCTGAGGCTGTGCAGGCTGCTGGTGAACTGCTTGTGCGGCTTAAAGAAGCTGAAGAAGCATCTGCTATTGCCCAGGTAAGTAAATTAAAAACTCAAATCCCCTTTTGTTTGAAGTTCTTGTGAGTTTTTTGTCTGAATGGAAATGCTATAATCAGTATTCAGCAGTATAAACAAATTAAAGAAGGTGATGCCTTAGATGTTGTCTATTTAACTCAACTAAGCCCTATTCCAAAGCACCTTAGATGTTGTCTAGATGAAAAAAATTAAATAAGGTACATAATTAATTGTTATATGCTTGCAACTACTCACATATTTTTTCAACTAGTTAATCGTTTGATATTTGAATAACGTCTATTTATATATAATTAGGTGCGAAGTGCGTATTTTGGCTTGAGGCTTTAACTCACTTTTTCCATATAAAAACTTGTTTGGTTATTTTTTTTATTCAAAATAAATTTGTGATCATAGTTTTGGGCAATCATATTTTGGAAAGGCTCCATACTAGTAATATATCTTTAAATATTTAAACAATAATACAAATATTAATTAATTATTTTAAAAGTTTTTGGAAAATTTTTCCAACAGTTACTGTGTATTAACTTTCTATTAGAATATTACCAAAAGAAATGGTGAGAAGTGGCAAAGACCCTTTTTTTTGGGATTATGTTTGCTTACTTTTTGAAAGTTAAAAGCTTGAAATTTGTGAGAACTTAACATATGACAATGACATGTACTCATTTTGTTTTTAATAATACTTATAAAAATTAAGACAATTAATGCATTAAGATAAATCACTTGAGTTCCCAACACATATATAAAGTTAGTTTATCTTTTACTTATTATATTTATTATTGATATTTGATTTTTTTCTTAATTTTTATATTTTTCTTTTTCAAATTGAGGCTGAAACTTTGCCTCACATGGGCACAACATCGATTACTCTTTACAAATTTTAAAACCTTGAATCAGACTTATAGTAAAACTTTGGCAAAAAAAAGGTATTTTTGACAGAAAATATAAAAAGAATGATGTTTTCAACTTCAAATTCAATTCATAACTCTACTAGATTAAAAATATTGATCAAAGAAATTATGTGGAGTTAATATACATAATGATTTCCTATCAAAATACACACACACATAATGGTCACTGGATTTGCTCTATAAATATGTGAAAAAATATGAGAAAGGCATGTTTGAGATCTCCCTTCTATAATATAAACTTTAGGGTTTTTTTACATTTACTGTAGAGACCTTTATATTTTCATAAATTTTAGATTGAAATGCAATCCTAGATGTGCAAGAGTCCGGGTAACCTAGGGTCAAGTGTTCATATCTGAAAACAGAAGCTCATGTAAGGTCGTGTCCACCAATGGATCTCCAAACCTACAATTCTTTGTCACTCGTATTTCCTTTGTTAAACCTGACTGATCTTTAAATTTTATGTTTAAGAAGCATGTCTCATTTTGCCTCTTAAAACAAGGATAATGAGCTAAACTGCTTAATGGGGTGAGTGGTTTATACATGGACCCTTTTGCTACCAACCTTAACTTCCACGTCTCAATGAGTGAGGAAAAGCCAACAAGAACATAAGTCTAGACATATATCTGTGAACATTTCCTATTAATTTTCTATTTATACATACTAATAGATATATAATATAGTGTCTACGATTGCATTCTCATATCTGTGAATGTATCTGTGAACATTTCCTATTTATTTTCTACTTATACGTACTAATTGATATATAATGTTGACATGTCTAAGATTTCATATCCATATCCCGATGCTTCACATTTGACTTCATTACATAGATTTCATAAGGGAAGCCTTGTATTGAAAAGTAGAATATGCCTCACCGGAAACCTTTTGCTAGTTATCTGTTGGTTTTATAGATTTCACATTAAACTTTATTTTGTGATCCTCTTTGTTTTCTCTGGAGACATTCTCTCTAATCCTGAATATGTTTATCTAATTTGAGTCACTCCTTTTGTCTGAAACTTTATATTTAGCTGATTATATTGAAAAGTAGAATATGCCTCACCGGAAACCTTTTGCTAGTTAGTTATCTGTTGGTTTTATAGATTTCACATTAAACTTTATTTTGTGATCCTCTTTGTTTTCTCTGGGGACATTCTCTCTAATCCTGAATATGTTTATCTAATTTGAGTCACTCCTTTTGTCTGAAACTTTATATTTAGCTGATTATTATTTATCATCAGTGTTATAATTCTTAATCCAACCCCAGCCCCACCCCCCCTGAGAATCTTTGCCTATCACAATTGGTCATCATAAACGAGTCTCTTCTAACCCCAGCCCAGCCCCCTGAGACCTTTGCCTAAACTTCACGATTGGTCATCATAAACGAGTCTCTTCTAATGAATAGATTCTGCCCACAATCACTATACTCTGTCATATGTGATTTCACCTTCCCATTATCATTCTTTTGGAGTATATGTTCCCATCCCCATGAGAACCTTTGCCTAAACTTCACAATTGGCCATCACGAACGAGTCTCTTCTAATGAATAGATTCTACCCACAATCATGTTACTCTTGTCATGTGAGTTTACCTGGTACCCTATTATCATTTCTTTGGAGTATATGTTCCAAATGTTTGCTTCTTGATGGAGCTATTTTATCTGCCTCCATCTGGTACAGCATGTACCATTACTATATTCCAGATTTATTCTTGCTTTTTTGGTGCAATGTGTGAGCCATACGACATAAATCCTCTAATGTTTTTACAACATCTTACAGAAGCGAGCCGTTGAGGCGGAGAAAGAGGCTGAGAAAGCTTACAAAGAAATTGATAAATTGAAAAAGAAGCACCAAGAGGAGATCACTACTCTAAATCAATTCCTCACAGAATCTCGTCTACCTAAAGAAGCACTAAGACCTGCATATGATGAGTCTGATGAAGTCAAATATGAAGGAGAATGTCGCCTGAGCACTGGTGATGATCAACAATGGCGAGAGGAGTTTGAGCCATTCTACCACGGAGAAGATGGTGGTATTTCAAAACTTGTGGAGCCCTCTTCATGGTTCACTGGTTATGATCGATGCAACATCTAAAAAAATGCATCAAATCATGTTTGTACTAGTAGTTCTGTCATTGTAGCCAGCACCAGGAGGTGCACACTTGTATTGACTGGGATTCGGTCCATTATGTATACTCATAGTTCTCACCATTCGTGAGGACCAATGTTTTGGTTCTCTATTGTGCTGTGAGCACAACCCCTTTTTTGAATCTTTTTTATGTATTTGATTGAATGAATGAATGCATGATTCTTTTCTTCTCTCTTCTGTTTGGTTTTTCCAGTTACTTCTGCTAGCACCAAATATACACTCCCAAATAGTTGGACCGCTATGTTACAATTGGATTATACAATAGTTTTTGCAAAGTTTCTTTTCTATTACTTTGATTGTATGTTTTTTGGTCTTTTTGTCGTGAATTTGCTACCGTAACTTTTCTGTTTGTTTCTGTACATTCTATGGCACAGAAGAAAGAGATAAAAAGATGTCTTGCTAAGCTCTTCATCCATGGATTTACTGGACCATCTCATCTGACAGATGCAAGCAACTTGGGGCTGCCCACTCTTGAAACAGTGAACCCAGGTGATTTTATCAAGGTGAGAGCCACTTCTTCTTTGTTTTGCTTTCGTTGTCAAGAGGATGGGGTGCAATATTCAAGTGGATCAGAGGAAAATGTTTGAATTGCCAATGCCCCTTGTTTATTTTGGGGAGCAGAAGCAGACAATGCAACTAACACTTTGCTTTGGCAGTCTCCTAACACTGAGACCATAAAACAAAGGGCTTGTGGCCTTGTCTTCTCTAACAATCAATGCACTCTAGGACCACCCTTCTTCGAAGACTTTTTAGTAAATATAAAGGAAAAAAAAATAATATATATATATATGAGTACTGTTTTAGGAGAGTTTTTCCTGACAAATTTGTGTTTTTGAATTGTGATGCAGAGAGAAAAAAAAATTATATGATTCATAAGTATTGTGTTGATAGAGCCAGTATAATTGAGAAGAGGAAAAGGGTTTGAAAATGACAGGAAAAAGATTAAGGTAAAGAAACCCATTTGATGATCATAGAAGTAAAGAAGAAGGAAGATACTTGAAAGTGAAGATAGGTTCAAATGGGCAGAGCAATTCAACTCATCAAAATATGCAATTTAAGGAGAAGAAAATAGGTATGATGGTGAAATAAAGATATATGCAACCAACAATCTTACAGTTGGAGAGCATGTAAAAGTGGTTGGTAGGTAATCATGGTTGGTGAAACAATGATGAGTCATCACAGCTTGTGTTTTCTACCTCTTTAAATATCATACCAACCAAAATAAAAAAAAGTAAAAATGGAGGTGAAAAACCAGAGACAAATAGAAGAAGGGTCTTGTTGATGCAACCTGATAGAAACAGTGACAGCCTGGTTAGGTTTTTGATGGACCCCTTAATGATCATGATAACCTACAAGCAACCAAATTCCAATTAATTCTTCCTCTAAAAAATTCCCTCTCAATGGTCCCATTTCCTCATCATATGCATACTTTTCTAAGAAACCCAGAAGCTTAAAAGGACATTAATCGGTATCAGGTACCCCCCACCAAAAAAAAAATCAAGTTCATAAATTTTAGATTTTTATATCTAATATTGATCAAAGGGAAAAATTTACTTTGATATTCAATCATCTTGGTGAGTTTAATATTATCTTAAATATTCCTACTTTGTTTTGATCCAGTTGATTTTTGCAACTGCAGGTTGGTATTGAATCTTCTGTAGATACTGTGAAGTCAGAACTTTTTGTAAGGTCCCTTTTCCTGCAACTTAACTGTAGAAATTGACATTGCAATAATAGACATTCTAATGAAAAAGGATTAGGGTTTCTGGAGACTACTGTTATAAACAGCCTTTCTTGAAAAGGCTCTCTCCTCTTATCTTGAAGAACTCTCTTAGATACCTGAAGAACTACAGATTATTCTTCTACTTATCCCCCAAAAAGATTTTCTTAAACCCAGAACTTTTCTGTCATTATTTATTCATTTTTCTCAAATGGGTGCCATGGATTTTTTTTTTTTGTATAATATATGATGTCTAGTCAGAACCTCACCATTGACAGTCTGGGCCCTTAGATGTCTTCCTTAAAAAAAAATTAAAAAAAAATCAAAAAGATAAGAGAGTTCTGCTTTGAGTGTGATGCATTGCTGTAAACAGCATAGGCAGAGCAGAAGTTTCTGATGTTGGTTGGCTAATGAAAAGAACAGGTGCCCAACTTAAAATATTTAGCATCTTTATCATTTATATTGGACTTTTATGACCATTTGGGTACTCTTGACAGCTGTTTTACAATTATAATTTGTTCCATAACTTACGGAATTAACAAGCAATTTTTTCAATGTCTACTGGTGAAAAAAATTCAGCATAAAAAAAACAAAGAAGCAACACAACACAGCTTTGAATTGTGAGGTAATTAAACCAAAACTACTGTTAAGAAAACAAAAGTCTTACAACATATTTAGCAATAAGATTTACTACTAGTATTTTCTGAATCACAAAGTAGTAGTAGTAGTAAACTAGTAATAGTATTCCAGACACAACAGAACAAAGTTGATGGTTACATTACAGCATCTCTCTTCTTCTTCTTCTTCAGCCATGATCATGATGCTTCCTTCATCTTCATCTTACATGTGGTGCAACAATATTTTGCACCACTGGATGCAAATTAGTTCTACGGTTTACAATGGGGACTTTGTAGGAGTTCTCCAAATAAATTGGGTGTCGTCGAAAATGATTAACAAAATGAGAAGAAAAGAAAAGAAAAGAAAAGAAATAAAAGAGTGTGCCTTTGCTTGGACCTTTTAAGATTGATAGATAGTTGAGAAGCATTTTTCACTAGTTCAAGCCAACATCTTTCTCTTTATATACAAAGGGCCTCTTCTGCTTTGAAGCCATAATCAAATTCGTTTCAATTATAAAGAGATCAATCATAGCTCAACTTTCATGTTGGTCATCGGAAGAGAGCCTGCATCATAGGAGTTTTTTGTATTAGGAATCATAAACTAAGAGCTCCAAAAGCTCTTAATAAAAGAACCTAAAAATTCATGAAGAACTAAACTATTTCCTTACCATGGAAACTCTGGGACTGGAATGCTGTTTCCTTAGTCTGATTTGGCCCACCAAAACCCATCTGAACAACACTTTGGAGATCATCCTCCCAAAATGCTGCAAGCTGCAAAATCAATTGTGATTAAAATTTTAGATAATTTGGAAGAGCTTACTCTTGTAGCCCATGTAAAAAATTCAAGTCATCGTCATAGAGGAAAGAGTATTACCTGAGAAGCAGCATCGCCAAATCCATCAAGAGGAGGTAATTGCATGCTTAAACTTCGACGTAGCATGGAATCTAACGGGTTTATAGAGCACTGGGTCTCAGCTCCATCCGAAATGCCACTTTGTAATGGTAGACCTTGTTGAGGTTGGTGTCCATAATGAAAGGCCGAGGCCGATGAATCCATAGGATAAATTGGGTGAGGAAAAGACCCGCGTGAATGAAGAATCTGAATTCACAGAGGAAGAAGCAACAAAACAAAATAGTAAGAAAAATATGAAGCTTTTGGGTCTAGGAATAAACATATTAGGAGTCTTAAGACATAAAAGTTATGAACTTACATCTTTTGAGAGTAAACTATCCACATTGAAATCTAGCCTTGGATTCACAGTGGCTAGTTTCATTGAAAGAAACTGCAAAAAATAGAAGACCAGTAATACAGGTTTAGTGGCAAAGTTTATTATTAAATCTAAATTATTCAGCATCACAAAGATTTTGGTCACAAGATTCAAATTTACCTCGACTTGGCGCTGCAACGATTGTACGTAGTTTATAATTTCATCAAGCATAACTGCTTTACCAGTCACCTGCAATGGTTGGTTGGATTCAAGGCCAAGTTAGAATTTACATAACTCATAGATAGGCAAATTCAATAGAAAAAAACACATTTAGCAAGTCTCTGTATTTTAGTACCTTATTGCAACCAGGTACAAGATCTTGAAGGAACTTCATTCTTTCACTGATCTTCTCTCGTCGGACCTGCCGGGCAAAGAACAATAAAGGCAAAGATTAGTACAAAGTTGATAAATTTTAGGATCTAAACAATTCCTAAGAGAATTAATTAACATGATTCTTCTTACTCTTTCAGCAAGACTATGGCTATCTGTGGCTTGCCCTCTTCTTGCTCTGACATGGATGTAATCCTTGAGCGGCTCTGGCGGCTTCGAGTTATCCTTGGTTTGCTTTTGAGCTCCATCACCACCAGTGTTGCCACTTCCATTTGGTTCCACTTTTGCCTTCACTTCACCACCCTTTTCATTTCCGTCATTAGCTGATTTGCATCTCTTAGCATTTGAGTCATCATCCTGAGAAATCTTCAATGGAAGAAGATATCTTGGTTTATTTTTGGCCTAATTTTTCACACAATTCAGAATCAAACATACTTGGGAATTTGGATTTTGAAACACATACCTTGGTTTCATTAACAGAGGAAGATGAAGGGAAATCCTTAGCTTTTCCCTTAGTTGCAGCTTTTCGTTTCCGGGCATTTCCCTCGTTAGGGACTTTCAAATTGGTCTCTCCACTTGGAATCACTTCGGAAGCTGACGATTCTTCGTGGGCATTGCCGAATTCAGCATCCTCAGGTGTAGAAGACCTTGAAAATCTAGTGAATTTCCTGTCTGAAGCTGAAGCAGAAGCAGAAGCAGAACCAGACCTCATATCCATTTCTATTCCATCCTGAAATGGAAATTCCTTGCTTTCCTGAACACCCATTTGAGATCCAGCAGCAGCCTTAAGAGACTGATTACTAGAAACTCTTGAGAGCTTCCCATTTTCTAGATTTGGGCTGGATCTGTTAGGCAATTCAGTCTCATTCAACCTGAATTGCCCATTAAGTCCTCCATAATTCCCAGTTCCAAAACAGGAGAACCTCGCTGCTCTCTCAGCGAATCCGGGATCCGCCGGAAAAGGCGCCAAACTGGGATGGGGAGGAATTGAATTCCCTGAAATGGGCAAGTTTCCTCTCACCTGATGATGATCCATCATGGAAAGATTAAGCTTGGGTGGGGAATTCAAAGGAGTGCTATAACAAGAATTGTTGGCACTGTAAGAAGCTAATGTGTGAGATTGCGGCGAGATCTCGCCGGAGTTACAAATACTCCCCAATTTTCCGATCAATTCTCTGATCACAACACTGTCTGCTGGCACTGCAGCAGAAGAATTGGATGCAGCAGCAGGAGAAGAAACCATGGAGCTTAAAGCAGATTCAAAGGGGAGGCTTTGCTGCTGCTGCTGTTGTTGGATCATGGAATTTTCCCAATTAAGATTGAGAAAGCAATTGGGCAATTGATCTGAACCACAATTTAGTTCACCCAATTGAATATCCATTCCAGAAGAAGAACAAGAAGAAGCCATACCCACAAAGCCTAGTGGATTTGGGCCACTGCCATTTGGGAAGAACTTGTCATTTTCCATTAGAACCCTTCAAAGTTAGAGAAAAGTAGCAAATGGGTAGGGTGAAAAAAGGTTTAAATGGACAAAAATCAAGTACCCAGATGAAGAATCACAGGAAAAATCAAGAATCTCAAGCGAGATTAAAGCAATTTTTTGAATATGAAGCTAAATTGAGGTTTCTTTTCTCTTCTTTCTACAAACAGAAGAACAAGTGCAAGTTGTCTTGAATCAGAAGAAGAAGAAGAAGAAAAAGAAGATGGCAGAAGGGCTTGAAGACGAAGATGTGTTGGAGATGGGAATGGAGAACTAAAAAGCTAAGAAAAAATTAAAATTGCTTCTTCTTCTTCTACTACTACTTCTTTGACCTTTTTTTTTATTATTATACACCCCAATCTCTCTCTCTCTAGTTTCTCTCTCTACTCTCTTCTTCTCCGTTTCTCTCTCTACTGTGCCGTAATCGACGGTGGGGTGATGCCGGGCCTTGAACGTCAAACCAGCTAAAATGCAATTATCTCTCACTCTCTTTCTGCCGTGAAAGCTTGAATCCTTTTTTTTCTTTTTTTTTCTAACACCCTTTTTTAAAAAAATTTAATTTTTTTTGTTTAGAGAGAGAAGTAGAGAGAGGAGTGAGAGAGAGACATTACATAAATGGGTTCAGTGCAGTGGATTTTGGCTTTGCTTCTACTGGCCTACAACTCAACTTCTTGTTTGGTTTTCAATGATTAAATCCATGCAGATGAAAGAGCTGGAAAAAGAAAATATAAAAATATAAAAATAAAAAAATAAAATAAAATAAAAAGAAAGAGAGAGACTCCATGCAATGGCCAATGGGTGATGAGATACCCAAAACCCACAGAAAGAAGAAAGAAATAAAAAATTATTTAATTTTTTGGACTATTATTTTAAATATTTTTATATAAATGGGAGAAGGTGGGGTTTCTATTGATTATTCATTGAATTTTTTAATAGTAAGTGCCTCTGGATTGCTGTTGGTGGGCACATGCCAGAGAGAGAAAGATACTGAAGAGGTGGGTATCCTATTCCCCTTTTTTAATTAATTAAATTACAGAAAAAATTACCAAAAAAAAAAATATGTATATATGATACTGTATCCTAAGTGGTACCTAGGTTGCTGCTGTTGGGGCTTTACATGCCTTACACCTGTCCATTTATTCATTGGCGGGGGGTGTATAGAAAAAAAAAAAAAAAAAAAACTAAAGAGGCCCATGACAAGAGCATAACAAATAAATATCTCTATATATACTTTTTATAAATAGAAATTCTCTAATTTTATTTAGTTTTTATAGTTAAATATTTGTCCATGTCAATGGATAAAATGGCATATCAATAAAAACAGTAAATGTCCATTAATTAACTTGATTGGTATAACATGCCCATTCATCTAAAATATTGATACATTAAAATTTAGTTTTTATCATTTTTCATAACAAATCATTTTTAAAAAAAGTCTTAAAAACTACTTGTAAACTAATTAATTAATCAAAGACATATTCCTTGTCTTCAATGTCTTTTATCTATCTATATATATATTTGATATATATTTGAGTAAAAGATCATCCGTGCATTGGTTCAATGGTCAAGTCTTGAGTTTTATTTTACGAGATAAAGGTTCGAGTCACAGTAAAGTAAGAAGATTAATAAAAATATTTGTGGCATCAGAACCAATGAGACATACTTATAAACTTGGCTGGCACAAAACAAACGAGATACACTTATAAACTCGACTGACACAGAACCAACAAAATACACTTACAAACTCGGCTGACTATATACCTAAGGCAGGATCATTCTTGCTAACTCGTTAATACAATATTAGTAAATTTCTAAAGGACCTGAAAAAGAAAATAACCCAAATGAATATTTAACTTCACAATGATCGGAGCGAAGAGGAGAATAATTAAGAAGGAACATAGATTGGTGAAGCAGTGGTTAAAAAGTTAAAGTAAAATCAAAAAATTAAGTCCAATTTTTTAAACCTAATTGGTAAAATATTATTTTCAAAAATAATTTAATATTAATTAACTTGTCGTGCCCGAGTCAATCATTTGGATTAAATTCTCGACTCTCCGTTTAACTCGGTTCTGGTCGGGTTCACAAAATTATTATCGTCATTTTATCGTATCGCAATAAATTTAAACTTCTCGCGCTTTGAGTGCTTTACAGGTATTATTATTTATTATTGTGCGTACTGCGTTCGACAATGGATGGGGCGTACCGTGCGCCTCAATGACTGGGCCGTTATAACGGTCAACTATTTAGAATTGTCAACGTTACTTAAAGTGAAAAGTAAGCAAGGTAACAGAAGCAAAGGATTTTTTACATTTCAGGTAAAAAGGTTATTTCCATTTAAAGATATGTTTTAGAAAATTTTATTTTATTTGTACTCTTCAATTATTTCTGTTCCCATTTTCATGGAGATTTTTATTTATTTTTTTAATTATTTTAAGATTTTAAAAATATTTATTGTTTCAAAATAATTAGGTAATTTGGTGGTTTTATAAATTAGGATTTTAATTATATATAATTATTGGGATTTAAGTGTTCTATCTATTTCTTTTAATTATTAATTAACTAGCGATCGGCAATCAACATCATGTATATTACACGTTCTCTTTTACTACATAATGGTAATTTGCCTCTATTCTAATTATTCTTAAATAATGATTATTTCCATTTATTTCTCTTAATTATTTATAAAAGTAGTTGGGTACATTATACATATACATTGCATGTACTTAAATATTTTCATTTGACATAGTTGTTCTACTAATAGCATAAAACAAAGGTGATTATGAAAAAGATGTTTATAAAAACTATTGAAATTAAATCTATTCAATAATAAAGTTCTTTTTATATCATTAATATGATATGTAACTATATATTTGTATGATTTAAAAACCGTTTTTTAATTGAAAATGCAAAATTTATTTTAATTGGTGTTATTTGAAAATGAATGAGGTTTTACTCACACACACATGTATAAAAAAATAATAATTAATTAAGGTATATATTAAAAAAAAAAATCTACTCTGCCTCGTACACCTTTTTTTTTGTTGAAATGATACTTCAACATAAAATTTTTGAAATTTACAGATTGAATGTATGATGATTGAGTAAGATCTAAGAGATTTTTCTCAAAGTAAAAATTCATAACTTTTATAAATATAAAATTGTTTTTAAGCAAAATAAAATTATGGTGGACTTGGACTTAAAAAGTCAATTAGCATAATCTTAAAAAAAAAAAAAAAAGAACAAAAACAAAAGACTTTCACAAACTAATGGAAAGACTTTTTTTTATTTTTTTTAGTGTTGACACGAGGTCAAAGGATGAGCACTGGAGCTAGAGGAAGCCAGAACTCCTCAATAGGGCAAAAAAAACGAGCATAACACCGAAGGGCATAAGAAACCCGAATAAAAATCATGAGAACCAGCTACTCTGGTCCCGCTCCTACTTTTATTAAGAGAAAGAAAACTCTTATTTATTTGTAAAGGGAGATAATCGAACTCTTGACTTTAAATGAAAGGGTTCGAATACACATTATTGGAGCTAGCCAACGTTTGCACTAATGAAAAGACTTAGATGGATCTAATGTAAATTAAGTTGCAAAAAAATAAAAATTGTTAATTGACTTCAAAAATATTATAACCTTAGAATATAAAAGTTGGAGCATCATATAATTAAAAATTAAAATAGGGTAAAAAAAACTAGTAAATTTATTTTTGAATATCCTAAAAATGCGTCTTAATTAGAAATCTTGAAGCTTTTAAAGTAATTTTCATCTAGCAATTTAAATGCAAAAAAATATGGCCTTCTTATAATATTTTTAGAAATCTGTCTTTCAATTTCATGAAGTTATATATATATTCCTAACAACCTGCAGAAGTCAATTTACTATGAAATTAACTGAACAATGCTTGTTAATTAATTTTATATATAGAGTTAAACAAAATAAAATAAACAAATAAATAAATACTTTGTAAAGGATCTTCTTCATAAAATAGTTTATTTTTAAGATTAATATATGGTCAAAAACCTACTACTAAGAACTTGTTATGTACAATCAGGTTTTCAACTAAGAATGTCAAAAAAGTAAAAGAAAGTAAGAACTAAAGCATAAAACATAGAAAATAAAAAAAGGGGATTTAGATAAAGTTAAGTATATTGGTATGATGATAATGATACTAGATTAGTCTAATCTTTGAAAATGTTATCTTGATTAAGAGTTAAATTTATTTTAGACTTTATTAATTTCTTTTACCACCATAATAATTTACACAAATATATTTTGATTATTTTTCTTTGATAAGAAAATTAAACTAAATTAGCAAGCATACACGTGCTGTGCACATAAAAATTTATTAGATTCTCGTGCTCACACTTAGCCGTTCACTTTGAGAGGGACACCCAACTGCCTCTACAATTTCTAACTCCAGAATAGTCTCGTCCCCGTAAATGGATTAGTTGGGACACTGGGGTTTATAGACCAAAAAAAAATTAATTAGAAAAGAAAAAATATTAGATTCTAATGAATTTCAAAGGGTAAAGTGTTTTGTTAATGTAAAACAAAAATAGAGGTAATAATAGTAAAATGGTGAAACTAAAGAGGGAAATTTTGAAAAATACTAAATTATGCCTTAAGAAGTAAAAGAAAAATAGAGTGGTGGTGAGGAAAAAAATCTATTAGATTACTATATCAATCTTTGTATCATATGTTTTAAAATTAAAAAAATATAACAATAAAGTCTTTGAGAATAATAGAAGAATACCAAAATTGATCATTTCATCAGTAGTTTTTTTTTTTTTTTGAGAAAAAATAACTCAAACCTCCCTTAACTTGTGGGGTGTTCAGATATATGATAGATAAGTTGACGGTCAACCCACTCTCTCATCACGACCTGACTAGTCCCCACACCAACTCCACGCTAGTGAATTAATTACCGTCCCATCCTTTTCAATCTTTTGGCATCTTAATAGTATTGATAACCAAAAAATCTAACTATATTTCAAGAAGATTATCACATTTCTTGAATTTCTTTTCTTTTTCTTTTTTCTTTTGACTATGTGAGGTAATTATCTTAGTAGCAATATCATGAAAATATGTTCTTATTTTCTTGTAACACTTTTCACCCACATTTAGCAGAAGATATTCAGTTTACTTAAATAAGTGAATAGAGTAATAATAATGTACTTAAACAACATCATATTTTTACCAAGAGGGGAAAACACACACAAACATCATATATATATATATAACTAATAAAATTGATAGTTCCACTTTAGAATTAATTATAAATTTGTAATCAAACAAATCTTCTTTATCTTAACAACCCAGATTTGGTTGGAGATAAGAGTTAGATGAGGATTTAATTAGATGAGAATCCAAACCATTAAAGATATTGCATCTAGCATCATTTTTATTTTTTTTATGTGATTCTCTTGCATCATTTTTTTTTATGAATGATTTTTCGGCACCTCATCATTTTCTTTAGACAAAATTAATCCTTCTGAACTTTAGCATGGCAGAGGCGTTTGGGTTGATCCTCCTAATAAGAGTAAATAAATGAGTACACACTCAGACTTAAACTCGAGACCTGAACCATCTAACTGTATATCTCAAATTTTCATAATAAAAAAATTATAAACCTATTCTAGTATTGCTTTAATTTTAGATGGAAACTAATTTTTAGAACATCTCTTTTTTCATTGATAAAGTGAAATTCTATTATCATTTTTTAATTTGATTTGAAATTAGTCCTAATATGGGAATTTTTGTCAGAATATATACTGTCATTCACCAAAGTAAATAAATAAAATAAACAATACCTACACGACAAAAAATTTGATTATAAATATCACATTCTTCAATGTAAATTTAGTTTAGACTTGGGTTAATGTGCAAGAATTATGTAAATTTGCATGGTCAAAAAGGTACTACTAGGTATTTGTTATGTGGACTATGGTTTTCAAATATAAGAGAATATATAGTTGAAAAAGATAAAATTTAATAGGTAAGAACTAAAACATAGAACAATGGAAAATAAAATAAGATAGAAGATATTTAGATTATAAAATTATATGGGTATAATGATGATGGTCGAGACTGCAACATCACATCAATTAGTAGGTATAATTAATACAAGAAGGACTTTGAAATAAATTATTATGGATTAGAAATGTACAGGTCATTGAATACTGACAGTTTTTTTGTAATGAGATTGATACTAACTATATATACTTAGTTTATTAACGATTGTCAAATTAAAAGAATTAAATCAAGACTATACCAAATATTTATTAGAATATGGTCAAAAGAAGGTCAAATCACACAATTATGTCACTATATATATATATCATATGTTACATCAATTGAGTAGACACTCAATTTAGGTTTTGTGTGCTATATATACTAACATATATAATGTATTTCAAATTCAATTAGGAAATGATTTTCGTCAAAATAAAAAATAAAAATAAAAAAGAAGAAGAAAAAGAAACTAATACTTTTGATATAAATTAACGACACATATATATTGTTTTCTTAATTATATATACCCTGTTTTCTATTTTTCTGTTAAAATAAATTATATCTATTGACTAACCATGTCATCCTCTATTAACTTCTATTTTTAGTATAGTATCTTCACATACATTTAAACTAGATGTTGAATTAAAAAAAAAAATGAATTGCATGATATAAAATGTCAAAAAAAGGCAATTTCCACTAAAAGAAATGTTTCTAAATATCCACCATTTACAAAGTGAATATTATATATAAAGGTGATGATGAATTTAAATTGTTAAATTGTTATATGATTAATATAACAACATTTTTCCAAAAACAAATCCAGGGAAATTTGCATTCCATCAAGTCAAACAAAAGTTTTAAAAATAAAATTTAAATTAGTTGTTATTTTTTTTTTAAGAGTAATGCTACACATAACATATATATATATATATATATATATATATATGTTAATATCATTTTTTGACGTTGGGACATAATCTCTTTTAAAAATTTTAAAAATACATGTGTATTTAGAAATATTGCATATATAATATATGCGCATCCTAAAATATTTAAGAAACACGAGTGTCAACTTTGAAAAATGACATTAACTCTCAACTTATATAAAATATTTTTTTTTTAATTTTTTTAATTGGGCTCACAACTAAAGCACCACGTGGCGTTCATACAAGAAACTCCCCAACCACATAATTTACGTCGTAAGGGTCAGCTGAACCGACCAATAACAGTTTAATTTTGGGCCAAATTCCCTGGTCATTAGGTTAGGTTCGATTGAGAAAAAAGTGTGCCACGTGGTGATATTGGGGAGTTGTCAAATATTCTGCACTTTTTCTATAGCTATTTTTATTAATTAAAATGTTCTGTTCCGTATGAAGGTATGTATATATTAATTAAGTTAGAGTTCATTAATGGGAAGAGCTTGGAATCAACATGGAAAAAAGGAGTCAGATTCAAAATTGGGAATTCCATGGCTGACCCGGCATATTGCCCCATTTATCCATCCCACATTAATGCATACATACATACATACATATATATATATACCGCCCTTGCCAATCACATTGGTCAATACATATATACATATATATATATATAATTAATATATATAGATACAGTTAGGTCTATAATTATTATAACTTATTTCAAGTTCAATCATAGTGAAGGAGAACTTATATTCATTGAGATCTTCTTGGATGTTGTTGGTCTAAGGGTCTTGGATGATCAAACCGTTTCATGTAATGGGGGGCAATATTATTTATAATTTAATATTTATATTTTTCTTATTTTTCATGTAGATTAATTAAATTTGATATTTAGAATTTATTATAACTTTTTAAGATTTAGTTAAAAATCGTAAAAGAATTAATATCTGTACTATATATAATAAATCAAAAACTTTCTCAAATCACAATGTGTGAACTACTAAAGATTTTTAAATGTACCTTTCAAGTCATTTATATTTGAAAGAATTTGAAATTTTCTCCATTAATAAAACTGATGATGAGGATCAAGAATTTAAAATAATAAGAATTTTTTTTCGTAAAAAAAGGAATATATATCTCTTATAACTCATGAAAGAAGTATATTTTTTAATTATCTAAATCAATGTTATTTTGAGTTTCCCATTATCTCTATCATTATCATAAACTATTATAATATGTTGTTCTTCTTAATTAACTAATGCATTTAATGCTCTTCTCCATATATGTTCAAACTACTTAAAGCAATTTCTAATTCTCTGCCAATAAGGTATTGATTTGATGGTTCGAGCGGTTGGTCTATTATAAGGGGTTAAAGGTTTGAGGCGATACTACGGAAGGGCGGATACCAAATTTCTTTGAATTCTCTCATTGGCGCAGAGTAGTTGCGTAGACTGACTGTAGGTCAGCTTTGAGGGGTCGTCATATCGGGTCTTGTTAGTATGAATATTAGTCAGGTCCTGCGTGACTCAAATTTTTCACGGGTGGGGTGGGTATTGGGTTACACTTATTTCTTCTCATAAAAAATAAAAAATAAAATCAATTTGTTGTCTTCCAGTTATTTATTTTTAGTTTTATTTTTTGATGTTTTTCATATATTTATCTTAACATTACAAAGAAAATTAAAAATCTCTAGAGAATTGATATCGAGGCCAAACATATCCTCTAAGCCACTTGCATGACATTCCTTCTTATTTAAAAAAAAAAATCTTGGCATTATATCCTCTTTACCGAACGAAATAAACAAAATCTTTAAATGAAATCAAATCAAATAATTACCGAAATAAATACAATTAAATTTATGAATCAAACATAATTGCAACCACTGAAATAAGCATATATATACTTTTTATTTATAAAGTCAATACTTCTCTTTGACGGTGTAGTGTTTTTATCATAATTTTAATAATAACTTTTTTTATTTATTAAGATTTCTGATTTCTAACTTATATTATAAACAGTTAAGGGGTATTTTTAGAACAGTTAATCTATCCAACTCATCTTTTCAGTTTTTTTTTTCTATGTTTATTTTAACCGGCATAAGCAACTGGTGAGACTTAATCTTTTATATACTTTTTAAATTAAAATAAAATAATTATAAATTATAAAATATATTTGTGAATCGCTTGCAACGCACATGCATTTACTAGTATATATATATATATATCATGATAAATCAAATCTACTACATATTAGTAATAGTATAGTTGTTGAAGACACGAATGCATATATATTGCATGGTCAAGATCCAACCACTTCTCTTAATATTAATCTCTGCAAATTGGTCCTGCAGCCACCGTCTTCTTCTTCTTCACGCATATTTCTCTAGCTATACAAACAGTTATTATCTCTTCAATTATCCCTACAGTTTTTTTGAAAAATAAAATAAGAAATAAAATCATCTCAAACTTCAAAGGATGTCTCTTTTGTCGGTAAAGAAAATAAAATAAAATAAAATTGCAGCCCTTTAATTCATGTATATATATAATATACACTATATAAATTCACAGACAGTACTGAAACCACCCTCTTCATCTAACGTGCTTCCCAATCATTGAATCAGACACATCTAATGCATTTATATAATAATCAATCAATCTCTTCCATTGACCAATAGCTAAATTAATAGGAATCGTGCCATTCTTCCATTGGACAAAATAATTATAAAAATACTATACCCAAGTTGAACATTTTTAATTTTCTTAAAAAAATTACTGAAGTTTTTTTATTTATATACATATATAAAATTAATAATCTGCAAGACTGACATTTGCAGGTATGATGGATTGATATTATTATTCATTGGTTGGTTCTTGATAATCTATTAGAAAATGTCACTGAAAACTATGCAAGGAGAAGAAGTTGATGAATCAGAGCTTTAATTGGTAATATGGAAGCCAATGATTAGAGAAAGGTTCATTGTTCTTAATGAATTAAATCTGTTGTGTCAGTAAAAATATCAGTCAAAAAGCAAGTAGCTAGTTATTAGGTTCTCGCAATATTAATAAGGTAAATTTTGAGAATTTCTTAAGCATAATATTGATCATATTAATCTGGCAATTAATTAATCTAGCTAAGTGAAAATAAAAATTAATACAATGTACTAATTATAGACTATTACATTCATTAATTGGTGACAGTAACAATTCTTTTCTCTTTTTTTTTTTTTATTATTAATTTTTCGGTACTTGGAGGTATCCTTCTTTTTTTTGGCTGAAACTAATTCTCTTAAATTAAGACATTACAAAGGCCCTCCCAACAGAGACTGATAAATGAAAATACAGGCTCGAACTCGAGATTTGAACTTCAACTCTATTTATATTTCGTTCATCAACCAACTGAGCTACCCAGTAACAATTCTATTTAGAAGACAAGTTCTCCGTGTGAGGAGGAGAAAGTAAATTTATATCTTATTTTAAATTTTAAATGATTGTGCAAATAAAGTTAAAAATATACTAGTGTTATTTTTCACACTATAAAAAGAATCTTTGTTACAAGAATATCGTTGTATTATATATATAATTATACAATCACTTTTTCATTTTATCATTTTCATCTTATCAATTCTCATCACATATATTAACTAATATTTACAACTATTATTATTATCATAAATAACTATTATTAATACTAGTGAAAATACACATACGTTGCCAGTTTTTTTTTAAATAAAAATTAATTAAAATAGAATAATTTTTAGAAAAGATAATGTATATTTTTATCTTTTGATATGATTAAAATGGGTAAAGTTTGATAGAGATAGAAATGATGGTAAGCAAGAATGCAAATTGGAAACTAGAAGGGTTGATCAAGAAAATTTAGGATTAAAAAAAAAATGTGAAAATAGTTAAAATACTAAATGACTACTTATAAACCTTAAAGCATAATAAAAGTAAGCTTTTTGAATTAAAAATTAAGATAAAATTTTTTAAGGTAATTAATTTCAGCTACAAATTAAAAAGTTTCGATCACCATGAAAATTTTCAAATATTTTTTTATAATAATTAATTTATAGTTTTAAATGTGGTCTGATCCTTTTCTATACCTTGTATAAGCGTTAGTTTTCGTGCATGGTACTTCCACTTTTATATATAAATTATTTATTTTTTATTTTTATTTTTATTTTGTGTGTGTGGGCGGAAGAATGTATAACTTTGGAGAAGTTAATTTACGAGTATCATCATTGAATGCAAAACGGGGCTTACGTGTGTGTCGCTTCTTGGTTCCTTGTAGAAATAAAATAACAAAAGAGTTAAGAGAGTAGAAAATATAAAAATAGGAACGGGCGGTGCGTGGTAGAAGAAGCAAAGCAAACCAGTGGGCTGGTTTTTGGTTTTGAATCTGGCGGCGTAAGAGCGTCCCAAACCGCGTACAGCTACGTATATAGTAGTAGGGAAATAGTGATGATGAAGATGACAAAGACTGCGAAAATTAAAGAGTTAAAAAATGAGTCAGTGTGTAATGCCTTACACTGCATGCACAGATCAAAGGCATAGAGAATAAGTAAATAAATAAATAAGGAGGAATTTTTTTTTTTTTTTAAAAGGTGTTATTTTGTTTGATTGAAATAAGGAGAGGGGGCCAAGTTTGAGTAAACTCTGGATTTCCTGTCTTTTCTCTCCTTTGCCAATGCAATGCCAGCACCTTCCTTGCCACCCTCTATATACCTTTGTTTTTTCATCTAGGACTAGCTAGCACCTCTTATCCTTAATTTAAATATTAATTCCTTCTCTATTTCTTTCTTTTATTATGACTTGGATGGTCCATCCTACTTTATTAATACTGTAGGAATATAAATACTCGATGAGATTGAAAGAAACAGTAAAAGGGATTAAGGCATAAAGGGCACTGGCCTAATACAAAAATCGTCCCTATTTAGTATCAGAATTTTACAGGCATTCATGTTCTAGGCTACAATAATCTAATCGATTCAAAGATACTCTAAGTAAATCGTCAAGTAAATCGTCAACAGCGAACTATGTTGCTCTCTTGAGAAACTTGAAGAATTTGATAAAAAGAAAAATATCACAAAATTCGATTGATAGAGAAAATTCTTGGCAATGCAGTTTGACATACATCTAAATTTAAATTCAAGTAGGGTTTCAACACACACCATAAATACATTGATGGCATCACAAGCTTACTGGTATATATACACAACTATTCGTAAGTGGTGTTGTATAAAAAGATGAACTTAAATGGTTAGAATGAAAATGAGATTTAATTGCTATATATATATAAATTTTAAATGATTATGTAAATAGATTTGCTCATACGTAAGCCGATATACTTCAATGACCTTGGGCTTGGATTCACGTAATTAACTAATCTATATATGTATCTTTTAAAATAATAAAAATTGTCACTTTCATGAAAAAATATGAAGTTCGTCGCATCTCTTATGTGTATTGAATTTGATGAATAATTATAAAAATAAATTCAACATAACTAATCAGTGCAAGTAACGAGGAGGAAGCGTATAAACATAACTCAGTTTTAAAATCACCAAGGGAAGAGGAAGGTTTTGGAAGATTGCTTATATATATATATATTCATGATATCATTAATTATTAATTTTTATATAATCTAAAATTATATTATTTTAATTACATGGAAATTATCAAATACTACCCTTCTATCTTCTTCCATTTCAATTTGCTTCATACGTAAAGAAATGCTTCAAAATAATTTAGAAATAACAAGAAATTACAATTTTAATAATATTAATTACTGATCACTCTTATTCATCAATCAACAGGTATGCTAAATTAACAATATTAGAACTTTTTTCCTAATTAAGTAACAAATGTATAATCTATGATGTGCATTAATTTGAAAAATTAATTTCTCTCAAAATATGACAACATGCTTCCATCAATTAATATGCATGCATATATTAATTAATATGACTGGAAAGAAATCTCTCTAATGCACATTGTCCCAGAGGAAGTAGGGATTAATTCTTATTAAATATATGTCCCATTCTTAAAGATTTCAAAATAATTTTATACTCAAATTTATTATTAATAAATCATTAATGAGAGAGGAGTGTTGCCGGGTGCATGTTTCCCGTGACTTGTTTGTAACTCAACAAAACCCAAACCGGAATATTCTAAACCGGCCGGTTCTACTTTATTCAAGATAAACCCAATCTTTAACTTTTTCAGACCAGTTCCTGTGCTTCCGGAGTTCGATTTCTAGCTGGGCACCCTAGTCATGTAACCAACACGTTTGCATTTTTTTCTTTTTTTTTCCATACCCTGTTCTCTTCCAATTTTTCAACATGTTTGTGCCTAAGCCAAGTTAGCTAGAAATATTTTTCATGATTTTTTTAGAATATTTAGGTTTGCGTTTGGTTTGCGATTCAAAACATAAAAATACAAAAACGTGAAAAATTGTTTCCAAAAATTTTTAAATCAAATAATTTTTTAATATTTTTAGATTTTTAATTATATTTAGATCACCAACCAAACCGGACGTAAAAAGTTTTAACCAATATTATGAATTGTTTGTGGAATAGACCTAAGTTTTTCTTTTAATTTTTTGAAAATACAAGAAACCTTTTTTTTTTCCTTTTATTTATTTTCTTTGCCTTATTGCAACTCTTTTTAATGTAGCACATTTTTATTCATAAAAATATATAACAGTATCTATAACTCAAAGTTCAATCAATATTTTATTTTTTCCAAACATAGAAAGTCAAGCTCACCGACCAATGCAAGATGCATATCAAATGAGCAGCAGAAAAATAATATATATACATAACTTTTTTTTTTTCTCAAATCTTCTACTGGAGGTTGACATTTAATATATACATATATATATATATATATATACGTATATATATATATATACCGCCCTCACTTCAAGCAGTTCCCATCGCCGCGTTGAAGCTTTTTATTAACAGTCAAGTCTACAATTGCATTACAATTAGTACGTACAATTATATTACAATTAGTAGTTATATATTTCTTAATTATTTCTATTTATGTTAATTTTGACCTTATTTAATTTCCACTTAAACAATTATGAACGGTTAATACAAATTTCATTCTTCTTTATGATATATATATGCCCAAACATTCATCTTAATCACTTTAATTTGTGTTATTTTATTTTTAATTAATTAAGATTAATTTTATTATTTTGTGGATATATTCATTTTTTATGTTTTACGTGATATATTGATGACCTTAACATTTCCATTTTTAGTTATGTATTTAATTTTTAATATTTTTTTCTTTCTTTTTTTGGGTGATTAGTATGTTTTTCTTTATTGCCTAATAATATTTTATTTTAAATAAAACCACTTTAATAAAAAGGGTAGCCCAATAAACGAAAGCTTCCACCTATACGCAAGGTTTAGAGAAAGGGTTAATGGACCACTTTTGAGTTTATTGTTATAGTTTAATATAATAATCAGAATTAATCATTTCCATCAATCTCTCAACATATATATACCGAATTCAAATTGGGTGTGGTTAATTCATAAACAAGTTCAATATTGTGTATATGCTCCCAAAATATATACATTTTAACAATCTCTTCTCATGGGAGATGAAATAAAGTTAATTAAGCACACAAACAATATCTTATAATGTCTACAAATAATGTTTACTATTTAATTATATCCAATATTTTTGGTTAAATTAAAGTTAATGAGAATATAGATCATATATCAAATGACTAAATACTTATAGTACATTGCGATTTTAATATGAAAAATATCTATTAAAGTATAACATAATTTAAAAACACAAATATCATTATATATATTACCATGCAAAACAAGTAATACATATAGAAGTCAAAGAAAACCCACAAAGAGAGAGTTGAAATTAACTGTACAAATAATCAAAACCATCAGCCACCAGCTAGCTAACTAGCTAGCTGGCTGGCTACCAGTTATTTTCAAATATATATTAATTGATGCATATGCATGCATGTAATTAGTGCATGCGTGATGAACTTGTAGAGTAGAGAAGATGATCAGATGAGATGGATATCTGTCTTGTCTCTAACCTAAGTTGGACCCTCGATCGGTCTCCGGTCTCCACATATATATACACGTACATTAATAGTTTAATTTCAACTATTTCTTTTGTAGGGGAATTTGGACCAAGTGTAGGAGTTGATCAAACAATAAGAAAAGCCATATGCATGTATATATATATTAAGCTATCAGCTAGATTAGGAATTAATGGTAGTATAGTAGATATATGTAGAGGAAGCCTGCGTGTCAATCAATATAATTAGACTAAGGTTCATTGGTTATTTAAATGACAGATGAATACTATGAATGATGAGCATCTACCAAATAGAATGTTGTGTTTTAGCTAGTTATAGCTAGGTTAGGTAAATTTTGAGAATTACTCAAGTATATTTGAAGGATAGTTCTTTGATTTTGTAGTTTTTGGGGTAAGAACATTGAAAGTGAAGTTGATAAAGTTTAGATGCCAATCTAGTTACACCTGTGTATTAGATTTAATTATAATATATAGAAGATTAGTACGAAGAACAATTTTCTTTTTCTTTTTTGTCTCTTTTTATTGACCAAGTGTTGAGGCTGAGTAAAAGACAGCTGGGATGCTGGTGGTCAGGTTAGTGTAAAGGAATGAGCATATAAGACTAGAATCGTCAACCATAGCTACATTAATACTCGTGACAAGGATCAAAAATTTGATTTTAATTTGACTTGGTTACTGAAAAACTTAGAATTAATTTAAAGAAGTTTAATTTAATATAAAAAAAATTGTAAAAATTGGCTAAATTATATAAGTTTAGATTAATTTTTGGCTTAAATATCTAGATTTATTGTAGTATAAACTAAAAATTAATATAAATAGACACTTTTAGTACATAAAAATATCTTTAAGTGATCTAACAAAATCAATCTGGTTAAGTGGGTTGATGAATTTGAAATGGTAGCTTTTGGTCTTAATTTTTTTTCTTTGTTTTGATATTTAATTTTATGGTAGCTTGCTTCTCGACCATATATTTTGTTAGTTTGAATTCCACCATACTTAATTTATTAGTTTATTATTTAAATGTATTATTTTTTAATCTTGTTTTATAAGAGTTAACTAAAAGAAAATGGCTTTAGGAACTCTTTTAATTTATTTTTAAGTTTTTATCTTATTTCAATTTTATTTATTTATTTATTTGTTTCTTTTTTTTTGGTAAAGCATATCCCATAAACTATATAATTTATTAGCTTGTTAAATTATTTTAAAAATTTATATTGCTATATTGTTTGATGAAGTTAAACATAATACATAATTTTTGGTATTTCTTTGTGTTTTTATTGATGAAATAACATTTTTTTTACTGTACAATTTCATTGAATTTTATCAATTTTTTGGTCAAATTTTTATATTTTTTAATTGAAAAATAAAAATTTTATTAAAGTTTATGGAACTTTTAGAATTTTTTTATTTACAAATATTTTCAAGCCCAATAAATAATTTGATTGTCAAAACTAAATATTAAGAAAATCAATTGCCTACTTAATTATTAACGTTCATCATCAGCAATATTAGTTGATTAAATATACATTGGCTGGTCAAGATCTAACCACCATTTTTTGTATCTCTTCTATGGCTGACTTGCAACTCTCCTCCAACAAGCTCTCTCTCTCTCTCTCTCTCTCTCTATATATATATATATATATAATTAATATATATTTAGATATATATGATTTAAAATTTTATGTACAGCTTGTAATATGTCTCTTTTGTCGGTAATTAAAGAATATTGAAGCCCAATTAATATAAAATTAACATAAACAACTTACATCTGACATGTTTTCCAATCATTTAATCACACAGATCTATGTTTCAACCCATATCTCATCTTCTCATCCATTAAATTAACCAATTACTCATTATTCTACAGGTTTAAAAAAATAAATAAAAGTTAAATTTTAAAAAGAATCTGCAGAACTGACCCTATGCGGGTCTGATGGGTTCTTGATGACTTGATTAATTAATTAAATTAAATTAAATTAAATTAAATTAACCACCCTATTAGGGTTTAGAGGAATCTTACACAATGCAGGTTGTCAATGATTAGGGTAAGTTTCATTATTGGTTAATGTCAGTATTACCTGCCAAACAGACCCTGGGCTTCCATTGGGTAACTTTAATTAAGGATGTATAAGAATCATATACCTTTTTGTTATGTTGATTAATAATTTAATTTCCTTCTTGATAATTTATTTGATATGTTTCAAGTGGTCTCATGATATATATTAATATATATAGAACTTATCTTGTATTTAACTTTTTTTTTTTTTATTATCGGTTTTTCGACATTGAAAAAGCGTCATTCTTTCTTTTGGACGAGATTAATCTTTTATTACTCGGTTATAATAGAGGTGTTTAGGCTGACCTTCTTAATAAAGTCAAATAAATGAGATCACGTTCAAGCTCAAACTCGAGACTTGAATCTTAACTCTACTTATATTTTGTTCCTCAATCAATTGAGCTACCACCTGTTGGTTCATGTATTTAACTATTGCATTTAATATAAAATAATCTAAAGTTGTTGAAATGATATAATTTGAATTTACTACATTTATCTTCATCAAAATATAATAGATATATCTCGGAGCCCATATTTATGCTCTATTTAAGAGATTACTGTTTATGTTTATGAGATTACTATGATGTATGAAATTGATTTATAACAAACTAAAAAATAAAAATAAATAAAAACAAAAACAATTTTTTTGCTCAGCTAGTTGTAGGTCATCCCGACACTCTGATTAAGCTTTAGGAAAGTGAAGTGAAAAAATAAAAATAAAAGTAATTTAAATTTGGGGGTACCAAAAATAAATCTTAAAATCAAAATTTTATTTTTAAGATTAAAATGCATTAAAGAAACAAAACGCATGAAAATATGACCGTACCCTTTTCAGCTAATTTCGAATTTCTTTGGGCCTTTCGCAGCCCTAACTTGACTCTATTCTCTTGCAATAAGGCCCAGCAAGCAGTCTATTGAATGTCAGTATTAGGCCCATGGACCATAACCCATGGGCCGCCCTTTTCAGCTTTCCATATCAAGTACTTAGCTTGTTTTGATTTCCTACATGCCAATTGGTTGTTCTTGTCATACTTGGATTGATTTGATTTGATTTCTTATATTAAAACACAAAAAGAATATCTTTAATTAAATCAACGATAATTGTCAAAAATAATAGTCACTTCATTTGATTATATATTATTACAATCTTACCCTTCATTTGATTCAATTCTTAGTTTACATTGGTTCACATAGATATATATCAGACTAAAAATCAAATCTCTCTTCAGTTGATTTTTTATTTATTTTTCAAATACTAGAATCTAAAATCAAACTAAGTTAATAAACAACATACCAAACCTAATTTTACTACTTTGGTTCAATTTTTTTTATTTTAACATAGAGTTTGTGTTATAAATACGCTAGGTTTCAACGCTTTTTTCAACGCTGGAGCCCAACATCTTTTAAATGTTTGTAAGAGATTCCTGATATCCAAGGGACGCTGAGATAAAACAAGGCCATTTTGATTAATCTGTGAATCCTTGTCCCATTCCCACCTCCTTAAAGATTTGCACTCATCCCAACCCATCTTCTCTTCATTTTTTATTTTTTATTTAAATGGTTTTATCCGAATGAGAGGAATATTAATTGAGAGCTTAATGCATATTGCATGCAACCAAATAAACAAACTCAGTCAACTATGTGACTAAATCTACTTCTTCTATTTTGCTTTATGTAAGACTAAATCTATATTTAAATTATAAATATTTTATCTTTCTTAATTGTTCGTATCCTTAATTAGAGCATCTAGAGATTTTTGTTGTATATGTCCAAGTAAAAGGAGAAAAAAAAAGAGAGTACCCATTACATAAAATTCTTGCTTATGTAACCGTTTATCTTTTTCTTTTATTATTATTATCGATTTTTTGGCGTCCTGGAGGTATCCTTCTTCCCTTTAAGTGAGATTAATCCTCTCAGACTCGGGTATGACAGAAGTATTTGGGCTAGCCCTCTCAACATGGGCCTCTCAACATGGGCGAATAAATAAAGACACGTATAGGCTTGAACTCGATATTTGAACTTCAACCTCACTTATACTCAATTACTCAACTAACTGAGCTGCCACCTATTGGTCATTGGAAGTTCTTCCAACAAAATGTCATTTGATGGATATTAAATGCACACAAAAAGGGATTAGTACTTGTGTAGATGTTCATTTTAACTATGAACCCATTTGGTTGGATTTTTATTTTTTTTTATTTTTTTTTCTCAATCATTGAGGTTCTTGATCGTTCTGATCTCATTATTAATATAAAAAAAAAATTGGGAATGAGATAAATGTCATTACTATATAAAAAATTATACTCTATATAAAAGTATCTTAAATGATTTTTATCATGAACATTCATATTAATTGATTGTGCACAATACATTAAAAGTGTGATGTTCATCAATAAAAATCTCAATTTGAAATAAGCTATTTTCAGCATTTAAAAAAAATTAGCCACCCGGACAAATTTTCATCGACACTTAAGAGTATGTTTGGTAGGCAAAAAAATTATTAATTTCTAAAAAAATAATAAAATAAAAGATTGTGTTTGGTTGTCAACATTTTTTTCAGCAAAAATTTCTTGGTCTCCTTGTCTCACTCAATTTTCTCATCTATAGAGGTGAGAAAATATAATTTTTTTATGAGAAAAGTTTTAGTAGTATCGAGTATGTTCATTATTATGTTCAATGAAACCTCTTACTTTTCAATTCATATGAGTGTAAAACCTATTTTTTTATGCATAATCAAATAATCATGAGAAAATTTTTTTAAAAATTTTGCTTGGGCACTGTATTTTTAAATTTTTTAAAGAAAAGTAATAAGTTATAAGCCAAAACTGTACAGTTATAAAGATTCGAAGAAGCCAGAACCTTACTAACAACCTTGACGAAGAAGGCCAGAACCTCTTTATTGGCTAAGAACTTTCATCTCATTTATTTCTTTAATTTGAAGAGAAGTAAATAGAATAGAAGAGCTAGAAATGATTTTCCCCCAACATTTTTAAGAATATATATTCATACATGAAAATCAGGAAAACTTTAACCAAAAATTAAACTTTAAAATCCACATGTATCAAATAACTCAAGAAGCACATACACATTATCTCTTTGTATTACATGCAAAGGCATCATTGTTTAGTTTCAACTTTAGAGTCCCTGTGTACTACAGCTTCAGCTTAATTATAACTTGATGCTAGAAAAAAGAAATTAAAAAAAAAAAACTCACCCAAAAGGTGCTTTTAGATAAGATGTTGAATGCCCAATACCTAAACAATTACATATACAAAAAGATTAACGCTAAACGTACGTTGGATGCTAATATTATTTTTCGACATTGACACCTAATCTTCTTTAGATGTTGGGATGTTGCACAATATACGTACATTCCCAAAACATCCAAGAGTGTTAGGAGAAAATAATGTTGGCACCCAACGTATATAAAATATTTTTCATTATTAAAAAAGAAAAGCTATAAGAAAATTAAACAAAAGATAATTAGGTCCAAAAATAGTTGAAAATTATTTGATTTATTCATTGCCCAATACTCCATCATATTCACCAATAAGATTGATAACAATGCATTTAGCTCCAAAAAGATAAGATGATCATTTGGGTCTTTCTAGCTAGCTACTTCCTCATCACCATTTAATAATTTCCTTACATTCGCCTGTTTTGTAATTAATGAGACACACACCTTGTGTTTCAGCCAAGTAAATACAATTTTCTGAACAAACAGGATAATCAGCATCAAACACCACCAAACTACCATTTTTAATAAGCTGCCCATCTGCAGAAGCTGACCAGTTCAAGTCACACCAAAACAGTGTTGTTCCAAATAAATTCACCCTGAAACTCCAGTTAAAATCTTGGTTGAAACTGATGGAATGTGGGCCAAGATCATCATTCTTGGATCTGCAATGGAGATTCAGAACTGCATCTGAAGATATCACATTTTTAATATGAATACTTATCTTGTCAAATGGAGCGTTGATATTATTAGCAGAAGCTGATATAATATTCTCAGATAATATCAAAATTAATATTGTTGAAATGAGAAGAAGAAAATAGGCAGAATGAATCAGAAGATTTTTCTTCTGTAGCTTATCACCCATTGTAACTGAGATCAAATCCTGTTTGTTTAGTGGTGGTGGTGGTGGTGCTATTAATCCTTTTTTTTTTCTGATATTTAAGTAAAGAAATTAAGTAAGAAATCTTTTTATAAAAGTTTCTGAAAATATATTTAATGCTGTGGATATTTTACCGGGAATGGACTGCCAAGTGGGTATTTTTCATGAGAGAGCATTAAGTACATTTAACATATATAGATGCGTTATTTATTTTAATTACAAGAAAAATGGAAAAAGATCAGGCTGTTAATGCATAGTATTGAAGTCATTAGTCTCTATTTTAGTTTACCTTTCTGCAGTTAAAAAATTGATTTTGAGATTAATAATTTTAATACCCATGATTATTTTAAGGAATAGACTAAGAGTAGAAGTGTCCATCCTACCAACCAGCCCAAATATTTTGGGTTGGATTTATATATCGAATTAGCTTGAGTTGGGTTTAAAAATTTGTGACCCGATCTTGTTTGGATTAGGTCAAAATTTTATAATCAACCCGCCTAAACCAATCCAAACTAATAAAAAATATTAGTTATTACTCTATTCCTTATTTTCATCATAAACACTTACCATAATTAAATTAGCTAAACTTTTATATTATAAATAATATAAAAAAAAAATCGCCTTAATAACTATCATAATATTTGCATTTGACTTACATATAATTTTATAAAATATTATTTAAAATTCATATATCAATATATTAGTTGATTAACCCAACCAACCAACTCAAACCAACCCAAACTTATTGGGTTTAAGAGGTCTATTGTGTTAGGTTGGATTAAGTTTTCTCTAACTCAAACTCAATTAGATTGGGTTAGCATTTAATCAAAACCCAACCCGTAAACACTCCTAACTAAAAGATATTCTTTTACTGCCTCCATTTCATCAAAAAATGGAAGAGCTGAATGATGTTTTCAAAACGAAAATTAAATTAAATTAAATGCACGTGCACCAAATTACTCAAGAAGCAACATAAACATTATCTCTTTGGATTATTACATAGATCATTATGCAAAAGCAACATCGCTTAGGTTAAACTTTACAGGGCCTGTTTGCTACAGCTTTAACTTCTAGCTTAAAATTTGTACAAAAAAAATACTTACTAAAGAAGTGTTTATAGAAAAGATGTTGAAACTTGAAAGCCCGTTGAGCAAAACATTTACTTAGTAAATGCTTCTAAAATAACTTCAGAGTAGTTTGAAAAAATAGATAAATATTGAAGTACAATGCATGCACAATTAGTGAGCAGCCACTAGGGCCAACGCAAGGCACATAGGCCTGCAAACAGGCGGGCTAACACCCGCAAGATAAAAGGGCTCTTGCCCCCACAACATTCAAGATTGCCCCTCTATTAATTAAAGCTTGTTAGGAGTTGAACCCCAGTCACAGGGATGACAAGGGATCGAGACAACCACCAAGGCAGAGTGTTGTTGGCAAACCAATTCATTCATTGAGCACCTCAGATTGATAAGATAATAGCAAGCAGGGTGGGAAAAGACAAGTAGAAGGCTTTGAGCAATTGAATAGAAAAAAAAAAAATCAAACTAGTTCATCTCATGCATAATTTTGAAGTTGAACAAGCAATCATGTGTCATTGTGTCTAAACAGCATGCTAATGTCCCAGCATCATTATTGAAATCACATTTGATGATTAAGACAGGTTCAATGGGTGACATTATATCACTTTCTATTCAAGGTCCAAGAGGGAAATCCAACTAAGGATGTAATGTTAAGAGATTCCCCATCGCTTAAGTCGTATTCTCAAAACTAGTTAAAACAATTGATAAAATTTTCTTTCAAGATTGCAAACAAGAAACAATGAAAACACCTGTTCTTTGGCATGGATGGTGTTCCCAATAATCTTTATTGTGTCCTTTGTGATCTCCCTATGACCAAGCCCTCCTGAAAACCTACAGCCAGCAAAGCCTTCAAGCTGGTTAGTAATAGGTACACTCTGGTCAATTTATGAATATGCAATTGCATACGCATTGCTAGTCTCTTGTGATTCATCAGTCACTAAACCACAGTATAAAAAACAAGATGTACACTTTGAGCAACCATTTAGATGGTTTAACAGATTATTTCCTGTTTTCAACGAAGATTATTTATCATCAAATACATATTAAGAAATGAAAAGGCAGCAGCTTCTTCTGAGAAGTTTTGACCTCCTCAACTAAGAACATTCAAACTTCCAATCAGATAGATGATATAAATTTGCAAAGCTTTTACTTTTTGATAACACTATAGTTGTTGGAATAGGATGACTTGTTTGCAAAGTAAATTGCTGGAGTGTCAGGATCATTTTCATCTTAAAATTGTCCCTCATTCATCACTCAGAGAACTTAGTGTTGTTTTGAGCTATCATGGTATAGTTTACAAAAAATAACAGAGACATAAGAGAGGATATATATTCTTAAAGGAAAAGACATCAATCATGTTTAGCTAGTATAACAGAAACAATGGTAGCAGTGTAAAATGATGATATTAAATACCTGCTTAAAAAAGAATTTCTTGCAGCAGTTTCTGGGACAACAGAAAACCCAAAAAAGAGAGATGGATAATTACATGAGGCTTATGGCCAAGCATCAGGAGATATCTTTTCACTTATTGTTGCACCAAGATTGGGCCCACCCTTCCGATATGAGAAAAGATACTCAATAGGGTAGCCTTTCAACTTATGAGGCATAATACCGAGATCATCAAATGTTAAAGCTACATAAACCACCAAAAACTCAAATTAGAGAGATGCGGACAAAAACTATTTAGAATTTGTGATTGGAAATGTGATGCAGTGAAGATTAGCGTAAACATCGATACGAAAATGCCTAGCACTAACCATTTTCTGAAACAACTGTGTCAACACTGGAAGCATTAATCTGATCCAGATTGAATATTTCAGGGGTAGGTAGTGGACATGGAACTTTCATCAGCAACAACTCCCGAGGGGATGCAAGAATCTGCAATTATTTTCAATCCAATCAATGTTCACAAGATAATACTAGAGCCGGTGGACGCCCCATAAATGAAAAGAAAAGTGACTTAACAATTAACATTAATCAAAAGCTACCAGCACAGGTTGGAGGGGAGAAATAGAAAGAAACCCACTCTAACATTGTGGCAAGTCTCTAAGCGTGTCAACCATCCAGGCATTAATGGGTTTATCATGAGCAAGAGATTTTAAAATCTTGAATATTGGCTTACAGATAAGAATGATACGGTATTCTATGAGAATTTGCTATTCCAGAAACTGTAACATTCTTCAAAACAAGCTTTCAAGCTTTCATCGAAACACAAACTGCAGCCAAGGTGATTAGCCCGAAGAGAAGATTAGATTCGGACATCTTTAACCTCTCTCGATGTGGAGTGTTTTCCAAACATGCCAGATGGGAAAGTACAGCATATTTGCCACATGAGGGAAGAACAGTTTGAAGTTGTTAAAAAAAAGATACGCAAAATAAGCATAACAATAATGTTTGAGTCTTCAAATCCATCCTCTAATCCCCCATATGCCTGGTCATGGCTTCAAGCAGACCATCAGGCTTTCTTTACACTCAGTTCCCCTTAAAATATTTCTTAGGATCTACTCCATATTAGGAAGAGAGAAATTAAGACTAAAAGGAACAAACAATAGGGATTAGATCCCAGTATCAGAAAACACTGAGAAAAAAAAAAAGGTGGACAGTTAAAAAGGCACTCCATTCATACTTTAATCAGGTACAAGGCACTATGAAGTACATGGACTTCCCATGCAGCCCATCAGTCTCTAAATTCGAGCCAAGAGCACTTAAGCTATGCTTCATCCCAATCACTATACATGAATCTCAAAACTGCAACAATTTCCATATATAAAACCTATAAGTTGCAGCATGCTCCATGCATTTACAGTTGTGGGATAGAATGATTAAAAATAACCTAAGGAAATAAATAATAACTTTTAGAACAACCCACTCAAGGTGAGACTGCTGCATGGTTCAGCTCCAACATTTTCATGGTGAACGCATATTTCAAGTTTTGAGGTTCAACCATATACCTTATTGTTCCTCACTTTCTACAGAGAACCCAACTGTGAAATTCTAAAACACTTCATGGCAATTCTCAGCTCCAAAAATATCGGATAATCAACCAGTCCTTTATTGTGGAGGAAAACGGGACAGGTTGTGGGAGGTGGGGTGTAAATGGATAAGGTGGGCCTTGAACCTACAACCTCAGAGCTCGAAACCTATTGTCAAACCAATGAGCTTGGGTTGACTCCCCAACATCAGTCATGTGATTCCAACCTCGTTAGAATCAATAAGGCCTTAACCAAAATTTTCTTCCAGTTCCAGCAATATATTCTTCAATCAAAACAATTTAAACATAGATTCTTTGTTTGATCATTGGTGAATACACATACCTTAGCAACAGGAAGAGGGACCTTCACATAGCGGGGCCATTCACGGATTGTGTCGTACATAAGTTCTGCCTGCAGATAATACTGTTCAGGAACATTCTACTCCATTACTAACCACTGCAAATAAAAATTACGAAGAAAAATTACCAGCTGATGCACAGTAAACACATCTGGCCCACCAAGTTCATAAACTTTTCCCATGCTTGAGCCATCATCTTTCAATGCTGCAATGATTGCAGCAGCAACATCGACAACATAAACTGGTTGGATCCTGTTGGTATGAGAATGGGAAGTTAATCCACAAGAATTCCATGGGATACATATCAATCACTGTTTACACTCTGTATGAACATTTGTGTAAACTGTAAAGATTCCAGACATACTTGGTAGATTCATCCCCAATGATTGGAAGAAAGCCCCACTTCTTAGCAAATCGAGCCCATTTATTTAAAATTCGATCTTCCGTGCCAATAATGACAGCAGGCTTCATGATTGTGGCCTGTAAATAGGCAAGTTCATTTTTTATTTTTCTTCCTTTTTTTTTTTTTTTCAGGAGAAGGAGGGAGCGTAAAATATGTAAGCAACCAAAAATGCACCAACTAACAAAAGCCCAGATGCAGAAAGATTGACCAAACAAACAGTTGTCATCTATGACTTCCTTCCTATGCAGAAAGCAAACTCAAACATAAAACATTACATTCCTCAAGACTCTTTCAATAGAAGTAAGGCCCTCACATTTAGAGCAGTAGGCATAAGTTTCAAACAAGATATTAGAATTAAAACTAAAATGCAAAAGATGCAATTTCAGACAGTGCTATTCCAAGCAACATCAAACTGCACAATATCATCACTCAACTCTCATTGAATATATGGCCAACTGCTGCTTATCCACTTTGAACCTTCTAGGTCAACCATTCTCCTCTATTACTGTTCAACCAACCTCCAATAAGAATGCAAAGGGCATGAAACGTTTGATGGGGTTAAGTATGTCATTCGCCACCCTAAGACACTCAGACACATGACCACACTTTTGGTAAATGGGTCAACAGCACAAGTATAGCCGAAAACAAAACCAGAAAAAATCAGTTCACAATAAAGTGACTGATGCGTCATTCAAAATAAGATAATCAAAGGAGTTGAACAGGAAATACATTTCCACTCATATGGATTTTGTATCTGCAAAAGTTCCAAAATTGGCTGTAAGTGGAACAGGAAGTGTACTTCTAAAGACAGTTCTTCAATACTTTGGCATTAAAAACAACCAAATTGCCAATAAGAAACTGTAGTTCGTAGTTACCCTAAAGTTTGTGTTGCTATATTAGTTTATAGTGCTCCAAGTACGCAAATTCTCTACTATATCTCAACTTAGACCAGGCCAGATTGTGCATAGTTCAAAATCCAGCATAACTTTTTAACAATAAAAATATGCTATAAGTGGGTCTATACCCAAGCCACGGAAGTATGTTTATATGTGGATTTTGGTACCAGAGACAGGTCCTACCTTTCACCTGCTAATCAACCAATCCCTTATCCTTTTGCCATACCCAAGAAAAAAATCATTAAAGAGAAGATGTACCAAAACAAAAGCAAACGATCACCACAATTAGCTAACATAATTTCATGCTAGGAGAATTCTTTATTTTAATACATTCTCGTTTCTTCTAAAAAATCTCAAGCTAGGAGAAAACAAGAGACAAAAATTGACCTCAGGCAATCCTCTCAAAATAGCTTCCTCTGCAGCAGCTTTGGCTCTCAGCATTCTAGAAGACGATGATGGAGATGCTCCCAAGCAAGAAACTTGTATAAACCTCATGATGCCTCCATGTTCATTGGCAATCTACATACATAAGTAGATAACAAAAGAAAAAGCATAAATCAGGTAAAACAAAAGATGCGCCTCTGAGATTATGATATGCAGGTTAACATATCCCCAAATAGCAGGAACATGCTTACAAGTTCCACAATATGTTTTGCCTACAATACTTACATGCGAAGCAAAAGAAAACAATGAATTCATTTGATCCAACAAAAAAGTTTGACGGGAAAACTTCCTAATATGAATTATTACAAACTGCGAACTTAAATGAATAGAAGTATTAATTACACAAGGCACTAATACATAATGAGAGGCATATCATCGTATTATACTATATATCAAACTATCATTCTATCTAATGAATTTCAAGTATTTCTCTTTTTTCTCAAGGTTTACTTGAGTTACTCTCCCTTCAGGTCGATTTCCGCTTTAAATATACACGACATGGAGTGGCCTTAGTAGTTACGGTTATAAAAACAACAACTAAGTTACAATAGAGAATATAGCTTAGTTAGGTTTTTTTTTTTTTTTTTAATTTGGGGGGAGGGGGGGAGGGAAACAAGAAAAAAGCATTATATTAATATATATACAGCATCGACTTAAAGAGATTACAAAAACAGTTTCAACGAGGACAAGATGTTCTCGAGGAGAAATTACAAACGCGCCAAGATCGAACCCCAGTCCCTAGTCCACTCCCCAAACATGTGGCCTGCTAGTAAGGTTTTTTAAAAGGCAATTGTGATGATTAATGGTATTCCATGAGAGTTGACGTCTTTAACAAGGTGAAGGATACATTCATGTGACTAATGGTACCAAGTTGCGCCTCATCAATGTGATAAGCCACCCATTCATTTTACTTATGCCAGGCGCAAGAAAGCGGTTGCGGGACAAGGAGAAACCGAGGTCAAAACTGTAAATTCGGATGATGCTTGGGCGGTACAATTGGAGGAAGAAAGTTGAGAAGAATTGGGTACTATAAATAAAGGGTGTAAAGGGATTTTGGGGATCATTCATTCATGTTACAAGTTGTGTAATAAAAGGCGTAAGAAGTTGACTCGAACTAACTATCTTGTATACTCGAGTTCCATCCTTGATCTTTCATTTTTTATGCTTAAATCTCTTGATCCTATCAAAATGGTATCAGAGCAGTAACGATCCAAAGATGACGAGTAAGAAAATGGAATCGATAATGGAATCAGTGGAAGAATGCGTTGAATCGGTGCGTGAGGAATGGCAAAAAGAATTAGAAAGGGTTAGTGTGTGACTAGAGAAAATTCCTTTATTGGAAAGAAGTGTCGAGGCGATTATGCACAAGTTGGATCAATTGATTCAACCACAGGCAAAGGCGAAGTTTGGTGAGAATTCAAGATCCGTGGATTCAAATTCACAACGAAGGAATTCTCGAATTGTTACTGGCCAGAATTTTGTGAGAGGAGACGATTATCATCGGAAATTAGAACTTCCGACGTTCAATGGCTCTAACCCCGATGGTTGGTTGTTTAGGGCTGATCGTTATTTTTCAATTAATGGGACGTCTGATGGTGAGAAATTAGAAGCTGCAGCTGTTTGTATGGAAGGGGAGGCATTCGTGTGGTTCCAATGGGAAGATGGTCGTCGAACGATCCGGCAATGGGGAGAGTTCCGCGAACTGTTATTGGATCGTTTTCAATATGCGCAAGAGGGTAATCTTTATGAAAAATTGTTGGTTGTGCGACAGAGTGGATTCGTTAGGGATTTTCGTCAGCGATTTGAAGAACTTGCAGCTCCCTTGTTGGAGGTTAGCGATCAGGTGTTGGGAGGAAGTTTCATTAATGGCTTGCGTGCTGAGATAAGAGCTGAAATATGATTACTTAAACCAAAGGGATTGGTTCAGATAACGGAAATGGCGCAACGAATCGAAGATAAAAATCTTGTGTTATTTCAGTTGCATCAATCGGGATCGTCTCACAACGAGAAAACCCTTTCTCATGGGTTTCAGTCTGCAAACCCTAGCACTTCTCGTTCTTCATTTCCAGCGACAAGGACAGTGGTTCTTCCACCGGCGGTTGATCGAGCAGCCACTGTACAACTCCTGGTACCCGCGTTCAAACGGTTGTCCGAGGCGGAAATGCAACAGCGAAGGGAGAAGGGGCTATGCTTTCGTTGTGACGAGAAGTATTTCGTGGGGCACAAATGCAAGAAAAGAGAGATGCAGGTTTTGTTGTTGGCGGAGGTGGGTGATTCCGATGGAGTATATTATGATGGTTGTGAAGATATTGGGGATGATTTAGAAGTGGAGTTGACCATAAATTTTGTAGTTGGCTTAACCACTCTTAAAACGATGAAGATTAAAGGGGAAATTGGCCAACAGGAGGTGGTTGTGTTAATTGATAGTGGATCGACACACAACTTCATCGCCGACAGTTTAGTAAAGAAATTGGATCTTCCCTTGACGAAGACGAGTAGCTATGGCGTGGTAATGGGAACGGGTGTTACCGTACAAGGCGAAGGCATTTGCAAGGGTGTGGTGCTATCATTATCGGAGTTGGAGATTGTGGAAGATTTCTTACCGTTGTCATTGGGTAGTTCCGACATCATACTTGGAATGTAGTGGTTATCGACACTGGGGGCAACTAGTAGGAATTGGGCTACATTAACCAAGAAATTTCGTTTGGGGGAAACACAAATCACCTTGCAAGGGGATCCTAGCTTAAGTCGAACCTTGGTTTCACTCAAAACAATGATGTGGGCAATACAGCATGAAGGTGGGGGAGTGTTATTGGAATTGAATTCTATTTCAACGGTTGTGCGCCATGATGAGGTCGTTGTTCTTGATGCTGTACAGCAGCTATTGCTTCGCTTCGAAGACATTTTTAACGTGTCGGAAGGACTGCCACCTGCGAGATCGCGGGATCATGCCATTGTACTAAGATCTGGTGCGTCTCCTATTAGTGTACACCCTTATCGTTATCCACAGTTTCAGAAAGATGAAATTGAACGTTTGGTGGAAGAGATGTTAACAGCAGGCATTATTCAGCCTAGCGTTAGTCCTTTTTCAAGTCCAGTTTTGCTTGTTAAGAAAAAAGATGGGAGTTGGCCTTTTTGCTTGGATTATCGTGCTCTTAACAAGGAAACAGTGGCTGATAAATTTCCTATTCCGGTCATTGAAGAGTTGTTGGATGAATTACATGGGGCTATGGTGTTTACTAAGTTGGATTCGAGGTCCGGTTGCCACCAAATTCGTGTTAAACCGGTGGATGTTCCGAAGACGGCATTTCACACTCATCATGGCCACTATGAGTTTTTGGTTATGCCTTTTGGCTTAACCAATGCCCCAGCCACATTTCAAGCCTTAATGAATGACATTTTTTGGCCTTATCTCCGAAAATTTGTGTTGGTTTTCTTTGACGATATACTCATTTACAATCCTACATTGGTGCAGCATTTGGAGCACTTGTTGTAACACCCCGTAGTTTTAATTAACTACATACGTTAAATTATACGTATATCGAGATGTATAATATGCGTATGTTATAGTAGAAGCCAAATATACGCGTGTATGAAAATACATGCTATATTTAAGGGGTATTAGTAAATAAATAAAATTATGCAATGAAGATGATACATATGGGATCATCCTATAGGGGTGCTTACAAGGTAAAAAAAATGGAGTTGAATTAAATTGATTAATTTATGGGGTTGGTTAATTAAATATGTGAATTGAGTTAATGATTAAATAATTAAATGAGGTTGTGAAGTGCATGAAGAATTGTTAAAGTAATTAAATAGTTGCATGAGAAGCATGGGAAAAAAATAAAATAAAGATCTCTCGTTTCTAATCTATTTCTCTCTTTCTCCAACGTTTTAATAAAATAAAAATGAAAACTCTCTCTCTTTAATCTCTTTCTCTCCACGTTTTAGGAAAGAAACAAATAAAAAATAAAATAAAAAGAGAAAGAAGTTGCTAGAATGAGAAAGAGAAGAAAGAGGGACGAGAGAAGAAAGAAAGCAGAACGAGAGAACGAAGAGAAAGAAAAAGGGGAAACGCGAGATTCGCGTGAAATCGGGACCCGCGATAAGTGATTTTCACCCTATTTCTTCGTGAAATTGATATCTAAGTTAGATGTAACCTTTCTTTCGCAGTAATTTTTGTTGTGGGAGCCGTTTTAAGGCGTTTTCAAAAATTGGGGTTTTGACCCAACGTGAATGAAAATCCACTAGGAAGGTTGGAAAACATTTCCTAGGCTGTAGGAACCCCGAATATGTGGTAAGATTGAATTTATGTGTTCATTTGAAATTTTTATAGCCGTTGGAAGTTTGTTGGAATTTAGAGTTTTGATTGGAGACCATTTAAATCATTTAAAACCAAATGAAACTCCAGTTGAAGGCTATAGAATGGTAGAATGCACTGTTACGAGTCCATCGATGCTAAGCTCATGATTTTTGGAGACTGTTTGACAATTTTAGTAAAAATTTACATGTTTCCAATGAATAGTGACGACGTGAATAGTACTGCGATCATATCCAGTGAATAAAATGGAATTGGAATACAGTGAAACTCCGGTTTGAGATCATAGAATCGTAAAGAACTGAATTCCGGATGTTTCGATGCTAAGATTGTGATTTTTGGATATGATTTAATATTTTTAGTAACTAAATATATGATTTTGGTGAGTAAAATTCACTGTCGTGACCTTCGCGAACGTGTAAAACCTCAATAAAATACCTGTTGAAGGTAGTAGAATGATAGAATGAGTGATTTTACACGTGTCGATGTGGACAGAATAATTTTAGAAATGTTTTCGGTTTTTAATAAAATTGATATATGTTCCAGTAGAAAAATAAACTGAGAATTAGTAAAAATATGAAATGGGAAATCTATTTTCACTGTTCTTTCTTGTGAAAATATCTAGATTGACCACAGAAACGAGATAGTAGTTTCTTCAACTGTTTATGAGTCCTAAATGAAGTTGGAATCTAAATTCACAGATATAATATTTTTCAGGTGGATCTTTATTTGAAGTGAGTTGAGAAATTAAATATATAAATAGATATGAATCAATGAAATTGAATTATGGAGTGGTTGTGACAGGTTGAGATTTAAATTGGAGCTGGACTCGAAAGCGACGATGATTGGGTTTAAGTTGGAAAGTGTTGTACTGTGAGTATAGTTTTCTTAATTTGGTTCTTGTATGGCATTGTACACATAAAATGTTTGATTGGATGCATGTTATATATTTATATGTAATGCATTGAGTTTTTATGGTTCATGCAAACTGATTTTTAGCATTTTGAGCTTATAATAATGTCATTTCGTTAGGAATTAGACTCGGATGAGGTTTTGCGAAACCTCATTGTCAGTAGGTCTGTCCTAACAAGGGTTGCAATCCTTGAAATGACTGTGAATTGGGTAATGAGAGGCTGTGGCTACCTTGTAACGGTCTTACAAGGGTTAGACCCGCTCTTTTGCCTTGAAGGAGGGAGATGGTAAAGTTTTTTATGAAACTGTGCATTGATTTATTGAATGAGCATAAACTATATATTGTGTGCATGTATATTATTTTGCTGAATGTTGCATATGGGATTTTGAAATATTTTAATTTAAACGATTTGATATGCCATGTTTCCCTAAATGCATGCGATGGTCGTGTCAAGAGCTATACTCACTGAGCTTGTTGATTGCTCACTCCATTTCCTCCAATATTTCAGGTATTGAGTCGAAGGGAAAAGGAAAAATCCGTGAGTGATAATCACGGGAGCCTTCGTCTGGTATGTGTATGTATGCGAAGGAAATGGATTATATTTTCTTTATTTTCAAATGAATATATATCACACATTATATATATATATTATCATCTAGATGGGTTGTGTGGTAATGTTATATAATGCTTGGGATGATGGAATGAGATGATCATAGATATTTATCAGGTGAGAATTTACTTTGTGGAATGAATGGAATGAATGTGAGTGGAATGATTATATATATATATATATATATATATATATGTGTGTTTTTTTTTATTTGATTTGTGGTATATCAGGAAAAATTGTGAATTGCCCATTTTATGGGGAGGTGTTGTCGAAAATTTCTGAAAATTTTAGAAAGGATTGTGAGATTATGTGAAGGCTGACAGTGTATTGTATACTGTATATGGGTATGTACAGTGTATAGTACACTGTGCCGGTCAAGACGTCAGCCTATGTCAGGGGCGTCGTGACACTTGCAGACGGTTTTACAAGAGCTGCAGCGTCACCAACTTGTTGTTAATAGGAAGAAGTGTGCTTTTGGGCAGTCCACGGTGGAATATTTGGGGCATATTGTCTCGGGTAATGGTGTAGCAGCTGATCCGTCAAAGATTGCAGCCATGGGAAACTGGCCGCAGCCGCGAACGTTGAAAGAGCTTAGGGGTTTTCTTGGCCTTACAGGGTATTATCAGAAGTTCGTCAAGGGTTATGGTCAACTTGCTTGGCCATTAACAGAACAACTCAAAAAAGGATAGTTTTGGATGGAATGGCGAAGCTGAAAGTGCATTTCAAAAGTTGAAAGAGGCTATGGTCACGATACCAGTTTTGGCACTTCCTGATTTTTCGATGCCATTTGTTATTGAGACTGATGCGTCGGGTTATGGCTTGGGTGTCGTTCTTATGCAAAATCAGCGCCCTATTGCGTATTTTAGCCAAGTTTTGTCAAGTAGAGAGTGTCTCAAATCAGTGTATGAACGTGAACTTATGGCGGTCGTGTTATCTATTCAAAAGTGGCGTCCTTACCTTCTTGGGCACAAATTTTTCGTGCGCACGGATCAGCGAAGTTTGAAGTATCTATTGGAGCAACGTTTAGTAAGTGAGGAGCATCAAAAATGGTTGACCAAGTTGTTGGGTTATGACTTTGAAATCCAATATCAATTCAGATTGGAGAATAAAGCTGTCGATGCTTTGTCACGTGTCGATCCAGGGGTTTCTCTTGCTGTACTGAGTTGGCCTTCATTGGTGAATTGGCAAGAGTTGCATCAACAATTAGCTGATGATGAGCATTTGTACAAACTCCGATATCAGGTACAACACACTCCTTCTTCTCTTCCGGGTTATTCTATTGATAAAGGGTTGCTATTGTTTCGTGGGCAGATTGTTCTTCCACGCCACTCCTCTTTTATTCCAACCTTGCTTCATGAATTTCATGCAATGGCGGTTGGGAGTCATTCGGGGGAGTACAAGACATTTCAGCGACTGGCTGCGGAGTGGTTTTGGCCCGGAATGCGTAAATCAGTCTGTGATTTTGTAGCACGTTGTGATTTTTGTCAACGCAATAAATACTTGGTGACGTCTCTGGCGGGGTTGCTACAACCATTACCTTTACTGGACCAAGTATGGGACGATATTACTATGGACTTTGTGGAAGGTTTGCCAAGATCAGGTGATTTTGATTCGATTCTAGTGGTTGTGGACAGGCTTTCGAAGTTTGCACATTTCATTGCCTTGCGACATCCTTTCACGGCGCATTCAGTTGCGGCAGTTTTTGTGAAAGAAGTGGTGCGTTTACATGGCATTCCACGCTCTATCATTTCGGATAGGGACAAGGTATTTTTGAGTTTGTTCTGGACAGAATTATTTCGCTTACAAGGCACAAGCCTTAAGCGGAGCACGGCCTACCATCCGCAAACGGATGGCCAAACCGAAGTGGTGAATCGTTGTTTGGAGACGTATTTGCGTTGTTTTGTTTCGAAAAGGCCCAAAATGTGGTACGATTGGTTGCATTGGGCTGAATATTGGTATAATACTTCATTTCATTCGGCTGCAAATATGACCCCTTTTCTTGCTCTTTATGGGCGTCATCCGCCACCACTGGTTCGTTACAGTGTTGATTCTACATGTGTTTCAGCAGTTGATCAGCACCTTCTTGAGTGTGATGCGGTGTTAGACGATCTTAAGGCTCATTTGGGCCGTGCTCAACAACTCATGAAAGCACGAGCTGATGCAAAGCGGCGTGATGTGCAGTTCAGTCCGGGTGAGATGGTTTTTCTCAAACTTCGCCCTTATCGTCAACAATCCTTGGCGCAGAGGCGTAATGAGAAATTGGCTCCACGATATTATGGGCCATATGAAGTACTGGAAAGAATTGGTGTTGTAGCTTATCGCCTTCGCCTTCCTACGACATCTTCTTTACATCCCGTTTTCCATGTATCACAACTACGTCGTGCGGTTGGTCCCATGCATTCCTCGCAGCCACTGCCCCCACAATTGCGTGATACTTTGGAATTGCAGGTACATCCTACTGCTGTGCTTGGGATACGCCCCCATATTCCAGCTTCTTTGGGTGAAGGTCCGATGTTTTAATTCGTTGGCAAGATCTTCCGAAGTCGGAGGCCACTTGGGTTTGTTTGAGGCAATTCGCCACCAATTTCCAAAATTTTCACTTGAGGACAAAGTGAAATTTTGGGCGGGCGGTATTGATAAGCCACCCATTCATTTTACTTATGCCAGGCGCAAGAAAGCAGTTGCGGGACAAGGGGAAACCGAAAACTGTAAATTCGGATGATGCTCGGGCTGTACAATTGGAGGAAGAAAATTGAGAAGAATTGGGTACTATAAATAAAGGGTGTAAAGCAATTTTGGGGATCATTCATTCATTTTACAAGTTGTGTAATAAAAGGAGTGAGCAGTTGACTCGAACTAACTGTCTTGTATACTTTCAGGATTCTTGATTTTGTTTCTTGAATATACTCGAGTTCCATCCTTGATCTTTCATTTTTTATGCTTCAATCTCTTGATCCTATCACAATGATATGCACTAAAAGCTTCCTTCTTCTGAGTGGAGAGCATTTTCATGCAAAAGGATGTGGGAAGAATCAAATATTCAACTTCTCACTTCACCCAAAAGTTCTATCACTTAACAGTTGGAATCAATTCAGAAAATCTAATTCAACATGGGGAACTTTTGTAAAAATATGACATCTTAAAAAGTAATGGAAGACTTTTATACAACTACGAGGAAGATTCATTTTTCTTTCTAGATATGACAAAACAAACATGATTATACCCTTTAAATTATAAAACCTAATAGTTTAAGGTAAGATTTATATTCTTCATAGTCCTTGAAATACATTGTGAAAGCAACAAACTATTTTATGACTTCCATAGTCAATGTAAATGGGAGACTTACGAGTTGATTGCACTTAATTTATCAATTATATTTTATTTTTCCTTTTTAAATCAATACCAGAGTTTTAAATCTTATTTTAATTCTTCCTTTAGTAATTTTTTAGTTTCAATTAACACGTACGAGATTGTGTTGCAATCTCATATGTTTGTATTCTTTAAGAACATCTTTTAACCAAAAAAATTTGAAGTCAACATTGATTTTTTTATTTAACAACTTTACATTTAAAAAGTAATAAAAAAAAATCACATGTATCTTCTAGAATTTCCCAACTTATATCAATTTGACAAGAATTGAACCTTGGGTTTGGAAGGAAAACTCCAATTGAGTATCCATGGTGCATTTCCTTTTTTAAAAAGATCTTAATATGACCCTGTTTTTTTCTTTTTTCTTTTTTCATTTCTAATTATAATTAATGAAAAGAAAGTCAAAAATTATGTTTCTGTAGATGAGAGCATCAAGCATGTTCAATAAATTTCCTATCGAAGCCATGTGAGTACTGTTAACCATCTAAGAAAGGTGCTTACCAACTAATTTTATAGAAAGGAAACAAAGTAAAAAGAAAGACTAAATGCTTATTGCACTGAGGTCTGAGCAGAAAATTACCATTGCAAGCCTTTCAGCCATAGTAAGGTTCACTTCCTCAAAGCTATAGTTTCTTGTCTCGTACTCCCTTCCTGTTAAGTACCAGTACTTGATGAGCATGAAAATTCACAACCTTTCAGAAATACAGGTGACAAGGAAAATTTTCCAAGAGAAGGAAACAAACCAATGAGATTGATAACAACATTAGCCTTTGCCATCACAGCTTTAATTGAGTCTTCATCTCTTGGATTATATTTCATTGGTACTATCTGTTAAAGTGAGGAAAATATAAGGCATTGTAATGGTAAAAGACATGAACAAGACAACAGAAATGTTAATACAGGTAAGAATTCTCTACCTGGCCCAAGTCACCCATCAATTTAAGATGTCGAGGGGAGTCTTCAGAACCTCGAAAAGGAACCAGCACTTGAGATCCCATTTTAGCTGAACCAAGTAAACAAAATTTTTAAAATACAAATTTATTTATCACAGTATTCGAAAAGGTGGAAAATGATAAGAAAGACCACCAAATAACTTAAGTTTCCCTCTTGTCACTCGCAACTTCCTTTTCTTATGCAGAGGAAAAATAACTGAGTTCCTACTGAGTTATGTAGTTAAAAGAATACACATTAGCCCATTGCTTCTTTTTCCTATTTTCTCTTTTTTGGGAGTGAGGCCAAAGGAGTAGTCTCTCCAGAAATGATTTAAATATAATTCTTGAAATAATCATCAATAAAAACAATTGAATTTCTTCTCATGCATGCTGTATGTTCCCCTTTGTCCTAGAATAAATAGACTAACTTGTCAACTTCTCATGCTACACCAATCAATATTGCGAAGAAATGCACATGAACAACAAAAAAAGACTCATGGAATCAAAATTACAAAACACATACTTATCAGGAAAAAAAAAACGTGATGAAATGCATTAGTGAAATGTGCCACCTAGGAAACAGCATAAACTAAAGTAGATTAACTCACCAAGTTGTTGAACAACATAACGACCAAGAAAACCCGTAGCTCCAAACACAGTTACAACAATGCCACTGCCAAATCAGAAACAATATCATATGAAGTAACCAACTGGATGACACGAGAAAAATGCTGAATTTCACACGAAACTAACAATTCTCAATCTTTCATGCCAAATACCAGAGCTAAAGAAAATGAAACACTAAGCTCAATTAAATGCTGCAAATGTTCCAATAGTTGATCCCAATCCCCAAAAACTAATAAAGAACAAAACTTGATAAAAAGCAACATCAAATACCTAACAGACGATCTTCCTCCGGTGCCTTTGCGGACAATATGCCCCGCGCTTTTACTCGTAAGGGTCGATCCGTACCTTGACTGATAATCCCCATAATCTGCAACGAAAAACCGCGTCACATAAACAAATAACTAGAATCAATGCAACAAATGCAGTCAAAAAATCCTAAAACAAAAAAACACAAAATTTGAACCGAAATCCTTCGAAATTCTAGGAAATTCGTCAATTTTCTGGGATTATAAATCGAGTGAAGAAGTAGGTCTGATGAAAGACAAAGACGAGTTTGAAATCAATTGGTTTACCGGCGATTGGATAGAGTGATCTGAGAGATGGTAATGCAGGAGCATTCTTCAAGTACTGATGCCCTAATCGTCTCGAATAGGCTTGCATCGCTCTTCTTCGTTTACACAGAGAACACCTGAGTTTTCTTCTTCTTCTTCTTCTCCTCGTTCTTTTGTGCTGTAAGAAGAGAAGAACGGAAAATGAAGCTGGTTTGATGACTCGGTAAGTACAGAGGATTGAAGGCTTCGATGAACGAGGGATCTACTGCTAGCTTGCGCTCGGTGCGTAGCATTTGGGTTGTCAAAACGGGCGGGCCCCCGGCCCATAAAGGTGTGGATCAAACTTATAGATATTCGGGCCAAGCTGGGTCGGGTACCTATTTGAATGTCGTGATATACAATAAAGCGTCAAAATTTAGATTGCCTTCGGTTTAGAACTCTATACTAAAAGAACTTAAAACTTGCATTTGGTATATCAATTTTAAAAATAACTTTTTTAGAATTTAAATAAAAAATAGTTTATTTTTAGGAGACGATAAAATATTATTTTATGAGTTTTCATTTTTTTAGTTGTGTTTTTCTATCACAAACCAAACAAAGCCTTGAGGATCTGTTTGGTTTATGATTTGGATGGGATTCTTTGTATTCAAAAATTTTAAGACATTGAAAAATTCATTTGGTTTAAGTAAACCCAAGTATAATTTTCAATTTTTCTATAAAAAAAACAAGTTGTTATCTGAAAATAATGAAAAGTCATTTCCTTCTATTTCTATATTGGATTATTATTTTTCAATCGTCAACTAAGCAAAACCTAAAACCTTTAGGATTCAATTACCGTTCACCTTGCTCGAGATGCAGTACTTGGTGTCACTAAAACTGGGGCTCTTAACCTTTTGCCTTTGCATCGACATTTGATAAGTGTTCTACATTGGTGGTCTAGTTGTTAAGTTACTGCTTAAAGTCTCCGTGCCACAACAGACGCAATACTTAAAGCAATGTAGGCTCCCGTCCTACTTTAAGAAGCCTTGGAACTAGCCCTTTTGTACTTAGACTACTCCATCCACCTGTCCCTTTACTTTCATTTTAGTTTATGATTCAAATATAAAAATTTAAAAAAAAATTATATTTGATTAGTCGTTTTCAAATATAATTTTTTTAGATTTTTCTAAGAAAATAAGTTGTTTTGAGAACACAATAAAAAAAAAATGTTTTTTGAATTTTTATTTTCTTATTCTATTCTTATTTTTTAATCTCAAATTTAGAGATTCCTTAATGATAAGTATAGCACTCTCCTACTATATACTCTATCGAAACCTTGGCCTTTAAGTGGTGGTTACTAACACGTTAGCTTACTTTGCGAACTCAGAGTTTAGTACCAGTCATAGCATCAATTAACGTTTCAATGTCCGCAATAACTATAACTTGCATAATGAATGTCCTTGATCCCGATGCAAACCTCTTCAACTTCTCTACCTTCGGTAGCAATAGGATGGGTGGCTAACATTTGAAGTTGAGAACCTTTGCACATTTCTAATCCATCTCCTTGGTAGAGAACTATTGTTTGTAGAATAGACACTGAATTCCATCTCATCTTAAATCTTAGGCTACGTTTGGTTTTTAATATAAAATTATAATATAATTTAAAAAGTGAAAATTCAAACAACAACATTTTATTGTGTCATGAAAATAACATATTTTCTTTATAAATTTTAAAAATTTATTTTTGAGCTTCAACCAGTTAAACGTGTTTTCTGTGTTTTTAAATTTTAAAATACAAAAAATTATATATAAATTATAAATTAAACACAACCTTGTCTTTTAATGTGAACACTAATGTTGCCTTGGCTCCTCATTTTAATTTTTGAGTCCAGGCAATTTTCTTTATTTGTCTAATTCATCGTTTTATTTCATTCACGTAGGTGACATCATCCTTGATTTATTATTGTTATTGTTTATTAAATTATATTTTTAATTTATACCTCAAATTATCCTGTGCTTTTCTAAACTATTCTCATATCTTTTTTTAAATGTAACGCTTAATTTCTTTGATGGAACAAATTCACCGTGTTTATTAATAAGAAATACAACTTAAAAAATAGTTAAATTTTGTATAAAAAGTCGGAACTCTTCAGTATGACTAAAAATATAAACACAAATGCGATAAACATAAGAGACTCAAATAAGGGCCATGCGAATCAACTATTATGGTTTGCTTCCACTTTTGTTAAAAGAATAAAAACTTTTACTTATTTACAAAATGAGAAAATGAAACTCTCTTACTTCAAATGAAAGGGTTATGCACAACGCAGCCAACATTTACAAATTTTTATTATAATTTACAAATAAAAGTGAAGTTCGAGTTACCAATTACCAAACCAAGTTATCAATTCTATTATGTTATTTTCACTTTGAGTTCGAGTTATGTTATTGAACTCAATTCTAATTAGGGGTATAAGCCAACCTGACCGACCCTACTAATTTGACTAAATCGAACCAAACCCAGTTGGTTGGATTAGTTTAGTGTTTGAGTTGGATTAGATTAAAAAAGTCCCAACTCGAACGATTTGAGTTTGAGCCTAAAAAATTGATCCAATCAAATCTGAACCGAATTAGTTTGGTATTATAATACGATAGTAGATGAATATGATTTTATTTAAAATATTTTGACATTTTATAATTAATTTAAAATAATTATTAAATTTATATATTTATATGATTGTATTTAAAATTAAAACATTACATGTTTGATATTTATTAGTGTAAAATTTATATATAAAATTTATAAGTATAATTTAACTCATCTTTAAGAATCAAGATTTTTAACTCAAAATCAACCTAACTCAATCCCAACTAAAATAATTTAGATTGGGTTTAAATTTTTTAACTGGAAGTAATTAAGGTTGAAATGAGATTTGACTCGACCCGGCGCGACCCAACCGCTGCACCCCTGGTTCCTATCCCAGAACCACTTGGTTTTCGAATCCATGCCTATAAAGCCGATCATTCTCGCAGTTGCAGACACAATATTAGGCGTCAAAAAGACTCGTTTCCCGCTTCTATAAACGCGCCAGTAGGCGATTCATTTCAACCAGTAATAGGAGTACTCGCACTCCTCGCACTCCTCGCACAAGAATTTCGAAATGGGTTCTCTCAAAGTCCTCATGGTAAACCACCGTTTCTTATAATCACATTTGAGATTCTCATCTTCCTGTAATTCACTCTATACCTCTTGTTCTTCTTCAGGTTGCTGAGAAGCCCAGCATCGCTCTATCAATCGCCACTGCGCTTTCTGGTGGTCGTGTAAGCAATCTCATCTGCCCTTACTTGTTTTAAACCCTGGATTTATTTATTTATTCTTGGGCACTCTTCATTGGTATGTAAGAGTTGGTAATGATCGCTGGTTGCTTGTTTGGGATAGTGAAATAAACCATTTAAATCTTAATGTATGGTCCTTTTGTTTCAATTTGTATATCCGAAGGAATGCCCAGAAGCTTTTTTTTGTGCGCAGATTCGCTGAAGGACGAGACCTTTGATTGTGGGCATAATCTTGTGAAAAACGCTTCATGGAACTTGAAGGGTTTAGGGTTTCTCTCCCACCATATTGTCCAATGATTTTAAAGGGCAAGATGCTACTTTTAGGGTTTTATCTAGAAGAGAAAGCAGTTAGAATCATTGGTAAAAGAAAGTTGAAGGGTTGATCAAGGAGGAACAAATTTTGGGAGTGAAGGGTAGTTTGAATGAGGAGATTGCCAACATATCCCACATCATTTTTTGCTCATGTAGATATCGTTCAGCTATATTTTGCCTGTTTTGATCTTCTAATGGGGCGTGGAAGTCATTGAGATTATTAATGCAATGAAGAAAGTGACACCATTAGAAAAATGCGCATCAGGAAAGGATTTTAAACCCCTCCCCTAAAGGCCAAATAGAGGAAAGTTGGAGGATTATAGGTGCTGTGATCATGGGATTTTGATCTTGAGCCTAAATGCTACGATTCTTGCCTTGAGGGATAGGGGGGGTGCTTGCAAGCAGAGGGATTTATTCGTAGAGAACATATTGAAGTGATCTCTTAGTTGTTGAGGTCCTTTATGAATTATTTGTAAAAATTGAAACACTCTTCTTAATGTCAAATATGATCATTAGGAATGTAGGTGTGTCTTTGTGTGCACGCGCATGTCTGCACGTAAGCAACTGGAGACCTTACACCTACCCATAAGTCCTATAGACAAAAGGTGGTGTTAATTCGTACTATGTTGTTTGAGAAAGACTCTGTTGAGTTGAGTCGAGCAGGTTAGGTAAGTGAGGGATTTGAATCTATGATCTTTTATAGCTTACATTCCATATGTCACCCCCTGAACCTCGGATTCAAACCCCAATTGTTGTTAAATTTTTTTTATGACATAAAAAGTTAGTTGTACGGTGGCACAAAAGTTCTCATAGTATGATAGTAATTTCAACTTCATTCATCTCAATTTATATGGGATGCAGGTTAGGGGTCTCAATGAATACATGTTTAATTAGAACTGAATTACACAATAACTAGAGACCCAAGACATTTGAGAATAGGAACGATAATTAGTGGTTCCAATATTGATTATCTTAGAGGTAAACATGGGTGGTAGAACATGGAACTATTTACTTGAAATTATAGTAGTTTTAGACGAGGTTATATAAACTAGCTTTGGTTGTGATTCCTGGTCCATATTTGTTGGGACTGGACTGGACTAATATCTGCAGATTTGGTTTCAGATTATTTGATAGGGATTAGAAGACCATTGACACTTCTGAGTTCTAGCAAATCTATATGTGCAGACTTTGCACTTTGCATACCCAAAAGTTGCTTTGAATTTTTTTCCTCCTGGAATTGATTGACACAATCAGTCACTACATTATGGGAGGACTCCAAGTGGTTAGCGAGTAATTGGGTGGCTTGTTCGAAGTTTGTAGGAGGGTTTTGGTTGCCCAAGTGGCTTATGAATTGGTCCAGTTGTATGTGAGGAGGAGGGCATCCCTTTTTTATCGCTTTCTTTTTGTTGCTTCTTGTGTTTTCTTTCTGGTTGAGTACCCCTGACACACTTTACTTTTTTGCAGCTTCTCTTTTCTTTTATTAATATATCATTTCTCGTTTCCTCTAAAAAAAATGTAATTTATCTTTATTGGGAGACTAGTTGTTTTATCTTTGTAGGACTCAAATTTTGTTATTGAATAGGATTTTAGTTTTCATATTGTAGTAGGAACCAGATTAAGTAGTTTATTTTTTTATATATTTTTATAAATAATAGGTTATAATAGGGTTTAAAGACATTAATCATTGAACAAAAAGAAAAAATGTTGGCTATCGGTTCCTCTTCTTCATCTATTCTTCTCTTTGCTCTCGTTCTACATCACTAGGACAAGATTGCTTACTCAACAAAGAAAAACTTACAAGGAAAAAAAGTCTAAAATATGAGTTACATGTACAAGAAACATAGAAAAAAAAATCTAAATATAAAATACTGGTACAAGAAAAGAAAAAGATTGATTATTGTTAAATTGTTAATGTAAGTACAATGGAACTTGGAACTTGGGAGTCCACCAGTAGGCCAAAAAATACAATGCTAGAGACAACACCAAATGGTAATGCTAAATAACCGTAAGACCTAAAGGGTCCGTTTGGTGTGCGGGATAAAATGAGATTTTTTTATGGGATTGGATTGGACTAATTTTAATGTTATCCTCGTTTGGTGCAATATAGGATAGGATTAAATTAAAAAAAAAAAAAAGAGAAAGAAGAACAAAGAGTACCTGTGAACACGCAGGGCGACGGAAAAGATTAATTTCAAGCTTTGGGTCGTCACTATTTTATCCCGTTCTAACGGGATAAAAAAGTTAAATGAGATTATTTTTTATCCCATCCAGCTTGACAACCAAACATAGGAATTAAACTAAAAATAGTCTTATCCTATCCTATCTTGCGCACCAAATAAGCCCAAAGAGTACTTCCCTAAAGAATCTCAATCTTTGTCAAATAAACCATCATATCTTACTTGAACAATTTTAAATGAAGGATAGATTGGTCTTGTGTTTATTTGAGCTTAATTTATTTTCCAAAAGTGGATATTAGTGGTATTTATGTAGGGCAAATTCTTTTTTTTCCCAATCATTTGGTTTATGCTTTTCTTCTTCCCTCTCTAATGCACAATAGTTTGACCGTGGATGGCATCCTATTGGTCATCTGGAGTGTATGCTTCTTCTTATCTTGGTTAACTTTTTGTTAAAATTGTATCATCTCGATTACTATATTGCTTATGGTATTGTTCTTTGCATGCTGCAGATGTCTACTAGAAAAGGTAGTACCAGTATTCATGAATTCGATGGAATGTTTCGGGGGTGTCATGCCCATTACAAAGTGACATCAGTCATCGGACATGTTTTCAGGTCTTTCATTTCTTGCATATATTATATCATATTTCATAATGTCATAGTATCATACTGTAAAATGTTATTGTTACCTCACTTTGTGCATGGTATTTATAATTTAATCAACAATTTAGTTCTTTTTGGTGTTCTAATTGACTTCATATGGTGTAACTGTTCTTATTTTTATTTTTATTTTTATCACAAAACAAAGTAAGTATATTAATTAGTGTAAAGTATGTAAAAATATGTACAAAAGAGCCACCAATTACACCAGAGATGCAAGGAGGGACCCAACTACATACAGCCTAGGCACTCAAAAAATAGCCCTATACCCAGATCCTTACATTCTAAGACAAGTGCTCCAGCTCCAGCTACATATGGTGTAACTGTTGATTTGAATATAAAAAAGACTTGCTTGAACACTTCTTTGCATAATCTGACTTGCTTTAGTTGTATGATTACCATCGTCTTTTATTTCAATAATTGAATTGAAATACCAAAAATTTATTGTCTGCAATATTGTGTTTGCTTCCATACTTTGTTTTTCCCAGTAATTGAATGTGCTGAAGTTAATGACCATTACCAATTTCAACATGTAGGACAACTGGCAAATTCTATGGACTAGTCAGTGGGGTTTAACTGGTTCAAGGTTCTACAATGTTTGTCTATGGGGAGTAGAAGTAGAACCTACAAACTACTTGCTTGTTGGTTCACAAAATGTGTGAGCTGGTAAGCGTGTTAATTGCCTACTTGTCTGGTATTAATTTTGATGAAGTTCAAATTTTAATTCTAGAACCTTTCATGGAATAGAAGTTTTGGTGCATATAGCCCAACAAAGTGAGTGTACGATCATATCACGGGAATCTTGTTTATGGAGTTTGGGACTAATGACACCGAGCTTCCATTATATTAGAGACGACAATAGATAAGAAAAATCCTAATACAATTTTGGTGGTGTATCAATGGATTGAAAGTGACTGGTACCTTGTGATCTATGCTACCTGAACTCGGGTATGGGTGTTGGATACGGATACATATCTAGAGGTCCAACTTGTTCATTTTTAAATTCTAGGACATGGGAACTTAGCTAAAAAGTGTCTTGAAATTTGGATTTGGATACTTGGACAATGTTATTTCCTCTGTGAATCCTATATTATTTGTTCTTCTTTCCTTTTTTTTTCCCTTCTTTTCAATTGTTTATTGTCTTTTTGTTCTCTCACTTTAAGTGACTTGTCACCTATTATTATTTTTTTCATGCTTTTTCTTCTTTCCATTAGAGAATTCACATAGTAATATTGTAAAATCTAAGGTATTGGACATTGGACAAATATCCCATATCTACACGGATACGTCGGGCTAAATTAAAGAGTCCAAATAACACAGCTTGTGATTAAATTTTGATGTTGTAAAGATATTTTTCTTCCAATCTTGACATTTTGGATCAGATGTAATTAGTCTGCTTTTGTCATCGACTGTTGATGTTTCTGAATCTGTGTTGTTCTAGTGTTATCTGTTGTTGTGAATGATTATTGGTTGATTTCTAATTGCATCATTCTGTTTTAATTCACTAAGAAGGATGTGAAACACCTTTTACCAGTTGCTATTTCTTAGAGGAACTTGTTAATTGGCATAACCTAGATCCTCCATGAGGGATGGAGATATTCTTTATACTTAATATCAATACTTGGAGATCTTCATCATACTGAAGAAGACATTGAGTAAATGCCGAAGAGGAGATTATTGAGAAAGATTGGCTGCTGGAGTTATAAATAAACCTTGTAAAAAATGGTATACTTGTTCTTCTGGAGTTATAAATAAATCTTGTAAAAAATGGTGTACTTGTTACACAAAATATGTATTTTAAATCAAATTTCTTAATTTGTAATTTGAGTTTGTGACTATAACATAAACCACTCAAGTTAGTTTATTTCTTTAATGTTTTCTTGACTAGTCGATTGCTTATTGATTCATTATGTTCATATGATCTCAACCATATTAGATCAGTTGTTGGAGGTGTGGTGAAAACACACACAATTTAATATGGTGATAATTATGGCTTTTGTGTCACTTGTCTCAAACAGCCATATTAATTTTTTTCTTGGTACGTTTACGTTATTGTAAACAGAAGAAAGCTGCAATTCAGGTTTCTTCATGGAATGGAATTTCCTTTGATATTTGATCAAATCATGTTGACTTATAGTTTTAAATTTAGTCAAGTGGATCAATATTTGTAACCAATTACTGTATTTTGGAAATTATTTGTGTTCCTACTTGGTTGGCTTGATAATCTTCATGAAAGGTGTACTGTGGAAAATTCAAAATTTCTTCATGATTTTGAAATTGATCTCTCTCTTTTTTGGTGCAAATGCCAGTGTAGATTTTCCACAGAAGTATCAGGGCTGGGCAGATACAGATCCTCTGGATCTTTTCTATGCTCCAATACTGAGGAATGAATCGAACCCAAAGGTATGCCTGCATAAGAAGAATGCGTTGGGATTCCAGTTAAGCTGTGCCTGTAATTTCTAATTGTTTTAAGGTCATGAATGAGAATTTAAGACTTTGCACTTTTGATGTAGGATATAGAATAATATTTAGGATGGTTCCATTATTTAATTATTAGTTTCTTTCTATTTTTTAGTCAAGTGGAATGTTTTTATTTTGGTATTTTAGTGTTAGTTTTAGAGGTTTTTAAATTCGTTTATGTTATTTAATGTGATTAGAAATTGTCTAAAAGTGTTTAGATAGAGTTGTAATATGATTAGAAAGTTTCTATATTGTTATAGATAGCTTAGGAAACTTATTTTTAAGTGTTTTAGGAAGTTTCTAAGTTGTTTCCTTGGAGTTATCCATATAAAAAGCTCCAATTACGAAAATTACACATACATTCAATCTTATCATCAATTATTATTCTCTTTACAAGCAAATTCTACTTCTTATTTCTTTATTTTCTACTTTTCTCTCGAATCCATTGATTCAAATTATGCTTCCGCTATGTTAACTTTTTTTCTCGATTTTGAAAATGGTCCCCAGAGGAACTTCCTTGTTTGATGAATTTGGTTAAGATCAATATTTCATAGACCTTGTTCTGTTGTTCAGACTTAAATATCTTTGATAGTACAAATTAGGCATGAAAGCTCTAATTACCGATTGCTAAATGATAGTAATACCAAAGTGTCAAATATGGATTCATAATCTTTATGGATGCTTAATTTGATGGAGTTCAGATAATGACAACATACAACTGTCAACATAAAAAATGTTATAAATTATTAGGTTGCCACCATAGGTATATACCACAACTAGAACTAGGAGATAACCATCCCGTAATACGCCTGAATAATAGTGTTGTCTCCCAGGTCACCAATTGATGATCTCTTATACAACAACTAATGATACTGTTGTGCTTTTTTCCCCTTACATATAAAACAAAAAATGTCCCATGCCACTAGGGGTGAAGTCGGGTCTGGTCGGGTTGGGTTGGCCGGGTTGGGCCCCCATTAAATAGCTTTTTTTTTTTTGGTTTGACAGAGGGAGTTGTAGAGAAAGAGGGAGAAGAAGAGGAGAGAGAGAGAGAGAGAGAGAGAGAGAGAGAGATTGGGGGGGGGTGGTCGGGTGATGGGGGGGGGTGAAGAGGGAGTTGCAGAGAGAGGGAGAAGAAGAAGAGAGAGAGGAGAAGAAGAAGAGAGAGAGAAAGAAAAGGGGAGAGAGAGGGAGTCACAGAGAAGAGAGAGTGAGAAGAAGAGGAGAGAAAGAGAGAGGAGAAGAAGAAGAAGAAGAAGAAGAGAGAGAGAGAGAGAGAGAGAGAGAGAGAGAGAGAGAGAGAGGGGCAGGGTTTTTTTTTATTTTTATTTTTAATGTATGTCGGGTGGGGTCGGGTTTCCGCCAAACCTGAGGCCTGACCCGATGTGGTCGGGTCGGGTTTCCACCAAACCCGAGGCCCGACCCGATGTGGTCGGGTCTCCTTTTAAGTGACCCAACCAACCCGCAATTCACCATAAACCCTACTCGACCCGACCCGACCCGATTTGGTCTGGTCGGGTCGGGTCGGTCAGGTCATTTACACGACATGCCACTATACAACTTAAGAAATCCAAGGTTCTTAACATTATACACAAGATGTATGAACATCAATTACGAGCACCACCAATCATGAGACTATTTCCTTTCTTTAATTCTTCTCTTTACTTCATATTTTTTTCCCTTTTCAATTTTTTTTCTTTAACTTTTGATTATGATCAATTCTATTCCTTTTTTGTTAGGAATATGGTCCCCATGGCCTGGAAAATGCAATGCACGATCTTGTAATGCATCACTCAGTTTAACAATCCTCAAGCCTCTAGTAACATCTCATATGTCACTTGGATTCTTGAGTAATATTACTAGGCACTTAAAGCGTTCAAAGCACTCAATAGTCAATAGAGTACCTATCAAAAAGATAAAATATATCCTCTCAACTTCTTGTCCTTCCACTGAATTGATTTTTCCATTTCTCAACAATCTGTGGCTGGTAGAGGCATGGAGGTGGCTCCAGCTGCTTCTTGGAATGCGCACCCCTCTGTTTGTTTGTTTTTTCCCCTTAACAGAATAGCATTGTTTTAGTGTAATGCCATTATGCACATGTTAATCATTTTTTTAAATTTATTTATTTAGTTAACTTTAATTTACTAAACTAATACTCCTTAGATTTAATTAATCACTCTCAATCCTTCTTAAGTTTAGTTTACTTATTTACTCAATTCTTAATTAAATTTCCATAAAATAATAGAGAATTTTTAAATTTATAATTACAAATGAATAAAGTGCACTTGCTAAGGTAGTCATGATGTTGCACTATGTATATGTATGTGTATATTCTTATTTTCATAGTTTTAACAGCATTTTCCATTTCTCTTGGTAGTAAGGCTCATATTCGTAGGCATTTAAGCCAAGAAGCTCGGGGATGGGGGCATTTGGTGTTATGGTTGGATTGTGATCGCGAGGGAGAGAATATATGTTTTGAAGGTACTATTTTAATTCCTTCTTGTTTTTGTGAATTTAAATGTTGTTTTCAACATTATAGGTTGTTTTAGAGTAACTCAAAGTTGATGCTGGAAGGTTTATGTTGTTTTCTTACTTTTGAATTTTACAATTATTTACTGGATCAAAAGACAGTAACAAGTAGGACTTGGATTCCCTGAATCATTTATGTGCATGTCTCTTAATATAGAGATGTGTATATATATTTTCCTTCTCTTAGATGGCGCACATGCTCCTTAGACATGTATAGGGTCACAGAGTCCCAGGCAGTTTGAGACATTCTTTTCTGCTTTTTCTGCTTGCACTGGTTGCTTTTAACTTCATAGGCCTTCTTATATATCTACCAGGGACAAGTCTTATTGTTGTTGTTGTACTTTTGCAAATAATTGTTTTGTTGACAACCCTTGCCGTTTTGTTACTTTATCATTACCTACTGTACCATACAAATGGCAAAGATGACCGTGTGGTTAATAGTTTAGGGGCCCAAAGTTCTTTTGCATCCAGATTGAGCCATTTGTGCAGCGTATGTCCAAACCTAGTGTTTTGAATTTCACTCTTTTGACAGCCAACTTGCTCTTGCAATTCCGTCTTTTAAACCAATCCTTTTTTTTTCCACAGATCATATCTTCGATTCTTTCCTATGCAGCTCTCTATGCCTCCAATAAAAAGCTTGGAGAAAAGAGTTTAAAGTTGGTGAAAAGAGTTTAAAGTGCCTTCTTTCTACAAATTCAATATAAAAAACAGGCTTAAATGCTCCCGCTCCCTCCAAAGTATGGAATATTGATTAGTTAAAAGGTGATCAGACCATATCAGCATGTGACAGGACCAAATTGTTTGTTTTAACAAATATTACACAAGAATTTCCAATAGCTCTGAACACCTTCTCATACAAAATGAAGGAAATTTCCAAAAAGGAATGTGCTAAACTCTATACAATCACTAGTACTTGATATTCCAATCTATAATACTAAACTTTTGTATGAGGTATGAAGCTCTGAACTGTAGAAAGCAATTCTTCCTTGGCTTATGATTCTCCAAGTTTCACCAGTGGAGGTGTTATAAGAAACAAATATTCATTCCTAGTCTTGTATGTTAGTGGTAGCTTGATATTCATCAATGGGCCTCAACTATAGTTTTTAGGTCTAGAGGTTATTTAACATGGTATTAAAACTATGGGTTTGTGAGAGATTTTGGGTTGAAGTCTCTTTGATGGCAATTTGCATGTTTGGTATTTATCTGGTCTTCTATCTCCCTTATGTTTCTCAATGTGCAAGATGTGGTTGCACGCTAGGGATAGTGTTAGCAATAGCTTGATATACATTGTTGGTCCTCTACTTGACAGTGATAACATTTAGGTCTTATGGTTTAATTAATTAATTAATTTATTTATTTTTGGAGAAAGAAACAATAAGATATATTAAACTAATTAATAGAGGCCAGAGGAATACAGATGAGGTAAAGGGTACCAGCAGTACACCTAACCTGGCAAAGGCACAAATTACATTAGAATATCCCAGTCCTAAAGCGGTCAGAAATATAGTGTGGTTGCCTGCAAGATTAGAGGCGCTAACCAATAACAAGATAAGAACATTGAAGACTCCCAAATTGAAAGAGCATTCCTATGGTTAATTGTGAATTTGCACCAGGAAAATGCTTGGGAGACTCATGAATGAAACTCCACTTCACACTCTTCTGAGGTGGAGATGCGTGAAGATGACATGTGGATTTGCTTTTAAAAAGTGAACCACCTTTTTTTTGGAAAGTGCGCTCACTTTCCAAGAAGTGTGTTGGATATTTAATGAAGAGAGGAAAAAAATGGCTAACTTTAAAAAATGTAGACTGCGTGTCACTCCCACACATCTCCACCTCAGGAGAGTGTGAAGTTGAGTTTCACTAGGGAGCCTCCCTAGGATTGTCCTTCGCACAAACATCCACTCCAAAATCAAAGAAGTCAAGATGTTGGATTTTGGCCCCCAAAAAGCTGGTGGGAAGACATTATGTGATTGTCACAAATTTGCTTTTTGTTTGATACTAGTGATTGATGAAGTGGTTGTTGATGTGATATTGAGAAATTGTATACTTCTTATACTAAGAATTAATAAATGTATCCATCTGTTAATCATTATTTCCCTTGTTTTTCTTTTAATCATGGAAGCTGTGTGTTTGATCAATCAGTTAATGATTCATTGATGCTGAACATTGTTGTTTGAACTTTTCAGTTATAGAGTGTACTGGATTTCATGTCAAAGAGGCTGGGAAAAGAGTTTATCGTGCTCGATTTTCGTCTGTTACTGAGAAAGACATACTAAAAGCATTGGACAACCTTGTGGAACCTAACAGAGATGAAGCATTGGCTGTTGATGCAAGGCAAGAGATAGATTTGAAAGTTGGAGTTGCCTTTACACGGTTTCAGACTAATTATTTCCAAGGAAAATATGGGAATCTTGATTCAACAGTCATTTCGTAGGTTTCATCTCTGACTCCTACCTCAATTTACTACTCTCTCTCTCTCCTGGTATATTTGTTTGAACTAATTGCTGCTTATTGCTGATGTATGAGTTATTAAATGGCTACAGAACATTGAGGCTTAGTCAATTTTTTGTATAAATGCTCAAGTTGTTGAGCATGCAACCTTGAAGATGAATTTATTTGATTACAACTTGAGACCAACTCTATTTGTTGAACCTTTCATACATGTATATCCTTGCATAATGCAAGAAGAAGAACCTTCACTTGTGGATAATTGGGCTGATGACTGGCATGGTTGATACTAGCCATCCTTTAATTTCCCCTATTAAACTAAAATTCTTAATAACCCTTCAAAGTTATTCATCCAGTTGATCTGGTTGATTTGAAATAATAAGTTATGATTCATGTCTGATCTATCTTCATCACAGTTTCTGACAGGGTATTCTTTCAGTTTTGGGTGGTTACTGTAGTAAAATATCTTGAGTTACGTCTTGCTGATTTTACAATATTTTTTAATGACTAATGTATTTCTGTGTTCTGTATTCTCATTGTTAAGACTGCATTTAAGGAAACTTGGTTTTGTTGCCTAATATATAGCATTCTTAATTTATTTTATTTATTTTAACTGAACCATTCACAGAATAAAATTTACTCACTGTGTCTTGTTCTTTTCTCCAGCTATGGTCCATGCCAAACTCCTACTCTTGGATTTTGTGTGCAACGTCATTTACTTATTACTGCTTTTAAGCCAGAGAAGTTCTGGGCTGTGCACCCTTGCCTCATAAAAAATGGATATGAACTTCAGTTAGAATGGGACCGTGACAAGTTGTTTGACTTTGATGTGAGGTCTCCTTCCTTTGGGCTATATCTTCTCTCTTTCATCTTGAGTTCCATTGTTTGACTCTTGTCATTTGATTTCTAAGATGTTTTAACCTTTGCAGGTTTCTGAGATGTTTCAAAAGCTTGTTGTGGAGGATGACACTCTAGAAGTAACTGAACTGTCAGAGAAAGAAGAATGTAAAAGGCGTCCATCAGGCCTTAACACAGTGAATTTGCTGAAGGTGATACTATTTGGAGCCACTAAGTGTCACTGCTGCCTCATTAGTAATTTAAACTATGAGAAGATTGTATCGTTTGACTTTCGGAATGATATACAATCAAACTTTGTGTTGCATGGATTAGCTCTTAGACGTTTTATGGTTTGACCAAAAGATGTGTTTGTTTCAAATATATATATAGGTTTTGGTGGCTTTGACATGGTAAAATTTGTTGAAGATAAGAAGGAAGATTCTTCATGATCTTTATTGAGCCAGACAAAGCTTATAATATGGTATCTAGAGAGAATGTTTGATGGATTTTGGGGAAGAAATAAAGCTTCCAAATAATAAGTAGGATGACAGGGCAAGAATAAGCTAGCTTGCTGTATACTTTATACAAGGGTTCATCTTGTTTGTTTATCATAGTTGTATAAGAGTTTATAGGCATATGTATACTTGGAGGTTCAATAATATCTATTGCTTATCTATTACAATGTGTAGATTGGCAAAACAATAGAAAGGGGTCCAAACACAATGTGGAGGGATGTTATAAGATCAAGATGGTTTAAGATAGGATGAACTAACATAGAGTATACGAAATACAATTTAGTTAACAATAGTAGAAATGAGAGACAATTAAAATTGATAAACAATAGATACCTGCAAGGCTGCAATGAAGAGAAAAATAAGAGTAGAAATTGACCTATGTGACCTAAACTCGGGTATGGGTGTTGGATATGGGTACATATCTAGAGGTTCGACTTGTTCATGTTCAAATTCTGAGATACAGAGACTCGGCTATATTATATGTTCTTTTTTTTTTTTCCTTCTTTTCACTCATTCATTGTTCGTTTTGTTCTCCCACTTAAGTGAATTTCACCTATTAATTATTATCTTCTTTCATGCTTTCTCTTCTTTCCCTTGGAGAATCTACATAGTAATATTCTAAAACCTAAAGTGTCAAACACATATCCCATACCCATGTCGTATCATAAAGTGTCGGATATGGGTACGTTGAGCTAAAGTAAAGAGCCTGGATAACATAGGAAATGGTCCAGTTTTGGTCCTTTTCTAGATTTGTACCCTCCCTTATGGTCCCAATCAGGTTGATAATGGCATTTTGTCCTCTATGAATTTCCCCTTTGTGTAATTGGGTTCCAGAATAGGATCCTAACAGGGGATCATGTGAGCTTGATGGTTGCAGTCCATCTAGGGGCTGTCTTGTTTAGGTGGAGTACATCTGGTACTCTCTTTTTTGGGTTGTAATATCTTTTGTTCATAATACATTCTTTCTTGTTTCCACTCAAAAAAAAAAAAAGTCTGCACCTCAATTACCTGCATTACTACTTTGTGATTGGAATTGATTTTGTGAGTAATGGTCAATTATGATGAGTCACATTACTAACTGCATGTCATCCAGGTTGCATCGAGTGCTCTGGGTTTTGGACCTCAAACAGCAATGCACCTTGCAGAGCGTTTGTATACTCAAGGTTTCATCAGGTTATTCCTCTTTCCCCCAAAATAAATATATAAATAAATAAAATAAAAGCAAACACCATGCTCTAACCCCCAAGGATGAAAAAAAAGAAAAGAAAAATGTTTTTGCTATCATTTTCGTTATTCTTTTATTGTTTTGTGTATTCCTGTATTTACCAACTCATGAGTCAAGGCTCTTATTCACATTATAGTTACTTCTTATAATGTTTAGTTTATACCATACATTTTACACCATACTTGTCTGTGTGCCACGAATTGCATTTTACATACATAGTTCATGTGGTATCTATAAATATCTATAGTTATATGTATACCATGAGTCATTGAACAAATGCAGCTGAAACTGGTCTGTGACGCTTGTAGACTCCGTATGTGTTTGCATAATCTTATGCTTCTTCATTGCAACTGGTTTGTAACTCTTGTGGTTGCAAAGGCACCTACTCACCTCTGTGGCGAAAGAGGAGTGTGTGGAGTTAAGATTCTAAAGATTTGACGTCTCTTTGAACTTCTTCATTGAAAGTTTCTAACATTTAAGTTCTCAGTTTTGATATGCATGGTGATGGTCAGATAGGAGCATGATGGAACTTTAGAAGTTTGAACTTCACTTTTTGGGGGTTTTGCCATATGTTTGCACTTGACACAAAGTCATATAATTACAATCAAATCTTACAATTCTTTTGCATATTTATCAATGAGAAATTCAATTTCAAAATCTTGCATATAGTTGTTTTTTTTCAAGTACTTCTTGATAAAACTTGTTTTTATGTTTGAGATACGTCTTTGGATCTTATTTTGATTTCGATTGAGGTACTCCTTTTTTTGTTTTCAATATTAAACTTTTTACATGCCCAAGACGGTCTCTGAAGTGTAAATGCATTCTTTTTTTAAGATCATCAATAATTTCTCCCCTCTGAGAAATCCCTAATGGAATTCATGACCATGGGCTTCTTTTAAGCCAATGATATTTGTCTATGATCAATATGTAGGATGTTGGTGAGCTTTGGTTTATTTATTTACTTATTTATTTTTATATTTTTTTTATTCTCATCTTTGCCATCTAATAATCTCCTTTTTTTTATTAAAATCTCTGTAGCTACCCGCGTACTGAAAGCACAGCCTACCCTGCTTCATTTGACTTTAAAAGCACATTTGGAGCCCTACTTAATAATCCAACATGGGGTGATGATGTACGTACACTACTGGCTGATGGTTTCAATAAACCACGAACAGGGACAGATGCAGGTGATCACCCTCCCATTACTCCAATGCATTCAGCAAGTGAGGACATGGTAGGCAATGATGCTTGGAGATTATACCAGTACATCTGTCAACATTTTATTGGGTCTGTGAGTCCTGATTGCAAGTATGTTAGGTAATGGCACGACACCTTATGAATTCAGCTTCAGTAATTAAGGGGTTATTCATCTTTTGGATATTAAGCATTAACATAGCTGAAATTGCTATTTGATTTTTTATTTTTATTTATTTTCTTTTTTTTTGAGATTAGTGGGTATCGGGGACTTATGTTCCCATTAATTCCTTTGGAGCACGGCCACAAACACTCAAGGACACCGTTGGCCAACAAGTGGTGGGAGGTGACTTGAATTCGAGATCTTTAGGGTAGGTGCGCTTGCACCTAACCACTGAACCAACCCACCGTTGGTTTAAATTGCTATTTGATTAACCTGCTATGATTGTCCAACTAGTCTGCATGCTAACATTAATTTAACAAAAACTTACTATCTATGGATGTAATCCAATTGAGCAGTTCTATGAAATCACAATCTGTAAATTTCATCCGCAAATTGAGGCAAGATAGATATTAGGCCTGTCCCTGCCCACCTTAAGAGGCATCAATAAGGTCATAAAACTTCATTTTTCTTTAGGAGAAACCTAATCCATGAGTGTTTAAGGGAGCAAGTGCACTCAAAGCAATGAAGGGTCTTAGTGCTTGAGGCACAAGATGAGGCATACACTTAAGAGAAGTGAGCACAGAGTTTGAAATGTTCAACACAATTCAACAAAGCCCCTTTTTTGAGGATGATCTCCTCACTAATGAGATTGTTGTTACAAATATTTAATCCTTTCTGAAAATTTTCACCCAATCAAATTGTTCTCCAAATTGATAGTGAAAAAATAATACTTCATCATTATTCATCTTCTATACCACTTCCTACTAGGCTATGAACATTGATATCATTTGATTTGTGAAGATGATCTTTGTGTTGAAGAATTCATCCTCACAAGAAGAAAAAAAAAGTTCATTCGTTCTAATATTCTATAATGTTTATTGAGGTCAAATGGTGAGAATTCTTACCCATATGTTCTAATTTTTGACTAAATATTCCTTAGATGGGTATAACACAATAGAAAGGAGGACTTAAATTTTGGGACTGAGACATGACATGAAAAATGAATGATATGCAGAACATACTTTTTTCTTCATTGTAAGAATCACGCAGGTCACTTCAGTGGTATGATTCTTCTATTTTTTTCTTCAGGATTTATTATGAGATTCAAAAGTCTTGGGATTTACCTTATAGATCCAAATAATTTTCTGATGAAAAAAACATTCACATAAGATCTATGAATTCAAAAAGGGACTTTTACAACAATGGTGCTAAGTAGCCACTTTAGGAGAGCAAGAGCTTCACGAATATGTTGGGATCTACTCAAGAAATAAAAGCATTATTTACAGATAGCATCTGCTCACATAATAAAATATGAATGGTCTCCTGTTTTGTTTTATCCTCGGAATCGTCAAGCAAAACTTCGAATATTTTATATAGACATCATTTTCTTACCATGAATATTGTATTTTTGTTCCAAGAGCTGGAAAGAGAGAGAATAGATTACTATCAAATGTAAGTTGTTAAATTCAAATTTAAAACCATTTCATGAGGCTTTGTTCTTGATCTTAGTGAGCAAGTATACATTTACATATATAGTATTCCATGGTGTATCCTATTGTTGTTAAACTTGTCGGACTAATCCCACTAGGTGCGTCTAGTCCTCTTGTGCCCCACACACCATGTGATCACGAGCTCAAATTGGAATATCAGACTCTGTGGATGGTCCCATGAGGAAACTCATATTATGGATGTTGGGTTGAGTTGGGCAACCCTCAAACCCAACTTAACCGAATGGACCTCAAAAACCCAACACAATAACTTCGGGTTGGTTTGGTTCATGTGGTTGATTGGGTTAGCCTAGTTCATATTCATTTTATGAACAATTTGACAGGAGAGATTATGTACCAGCAACTTATGTGGGTCACGGATTTCTCTGCCCAACCCAATCCACTGTATTTGGTTTTGGTTGCTCGAGTTGGCAGGAAAAAGACCCCTACCTGGGCTTTCTTTCAATTTCACATTGATCGTACTATTGAAACAAAATAAATATTGAGACAGTACTAGATTCTGGTATCTTTTATCTGTCATTGAGATATATTTTCTTCCCCATGACATGTTTTCTTTTCTTTCTTTTTTTTCTTGGTAATTTTAGGACAAAAGTTAAATTTTCTGCTGGGGGAGAACTGTTCTACTGTACGGGGCAGCATGTCACAACTTTAGGTTTTACATCTGTTATGCCATGGATGGCAGTGATTGAGAAGAATCTTCCTCAGTTTAAAAAAGGAGAGAGAATAAAAATTTCAAAAGTTGAATTATTTGAGGTAATTCCTGTGATTTTCCTGATATTACTATTATAAGAATACTTCAAAAAAAAAAAATAGCATTAATGGAGTAGGTTCAGTTCTAACTTTCATGGCGTCAATTATGCTGTATTTGCCTTTTTTTTTTTTTTACTTCTTTTTATGTTGAGGGAGGGAACATCTCTCTGGTGATCTTTGCTAACTCACATCTCCTATTAATGTCAGGGAAATACATCCCCCCCAGATTACCTCAGTGAAAGTGAGCTGATATCCCTTATGGAAAAGAATGGGATAGGCACAGATGCCTCCATTTCTGTACACATTAACAACATATGTGAGCGCAATTATGTGCAGGTTCAGCATTTCTCCCAGCCACCGACCTTTTCTTCTCTTTTCCTTACGTGTACTATTTATATTGTTCTTCATGATTCTATTTTTTTTAATCACCATTCTTAATTATTGCGCCTCACAACTTTCATATTGTAGCATCTCAAAATTTAACCCAATTAGAAGATCTCTTCTTGTGGAGACTACTTTTCAAGTCTTGAATGTTAGCCTGTCTTTTGTGAATTGAAGGTACATGCTGGAAGGAGGTTGGTTCCTACTCCCCTTGGAATCACTCTCGTAAGAGGATATCAATGTATAGATCCAGACCTCTGTTTACCAGATATCCGTAGCTTTATTGAGCAACAGATCACCCTCATTGCTAAGGGTCAAGCAGATCATGTCCATGTTGTGCAACATGTATTGCAGCAGTTTGCTCAGAAGTACTCGTATTTTGTTAAACAGGTATTTTTCTTTATTATTTTTGCTACATATATTTGTAAGGTTTTTGCAGATATTGCAATATACATGTAATAGTACTGCTTTAGCATTATTTAAAAGTATTTTCAAATGAAAATACCAACATGACAGCAAGTATATGGAAAATTAGTTTTCAGAACTCCAGAAAGGTTTATAAATCAACAATTCTATCTCAAATTTCTTACTAATCTGGATACCATGAATGCTTGCTTGGTAGTTCAAAGTGTTCTGCCTGTTTTGTGAGTGCTGTGCAGTTAGTGTCATTTACTGGCTGCCAGATATATTTTGCTTAACGTATCAAAACATTATCAGCATCTTGTGTGCTTTGAGGTAAGTTTACGTTTGTATCAATGATATACTGTTCCCTGCATCCTCTTTTTTCTTGATATATCAACTTAGAGGTTTGATCGACGTGTTCTTTACTGTTGATTGGTCATGGTTATGTCTTAAAAGATTGTATTCCAGGAAGAAAAGAAGTTACAAATTCACCATATAGAGTATAAAATAATTAAATTACATGGAGGGCTCCAACGTTACTAGAAGTCTTCAAAAAAGTGTTAGATATTTCCTCTTGGTTCTTTCTTAATTGCACTAATCTTATTATTGTCATCGTCTTCAGTATGCCTTCTGTTTTTCTCATTGCCAGCCAAAATTTCTCTATTTTGCAGATTGAAAACATGGATGCATTATTTGAAGCTCAATTCTCTCCATTAGCAGATACAGGACGCTTGCTTAGCAAATGCGGGAAATGTGTTCGGTACATGAAGTACATTTCTGTCCAACCATCACGTTTGTATTGTGGCACATGTGAGGAGGTCTACTACCTTCCTCAGAAGGGCACAATTAAGGTAGTATTTTTTATTTTTTACCTCTATGGATGATTAAATTTCTGTTTTTTCACTTGTGAATAATCTTTTGCTGGATTTAAGACTATTCTTTATTTCATCTTTCTCCTTGTCGGCTTTTAATGGATTTATGGATTTCTCTGTAGCTATACAAGGAACTTGTTTGCCCGTTGGACAACTTTGAGCTATTGATCTTCTCCATGGTCGGTCCAGAAGGCAAGTCATTCACTCTATGTCCTTACTGCTACAACAACCCTCCATTTGAAGGTGTAGACACGCTATTTGGTACCAATAAATCTGGTAATTCAGGCAAGTTAGGCAAGGGCGCTGGCATGCCCTGCTTCCTTTGTCCACACCCCACATGCCCACATTCCTTGATAGCTCAAGGAGTGTGTGCGTGCCCCGAGTGTGACGGCACTCTTGTCCTTGATCCAGTAAGTGCTCCTAAATGGAGGCTATGTTGCAACATGTGCAATTGCCTTGTCTTCCTCCCACAGGGTGCCCATCAGATCTCAACTACCCGTGATCGCTGTCCAGAGTGTGACTCTACGATCTTAGCGGTGGATTTCAATAAGAAAACAACACCTTTGAGTGATGGGGCAACTTTGCATATTGGTTGCATTCTATGCGATGAATTGCTGCATTCCCTTGTGGAAATGAAGCATGGAAAATTGTTCAAGCACATGGGAGGGAGAGGTAGAGGAAGAGGGAGAGGTAGAGGTAGAGGGAGAAGAGGTTTCAGGAGCAGAGGCAGAGGTGGTGGGAAATTGGAGGACCCTAAGATGAGTTTCAGAGATTTTTGAAGTGTTTGACTTTTGAGGTAAAAATATCATTACCAATGTCACATTTACTTCTCTTTTGTTAGCATGTTGATAAAAAGAAAAGGCAAATTTTTAAGCAATTTTTCTGTTGCAAAATAACAGCCTCATTCCTTGTTGAAACTTGCTTTGGAGGGTGACAATTCATCATGCTGCAGTATGCGGGCATGTACTCCACACTGACGACCTTGCTCCAGTTTTCTCTGAAGAAGTTGGCCTCAGATTCTGCACTCTAACAATGGCTTCTTCCTTTGAGGTAAATGCAGTTTTGCCTTCCCAACATTTAAACTGACCATGAGCTTATTTATATGTATTGCTTTTTTAAATAGGCAAAAGAAATTAGCCGTTGCATATGTTCCCCTTCAACTTAAACACTGAATTATCAGTTATTGTGATGCATGTTTAAGATTTAAGAGGAAAAATTGTTCTGAACCATCGTTTTGGTTATTTGATGCTGAAGGTAATAACGTGAGAACCATTTATGGTGTTGGTTCTCATGGGGCTGAACTGAGCTTACAACTGGGTTTTTCCCTGAAAGGTAAATTGTCCTTAATCCCTAAAAGCCTTTTTCCACCTCTATAATTGGCTAAATCATCCAGACAATGAAATAGAATTGCCAACAGGTTCTGTTTGTTTGGGAATTGAAGCTTAGATCTTCAAACACACTAACGAGAAAGTGAAAGATGAAACTCACTCCTTGAGTTTTTCAAGTATATTTCTTTCCGTTGTCTCTGCTTACCCTTTTATTTTGAGTCTTTAGAGCTTAAAAAAAGGTCTTTGGCACTACCTTGATTCTAATAAAGTTATAAAGTTAATTACACTATGTATATATATTTATATATATCACAAACATTATTTCCTCCTAGAAAGAAAATTTTTAGGATAATGCTCTTAGTTTAGCGACTTGTTTGAAACCCATGAAAGATAGTTATTGAAACCTTACAACAATGCATGAAATATCATCCAAACTGTGTCTAGCTAAAGCTTCTTCTACCAATTGCTCTACTGCCTCCTGAGCATCCTCTATATCCTTAATACTGTCCAGTGCTTCTTTGTTTGACATTACCTGCAACCAAGGAGTTGCTAAAAAAAGTCGTTTTTCTTTCTTGACAGTTACATTATAATCCGCTAATTCCTACTGTAAATTTCTTAATCTTCTTTATGACAGACATTACTTCTAAGGCTACATAGACCCATTTACTAGGAAGATCTGATTTTGACTTGGTGATCAACAAAAACTTTTGACATCTATTACCCCAATAATTGGATGGGAGTAATTATAGGGTGATTGTCTGAGGCATAAGATGGGATAACTACATAAATGGAAGACAAAGAAAACTACTGGTTTTGTTCCAAGGAGCAAGTGCTATCACTTACCTTCCACAACCCATCACTTGCCAAGATGAGAAAATCTGTTTCTTCATCAATCATTTCTATTGATACATCTGGGTCTGAGGTTATGTGCTCCTTCAGCTTCCCATCTCCAAATGCTCGTCATCGCCAACTGTCCATCGACACATGGCACGCTCCCTAGCCCATTAAAAACTGTTAGTAATTACTTGTGCTGGAAAAAATTCAGCAGTTGGAGCTCATAGTGTTATTCTTTTGTGCAACCAATAGATTACGTAGAGTTTATTTTCCATTTAAATCATTATAGGAAATTGAGTTTTGATTTATCAGAACATGACCATTTAACAATTTGAAATGGGTACAATTAGCAATAATTTTCAGTAAATTTAAGTATCAAACAAATAGATTGGTGATTAGTACCTGGCATTTTTGACACAAACCCACCTTTGCTTTCAATGACATCTTGCTCTTTCCGAGGTTCCTGGTCTACCGATATCTGCTTGATTGCACCTCCCTTGCATATAACAGCACAAGAGTCTCCAACATTTGCCACAACTAGCTTTTCTTTATCAACCAATATAGCTGTAACTGCAGTTGAACCACCTCTAGAACTAGCTACTCTTTTCAAAATTTTATCATCTGTTTTTCCTATATGCCGTCTTGATTGCACTCTCAGTATCAGCCCAGAAGTCAGGCTAAGATCACATTGAAAAAAGCTATCATGAGACCAGTTTTCTCAGTGACAAGTTCGAATACATTTAGCAGTTTATTGTAGAAATTGCATGGAAAATGACAATGATGTTTAAAATAAATTGGAGCTGAATGCAGAATACCTCATTCAAGATACTATCAAATAAATGGTTTTGTAAGTGATCAGCAACGCTTTGTTCTGAGTGGCCATCAAAAATTGCAAATAAACCCAACTCATGTTCTTACCCATGATCGACAAGCCTGGTTTCTGCAACAATATAGTCTTCCATGGCATGATCCTGTTTCCCTTTAACCAAATGATATCCATAAGTGACTGAAGTCGCTGAAATCTCATCATCTTCTTCTTCTGAAGCTGATAGATGATCAGAGTCTACCTTCTCCTGCAATATTAACAATGAGAGGCCTGGTTTAAGATTTATATTTATAAAACTCCTATTGTTAACCCCCACCCCCACCCCCAATGAGGTTGGGATTCAAATCTCGCCACCTACATGTGTCAGAGAGACCATGGTCCTTGGTCTTACGTACCCTCAGCTGTAGTGGTTTACTACTAGGGTCTTGGTTGCCTCTAGCCCTTATGATGGTATCAGTAAAAAAGGATATACCCAGTGTATGAGATTCTCACCATTGTAGGGTCTGACAAAAGGGAGATGTATGCAATCTTACTTTCATATGGAGAGCGTGTTTTCGGATTTGATCATGTGACCTCTAAGTCACAATAGAACAATTTCTACCATTGTATCAAGGCCTACCCTTTGGATTCATATGCCAATGATAAAAAAAAAAAGAGAATGAAAGAAAGAAAGGAAGAAAGAAAACAAGCTTTGGATGAAAGCATGTCAAAAACTAGGAGAAAGTCATACCTCAAGTTCTGTAGGTAATCTGTCTTCAAGGCAAGATTTTTTTTCCTACAATCAGATGAGTTTAATATGGTGGTACGAGAGTGCAAGAGCCAAGCAGTATTAAAAATATTACTTTGGAAAAGGACTAAAGATATATGAACTGAGACTTATTTGATGAGGAAGTGAACTAATTCCAATTGGGAACTTCTTTAAAATGTGCTTCTTAAACGAGTTTTTGATTGGCATCAAGACTCTTTTACTACTAATCTCCTTTTATCCTTTGCCTTATTTGACTTATCCAAAAACTAAACCACAAGGTTATCTTCCTAGACTTTCTCAAGGTTAAAAAATTTCAAGACGCGCGCACACACACACACACACGGGATGAAGCCAATGTACGAGGCATCCATTATTGCAAAGTTTAGGTTTGGAGAAGGAATGATGCGCACATCCTTACCTCCACACAAGAAATGTTGATTTCGGATTCAAACCAACTTGTGACCTTAAAGTGACTTTGTAGCAATCTCAATCCTTGGATCAAGTCTCTCCTAAATTAAAATCCTAAAAATCTCTTTTCAAAAATCATGCTTTCTTTTGGATTTTTTTTTTTTTTTTGGTTTGGTTTTTTGACATGTTGATGGGTGGAACTTTATGAATTTTAATGCTTTAGATTGTATCCATAAGTTTAAATCATGAACCAAAAGCAACCTAAATCTCTAAGTATTACTACGAGCCATGGATACTTAGTGAAAATCAAACTCATCACCTTGCACTTTCGCGTTGCGACTAATAGACTTTTATAGGAATATTAGTTAGTCTGTTTATAAAAGTTCTTCAATTTATGTAAGACACTTGAGATTCATCAATGCTTCCTTTAATCTTCACTTTTCTTTTGAAGGCTTTAATCATTCATTACACACTGAAATAACAACAACCTAGCAACTGGTTTCTAATCAATTTTGTTTCACTTGAATGACGACTTTTGAATTCAAGTGCCACAATGCCACCAGATTGAACCCTTGCTACATAGATTCAAACAAAATATGATCATGAAATGATACTCCAAAGATACCAAAGGAGAAGAAAATAAAAATAAAAAATAAGTAGGAAATACCTTTAGCTTTATGGGTATTCTGCTTCTGGGGTGTGATTTTCTTTGCTGAAATTGGTGAAACAAGTTCATAAAATACAATTCATGGTCTTGCACTTGTTACTTACCAAGTGAGGCACAATCTATGTGTAAATATAACGGTAAGAATCATGTACGTTTATGCATCTTTAAATTTAGATTATAAGTAAGGAAAAATAATAAGTTGCTAAACTGCTTGCTTGTTAACATTGTAAACATGTTTAACAAAAAAATATTATATTTCTAACACTTTTATATGCGTAATAATATCACATGTTGCTCAAAAATATTAAGCTCTTGGTTAATTAGGAACATGACTGGCCCATCCACCAACCCAAAACATTACTGACTGGTTTCAAACATAGTTTGAACACAAACAGAAGTAGAAACACCCATCTAGAGCAGATGAACAGCTTACAGAAGCATATATATTTCTGTTGATTAACACAAATTTAGCCTAGTTTTTTTAGAGAAGGGAAGATAGGATACTTTCATCCTTACATGGAAAGTTTTCCTCTTGATGAAACAGATAGAAAAAAAGTGCAGAGTCTATCAAGTCATAGTTTTTATACTACATAAGGATCTGAGAAGTTGGGTGATATTTTGAGAGAGGACATGTGTAGGACACTTGTAATTGAAAGAAAACAACAGAATTAACCCAAAGTGGCGTGGGTAAGTTGGATGGGTGGCTCACTCCCACTCGGCAGGTGGGAGTTCGAATCCAAATTTTTTCCTTTCTCAACCCGAAAGGTAGAAAATACCTCCCGGGCTGGAAAACTGTTAACAAAAAAAAAAAAAAAAAGGAATGAAAACAACAGAACAAACTACTGCTAGTCATCAAATCACCTAATAAGAGGAGGTTGAGCTTTTGTACATTGGATAGTAGCCCAAATTATCAATTGGAGCCCAACATGAACATTTTTCTATTCTGGGTCTTCCCAAATATATTAGTTACAAACTCACTTCTATATTAATGTTTTTGAATAACAAACATATTAGTTCCAAATTATCACTTAGCTGTTTCAATGATTATGTGGCCAAGTGATTCGTTTCGGGCTAGGCATGTTGGGCTTAGCAGAAGCCCAATATTAACTTTTGAAGCTTGGCACAATTATTAAATATTAGTTGTCTTGATAAGCAGCTTTTTGGTTGTTGGTGCAAGTAAATAGTGTGCATAGCATGTATTAATTACTGCATATATTGACCTTTTTCCGAACCTTATAATCGCGAGAACTTGATGCACTGGTACAACCCTTTCTTGTGTTACACTGTATGTTCCTCTTATTTCTCCACGCAAAGCCCTTTTTAATCGAAAATAACTTAGTCATCGTAGAACCACACTTATTATCTCCTCTGAATTCAACATTAGAATTCAAATTATAGCTACACTTAGTTCTTCTAGTTTTCATAATTTTTATACAACTAAAACTCAGTATGCAAGCAGAAATCGTTAGACATGGAGTCATAACAGAGATCTCTACAACAACAACTTTCTAATGAATTACTGATAAGTTTTTAGAACCAGTGTTTAGTAGAAGAGAATTACAAAGGGGGAAAGAAATCTTAACATTTTCCTTTTGTATTTTGTTACTTTCTGCCTTTCTGTCAGTTGGAACTTGATGTTGGGCCAAACCTCACAAAAAGCCATTTTCTTTGGGAAGAAGACACAATTTGCTTTGGGATGGCATTGAGTTTTTCACCAAACACTTTTTTTTTTTTTGGAAGCTGTTAAAATCACCCGGTCCTTCTTTTCAGTCCACCGATCTGGGTTTAAAATTAAAAAGACAAAAATAGTCTTATGTGAAACTTACTAAAATCGACATGAAAATTATTCTAAACCCTCTCACTCTCTTTTCACCCACCTATCCTTCTACCAAAAACCTCGACTCTCCAATTCTTTTACTCATTCAATCTTCAATCTTACCCCTTTTTATTATTTACATTTTATTTTTTATTATTTAGGTCACATCATAGCACTTTCAAAACAAAAAAAATAAAAATAAAAATGCAGTATAATAAAAAAAAAAGAACTCCATGAGTTTTTGTTTGGCCATGCCCGTCGAACAAAAAATGTTTATGTTCGGCTGGCATGGCTGAACAGAACCCTTCCATTTTGCCACGCCGGCTGAACTAAAGTAGTCTGTCCGGCTCTGGTCGACCGGACAGATGGTTCTTGTCGGTGGAGAATAGGTTTCGCCCCATTCTTCTTTGGCCCATTTCATTCCCCATTTTTATCTATTTTTAGTGATTTCTTCACAAAAAAAGTTTGAAATGAACGAAGAATATAAAAAAATTCAACTTAAAAACTTATAAAAATCAAGTTTTGCTTGCCGATTTAAGATTTAATTTTTTTTTCCAACAATAATTTGACTAGAACACAAAACCTCTCGCTTTTACTGCAACATCTGGACCTTTTGTTGTTAAGGAGCCTTGTAATGTTGTTTTAACTTATTGTTTGCTTCAAAATTTGCAACAAATCAAAGATTGAAAGGAGAAGAAAGGAGAGGGAAGGAAAAGAGAAGAAAGAGGCGTTGAAGAAAGAGGAGACAATGAGAAGGGTAAAATTGGAATTGTGGTGGGTGGAGAGTGTTTTGAGTGATTTTAAATTATTAGGTGTGTTAAAAGAGCGGGTGGGTGGACTTAGAGTTAATCGTGGGTGATTTTAACAACATCCTGTGTTTTTTTTTGGTTGCTTTTATTGTATCATTCTGATGAGAGTAAGAGATATCGACTTTACTTTTTTGAGTAATTAGTGACATAAATGTTTCCAAAAACCTTCATTCCAAAGAGAGTCAAAGAAGCCACTTGCTTGTTTTGCTGCTAAAATTAGGGAACAAAGCAAAAGAACCCACCCAATTCATCTTTAAATTCTCATCCCCATCAAGTTAAGAAACAAAAAAAAAAAAAATACTAATAAAGTAGGTAATGGAAAAGGTGCCTTTGTTCCATTTGAGATGCACGGGACCCTATTCCATGCCCAAAATCTCATATTAAACTTGTATGAAGGGGATAACATTCCACTGTTTGGTTAGGTTTAATGGCCAATTGTAATTGGAATTCTAGTAACTAAAACTTAAAATGAAAACTAATATCATTAACATACTTAAACTCTACTGAACGCAACTAAGCCATTTCCTAAATACATGGGTGAGATACATGAATCTGTTTTCTCCCTTATTCGGGGCTAAGTTGACATTCAATCTCGGCCCTTCTTGTAGTTTGATTAAGATTCACGTCATAGTTGATCTTACGAAGTTTTGCGTTGATTGTCATTTACTTAATGCAATCCTCCTCCTCCTTTACCTGGGCTTGAAACCAGCCGTGGCACAGAGTTCTCATATAAGCTGATTTTGTACTTAATTGATAGGCAGTTGAATTATATGCTAAATGTTCTATGATATATATTTGATTTCTATAGTTTGTTAGGTTGCTATTGCTTTTAGTTAGTTCTCATATCCTTGATATTGCTTGTGAGAGTTGTTAAACTTGTTTCTATTAAGAGATAACATCTTCCCAACAACTTCAGAGTTCTCAACCAACAATTCGTAATATAATCCCTATACTTCACCCTTTAGAATGGATTTGTTTAAATATAAAACCATTATTTCTTTTTCGTCATAATTGAAAACCCATAGTTTAATAGTTTTACATTTGCGATGCAAGGTTTTATGCCACATTTAACTCAATAAAGCCTTTTTCTCAACTACATAAGTTTTGATATAATGAATGGTTCTTCCACTTTTTTTTAATTAAGGGATAAATTGATATTATATTAAAATTAGTTATATCTTTCTTAATTATCTATTTATTTGTATAAATATGATGTTAACTCTTGCACTACACATCTAATGATTTTTTTTGATAAAATAGTCTCTTCACCTTTACCCTCTATCCACATCATTGATATTCAAGTGGAAGGCACATGATGAGAGCCACTAAATCTTTCCTTTTCAAATTAAAAAAACTTCCTTCGCCTTTTTCCTTTCTTCTTTTGTTTTATTGTCTCATCTTCTGAGCAACAAATATTGGGTCAACTTTGCCAAAAAGCTATTTTCTTTATGGATAAGACACTTGATTTTGATAAAAAGAAAAAAAAAAAAAAAGAGCTTTTGCAAGATTTTATCACATGAGAAAGAGCTTTTGAATCTAAATTTCTTTCCCGACACATCTATAGATCATTAGGGTTTATTGCTTCTTTTTTGAGTGTAACTGTTACAAGTGCTTCCATTACAAACTTCACTTCCAAGGCAGTAAAAGAAAGCAGCTTCTTCCCCTTGTTAGGCTGCAAAGATCAAGGAAGAAAAAGAAAAAAAATGAAATGAATAAAAGAAAAAGGGTGGCCATTGCCATATTAATAATTGAAGAATCAATGGTGGGTTGGTTCATTGGTTACAGGCAAGTGTCTCCAACCCTGAGGTAGAGAGTTTGAGTGGGATTCATGTTATTTATTAATATATTGACCAACAGTGTCTAAGAGTATTTGTGACCGTGTCCCAAAAAGACTAGTAGGAGAAGCTTGATACTCTCTACCCTTTAAAATAATAATAATAATAATAATAATAATAATTGAAGGAATAGTTTAAAATGAGTAGTAGAATGTGGTCCAAACACAATTTGAGGAAGACTAAATTGTCAATATTTTTATGTAAGGCTAAAATTGTCAATATTTTTATCTTGTCTAAAATACATTACTAATAGCATAGTTTTGCCATTAAATTACTTTTGTTATACTATAACAATTTTTTTGAAATATGAATATGATAGTTTAGTCATAAATTTTATACATTATTATTATTATTTATATTTTATTTTGATAAATATTAATTGATAATCAGTATAATATAAGTTTTTAAAATTTTGATAAAACTAGGCAACTCGATTTTAAAAAAAGGTCAAGATTAGGCAAAGATGTATTACTCGAATTTTAAATTGGGCTAGCTTCGAGTCAACCATGTGTGTTAATAATATAAGTTGTTGTCTGAACCTAATTTTTCGTCACCCTGCCACAGTTTACTAAACTAGTTAAAATAATATTTTTCTCTTTAGTTTTATTTTTTTAATTTTCTTTCATCTCTATTTAATCTCTTCTAAATTTAGTCACTTTCAATTTATTTTCTCATCAAAGGTAAGAATTATTTTCACACGTGCGTATACAACTCAAAGAATTACCAAATCTTTTCATGACTTGCTAACCAGGGTTTTTTTGTAACTTTGGTCAAGTGTGTTTCATTTAAGGAATTATATTGCAAAACTTAGAATTAATTCAAATCCGCAGCACCTCATCCTCCTCATTGGTCGGTCCAACACTCGACACGTGTCCCTTCTATTTTTTCCCCAAAAAAGCAGCACTTTTGAAAAACTTGGGATTTTTGCGCATATGGTAGTAGACATGTCACAACAGCTACAGATGTCATACCTATATGTATTAATATCAACAGAACTGTAAAGATATTCCAACAGAGAATTCAACCAAGCATAGCCCGCCACGTGGAATCTCCTTTTTTAAGTTAGCTGAGTCACAATCAAAGAGTAGAGACCACCATCACGTGACTGTCATGAGCTCTTGAACTCGATAGCAATTGATGATAAGTTAAATAGGAAGTGAAAGCTTCCGCGTTTAAGAACGTCGCTTGCTTTATATGGAGAGCTCGGGTGTACGGCATCATAGCCCGATGTTCGTGGAATTCTGGGCGATTACCACGTTGTCTGACACTGACGTTGAAGTATTATTTGGGAAACGCGGAAGTAGGATAGAGATAAGTCCAGGTGGGGCCTTGTAGGGCCCGCGTAGCATGTTCTGCAACTGTCCTAGCTGGCAATTAGTGTGGGGGTGGCCCTCGTCCACCTCAACTTCGCTAGGCCGGAAAATGATGGTTTCTCTTGAAGTAGCGACGGATGGACGGGTTGAGAAAAAAGAACTTAGATGATGAGGTCAAGAGTAAATATTACTCTGAAACTCACTAGAATGTCGTAAGAGTTATCGGAGGTAGATAATTTGGGAAAGAAAAAAGTAAATATAAGTTATCGTGAGAAATACTGGTGTGGTGTCGGCCAAAAATCTTTTAATGTATAAGTCAATTCAAAGTTCTTAAAAGAGTAGAAGAATAATAGAGTTAAATTGTGTAAAAAATCACGTACTTTTTTCTTTAGGAGTGATAGGGTTTTTATAGAGTTAGCTTTTTGGCCTTGTAGTATAATTGCAGTTAAATTAGGGATACTTAGAAATACTACAGTCGGATCAAGAAGGTTTCAATCTTCATTTTATTCGAATTATGAGGGATTTAGTTCGTTTTTAGTCGAACTGGAAAAGTTGAGTAGTCTTCTAGTAGGACTTGGGAGGTAAGGTAGTCCTTAGCATGCTCAGACTAATAGAGAATTTCGAGTTTGTCGTAGCAAATTTCGTACAGTTGTTATCGATTGATTCGACAAAGTTTCCACCCTGGTCGGTAGGATCAACCAGATCTTAGAGTTATATGCATAGCTGAGTAGATCGATATTCCTTGTTCAGAATAGGTCGACATGTTTACCTGGTCTATTCTACATCCAATTTGATGAGATTGCATGACTGACGTGTCTTATGCTCGGTATGTGGTCCAACAGAGAGTATTTTCAATGCTCTTGTAGATTATAAAAAAATTAAGTGCCACATATGACAAATAGACATTGAGTTAAAATAAATTTCTCTAATATAACTATCAAGCTGAAGTAGCAAAAAAAAAGTAGAAGTTGTCAACATGACCGTCTACTTGTAAACGATCATGTTGATAATCTTCCATTGCTAACAATTATTCAATTGCTAATAACTAAACTTGATTGTCTATCAAGTAATATTTTATGTCAGGTAAGAAGTAAATTTTTTGACATTAATGACATGATATTTTTTTTAAAAAAATGTAATTTATATGAGCATTAGATGCTCTTAAAACACTACTACTTGAGATTTATTTTATTTTATTTTTATAAATTTAAGAATATTTAATCTCATAGAAAACCTTATTATTTAAAAAAAATATCGATTCATATATGTTATCATTGAAAGGGATTTAGAAGTACTATCAAAATCCCCTTAGACGTTTGAGTTCCTTAAAAAGGGTTTTTCAACCATGACATAATTTTGCTTGTAGAATTTTTGCAATAAGAGGCCATCTTTTTCTTAAGCACTAAATATATATATATATATATATATATGATATTTGACTGCAGCCACTGATTGCCACGTGCTCAGATTGTAATTAAGAAAAATAATAATAAAAATAAGAAAGAGAAGACAAAAATATCTTTTTGACTTTAAATAGGACCGTCACATGTGACAATAGGTACAGGTGTCATGCGCTAGTGATCTAAATTATCTCTTCCAATCATACAAAAAGATGGAGCTTCGATTCCGTCAATGAAGCATCGACACGTGGAATCCACCAGCCACCTCTCGCGGCGGAGCTCTCACAGCTGGAGCAAGCGATACTTAATTTATTTTATTTTTTTTGAAAAAATAAAACAGCATAAATAACGGTCAAACCGAACACCTTAACTGTCGCTAACTGATAATTACTTTTTTTTTTACCTAAAATTACGGAGATTTAATCTTATTTATTTATTAAGAATCGGCCGAAAATGCTAAATTTTTTTAATAAAATTATTTATAGTAGGTGGAATTAAACAAAATAAAAATAAGTATCTGAAAGCGAAATAGAAGCGACCACCGACACGCGGCCGACATAGGAACTATTATTTTTGGAGAAACAGATGAACAAAGGTGGGGCCCGTAATTTTTGGCCTTGATAGCGTCCGAGCTGGCAAGTGGAGCCCACACCAATTTTATTTCTGTGTGTTCCAAAACGGCGGCAAATGCCGACAAGACGTCCTTTGTTTCGTTTCTTCTTAGGACTCGGACGGTTCCTTCGATTAGTTGGTTCGAACGTCTAATTCACGTGTTGAAAGACTCCATTTCGAATTTAAACTTTTTTATAATAAAATTATGATTAAAAAGAAAAAAGAAAAAGAAAAAGGAAATGTAACGGGTCATCTGAGTTTACAAGTGTCACGCGTTAGGTGGCCCAAACATCTCTTAAGATGACGAATAAAAAAGCAACACGTGGACTCCATTAAATACTTTGCTTAGTGGTATAACATTGCATATGGGATGGCTCAAAATGATTTGATTGTTCATTTTTCAGAGCAGAGTTTGACAAGAATTTTAGACATCAAAATGACAAAATTCAATAAATTGACATAAAATCCGGACAAAGACTTTGGAACCTTTCTCATAGATTTTTTTTTTTTTTTTTTTCAGTATGTCACCATTGCATTAAATAAAATAATTTATAATAAAAAAGTTAACACGCCTTAGAACTATTGGTCATTTTTTTCAGTTTTTATTTATATACTTTTTGGCCATTACATTGTAATAAGTTTGAAATTTGTAGAACATCTTTTTGATTTTTGAAGCCTTAGTTGTTTTTGCAATTTTTATGGAGAAGAATACATAGACATAAATGGACAAACCCGAAAACTCTTATTTATAAACTGTAGGTATGAAATGAAGAAATTAGGGGCGTCAATGGATTAGTTTATACGGTGAAACCAAATCGAATTAGTATGTTTAGTTTAATTTTTTAATAAGTTTAGATTAGAAAAAAGTATAACTCGATAGATTTAGTTCAGGTTATGATTTGAAATTTTGAAATCGGTATAAATCGAAGACAACCAATTATAAGAAAAACATATTATCATTATTTTTAAATTTATTAAATATACATTAAAAATTTTAAGATTGTTTAATATATATTATTTTATAATTAAGTATTTTAATTTATTTAATATATTTAATTTAAAATTTTTAAATCAATCAACCCAAATCGATTATGTTTAATTTTATTTGGTTCAGATTGATAATTTGAACTAAACTGATTAATCTAAATCGAACAGAACCCAATTATATTGGATTTAGGTTAAAATTGAGTGTCAAAACAACCTAAATTAAATCGTTGAGATAAATTTATGAGCCAAGTATAAATATTACTAATTAATTATAAACCAAATATAAAATATTTCGTAAAAATGGAAACTATGTCATACGTGGCTATAAAATAACGTGACACCTATTTGTACGGAATCCAATGATACAGAGAGAATATGAAAATCGTAAATAACTAACAAACTACCTGCCATTTTTTTTTTTGTTCACATAAAATATATGAGAACCTCATTCTTGTAATCACGTGCTCCATCTTATACCGCAACTAACCTACGACGGTTCATTTATTGTGATTATTAATTAGAAAAAGCGTTGCTGTGCCATGTCTCAGTACCGTCTGAGCTGGCTATTGACACGTAGGTAGGGACCGGTCCACCTCATTTCCGCTCGGCAGGAAACCGGCGGCGAGTAGCGACAAATATGCTACTTCCAGGTGCCTTTTTTTTTTTTTTTTTTAAATTTTTGGTTCATGCAATAATATTTAAATTGTTTAATATTAATGAAGACGAAGAATGATAAGAATCTTGCTGATTTGAAAATTGAAATAAAGTAAAAAATACAAATTTACAAAATAACTTTTTAAAATATTTTTTTAATAAATAGAAAAAAAAATTAATATAAATTTTTATAGAATCTCGAACTCTAAAAAAATTAATCTCGACATATGCCGAAAAATTTATAAAAAAAAAGAATATTTATATGATTTTAAAATAAAAATTCAAGAAACAATATTTTATCATTTTTGAAAAACAAGCTATTTTTTTAGCTAAAATATTAAGAAATTATCTTTTGATTTGCCTAATTAAACACATTTTGAGTCTTTTTAAATTTTTCGGATGTAGAGATCTGCATCATGATCATAAAAAAAACTGTATTCAAAATCACAATGAAATATGATAATTTTATTTAATTTATTGAATTGGCATCATATAAATACATTTTAAAAAAGGTAGATTATCATCTGGACTTCAACGCCCATGATTGATTGGCCGGAAATAGACAGATGAAAGGACACGTGGACCCTTTGACCCAACATCGCCAGGTGGCATCTTGTCGTGATCTTAAACGTTGGTTTTGCTCATGACGTTATCCTGCTCTCGCCCTTGGAATAATTTACCTTGTAAAGCATGAAGTGGTGGTCAACTGTGCTTGACCACAGCTAAAAGGTCAAAGTGCTGCACCATCATAAATTTGGAATATAATAATCTCTTATATCTAGATTCACATTAATCAATCTTACAAAAAAAAGGGTATAAGTTTAGATTCTAATTCTTATTTGTTGATACAAAATAAATTCACTTTCTTTGTATAACCATGAGATAGTGAGCTCATATTAGTTAAAATTAATAATTTCATTTGGGAAAAAAAAATCATATAATGTGCATCAAAATTAAGTCTTCCTTATAAATTAGATAATTTCGATTTCTTTGAGAATCATTTACAAAAGCATGACATTTGTAACATCCCAATAAATATAGGTAAATATATATAAAAATAATATTATCTAAACTATATTTCCTGAATCTGCATAATGTCAATTTAGTGAAAGAAAAAAAATTAAATACCAATGGTTTTTAATCACGCGTACATGAAACCACTTAACCCAAAACCAATAGTTAACAGATAAAGGCCCAATAATGCATATTAACCTATCATCAATACTTTCTCTCACATACAGTCTCATCCTGCTCGTAAAAATATGACTCTGATATCATATTAAAAATCACTTAACTTAAAAGCTATAACTGTCAGATAAGGCCTAATAATGCATATTAAACTATCATCAATAATAAAGAATAATAAACCAACAAATTGGACATCGAAGTGAAATATAAGCCGCCAGTGAAAAAAGAAACAAAATCATTGAACATTTTATACGTGAAATTAATGACAAATTTTGTAAATATACTTCCAACCAATGACTATTTCGGACAAATAATATTTATATTGTGAAATTATGCACAAATTTATATGAATATATATAATAATATTATAATACTTTCTAATTAACCTCATCACCCATCATATTACATTAGACCTTAAACTGCAACATTAGTTTCATGAGGTTGATGTTAGCTAAATGATTTTTATTTTATATTTTTTAAATAATTTATTGTTATGGTGGATTTGCTTATTGTTTTTTATTAATGAATTGTTCTGTAACAAACAAAACATATTTTTATCATTTCACCTTTTTACTACTTATGTTTAGTATGAATGAGTTTAATTAAATTGTAAATCCAATCAATCTATACCTTTATAACACGTTCAAATGAAAACAAATTTTTATTTTTAAAACTTGAATTCATAAACTCATATCAATTAGGAAGAAATTTTAATTTAAAAATCACGAATTAATAAAATTATTATGTTATATAACATGTTATTTAAATCATTATTGTTATAAACGTGATTTAAATAATTATCGTTTGATATAGAAAGTTGTGATTTCTCTTACGTAAAGTGACCATATCACATTAATTAAAGTGATACTAAGTCTTCTTCATCCTACTAGGTGTATTAATTCAATAGATAGTGACATATATACATGCATAATTATATAGTTTTGTAACTTACTTTTTAAATATATATTACAAGGATAGCATTTTAAAAATAAGATTTATTATTATAAATATTTGTATTTTCATTTAAGATATAATTTAATTAAAATTAATATAGATTACATTTTAAATATAAAGGATAAATTGTTATCTTCAAACTGCTAAAAATAATTTTACAAAAACTGTACCAAAGAGACCTTTGTAGTTTGAGCCGCCGACGCAATGACAATTCAATAATTACCTAAACAACCAAGGGCTTTTATCGTCATATCACCAAACCAACGGTGTGCCCGGGGACAACCACCTTTCTTGAAAAAACGCGGAACGGATGAGCGTAAAACCTTGATACCATAATTACGGCACCCCGTAACAATCAAATCTGAATTATTCTTAATCACTTGACCCACTGGACTCAACATGAATCAAACGGTTAAGAACGCTTGTTCATGGAAGCGCAGGAGCACCTGAGTGTACAGGAACCAGATGATGGTTCTAGTCGAATTTAAAACGTAGCGAAACTGCCAGACTGTGCGCCACGCGTCTCATGATTAAGGACAAAGAACATTGTGGGCCCACACGCCTATTTAATGGTTAAGATCAAAGCACAAGGTATAGAGAGAAAAACAAGAGAGAGAGAGAGTGTGTGTGTCTGTTTTTGCTTAGAGTGGAGGAGTTTAGAGAGAGAACGAGGAGGGAATGCCAGAAGAAGAAGAAGAACAAGAAGAGGAAGAGAGAGAATCTCGATTTTTCGAATCGAAATCTGATTTGTTTCGTTAAAGATCAAAAGGGTAGACACAAAATCGCGTTTTTTAAAGTGGGCATTTGAAATTTTTTCGATTGGTTTAGAATTGAGGGAGGAAATGGCGAAAACGGGGGTGGTGGAGACAGATTCGACGACGATGGTGGGAAAAGTTACGGAGTTGAAGGAGTTGCAGAGATTGGTGAAAGCAATTGTGGAAGAAGAAGATTCTGGGTTTGAGACATTTGATCGGGCGATTAAGACATTGGTGTCTTTGAAGGAATCCAAGTTCAAGAAATCTCTTTCGGTTCAACTTGAACCGGTGGATTGTCCGGAGCATTTCCGGTGCCCAATTTCGCATCAACTCATGATAGATCCTGTTATTGTCGCCACTGGACAGGTTAGAATTAGGGTTCTCGTTATTATTATCTTTGATTTTTTTTTTACTGTTCGTGTTCAAGAATTTTACTTTTCTTGAATTGGAGGTATGGTATATGGGTAGGTTTGTGGTTTGATCTTGTTGTTAGTGTGGATGTGGTTCAAATTTGTGGTGTTGTGATTTTTGGGTAGAATTATCTTTTGATAGTTTGATCTCAAAATGAAAAAAAGAAATTGTTTGATTTTTCTTGTTTTATCTTGTGATTAGTATTTCTTGGATTTGGTGCTTTTATGTCAAATTAGATTATTCTGTTAGATTGTTAGTAGTGTTATGCAGAATTCTAGTCAGTTACTACTCACTAGGATTGATCATAAAGAGCATTCAGATTACATTCAATTTCTTATCGAATAACCCTTTTTAATTGATGAACTGGTATTTATGATCTCTTTTGGATCATCATTGACCTTACATTAAAGGATAAATTCTTTTTGATATGTTTGTTAGGAGCATTATGTTATGTTTCCATTCAATTCAACAAGAAATTTAAGTTTTATTTCTATATTTTCTTGCTGTATTAATGTCGTAATCTTCCTGTTTCTATTTGCAGACTTATGATCGGCACTTCATTCAGGCGTGGCTAGACTCGGGCTTTCGAACATGCCCTCACACCCAACAAGTTCTTTCTCACACAAACCTCATCCCAAATAACTTGGTCCGGACCATGATTTCTCAATGGTGCAAGAATCAGGGACTGGAATTACCTAGCCCCGTTCGAGATACTCATGAGAAAGTTATTGCATCAGGAGGGAAAGAGCTGTTTGAACTATTAATGAAGAAGGTATTATCCACTAATACTTCTGAGCAAAACAAGGCGGCAAAAGAGCTACGCCTATTAACCAAGGGAAAATCGTCTTTTCGGGAACTTTTTGGAAAATCCCCCGAGTCAATTCCACAATTGATATCTCCCTTATTGCAAAATAGGGCCAATTGGGACAATGAGTTGCATGAAAACTTGGTCACGACAGTTTTCAACATTTCGATTGATGATGATAATAAGCAACTAGTAGCCGAGACACCAGAAGTGATTCCTTTGCTTATCGAGTCTTTGAGAACTACAACTATAGCTATAAAGAGCAATGCAGCAGCGGCACTCTTTACATTATCCGCCCTTGACTCTAATAAACATGTTATTGGGAAATCCTCCGGTGCTTTCCAAGGTCTTGTTGATCTCATAGAAGAGGGTATCCAATTACCCATGAAAGATGCAGCCTCTGCAATCTTCAATCTATGTGTGGTACATGAAAATAGAGGTAAAGCTGTGGAAGCTGGCGCGGTCAAGGTCATTTTTAAAAAAATTAAAGCCCGAGTTCTTGTAGACGGGTTATTGGCAACTCTTGCTATGTTAGCAAATCATCAAAAGGCTTTGGATGAGATGGGCGAGCTTGGGGCTGTACCTTGCATGTTTAGCATAATTAGAGAGGAAAATAGTTGTGGGCGCATCAAAGAGAATGGTATTGTTGTTGTTTACGGAATTTGTTTCAATGATCGGACTAAATTCAGAGAAGTTAGGGAAGAAGAGAATGCTTTTGGTACAATCTCATCGCTTGCGGAGAATGGCACTGCAAGGGCAAGAAGGAAGGCTGGTGGGATTCTTGAGAGATTGACGCGGTTTGCTAATATTACACACACTGCATGATGATGAGGAGGGACTTCTTCAACTGTAATATTTCTGCAACTTCTCTTGTAAATACCGTTTTCTTCTTCTTCTTCTTCAGGATTGCTTTTTAGCGCATTGTTGATTCGGGTAGGATATTGGGCTCTATCCAAAAGGGAAAAAAAGAAATGTTCAAAATACATGTTTCATATTCAATCAGGAACCATTGTTTCTACTTCTCTGCCATGGGTTCTGGTTTTAGTAAAGATAAGGGTTGTTGAGTTTTCGTACAGTATGAATAATACTACACAAGCTTCATTGGTAATCTCTGCTACAATTTTCTTTTATTTATTTTTTATTTTTTATTTTTTTCATGCTTGAATTCTTACTAGAAATTATAGCAGCAGCAATATTAGTGCCCTTCGACGCAGGAAAAGATTAAGGAACGAACACTTTTGAATCAATAGCTTTGGATAAGAGAAGAAGAAAACTAGGAGAAGATTACAGCTAGTAGAATAGAGCTTTAAACACTCTTATATTATAAAGGTTATAGCTTTTATTTTCTTCTTTCAAATGGTTATTTGGATGCCAAGCTTGCAATATGTTCAGATCCTGCCTGATGAAACAATGTTATCTGTCTATTATGCAACATGTTTTTACTTTTTCTATATCTTGAGTCAGTAAATTAACCATTCAAACCTTGCCTTTCTGATGCAAAACCTTCTTATTTTGTAAAATTCCTTGATGGTATGTGGATCGGCCAAATGGGAAAATTTTAATTCAGAAGTTTTGTGGGTCATGTGGGCTTGATTCTAGAAGTGGGAAGCAGACATTCTCATTTGTTCTTATTCTTCTTTATATTCCCAATGGATGAACCATCAAAATGGCTACACAATAAGATTGGCATTTGGCAGTGCTGCGAGAATGGGACTCAAGCATCTATCTGTTCCAGTAAGTTTGATATAATAAGTTGCAGACAGAGATTAAGTTATAGAGAATTAAAAGGACTTGAAGCAGTGGTCATTAGATTTTTGGAGATGAATATGATGAGATAAGAATATATATATATATATATATATATTTTTTTTTTTTTTTCTTTTTTGAGAATAGAAGATAAGATGGTTGGCTTGGCAAAAACTTTTTAAACTTTTTGGTGGAATCTAATCCAAAACATGACATGATTGTAAAAGATTAAAAAAATAAATTTAAAGAGGGAAAAAAAAAGAGAGCATTATGATTAGATTTCAAGGTAAAGTTGTGGCAGGTACGATGTTCTTGACTAGAGAGAGATGACACAAAACGTGAACCACATGCCTAAATCAATCTGTACTGGGCTTTGCTTTTTGGGATTCCATTTCCATCAGACAACCATCATCCATATAATGTGATGCCACTTGTACGCGAAAATTGCTCTAAGGTAAGCAGAGGAACATCATGAATGATATATGTTTATTATCCTCGAGAAACGAATACTGGGTGGCTTGAGAATGATCTAAAGGACTGAGTATGTGTGGATATTCAGCTGAATCCTGGTCCCTATAACATGGTTATGATAAAAAAAAAATAGTGAAGAGCCAACTGCACATTGGCTGGGTGGTCGAGCATCAAGGTTTATTTCACATATTTGAGGATTAGAGTCATGACAAGATAAAAAGATTAATAAATACATTAGTAGGGCACTTTATTAAGTTAAAGGCTTTTATGACATAGATCTTCAAAAGAAGAAGGATCGCACTTGAACTCATAAGACAAATTTGTAAACTTGTTTGACTATGAGCATTACTGGCGGGACTATACTTGTCAATCTATTGGTATAAAAATTATTGAGTTTCTAAAGGGGGCTTGAGACCTTACATGTGTGGAGGATATGAGGCTTAAGGAACCGTTATTTCTTGGAAAAAAATAATAAAAAAAAAATAGTGAAGAAAAAACTTATAAAAATTAATTAAAATAAAAACTGTTTACACTTAAACAACAAGTACCAATACATCTGAATTCACGCAAACATGATGGCATAATTTGTACTACATGGATAAACTTATTAAACTTCAATACCCACCAACACAATCTTAAATTTGACTTCTTCGGAAGCACTAATATTTCTTGGCAAAGAATATATAAATGAGCAAATTGATGAAATTAACCATACAAAGAACTGTATAAAACAGCTCCAACCTATTCTTATTCAAATCTTTACCCCCCAACCACTTGCTTCCTGTCACAGCATTCACAATTTGCACAAAAACAGAGCTCAAAAAGAAGCCCAAAGCACTAGAAAACCATGCAAAAGCAGTGCTCATGCTCCTCATTGTATCAGGTGCTTCAGAGTAAAAAAACTCAAGCATTCCTCCAAGAGTAAGCATATCTGAAAGACCAAGGAAAAGGTATTGCCAACCTAACCACAACACAAACAGCTTGTGACCTTCCATTGCGGCTTGCCGCCTCTTTGCTTCAACCATTGCCGCCACCGCCATGGCTACCGAAGCGAGCAAGAGTCCGACCCCGATTCGCTTTAACGGGTGGAAAAGATTTGTATTTTTGTTGTTCTCTGAGGAGGAGTATTTCTTCAGAAGAAACGCTTTGAGACGCTCGAAGATAACGATCGAAGAGATCATGGAGATTTGGGGGATTATGGATAATGAAGGTGGTGGGATTTTGAAGCTGTGGCCGAGCTTTCGATCCATTTTGATTCCTTGAGCTACACTGAATGTGTTTAATTGGGCTAAGCAACAGTTCATCATGATGGTGGTTGTGAAGATGGGGATGAGGCCAAGGAAGGTCCTTGTTTCTTCTACTTCCCAGTAGCTTACGGAAGAATTTACCATGGCTTTGTCAAGAAACCTAAAATATGGACACGGTATTGTTTTAATTAATTTGGTTGATTATTTTTGTGTTTTGTTAATTGACATGATTTGATGTGCAATAATCTGATTCTTGAAAACAAGAAGAGAACAAAAGAAAACAGAAGAGAGATAAGAGCACTAGCCTGAACTTTTTGTGTGATTGCCCATCAACTCCATACTGATCTATTGGGCTCTTACAGTTCTGGATACTGTATCTGAGTACCTTTGAACATTATGAAAAGATATGAAACATTAATTCATCAAAAATAACTTCTTTTAATGTTTTTTAAGTACAAAAAAAAAAAAAAAAACTTTTGTAACAAAAAAAAGTTTTTTTTGGGTTCTTCCGTGAAAATTGGAATTGATGGGACTCATGACTTGGCCCAACCAATGAAGAAAAAACACCAAGGCGTAATGAGTTCAGAACCAGACAATATTAGGTGACGACAAGTTATTGCGAATCAATGAGATGTTTTGTTTTTTTGAACTAATTAAAAGCATTAAAATACTAATAGATTATCAATAAGAACTTAATTAATTACCTTAAAGATTCTGGTTAAAGGGCTTCCAGTAGGGCGTTTGTGTCTATAAAAGAAGAAGCCACTAGCAAAAACAATGAGAGCCAAACACAAGGCTCCAATGGAGATCCCAAACCCCCAACTCCAACCTTTGTTATCTTCAATATAAACCATGAAAGTGCAAGCTAAAAAGCCACCAGTGACAAGGCAAAAGAAGAACCAATTGAAGAAACTTGAGATTAGGTTCTTGTTGCTTTTGTCAAGTTGATCTGCTCCATGTGCTTGCAAGGAAGCCATAACCCCACCAAACCCTAAGGCTACTGCATAGAGTCCAATATATAGAAATGCTGCTTGTGGGTTAGAAGGCTTTTGATCTTTGGCTGGTTGGAGTGCTGGATTGGTAGCTTGGATCATTAGCATCATTAGACCCTGTAATCAAAATACATATTAATGAATTCTTGCATAGTTAACTTCATTATTAGGAAGCATTATACTATCAGCGAAAAATGTAATTATAGTGCAACTACATTATCGTGTTCATTGGATGTAGTGCAAGTGTTATGTATCTCAAAGTACGCGATTCAGTCAATCATTACGATTATACTTTTTTATAGTTAGAAAAACATTTCCTTGATTCCTATTGATTCTTTTTTTTTTGTCAATTTATATTACATTACATTAAAATGCATACATACAAGACATTTTGGATGATTACATTAATGTAAGGATCGTTCCAACTATTAATACGAGGAACAACACTCACATCAAGGTTCAAACAAGACTGCAACAAGAGCCATAAAGGGCCTGATCAACTTTTTACCTCGTATGAGGTTGAAGAGAGTAGAACCCTTGACCCCATAGGAGGGAGGGAGGTGTCTTGACTTAGTAAGCTACACTAGTTTTGACCTATAGATTCTTAAGAAGCATAGGTTTAGAATTCAAATTCAACTCTTCTAAAAGTGAGAAAAAAAAAAAGGTTTACCCTTAATTAGGGTTAGTATGGGAAAGGTTTGTTTTGGTCGAAAATTACTTGGATATATAGAATATAGAGACTACAAGTGGAATATATATGAGATTTAATTACATGGATCTACATTCTCTACCCTTCAGGTACGAGACTAGTCCCCGTTTGAAGTAGAAGCGAAATAATAAATATTTCATAATGAGTGCTCCTTTAAGAATCGAACTCTGAAACTTTTATATAGTAATGATCTTGGGACTAATCTCGCTTCCATTGAGCCAAACACACTTTATAATATCCCAAATTATAGGTCGATCTCGAAATACACTAAAGATATTCCATATTATATATTTCAACTAAGGTTTTGCACATAATTCCACAAATTTTTATATGAGATTGAGTATAAAAATCTAAGGTTGCATTTGAGTAAATGAAAATGATTTTTCGTCGTTTTCAAATATCAGGAAAGAGTAAAATCTTGAAAAATCTTTATAAAATTTAACCAACCAAGTGTGTTTTTCTTATTTTGAAAAACAGAAAAATGTAACTGAATTACAAACTAAATAAGGCTTAATATCGCAGTTAAGGTTGAAAAAAAAAAATAAAAAATCAAACTAAGCACATGAAGCAAGGACTAATGTCACATGAATTTTGTTAACATTATTTGATTACATATTATAGGAAACTCAAGCATGATTGAGTTTGGTTGGGCTTACCAGTATCTCTGAGACACAAAAGATAATGAAGGTCCAAAACCTTGTGATGAATGAATCACATATAAAACCTCCAAATATTGTGAGTATAAAGGCACTTCCCATAAAATTTGTGGTCATATTTGCAGCCTTAGCATTTGGGTAATGCATCAAAGTTATGAAATAAGTCACCAGGTTGCTTGCACTTGCTATGAACACCATGTTCTGCAACACTTCCACCACTATTTAAAAAAAATAAAAAAAAAGAAGCACTTTAATTGAGATATAATTAAAATGACAGGAAAAAAAAAAACCGATTCATTGGCATTGAAAGGAATTATTGACAATTTGTTGTCTTTTGTTCGTAATTTAAAAATAAGAATATAATTTAAAAAATAAAAATTTTAAAAATGAGATTTTACCGTTTTATGAAAATAACATATTTTTTTTATAAATTTCAAAAAACTTATTTTGAGGTTTTAACTAACCAAATAAGTTTTCTATGTTTCCAAATTTTCTGATACAAAAAACTGTATTGAATCACAAACCAACACAATTGTGAAATTTTGAAAAATATTTAGCATTCACTTCGTCTCTTAATCATAATATCTAAGCGATGCATAATATTTAAAATTCACTTAAACAATTGTAAAATTTGACCCATATATAATATTGAGAATTTTATAAAATTAAACTTACCACAAGTAATAGCAGAGCACTTCTTTCCTCCGTACTTGTCGCCTTGTATTTTCCTTCCACACCAATCCACAAAATCATCATTCTCCTTGTTGGCAAGATCCTAATCATATAAATAAATGTTAAAAAAAGAGTAAATAAGAACAAGAACATTGAGGCCATTAATTAATTGATATTTAATAACAAATTTAAAAAAAAATAAAAAATCATGTATTCTCTATTAAAAAATCTAGCTTGAATACCCAACAAAACAATCCAAAAAAAAAAAAAAAAAAAAACCTATTCTATTTCTTCTAATACATGATAAATATCAAAATGTTTAAAAAGACCCTAAAATAAAATTCAAAGAAACTAAAAATACTAAGAATAACACAGAGAATGAGACTAAACCTAACCAAGGTTTTGCCTGATTGCAAAAAAAAAAAAAAGAAAACTGAGGATTTTGGCCTCACCATGTCTAACAAGCCAACTTGCAGCACTTCACAATTTACAGCTTCGTCGTGAATTACAGAAGAAGGTGAAATGAGGAGAGGCATTGAGGTATATTTATAAAATTGGGCAAAAGAAAAATAATAAAAGATTATGGCAACAAAAGATCAAATCAAAAGTAAGCTTTGTCAGATAAATTGTGAAGATATCATAAACACTTGCCATATGAAAAATGCCATTTCTCACTATAATTCATTACATTAAATTCTACCTACTGTGACAATCACAACCCTTCAATCGTCTCGAGATCAACAAAATATATTCATTTGAATATTTGGAAATCCAAGCTATAAAAATTGGCAAAACAGTAGCTTTATTTATTTCTATTTAAATAAATGAGACAGTTTATTTTCCTAAAAAAGATTTTTTATTTTATAAAAAAAACACCTGGGAGCCACTGAAAAAAGTTGATGTTTCGCCTGATTGGATGGAAATGATGTAACAGGAAAATGAATAAATACCAGATTTGGACAATATTTAAATTTGGAAAGTTGGTTAATTTTCTATAAATTAAAAAGAAGAGATAAGGTCTCAAACATTAGGGAGCCACCATGAACATTCAATTAATTAATTTTTTTTAATGAATTAATGAGAAAAGAGAAAAAAGAAAATTGAAAGTTTTTTTTTTTTTTTTTGCTTTGACATGTATATACATAATAGTATATATTTAGAATTGTGGTTTTTATTTATTTATTTTTATTGTTTTAGCTGATTAAAGTAAAATGTATGACTATGTTGTTTGGAGCTTATCTATAACTAGTAGGCATGAGGAGCTTAATTAGTTTAATTAAAACCTTATTTCAGCAAAATAACATGTATTAACTATGAATCTATGACTAATATCCCAGTTAATTTTAAAAATCATATTTTCCTTTGTGATGCTTGTAGGAATGATATTACAAGAATGCATGTATATAACTGCTAAATTAATAAAATAAGGTCATCACGGATCATTATCACATCTTAGAAATTAGATCAAACACTAATACGTCGAAAATAAATACACCACACCAATAGGTAGTAGTTCAGTTGATTGAAAAATTAAGTACAAGTGAGGTTGAAGTATAAGTCTCAAGTTCGAGCCTAAGCGTGCTCCTATTTAACCGTCTCTGTTCGGAGGGTTATTTCAAATGTCTCTGTCATGTCCGAGTTCAAATGATTAGTCTTATTCAAAGAAATAACAGACACTTCCCAGATGCTAAAAAACCGATAATAAAAATAAATAAATAAATACACCACAAATTAATATATTCAGATTTGTGAAAGTAAATTATATATATATATATAAGCTTAAACTCCATTCTAACTAGCAAGCGTTGGTAATCTTCTTCTTCTTCAAAGTAAGCTTTGTTCATAAGAATCATGTTTTGGAGTGTGTTCTGCAACTCCAGTTAGATCTTGGAAAGAGGCTAAAAGGTCAATGGCTCGGCTATCCCGCATGCATGTAATTATATGCAATTAATTAAAGTAATTAAAAGACTTAATTAATACGCCGGCAACGCGCTTGCACACTTGTTATATTCCCCAAAAAATCCACCCAATGACTTGTTTGCGCCACTTCACTTAAGGCGCGTGCATATACACATACATAAATATATACATACACACACAAACACACGTACATATAATCTTGCCTGTTTAATCTCCTTAACATTTTTCTTTTTATGGATATATTAAGTAATATGTTGTGATATATTGTTGTTGTATAGTTGCTGTGAATTAGAGATTATAGGATGTTATGGATGAAGCTAGCGGTACTAAGCCCAAAATGTACATGGATCTAAATAATTCATCGATTAAGGAGATGGTTAATAGATATAAATGAGTACTAAGGTTAACCAAATTCAATAGGAAGATGCTAAAACCACCTACTCATTTCTCTTAGTCTACCCACCTAAATTATAAAAAAAATAAATATAAAATTACTAAACTAACCACTTAAAAACTATAAAAAATTCGCAGACTCTCTTCATCCACCCATTCTTCAACCAAAGCCCTAGCTCTCTAACTTTCCAACTCTCTAACTCTTCAACTCTTTCAATCTTCTTTAGCCTTACAACTTTTTAGTTTTTTCTAGAATTGTATTCATATTTTTTTCACGATTTTGTTGACTTGAGAAGCATTTAAAATGTGGCAAGCATTTACAAGTGATTTTTCTTTAATCAAGACCATTTGATCCGCAATGGAAAGAAAATCAAACGAATCGGAAAGTTCTTCGCAATTCATGATATGTTTACTTGTTTCTTAGGGTTTTTCGTTGAAAAATGCCCAAAAAATTGAAGAAAAAATGGAATCGAAAATGGGTTTCAAAATCGGAGCTCGAAACCCATTTTCGACATGTCCTACCAAAAAAAATGGGACAAATAGCTTATGTTCGTCCCGCAAAGACCGAACATGTCAATTTGGAGTTTTTTTTAAATTATTTTTTTAATATTGCTATTTATATATACATTTAATACTAATTTTGTATTGTAAACTTTCAGGATAACGAGGCCCTTGACGAATGTAGTAACGCTCGTTTGATACGTTCCTAAGAAAACCAAAAAATCAATTAATACCAAACACATGTCATTCATAGAATTTTATAATTGCTATGAAATTTGGTTTGTTACCTGTGCATCATCGATGTTAGTGTGTTGGCCTGGTAGTAATTGAGTAGCTCGAAATTCAGGATTTTAGACTATTGGGTGTGAAATTAAGTAAAACCATTCCAGATATCCTTTTATTGCGTCCGATGGATTACGTATCGGTTGCCCACATAGATGGTTCAGTAACAAATGATACTTCCAGTTTTGCCACATTTGATCATTGAAGGTGTAATGAACCATGTAGTTACACGCTTTAGCACCCCTTTCGACTCAAGTTGGGCGCATGGGATCACGTGCGATCGATCGCACATATTCAAATTGACGAAAAAAACGATCAGAGTGATATGGCTCAACCACTTCAAAATACTTAAGGCATGAGGTGTAGAATGCAACTTCATGTAGAGGACATAGGTCCCTACAATCTATATGAGGGTCACAGATGACCTAAACAAAATAATGGAGAACGATTCCAAATATAAGTTAAAATTTGTATAAATGACATTTAATTTAAATGATTAACATTTACCTGATTCGGTTGAAGATCATCAATAATCTCATGCAATGTTTCATAATTATCTAGCCCTAATCCCATTTTTTTTTCTAGGCTTCAACTTTCGAGCGCGTTGATAGTTATTTGTATAAGCACGATTAACGTGCAGTTGAAGCAAAGGTATGTGCTCATACGACCATTCCTAACAAATATAAAGAAAATTTTATTAGACATGAAAGAAAATAAAGAAGGTAGTTTTGCCTCTAACAAACTTGTGTATCCTGCAATATGTTGCACGCCAAATCTTGTCGTACGACCTAATTGACGATATAAGAAAGTCAGGCATGCAAAACCCCATCCATATGTGCTAACCGCTTCCAGGTTTATCAACAATTGCAAGTAAATTACATTCACCCTTTTACACTCTTGTCTGTAAAAATCGTACAGTATAATATGAACAACAAATATGCTCTTATTGTACACTTTGCTGAAGGATATGGTACATTTTCTTTAAGTTTCGACCCAAATCTTTATTTTAACCAATCCAATCATACCGACATGCCTCTATGCGTGGCGATCTCATCAGTTGCATGTTGAATCGACACCCCTAATGCTTCTTGGAGTAGTAGGACTTCGGCTGCATTGTCTATTACTTCGCAATTTATTGTCTTGCCCAAAGTTGGTATGCGAAGTAAAACCATGATATCATCGAGAGTGATGCTCATTTCACCGAAAGGTAGGTGAAATGTATTTGTCTCTTAACCTCTCCACAACAAAAAAAAATTATAACTTTATTGACACTCTCGTACGTGCATTTTAGCAAAGGATGAAGCCCAGTCTCTTTAATAATTTTCATAACCCTTTGCTTCTCAGGGTGTTGACTGAGATCCCACGTCGCCAATTTGGTACCATGATTGATGCATTTAAGAAGTTTGCGTTTTTACATAAGTAAACAAAACATCAAAATCGATTAAATAAATTCATTTAGACGTAATCTAAAAAATTGAATAAAAAAACATTATATACCTTGTTTTGCCATATGAAATATGCTATGTGTGTTTTAAAGTGTGTGAGTAATGATGGATTAGTAGGTCCACCAGGGCAAAGACCAGTTAGTACTTGTGAACCAGAATCGTCCAGTTCCTCGGCCTCTTCCTCCACCTCTTCTCCTTCCTCTTCATTTATAATTAGTGGTGGTAATTGTTCTTGTTGCTCACGTCTTCTCCTGATGGAGGCCGTCGGCCAATCTCGTTGAGAGCATTGTCCCTCGGTAGTGGAGACACTAGATCTCCTTTGCATTTTGTTCGTCCCACCTTGGACAAACAGCTTTTTCTTCTTCTTTTTTTATCTATCCGTCCGTGGTTGGACAAACAGAGAGTTTCTGTCTATCCAACCACGGACGTTGCGAGCCGTGAGAAAGAGTTTTTTGAATCCCTTTCTCACTACATTTCAACGGGATTTTTCATGAATTAGGGCTTAGATCTAGGTAGAAATGAACAAATAACACTAAATAAGATAACAAATCCAACTTATAACTTGAAAAATTGAAGATTTACTCACTAATTTAGATTTGAGATTTTCTTCACAAAATCTTTCGGTTTTACCACTGAATCTCCTCCTTTTCTTGCCAAAAAGTCTTAAAATGTTCATTTAATTCCAATGGTTGAAAATCAAGCAAGAAATGAAGATTGAGAGGGGAGGAAAATGAGGCGTTGGAGAGGAAAGGGAAGAGAGGCATTGGAGAGTGGAGAGAGGATAGGAAGGGTATTTTGGAGATTAGGGTGGGTGGAGAGATAGGGTTTTGTTATTTTTAAAAGGATAGGAAGGATATTTTGGAGATTAGGGTAGGTGGAGAGATAGGATTTTGTTATTTTTAAATTTTAAGGTGGATGAAGTAAATGAGAGGGTGAACTGAGAGGAATGAGTGGGTAGTTTTAGCAGTTTCCAATTTTAAAAAAAAAATGCAACAACAAGAACTTGCGTCTATCATATATAATCAAAACCTATGTTCTCCTCAGCAACAAAAAATTGTCAGTTTTAATGGAAAGATAAGAAGGGCCTAACAAAAAGGGGAGGCCTGAGGAGAAGGGTTGAAGCTTCAAGCCAACATGGTAAAAGAAATAGAAGGGCAAGAGCCCTTTTCATCCTCACTCAATCATTTTGAATTTAATAAAATTTCTGTGTCAACAAGACACAAAAAATAAAAAATAAAAAATAAAAAAAATGTTTTTAATCAATTAACGGGCCTTGTATATGTTATGAAGGCCTATGCATATACAGTTGGTTACAGGAATGAAAGACGAACTTCTTCTTACAAGATCTTAGACTCGAGCTTTAGAGTGATTTTGCTCTTCATCACAAAGATAAGGTGGCATAACCTTTGCCAGGGGCAGAACTCTTGTTCTGTAGTCACATGTGAAGAACGATTACACACCATTTAGTAAGATGCCACAACGATCCCTTAGTGATGAAACTAGCTAAGAGCACACTACCTAAATTAACAAAGAAAAAAAGGCCTATGCTTGGTTGATAAGTCGACGTCTTCTTTCCAAAAAAAGTCACATAGTTAATTTCTTTTGAATCTCCGAGGCTTAGACATCTATCCTTGAATAACTAAAGTGCAGGATTTGTTGGACACCGTATACATTACCCTATATGTAGGCAACCCCACATACTTGGAGAAAGGATAGGTTAAATTGACTACGATAACTGAATAACATAAGCCCATAAATATCCAAAATTATACTCAAAAAAATCAAACAATACACGCATTAAAAAAAATAAAAAAAAATTTAATTTAACTGTAAAAAAAATAAAACTATAATTACAACTACACTTTTAATGCAATTAAATTATTCATTAATGCAATGCATATATATCTAAAGGTATTAATGATATAATTACACTTATAAATATAATTTTTCAGTTAGATTATCACTTTCCATCGAAAATTACCTAGTAAGAGGACCAAAACACAAAAGTGGAACTCAGCCGGCCCAACTCCCCACCAAATTTTATAATTAATCAAGCCTATCCATTTTGTCTAATTAACGAAGCTTCATAGTTCATACCGAGAGAGGATATGAAGGCAGAATCTTTCTCTGATCTCACTTTCACTGTGGCTGTAGCAAGACACATTAGCTTTCAGCAACAATACCTACCCATTTCATGTAAAAAAAGGCACAAGCTAGCATCACCCAAGTCTTTCATGGTCAAAGATCAACAACAAAACAATAAATAAATAAATAAACAAACAAACAAACCCTTTAACAACAATGAAACTTTCAAAATATTGTCCCCCTTCTCAGTTCTCATTCCACATCTATAACATAATACTAGTTAAAAAAAATATAAAAACTATATATATTTACGCCAAATTTGATAGCAAATTCTACTGAAATCATTCTGAAAGAGACCCAAAAAACAGAAAAAAAAAAAAAAAAAAAAACATTAATTTTCTGTGACTAGAATCAGCTCCAAATCTCCTGCCAGAAGGATTTGCTTACCACCGCAAAATCAGTCACCTTATCTCTTTAGAATCACATCCACACGCCACCCAAGATTGTGTTCATGCAAAATGTACTACCTAACCACCCTTCTTCATCACGTCATCTTCTTCTCGTTCTTCTTCATCAACATCATCCCAAAAAAAATCCCAGACCCAAATAATCAAATTTTCCTACCCAAAATCCAAAAATCCTAAATATATAGTAAAACATCAAAAACAGAAAAGGGGGAAAGAAACGAACTTGAAATCACAAAAGATCAACTGCTTTCAGAAATGTCTTTGCTAACTTCCTTGATCATGTTAATGTTGTTGTTGTTGTTGTTGATGTTTTCTGTGTTTTGAATGGCCCTTTTGGAAGAACCGTTGCAGAGATGAACAGGGTATTTCTTGGCATTAATATCTACTTTGCGTAGAGCAGCTTGACCAAGATCAATGCCACACATATCAGAGAGCCTAACCAAATAAAGCAATACGTCTGAAAGCTCTTCTCCCACGTGTGTTTTATCTTCCTCTTTCCATCCTGGAAGCCCTTTTGGAACCTCTCCTTTCCACTGGAATATCTCTGATAGCTCTCCCACTTCTCCCACCTATATGTGATAATTAATCAAAAGCACCAGCAAAGATTAAACCCTAACATAATCATCCACAACCAAAAAAAAGGATTCAAATCTATTCAATAAAGAAGAAACCACTGTGATCTTAATCTTCCATATGGGTTTTCTCTACTGAAAATCTGATAAAGTGTAAGCTGAAAATCGATTAAACAGACAAAGTCTAATAATGGGTAAGCGAAAATCGATTAAACAGACAGAATCCAATAATGGGTAACCTGGAAATCGATTAAACAGACAAAATCAAATAATGGGTGCTCTGAAAATCGATTAAACAGATAAAACCTACCCTGAAAATCGATCAAACAGACAAAATCTAGTAAAGAGTAAGCTAGAAATCGATTAAACAGAGAATTTCAAATAATGGGTACTCTGAAAATCGACTAAACCAGAGAAAATCAAATAAAGGGTACTCTGAAAACCGATAAACAGACAAAAATCCAATAATAGGTACTCTGAAAACCGATTTTCGAAGTGGAAATTTTTATGAATAACACATGTTAGAAAGGCTAGTGGTGGTGGGTACTTAATTAATTTAGCGTTTTTGCAAGTAGATTTCATTACCAGAGCAAGAAGAAGATTTCTAGGGCTATGAAACTGATCCCAATCTCTTTCCCTTGCAAACTCCGCCATTTTCCTTCTAAGTTCTTCAAGCGTCACGCTTTCTCCCTCTGCATCTCTCGTCATCTCTTTTATCAACACACAAACACAACTCAAGAAGAACAAAACTAAAAACTGAAACAAAAGAGCAGATTTGCAGAAACAACACAAAACTCCAATTCTATATAACCCAAAAGCACGCTGTTAATAAGAAGAAAAAATCGATTTTTTCTTTCTGTTTCTGTTCTTCTTTCACAGCCCCTGCAAGACAAGACTAGAGATTCAAGGTTTAAAAGGCAAGGGTCCCTTTTTGTGGAAAGTTTCTACGCAGCCACACCCAAGTCCCGCCACCGCTTCCTGATTCCGCCACGTGTCCATTACCACGGACCATGCCACGTGCATGCCAAAAACCTTTGATAGGGAATGTCCGGGTTGATGATCGGGTTTTTAATGAAATCCCTGACCGAATCTAATTGAGATTTTAAGGATAATCTTTTTATCAATCAATTGGTTCAAATAAGATTAATTAAACTTGTGAACAGATAATCTTTAATTTATTTGAAATATATAAATAAAGTATAATGCTGTCAAATTAAGTGGTTAACTAATATTTTTATTAATATAAGACATCATATATGATGAATAATTGACTCGTGACTCAATTGTTTGACAATCCAATGCAAGTTATGAGCTCACGAGTTGAAGCGTTTGGCTTATCTACTTAAAAAAAAATATCACAAGACTTTATAAAATATTTCTTGGATGGCATTAATTATTCGGTTTCAATGTGATCTCATCTCACTTTTAAAAGTGAAAGGGATAAAAAGTTTACATATAAAGCACATGATAGTGGACTAAAAACCCAATAGCAGTACTATAGTAATACAAAGACAAAATCTCAACTAAAATGTTGGTATATTTCACCATAATATATGATTAAATTATAATAATAATAATAAAAAAGTCACTCATTTTCTTACATAGATAAAGGGTCTATTGAGATAATTATGCTGTCTTTTGAAGGTAGAATAAAATACAATACCAAAGCATAGAGAAAAGCCAAAAAAAAAAAAAAAAAAAAAGGGTTTAAAGAACTTAAGCAAGGAAGTAGTTGTTTTACTTGATGAAGAAGCAAGCATAATAATACAAAATAAGGGTTGCTTAGAACTAATTTTTAAATAGTCACGCGACATTTGATAATTGAACAATGTTCTTTATTCTATCGATCACTCATTGTTTAATCCTTATATATTTCGTATTATTTTAAAAAGATATTGTGACAATATTTTAATTAAGAAAATTTTGGATTTACGCGTAAACATTAGGATAATGTTATAATGTTCTTTAAATAATAATATAATTAGGTTAAGTGATCCAAATTAATAAAATAATATTATGTTGTAATCATGAGCTATGATGCTAGGAAGAGAAGGAGATAATATTGACAACTTAACATGTCATTTAGAAGGGCTTATTGGAGCATACACTTGATTTCTTCGAAAATTATTAGAGGAGTAGCATGGTGCACCTTAACTGTAACAAAAAAAAAAAAAAAAAAAGGTTAATTAAAGCTATAGTTGTAGTTATATTTTTATATTCAATTCTAATTGAGGTTCGATTTGATTTAATATCATAGTTTATACTAAATAACAAGTTTCGGTTTCATTATTGTTATTATTGATAGCTCCTTTTTTTTTTCCCTCAAAGCTAATTTATAATTAGTTGACAAGTATTTTTTATAGATACATTATAATTAATTATGACAATTACTTAAAACAAGTGATTAATCATCTGAGATGATAAGTGTGTGATTATGTTCTAGGGTTTGAACTACACTATAAAGATCAAATAGGATGCCAAGAATTGCTTTGTGGATATACGTATTAATTACTATGAAATTAGAATTAAGTATTGAAATATTATTCATGACGTTTTGTATATTAATATATATTAATAAACAGACATAGAGTTGGTGTAGTTGGTAATTAAAAAAATAGCTTTAAAACTCAAAGGTTTTAAATTTAACTCTTGTCACTGTCTTACCTTAAGGGTGAGGGACATTAATAGGTCAAGAACGGGCATCATGATTAATGAATTAGAAATAAACCTGATATCTTCTAAAAATATAATCTGGTGATGAAATTGATTATATAACTAACTGCTAACATTGTATCTTGTCAAAAAAATAAAAAAAAATAAAAAAGATTAACAAAAAGTTATTTTTATGAATGTACATATTAAAATCACGAGTTTAAGAAAGTACTTTATTTAGTGAAAATAATGAAATTTGTTCTAAAAGAAAATATCTTTGAATTTTTATTGGAGGAAAAAGTGTAAGTGTTATTATTGTATGTTTGGTAGATAATGACAAATTATGAGTACGCTTTACCTCAACTTTCAATTGGATCTATGTATAAATCCACATGGAGAGATTCGAAGTAAAAAATAAAAAACAAGAGTAGTAATAATATGGTTTTCAAATAAAGCCTAAAGAAAATAGAAAACACATTAATTAAAAATAGTCAAAAATTGTCCCTTCATTTATCTAACTCCAATGCAAGATATATATACAATTAGGAAGAAAATTTAAGTAGGAAAAGGCAGTGAAGAGAAAGAAGACACCGACCAGCATGTTGGCAAGCGGGCTTGGAACACCTTTGTAGGGGCCCACAAAAAAGTGAAGTTTTAAGAAATCCCTATTAATCAACGCGTGAAAAGACTATATTTGACCAATTAATCAAAGTAGAATACCTTTGTGGGGCCTTCAACATTCTTTTTGCCTCTCTCTCTCTTCCACCGTCATTTCTGGTCCCCCTTCTCTTCTTCTACTTCTTGCTCTCTCTCTCTCTTAATGTACGAGTAAAGGCCGTACAATCCATTTTGGTTTTTGTATTTGACGATTTTGTTCATCGCTCAGAGTTACGTAAGCATCACAAGGAGAGAGAGGCATTCGTGGTCGCCGCTGTTCTTTTAGGGTTTTTGACGTTATACGTAAAATGTTATGTAATATGTTTATATGTTGTATGCGAAAGTTTTACCTTGGTGCTATCTTCATGTTGGATTGATATATTTATTTATTTTATTGTGGGAGTTTTACCTTTTGGTTGTCGGGTTTTACTTGTGTTCATTGTTGTATTTGTATTGATCTTCAGTATGATATTTATTTGTTGACAGAATATGATAACTTAATTGTTAAAGCACAATTAAGTTGTCCTTATACACTACTTAATTGAATAAAAAAAGAAAAAATTTATATTTATGTTGGGCGCCAATGCACTTCATCCAACACTGGCGCCCAACAATGCACTATTTTTTTGTGGTCTTTGATCCCTAATATCCCTGTTAACCTTTTTGTGGAGGTAAAATTATTTTAGAATTAAAAATATAAGTGATATTAGACATTTTCTCTTTAGGCGCACACACACATATATATATATATATATATAGGCACAAACTCAAACTTAAAATCAAAATCTAGTTCTTCACCCACAACTATACTCTATTCTACAACTATTAAAGCTACCCAACTTCGGATACAAGTCACTACTATTAGTGAATACCATCCCTCATCACAGCAATTAATTTCTTTATTCTTTATTTTTAAAATATCTTTCTCTTTTTTAAGATATTGATGATTTTATTGTTTTTTTTTTAAATTTCTTTTAAATTGAGTTTGTAGTTAAAATGCCTACTTAGCTACAAATTATACTATTTTGTAGCTGTTTGTTATAAATATTCAACCACAAAGTTGATTTTGTAGCCGATTGTCATGGAAGGTTATGCCACAAAACTAATTTTGTAGCTAAAATACGTATTTAGCTACAAACTTTCGGTCTCTCCGCCTCTCTGAATCTCGACTCTCTCTCTCTCTCTCTCTCTCAAAACCCAAAACTCTCTCGCTCCTTTCTCTTCTCTCTCGCTCGAACTCAAATCCCTCTGTCTCTCTAAATCTCGTCTCTCTCTTCTCTCTTGCTTGAAACTCTCTTTCTCTCAAAACCCTGAACCCAATCGCGCCCCTCTCTTTCAAAAGCCCAAACCCTCAAGCACGTAACTCTCTCTATCAAAACCTAATTGCGCCTCTCTCTCTCTCTCGAAATCCAATCGCGCAAACCTCTCTCTCTGAACTCTCTGCTGGTTCGGAAACCCAATCGCGCCTCAAATCTCTTTCTGCTGGTGGTACGCCGGAAAACGCATCAACTGTTCTAGTTCCATCTTCTCTGGTAATGCTCTCGCTAGAATTTTTGTTCATCGCATTGTAAGTACTTCTACTCTTCCTCGCTTCTCTTATGAATCCTGTTCTTTTAATTTTGTGCTTTTTAGTGTTAATCGCTACTAGATTTCTTGTTTGATTCAAGCGTTTAGGAATTTAATATTGAATTGAGGTTTAATAATGATGATTTCAAATGTATTTGATTTTAGAATTTTTAGTTTGTTAACAAAGACGTTATAGGGCTCAATTTTACTTCTCATGATAAATGCGTCACAATTTTTTTTGTTTTAACCCCATTTGCTCAATATAGGTATTATTACATTTCCAATTGTACGTTGGGAGAGACATAGAGCCATAACAAGTGAAATTACAAGTACGCTGATGAAATAAGACCTATCCATCACTTCATTTAGCTCTCTGACAAATGGGTTGTCCTTGGTATTTCTGATCTTGGCCTTGAAATACTGAAATTTATAAGAAATTAAACGTGCTGAAAATGGAATGATTTTAATTTGATAGATATATATGTAGGGAGTGGTAATCTGATAAGTTTCTCATCAGATTCTATGTTCTTGAACCCCTTCCACTAGTAAAATCATCTATAATGAATTATAGTATCACATGCCCTTAATCTCAATCACCGTTCGATGACATCCACCTCGGGTTAGAAATCTAATGTGAATTATGTTTCTCTTTAATTCAGTTTTGATCTTCTGGATGTTTGGTCAATGAACCAAATGAGAAATTGGACACTGCAGTTATAAGCTAAGTGTTGATCTCCCTTGGAACTGAAACTTATTGCTGTATAATTTTTCCAAGGTGCCAAATTAGATGCCATTGTAGTTCCACTTAGATTTAGCTTAACAAGTCTTCTACTGTATGTTAGTCTCATTTCTTTCAAGAATAGGAATTAAAATTGAAAGATCTAAACATAAGGATTATGAGTTCTCCAGGTCTTTTCCTTTCTTTCATTTAGGTCATAATTTATTGCCTTAGCTTTTGTTCTCAATAACCTTTCTCTGTTTCTTTTCTTGAACTCTATTTTTATTTTTGGCTTTTCCCTTAATGTTATTCAAGTATTTTTGAGCTCCATTACTTTATAAATTACTTTGAAGCAGTACCAGTGAAGCTCATGGAGCAATCCCTAACTCTCAAAGTGTTGATGCAATCCAACAAAGGTCGTGAAACTGTTAGGATTTCAGGTTATAACCTCTACCCCAACTGTTAGTTGTTTGCATAGTTACAAGTTATAAATTTCTATTTTAGTCTTTCCAATGCATAGAATCGCTTACATTGAGGAGTTTTGTTTTTGGGTGCAACTTATCTATATTTAGGATAGATAAAACTATTGCAAAAGTTGATCACAAGATCATTAATTTTCTTGTTGATCTACAAGGATTTTAATAAATGTTTGGTAGCTTAAATTTTTTTGACTAATGATCTACAATCAATTCAACTTTGCTGACGGGAAGAGTATATCTCAAACTGCACATATGGTCAAAACAACTAATGAATTGGAACTTCTTTTCCAATTGTAGGATATGACTATTCACAATTTTGGCTATTGTCATGTCTTTGTAACCAATGATTTTTTCTTTTTTTTTTGTAAGAAACACATATTCATTAAAATGTTTTTGTTGAGTTAATTCTTCATGTTGGATGTCTTTTTATTGTTACTACAATTATTTCTATAGCTAAATTATACCTTTTAGTTATGTAATTGATTTGGAAGCTAAATATATACTTTTGCTACGAAATCAGTGTTGAAGCGGAAGCTGACCTTTGGCCATGAAAAATATATTTGTAGCTAATTATGTAATCTTTTGCTACAAAATAAAGTTTGAAGCTAAACATATTTTTAGCTATGATATGAGTTTTGAAGCTAAATATAGTCTTTAGCTATGAACTCACTTTTGTAGCTAAATATACCTTTTAGTTATGAAATTAATTTGGAAGCTAAATATATACTTCAGCTACTAAATCAGTATTGAAGTTAAATATTTTATTTTGCTATAAAATAAAGTTTGAAGCTAAACATATTTTTAGTTATGATATGAGTTTTGAAGCTAAATATAGTCTTTAGCTGTGAACGTTCTTTTGTAGCTAAATGTGGATTCTAGCTACAAAACTATTTTTGTAGCTAAATGTAACTTTTGGCCACGAAAAATACTTTTGTAGCAAAGTAATTTTTGCTGCAAAATATAGTTTGAAGCTAAACATATTTTTAGCTACAAACATCATTTTATCACTATTGGTAGGGGTGTAAGCAACCCGACCGACCTGACCTGACCCGACCATTTCGGGTTGGGTCAGGTTGGGTTTGATTAATATGTCGGGTTGATCTAGTTAATTTTTGAGCAATCTGATCCGACCTTTTAAAATTTTTATATGTATATATATACGTTTATCTTCATTCTCATAAGTCAAGTTTAAGAGTAGTTTGACTTGTACATATATGAGTTCTTTAAAAAAAAGAGAAATTTCATCTTTTAAAGCTTAAATAGTAATTTAATAAGTTGAATACATGATAATTTAACATATTTTATTACTAATATAAGCTTAAATAGTAATTAATAAGGTTTAAAAAAATTGGGCTATTTAATCAGGGCCAACCCGACTAACCCGACCAACCCGACCTGACTTCATTGGGTCCGGTGGGTTAAGAGGCAAAAACCCGATCCAACCTTACTCGACCCGTTCCGATTTTACCCCAAACCATCGGTTTACAGGCACGCAAATTTAGCTACAACCTAGCTACGGAATGGTTTTTGTAGCTAAAATGTCTTAGCAATGAAATTTTAACTTTTGGCAACAAACTGTTTTCCTAGCTAAAGACCCGATTTGTAGTAGTGTATTATTATTCGCCCCTTCCCCCTTAATATTTTAGAAAAAAACTTTTATAATTATGTTATGTTATATGTTCTCGCTTCGTCCTCCAAGATCATATTCGCCCCTTCCCCCTTAATATTTTAGAAAATTTTTTTTATAATTATGTTATGTTATATGTTCTCGCTTCGTCCTCCAAGATTAAAGGCTAGATCCGCCGCTGCTCATGAACATATTATAGATGTCATATGCATGATTAAATTGCGAAAGTTTCTTGATATAAAATATTAACTTCTTTTTTTTTTTTTTTAATCAAAGGATATGCATTATTAACTTATTAAATATAAGATTTTATGTTTTTCCTCTAAAAAAATATGAGATTTTTTTTTTGAATTCACACCAGTAATAATTATTATTTTTTAAATAGGTAAGTATATAAAAAAAAAATGGTTATTTTTATGATTAGCAAGACATTAACTTAAATACAGTGAACTATCTAAATGAACTCTCACATGGCCCCATTAATTAGAGTAATTAAAGAGGGATATATCTTAGTTAGATGAGAATGTCGATATATAATAAATTAACTAACACCGTCTTGAATTTAAAATTATGTTTGAACTGTACATAATTAGTTTGCGTTCTAAGCTTTAAATCTTAGTATAAAATATGAATTCATTCTCTTCTCTAAATATTAATATATTATCAGCTGGTTAATTAATTAAGTTGAAAAACAAATTAATAAACTTATATACTTAATTACATTTTAATTAATAATGAACTATCTAATTTTGTTTTAATGAGCTTATTCCTTCATATTTTTAGAAAAATGTTAATCTAATAGTAAAAAATACAACTCTAAATATAATTATACATTCATAATTATTAGATGAATGAATATTGAGTACATCCCAAGGTGTGTAATAAATGACTAAATAGTTATGTACATGTAATTGTACTTAAAGTTATACTTTTTTTCAGTTAAATCTGCACATCTAACATTTATCTATTGCCTAAAAAGTATTGATGGTCAGAAAATATCCCTAAGAAGAAATTATTAAAACTAATTGAAAAAGTCTACAAAAGAATGTTGGGTAGGTGTGAACTATAATAATTATAGTCTTACATCGAACACATGAATAGACATGTTCACGATATGAAATATAATCTAGTCCATCAATAATCATAATTTTTGTAAGAAAAGTTACTTAACTGTTTTTTTTTTTTTGGTGGTGGAATGATTGACCTTTTTTTTTTTTTTTTTTTATTTGTTAAATTTGGTCATTTATGCCTTTCTGTTCATATTTTAATTATTCAAAATGAATTAATTAATTAACTGTATCATAAATTAAAATGAGAATTTTAAAATTGATTTGCCTCAATTCCAAAATATTTCTATATATATTGTCACCTTTTATATCATTTCTCTATAATCATAACAATACTAATTACTTCCAATATATGCGTAAATATGGATTAATATATACATGCATACATGTGATTATATGTGGGTCTCTCGTCAGTTATAGCATGAACTGTATTGTAAGGTTGGAAACCATGCAAGGCCCTGAACAGCTTGAAACTGACAAGACAATGGCCTCCAACAAAATCTGTTTGCTTGGCTGGTAGATGTAACCAACATGAAAACGAAATATTAGACAAATAGGTTGAAGAAGAAGAAGAAGAAGAAGAAGAAGATATGAATATACAGAGGGAAGTAGGTGAAAGATGGGCCCTTGAAGTTGAGGTTATATATATCACGTTGGAAGGTGGACATGTGGGTAAGGAAAATTATAATCAGTATCTTTATAGATGAATTAATTAAGAATTTGAAATTGGGTTTATATAAGTCAAACATTTATTTCACAAAAATCAGGGGAATGCCTAGTTATATGCCAATGGACTGATACCTTAATATATATTTTTTTTGTACCTGTTTTCCGGCACCCTTCAAATGTTCTCTTTTTTGGGACAAAACTAATCCTTTCGGATTTGAAAATTTGCAGGGATAAGGATACTTCTTTTAACATGGATGAACAAAGGCGGGCTCGAACTTGTTATGAGTTCTTCAATCGCACCTCGTAATTTGCTTCTTAAAAACCAACCCCTTGTTGGTTAAAAATGGGACTTTGATACTACTTTCTAGTATACTTGATCAAGTTTTATACCTATGTTAGACGTACAGGTAATTAATATACAAAATTATTATAAACCAAGCAATTTTTTTTCTTTTAATAAAAAATTAAGTACTTTTCTGTTAGATGTTAATAGCAGAGCTACCAAATGGGCCTTTAGCCTCAAATTTCAATCCAAATATCTTGAGTTTTGGATTGGGCCGACCTTGGAATAGTTATCTAGATGACTATATCAAATCCATATTAATTTGGGTCCGATATTTTTACCTACTCTTTTCTATCTCTTACCTACTTATTTTCTTCACCCACATAAAAATTTAAAATTAATTATTTCCTCTCTCTTCACCTCTTAAATTTTTATTCTACCATTGTTACCCCAACGTCTTAAACCATTTTTTTCTCTCGTTTCTTCTCTTCTCTTCATCATTGATTCATCATTTCTTTAAGTTTTAAATTTAAGCCACTATAGCAACAATTTATATTATTAATAAAGTCAGAACATTTTAACAATTGATACTGTGTTATTTTCATCATAAATTCTTAAATTACTTACTACTTTAGTACTTTTCCACATAAAACTGTCAAATAAATTTATTTAAAAAATATATTTTTAGGTAATTTGGTAAAAAGACACTAAAAAATTTCTTTTTGTCATTTTCAGCTCGCTTTTATTCTTTTGTTTTAGTAACTTTCAACCTCTATTTATTATTTTTAGTAACTTTTAACCTCCCTTTTGTTCTTTTTTTTTGGTAACTTGAATCTCATTTTTTTAATAGACGTGCAACACACGTGCCCATAGATTAGTCCAAAATAAGAGAAATATTTTTAACATATATAAAAGATGCCTTGATTAGTCATAATCCATACTTGATTTTTACCATAAAACATTATAGATGTTGTTAAGTGAATAGAAGAATTTGTATATATATTTGTTGGACCAAAGATATTAGACTAGATGTTGGACCAAAAATGCATGATCAAACCCATAATAAATATGTTGGATCAATAAATTGGACCAAGAATAAATTCATGATCAAGTTCAAGATAAGACCTAAAACCAAGTTCAAGACAAGACTCAAAATCAAAGTCCAAGCCTATAATTTGGACGTTTCCAAATTTAGGTAAATTAAGTGCTCAAAATTATGTGAGGTGCTCAAAATTAGATGAAGTGATCAAACATCAAACAATTGATCATGCAAATCATTCTCTACTTCTTCTCTTCCTTAGTGTCATTCCAAATCAAGAGAGAGAATCTCTTTTATTCATGACGTGAAAAGAAGGTTGTAAATTTTTATTCATAATGAAGTTTTTACAAGCTTGCCTATGAATGTTTTCCCTAAATTAAGGATTTTACCACGTAAATTCTTGGTGTCTTTTGGTGTATCATATTTTTCTACAGTTATTTTCATCTAGTTGTTTATTAGTATAATACTACATACGTCGGGCCTCTCTTGAAACTTTTAGTATGCTCTGTCTGATCTTCTACATCAGGAAAGTTTTTCTTGAGATACATTACTATTCACTTATACTACTCACGCATGTATCTTGTTAAGGAATTAATGTATTATAATGTTACTATACTGAATTAGCAATTAATTTAATTAGCCATACTCAATTATGTCTTTAGTAACTTTAAATAGTGAACGAGAGACAACTTGTTACTCTAAAACACTTGGTATTTAAGCGGGTCCGTTGTGACCCCACCTTTCAGCTTGTGGACTAGTTTGATTGATTTTATTAAAAGTTGTTCACTCTGTGAAAGTAATACTAAATGTCCAATTGAGACGCGTTGGTACAACTGATTCTTATAGGCATCATACTAAACGCGTCCTAAACACGTATATGTCACTATTCACATATATAATAATAATCACGTATAACAAGCAAGTATACAGTTTAACAAGTTCTGACTTTGTACTTAATCTTTTTTTGGTGTTGGTCATATTTTGCATCAAGAATATTCCATGTTTATTACCTTTGATTCCGTAGAAAGGTGTATCAATCATAAGAGTTTTAATTTGTAGGTTAATTAACTTAATTTTACATCCATCCATTTAGTTAAAATTTAATGAAATAGCAAGGAAAACAGTGATGGTTTTTATTATATATGATAATTCCTTTTGAGATAGCTTCACTTAATTGCTATAAAATAATTAATTTAGAGGGAATAATCATAGAAGTAGAAGATAATCTAACTGCAAAATAATACAACTACAATATGCAACTATATGTTCATGCCCATGTTTGTTGGATCATTTATTACGCGTCTCAAAATGTATATATCACACATATTCAATGTACATGAACATGTAGTTATAATATAGTTATATTATTTTACAGTTAGATTAACATTTTCTTATAATACCTTGTAATATATCCAACGTTAATTTGTTTTAGGAGAACCCATTATTGTGAATGCAATCTAATAAAGGGTCTTGGGTTTCTAAATAATTATCTCAATTAGGTATTAATTAATTTGTTCAGCATTATGTTGTTTTAACTAGTAATATATTTTTTAGGTTTCAAAGTACGACTAATCCTTGTAAATAATTATGATTGTTTTAAGAACTATTTGCAATGGACATTTCCAATTAATGCTGATGATTGTTCTTAAAACTGTTGTATATATACTAGCAAATAATATTAAGGTTTAGTATGAAAAAGTGAATTTTAAGAGTAAAACCCTAGCTAGGATTAGCTGCTTGTTTATGTTAATTTGAGAGACAAAATAACATTAACTTTGATCAATTTAATTATGTTTGTACTAGAGCCTACCAAAGGGCAAGAATCAAATGAGTGTTGGAAAGGTGGTGACAATGGACAATAACTTTTGGAACAACAATAATCATTTAAATTAATAAATTTCTGGAAATGTAGTTCGTATATATATATATACTGTTACATATATATATATATACGTAAGTTTATTTAACAGGTTAATTACATATATTCAAGGCCCTTTATTATATATTGTGGCATAACCTTTAATACTTATTTTAGTGCATATTGCATAATGGTTTGTATATATCTTTCTTATTGTAGTGACTTACCCAAATGGAAAGAAAGTGTTGACAACATTGGCTTATTATTATTATTGATAAAATTAATGGTGAGATTTGATTTTTTTGTCATTTTATGACTGAGTTGCTTTAATTTATGATCATTTTGGGAAGGTTTAATGTTTTTGTGACCATAAATCAAGGGTGACAATTTAGCCCATGGGCCTAATTCGACCCCCTATAAATAAGCAGGTCCAAACCTTAGCCCGACTATTAAATGGAGACGGCCCGGCTCGGTTCTAAAATTTATTGGACGAATTTGAAATCACATAACTAGACTCGGCCGGGCCAGCTAACTCAGTCCAAAGGCTCGGATGGAAGGCCCGACCCAAAGGCTCTAAGATTGGGTCTAATTATACATACATACATGTATATATATATATTTAATATTTTGTATATATTTTTTATATTTTAGATTTGCTGTAAAATATATATATGTATGTGTAAATTGTAATATATTCTTAATACAAAATTACACATACATACATACATATATATATATATATATATATATATATTATAATAAATATAAAATATATATGTGCACGTAATTAAGAGTATAAAATGAAAAAATAAAACATAATAAAAAATGTGTATATAATTAAAGTATATATAAACATAATACATTGCGTCAAAAAAACAATATAATATATATATAATGATAAAAAAATATAATCAAGTGTATTATTACAATTAAGAGTGTATAAAATGTGTATAATATATATTTAATTAAGTCAATAATGTTATTAAGGGTTTATATTTGTAGTATATATACATTATTAAGAGTATGCTCAATTAGGTATATAATACGAATAATCTACATACCTAGTCTATTTCTTAATAAAACAAATAATTATTTACTTTCTCTATTTCTTAATAAGAGTATATATAGTATTTAATTATAATATAAAATGGTAAAAACAAAACATATTTAAGATTCAAGAGTATTATATGATTAGACAATATATTATACATATATATATACACGCACAAACTTATACACACACACACTAAATTATAATAACGGTTGAGCTAAAATTATAAAAGAATGAAATATATTATCCAACTATATACATAAACTAATTCATTTAGAATAAATTAACACATATTTAAGATAAATTAAATAAATAATATTTTTAATTTGTATGTTTTATTTAATTATTTAACTAAAATTTATATTTTATCGTAAATAAGCTAACTTCAAAATATATATTTGGTTATATTAGTAGTTTAAAATTTTCATCCAAAGGCCCGATTCAAAGACCTCGTTTATGTATTTAGCCTATTGGCCAATTGGCCAATTGGCCAGAATTGTCACATTTATCAAAAATAATATTTGTATTGATATGGTGTGCGATGAATGATAGGAGTCATATTTTTATTATTTTTTTATGATTATGATGTAATGTATTGTTAGGTAATTTAGTTACGGATATTGAGTCGTTTCAAAATTCCTCGTTTTAATTTCTTAGGTTTTCTACAGCAAAGATCCTTTGGGGGTCCATCAAAAGGACAAGTACTTTCTTTTTCATAAACTTTTTCTTTTGTCTCCAAATCATTAAGCCTATAAATCTATGCATGTGACACAAACTACCATGCACAAATTATTGAGACCCAAAACATTCCACGATTCCCCAAGCCCATCCCCATCCTACATTTTGATAATAATGATAATGTTGATGGTGAAGAGGGCAATGATGATGACCATAATAAATAAAAAACAATGCGTGAAACTATATAGATAGACAACCACTTAGTACATTGTTGGAATAGTCCCTATTATTTTTGTCCAACATTGCTTTAGTTATTGTCCCTTATATATATGATGATGAGGATTGATTTGAGCAGTTAAAATCAAAGGGAACGATTTCATTGTGGAATTTAGCATATAATAGATAAATAAATGAATAGCAACAACATTTAATTTTTGCTTCAAGCCATGTGCTCATTGTCTATATGTTGTATATAGTGAAAAATACAAATTGTCACCAATAAGGCATTAGTTTGATGGTTCGAGTAGTTGGTTTATTACACAGAGTCAAAGGTTCGAGGCGAGACTCTAAAGGGTTAGATACTAAATTTTTTTAAATTTTCTCATTGACATAGAGTAACTACGTGAATTGACTTTAGGCGAGTTTTGAAGGGTCGTCGGGTCGAATCTTGTTGGTGTAGATATTAGTCGGGTCTTGCGTTGCTCGAATTTCCCACGAGTAGGGTGGGTATCACGTTATACTTATTTTTTCTCAAAAAAAAGTACAAATTGTCATGGTTGTCTACATCTTATAAGGAGAAGAGACGGATACAAATTAAAGGTGTTGAGCATGTGATTCTTGGTAGTTTATGCACAACGGTGGGACCATTTCCATGTGTCACTTGTTGCAGATACTCATACAAAATCTTGCTAGACAGGAGGGACAAGTACTTAATACCTTCTATTGGTGTGTGTGCACATAAGCAATTAATATTACTAGGAATTTAAGACTGCATTTGGTTCGTACCATACTAAATCATGAAATTGAAAAACTTGAAAAACGAGATTTCTTCTTTTTGTAAAATGGAGATTGAAAAGAAAATTTTAGATTTTACTCAACCAAACATATTTTTATATACTGTTTGAAAAGTGAAAACTGTTTCCGAGTTAGAAGCTAAACGCAACTTAATAATTTTGTACTTTCAAACATATAGCTTTTATACTAACAAGCACGAAAATGTGGGTTCAAGTAACTAGGATTCTTTTTTTTTTTTTTCTTTTCTTGTTTTTCATTAGTGAAAGTTTGGAACATAAGTAGGGGTATAAACAAAATAGTTAAGGTTACTTTCTAGAAGTTATAGGTTTAATAAAAAAACAACCACTCTAATATACAGCTAAAGTTGTGTACATCATCTTTTACCCAGATCTCCGTTACCATGCCAAGATCATACGTTTGAGATTGAAACAACCTATATATTCATTGTATAAGTAAGGTTGTGTAAGTCATTCTTTTCCCGAACCTTATATTAATGGTGACGCACTGAGTATGTTGTTTTAAGTAAATATTGGCAACCACTTCACCTTCTATAGTTAATAAGTAGATGCTCAACTATACATATTAAGTAAGAATATAGATATTAACTCTCCTCACTTGTATAATGGCACGTGGATTAGATTTATAATAAGGAGAAAAAACAAATCCGCTTGCAATGAGATTTGAATATAAGACTTCTAGAATAACAAGATCTGATACATGTTAGAAACCCTGACTTTAAAGCTATAGCTAATAAGTTAAGGTTCAATTATATTAATATCAAGCGAAAATATAAATATTTCCAATGAAAGTTAGGAACAAATCTATATAAATCCTCTAAAGGCTGGTATGAGTTTAAACCGTACTACTTGTCACAATAAAATAAAATAAAAATGAGAAATTACTTTAAATGATTAGTTTTGGCGTTCTAAAAAATGAATGTCATTAATTTAATACTTCATAATTGGCATATTGCGCACTGAAAAGAAAAAAATAAAAAGAAAACTTTTTTGCTTTCAATAGATAATATATGCTTAATTATGTTAAATAGATTATATGAATAAGAACAAGCATATATATACTTGATCTACAGATGAAATTAATCTCATGTGATTTTTCAGTAGAATATTTGCCTTCTTGCTGCTTGCAGTGTTGGCATTGAAGCCAAAGAAAATTAACTCCCGAAGAAAGCTACATGAACTGGAAATGTATATGGTTTATGAGATTGAGGAGAAATTCAAAATTAAGAGAATCAAAATCTTATTTAGTTTCAAGAAAAAAGTTTTCTTGAAACTAATAGGTATCAGTAATTTTTATTTGTTATAAGTGGGTTCGCATCCTGTCAATAATATCATGAATCATTTAAAAAAATATGCAAAGTACAAAAAATTGACGGTCCCATAAGGGCCACAGACAATGTGAGCATAAGCATATAAGACCCATAAGAAACACTTAATATAAAATTCTCATTTTCAGTGACTGTCACAAATTACATCTCTTTATCATATAGACTCATCAGAATTGAACTGGTTCTCCAAACCCCCAAAAAAAATTTAAGAAAAAAAAAATGCTGAAAGAAATATATTAGTTAATATAACAAAAGAGAGACAATATATAATTAATAGCTAGACAGATATCTCTCTCCAGGCTTAATTTCTCTAGTAATTATATGGGTGGATACAAATTTTTAATCAAAACCCCATCCAACCTCTCATTTCAATTAAATTTTACATATAATTTAGATATAATAATTGTGTGTAATAGCTTAGCTAGCTGAATATTGATTGAAATTACCTGTGACACACACATCTATAGTGGTAAGCACTGTTAATTGGGTCACTTCCATCAACAGGAATCTGCTCAGCTTTACACTTGAACTTGCAATCTCTGCATTCATTGTATGTGCATGTTGGTGCTGTGGATCCAATCAACATTCTCCTTATGACATTGTTATTCCTCTTCTTCTTCTTCTTCCAAACTTCCTGCCATAAATCTCCATCAACATATTAAAACCCACAAAAAAAAAAAAAAAAAAAAGGTACTGGGTATTTTTCAATTCAATTCAAATCCTCTTTTCACCTGCAAACCACCCAATTCTCTCAAAGTTGTAGTAGTATCAGTAGAAGTAGTAGTAGAGGATTCAGTGATGCTTGAGTGATAAGAAGTAAGGAGTACTACTTCAGTTGACAAACCTGCAGCACATATATATGAAGCAAAAAAGGAAATAAATAATATTATTTCCTTAGTTTTTTTTTAAGAAAAACAGAAACTAATAAAGTAAGGGAGAATTAATGGAGGAAATATTTAAGACCCAAGAGAGTGAAGTGAGTTTGAAGTTGAACCTTGCATGAAACAGGCTGCTGAGGTCATGAATAGTAGTAGAAGTAGTAATAAGAGCAAGTTGGATGATGATTTTGTAGTGGCCATTAATGTATGTTTTTGAGATATTAGAAATTGGAGGAGATGGGCAGAGAGAGATGTGAAATGAGAGAAGAAAAGATGATGCTCAATCTAATATGCAAGAGCAGAAGATAAGAAGTAGAAAGTGAGAATGAAAAGAGAGAAGATAACACGGGGAATTGACAGAGAGAATACCCATTAAAAATAGGTTAAATTAGAGAAACACCCAATTTTTTCAAAAAAAAAGAAAAAAAAGTAAAAAAAAGCAAACTTTCCTAGACTGTTATTTTGATAAAATTTCAATTTTTAAGTGGACATAATAGCATTGTAACACTCCGTGTTTTTGTATGTACAGTGTATAGTATATTGTACCGATCATGACGTAAGACTATGTCAAGAGCGTCGTGACAAACATCATAAAAATATTTCCATAAACCCTTTTTTCTTGTAATGAATTGTTTTGATGTTTAATTAAGCCATTGTTTTTATAGAAGAAGGGTGTATTGAGTTAAGTTGAATTGTATTTATAAGTAAAGAGATATATATCTCCTATTTCTTGAATAAAATAGTTTTTTTTTTCCTTTTGCAAGATAAATGAATATTAAATTAAGAAATGAAAGGAGAACAATTATAATAAAATTCCAATTATACCCAAAAGGGTGCTAATATAATTTACCATTTCTCAAGGCCTTAAAAAAAATAACATCAATTAAATGATAAAAAAGAAAATAGACAAGAGAATGGAGAATTTGTTTTCTCCTTAGAGAAAGAAAACAAAAAGAAACAGTGAAGAATGTGATGTATGTGCTTACACATGCATTCATGTATGTATATATATACGTATATTTGTTGTTTTAGTGGTCTCCACTGTCCAATTGAGAGATGGACTGACACTAATCCCTCGCAGTGATTCAGTTGGCTTAGCACGCCAGCTCACCACCACCACCACAAGTGGTCCCCTCCCAAGCCCCAACCAAATTCTGACACCTCATTCACAAAACCCTTCCTTTTTCCACATTAATTACCACAATGCCACTCCTTCCAATCCCTAACTCCGAGGTAGAGATGCATATATCAGAGAATCCTTCTCTTCCAGACGCTCTCTGATACAATGCTCCTACTCCGCATCGACAACGACGTTCTCAATGTTATGGACCGTGTACTTATAATAACGTGGCAGATTTGAAGTTGTTGACTTCGGAGAGGACGCACTCATCAAGTCTGCCAGCTCGCCAACATTGCGGGAGTGTGCTGAATTGGGTTGGCGTGTTGGGGGGTGCGGGGAGGAGAGTTACTGTGGTGATAGCGTCTACAGTGTTTCGTACGCGACCTTTATAAATTACTTACAACTCATGCAGGTCAAATCCATGGGCCGGAGTAGGTTCAAGTGGGCCTGGATCCTGCACTCCAAGGAATACGATAGCCGACCAATCACTGACTGGCCGACCAATCACTGACGCCACATCAACAGCTTCGTTGATCGGATTAGTATAACATTATACTTGTAGGGGGATTGGGTCAAACAGAGGAACCAAATCGAACCGTATCAGTGAGTTCGATTCAGTTTGATTCGGTTTCCTTAAAAGGTTTTAAAAATTGATTCGATTTACGAATGAAGTCTTAAAAATTGATCCTAAACTTAACTGTTTGATAATTTTTTTGTACTTTATTTAAATGTGTTTAGAAAAATAAGATGTAAATTAATTATTTTTATCTTTATGATAAAGAATGATACTGTTGTTGTAGTATGTATGTTAAATAATAAATATTTTAATGTGAATTTTGACATTTGAAATTATCATTTGATGTTGTTATTATATTATGTATATTAAATATTTCTATATGAGTATTGATGCAACATAATATATTAATACATATGTTGATGAAATAATTTTTTTTGTAACATTACATGTTTATGTTGTATTAATTTAAATATGTTTTTTTTTAATTTTAAAAAATATATTTTACACGTTAAAAAATATAACCCGATCAATCCAAATTGAATTTATTCGGTTCGATTTTGATTACAAAAAATTAAACTGATGTCCATCGGTTCAGTTTACAGTTCGGGGCCTAAACTGAACCAATGACATCCCTAATTACTTATGATCATATTAGTCTAATGACTTATAGCTGACCCTTAAGCATTCACGTGCTCTTATTATATGAGGTAGAGTGTTCAGATCTCCTCAACTTCATATAAGGTAAGGAATTATTCACCTTTGTTAGGGGATTGTTGTAGCTCAATTGAGCTTTGGTCTAGGTATTTATTTCCTATATTACTAATTAGACTACTCATATCTTTGATTCATTGATTTAGAACGATTTGTACATATGTGATGATTTCACGTAACAAATACTATAAATTAACCAAAAAAAAAAAAAAACACTTACAATATGTATGATAGCTAAAAAATTATTATTACATCAAAAAATTTGTTAATTTTTAATAAGATGAAAATTTGTTATATTTTATTGTCAATATTTTCTTTTTCTTTTTTCTTATTTTTTTTTTTCAGTCCCCTATTATGCCCGTACTTAATCTTTAGGAAACTTCTTTTCTCCCTTTGCCTCAAATGAGTGTAAAAGCATTTTCACATTCTGATAACATAAAGTCCAACGCTTTCTTTAGATCTGTGGGGAGATGTGCATATTGGGCACATCAGTCCGTCAATATAACATGGCTGATAATCAAATTTTTCTTAAGAAATCTTACCCTTTAGTCTAAATTATCAAGACATTTCTAAAAATATTAGTTTGAAGCAACTAATTAATTCGCTCAGACAGGCACGTTTACACATATGTATCTATTATGGACGAAATCATAAAGGTGGTCCCTAGGAATAGGATTCAAGAACTTAGGGTTTGAATTTTTTGGGGTTCCTGAACATCACACCAACCTCAAAAAGAGAGTTGTTTGAAATATAGGGCACAAGGAGGAGGGAGGAAGAAGCCATTGATGAGTGATGGCCCCTTGAGAGGTGAAGACAATTTGTAAGGAGAGAAGTGTGGAGGATGCAGCCCCCACATGAATGGTTAGCATGCATTTATTTGCTAGATTCTTCTAGTTTCTGCAACTTTGCTCCCCTAGTAGGCCCTCATTTGTTGTACAATTTTATCTCCTAGGTTATTTATTATGTTTATTATCAATATTTACATATAGAAATTCATTGCAAAGCCATTTCATTTTATCTGAAAAAAAAAAAAAAAAAAATAGACATGTTTGTTATAGTTTTTGCTTTTACCATCTATAAAGGTTTTCGAAAAGATAACATTTGCTCCAAACACGAATTAAATGGGCCGGCTAATTGTCTTTTAAAAGTTTTAAATTTAAAAAGTTAGTTTTAATATTTTTTTTTCTTAACATAAGGACAACCGACCTGAGAAAGTAGATTCATGAAGCCGATGTTTTGTAGATGAAAAAAGACTTAGTTGAGTTGAGTTTTAAGAACAAATTAGTATTTTAATATTTTAATTATCTTTAACTTTTGCACATTTTTCTTTATTTTTTTGTTTATTTATTTTATTTTTAATTAAGTTTAAGCATTTCATACTCTTAATTACTCTCATTATTTTTTACAAATACAGGGTTTTTTTTTTCCTTCACGTTCATTAAAAGACATTTAAAATTTATGTTGTAATCACTATCAAATTATACTAACATAATATAAATTTAATTAATAAAAATAATTAACTTACACTCCCACCAATATATATATATATATATATATAAAGAAAAAATACATAGAACACTAAGGTCTTATCTTACTTTAATCATTATTCCAATAAATAATATTTATCGATATAACTTTTTTATTTTTAAAAGGTTTTGAAATCTTAATAGAATCGAGCAATTCAATGCTATTTTGAGTTTAAATTACAATATTAAAAATTAAAAAAATTAAAATTTAGAGCACAAAAATACATTTGTTTGTTAAATAAATTAAGTGCGAATATTAATAAAAATGTCTATTTCTTTGCATTTGTGAAACAATTTTTGTGACCCAAAGATGCATTGGTTGGTCCCTAGTCTATAAAGGAATTTTTACCCAACTTTGTACTTTCAACATTTGTGAAAGAGAATAAGACAAGAGTCTATAATATATATAACTTCGTCTTTTCCATTAGATCTTAGCAATGAAATTTCAAATCAAAGAAGACGCAACAAAACAGAGAAAGAGAAAGAACAATATCATCATATATATATTTGCCAACTTTCAAGTCGGTATGTTTAGAGAAAATAAAATAGGAAGAATTTAAGACCTTTCCACATATTGGATATATAGGCTTTGTTTAGTAGAGTTTTTTTATAATGCTTTTAGAACAAAATTACTTTTTGAGGTGTTTGACAACACTAACATTTAATTAAATTGTGCTGGAAAAAAATTGTTTTTACGCTATTAGAATAAGCTGGAAGATACTAACTTTTTTCAAAAGTGTTTTTTCTAAAAACGTTTCTTGGAAAATCTCTCCCAAACCAGGCCATAATGATTTTGTAATAATTTCAATTGAAAATTTTTTTTAATAAAGTTAAGATTGTATTATAGGATCTGCATTTCACAATGCTTTTTGAGCAAAAATGCTTTTTGAGGTGTTTGACAACACCAACATTTAGTTAAATTGCGCTGGAAAAAATTGTTTTTATGCTTTTAGAAGAAGATGGAAGATACCAACTTTTATCCAAAAACATTTTTTCTAGAAACGTTTCTTGAAAATCTTTCCTAAACCGGGCCATAATGATTTTGTAATAATTCCAATTGAAGATTTTTTTTTTAAATAAAGTTAAGATTGTATTACAAGATCTACATTTCACAATGATTTTGGAGCAAAAATGCTTTTTAAGGTGTTTGACAATACCAACATTTAGTTAAATTGTGCTAGAAAAAAATTATTTTTATGTTTTTAGAAGAAGCTGGAAGATGTCAAATTTTTTTCAAAAGCATTTTTTTTAAAAACCTTTCCTGAAAATCTCTCTCGGGCCGTAATGATTTTGTAATAATTTTAATTGAAGTTTTTTTTTTGTTTTATTAAAGTTAAGATTGCATTATAATATCTATAATTATAGGTGGGATATCCTCCCCCTTTTGTTCCTTAATCTAAGTGGATTTTTTTCTTTAAAAAAAAACAAAAGATTGTGTTACAAGATTTTATATGGAATTATCTTTTTTATGTACATGATATATAAATATGAAACATACATAAAAGTTTTTTTCATCATAACTAATGCTACACTAGATAAGACAGTATAGATATAACGAAAAGTATGTGCACCACACAATAATGTATAAATTTTTGGACCACTTTTTTGTAATTGTGGGCAATTTGTCCCCTACCTAGGCTACATAATTGCGAGCATTCTTCTCATATGTTATGATCTATAAACTCTGGCCCGATCAAGTTGGTGCAACTTCAAAAAAGAAATCTTTTTTCTATCTTATTTTGATTTTCTATCTTACCAACTTCAAGTTGGTAATGAATTCCTTGAAGGTAAGATCCTAATTTATATTTTATGTGATAAACATGCTCATATTCGATATGAGATTATTATTTCAGTCTACACATACTCAATAAATTTTTACCTTAGATCAAAATTTAACTTTTATCACGATCACACTGCATGATCCATGTCAGATTAACTGTCATTATCATCTTTAAGAGGAGTAATTCAAAGAATCATCTGTAACTATAAGTACGTGCGTGTGCTCTATCTTAATATACGTCCGTCCCCGCCGGATCATCAGCTGTGATACCACTAAAAAACATTTCATAAGAAAAACGAAATTCTATATTTTAATAGGTGTAGGTCAAATTGAGAATAGTTATTTCAATCTTGTACAAATGATTGGACAGGGCTAAGGCAGTAGTCTCGACCGCTATTAGGCTTCTTGCTCTCTTAAATATTTTTAAAATGTGTTATTATACTAAACTATAAGTAAAAGTATTTTAATTCACATTTGAAAATCCCAAATTAATCAATTTTTTATTTATTTAAAAGAATAGATATAAAAAAGATTATAAATTAAAAAATAAAAAATCAATCAGAACAAGGGTGGTTTTGGGCTACCTTCCTTTATATTTGTTGATGTCATTGACGGGCCAAATCCCATATCAATGCAAAATGTTACGAATGCCTTAATACTAGAGAAAAATCATAGAATTCAACTTCTATTTTATTTCTTGACAAAAGAAAAACAAACTTCTATTATATTGATTTTTCTGTAGCCATATGTAAAATATAAATAAAACAAAAATTTATATAAATGATAAAACTGGAAAAGAAAAAAAATTCATGACCTACAAATGGGCGTATCCATCAATCGTAATTTCAATGACAGTGGTATCAATCAAGCCCACAATTAAAAAAGATCCATCGTCCCAACCCATAGCTTGTACTAAAGCCTGGCTCAATTGGAATTTCTATTTGGTCAAGTCTAGGCTCAATTCATTTTCAATTTGAATTTTATACATAGACAAATAAATTCACTAAGGTGCAACTTCCCTTTTTTTTTTTTTTTTTTGTTGAAAATTTGGTGTGTCCGCGGTAACTTATGCACGTAGATTAATTTTAAGGACAAACCTGAATGAAGGGAGAGAATAACATCTCCAATAAGTGTGTTAGTATACTTACACATAATTCATAACGTAAAGAATTTTTTTTCACACAAATACTGCATTTATCTCACTTAGAGACAATACTTAACTTATAACCTTACGAATCATTAGTACAAACTCTAACTATTTCGTCATTTTGTTTGGTTGTAGGTTCAACTTCACACACAAGAACTCTAGCTTGAACTTAGAATCGCGGTAAATCAGTGTTTATAATACATATGTTGAAAGATTTTTATTTTATGTTTTTTTAATGGCCCAAATTTTTCTTTTAATCTTTTATATTTTTATATTTTTGTGACTAGACTATTTTTTATGCAAATAAAATTTACTAAATTAAAAGAATTTAATTAATTTAAAAACCAAAATCTATACTAATATACAGAGAATTCTTGGCAGTAGTCCACGGTGAATCCTTTTTTGCACCGCAAATGCCAAGAATGCCCCTATATAACTTTATATAAAAACAATATATAAATATAAAGGGTATTAAAGTAATATGCTATCCTCAGCATCATTAGACCTTTGTAATAAAAAAATGTATTAATAATGAATCCTTGCATGTATATTGTGTAATTCTTTTAATTTCATTATTAGAAAAAATTGTGCTAACTGTAAAAAAAAATACAATTATAACCAACAAGTAGTGGTTGGCTCATTGGAAATGGGCTTAGCATTTATTTATAAGATTCTTTTAGTTTGAAAAAAGTGATAATTGAGTTGATTTGGGGACAAAATATAGTTATAAGGACAAAATAGTATTTTAATATTTTAATTATCTTTAAGTTTCACACCTTTTTCTTTATTTTATATATTGTCATTTTAATTAACTTTAAGCATTTCACTCTTAATTACTCTCATTATTATCCACAACTATAGGGGTTATTTTTCCTTCACGTACATTAAAAGAAATTTAACATTTATGTTGTAATCACTATATATCAAATTATACTAACATAATATTTATTTAATTAAGGTCTGATCTTACTTTAATCATCCACAGAGGACTTTTGGCGACTAAGATGTTGGTCGCCTAAAGATTTTAGCGACTAAAAGTTTTTTATTGTTACTTGTCCGTCGCCTAAGATGGTCATTAAATCTTTTTAACGACCCAAAAAACGTTGGTTGCTAAATATTGTTTTCGCGACCAAAAATTGATTCAATAGCGTCTAATGAATTTTGTTGCCAAACATGCCAATGTCAAATCTTTTTGGCCGCCTATGTCTTTTGGCAACAAACAAAAATACTTATGGCGACAAATGTGTGGTCGCAGAAATATTTTGGCGACTAAACGTTTGCTTTTCTCGGTCGCCAAAAGTGTTTTGCAACTGAATGTTTTGGTCACTAATCCGTCAAAGTTGGTTATTGAAGCTATTTAGTGACCAGTTCCTCACTTATCTGTTTTCAGCAACCAAGATTTAGGCACGAACAAATTGGCTCTAAATATTTTTGGCGACGAATTTTTAAAATTTGATTTTGGTGAATTTTAATTTGTTTTGATGCGTATCAAATATTTTTAAATACTTTTATAATAACTTTACCTCAAAAAAAAACTTTTATAATAACCTGTATTAATTGAATATATAATTATGTAGAAAATCTCTTATATTTAGAGATTATACAATACACACATAATATTAACAAAAAATGTAAATGTATATTAACAAAATAAGGAGGCAACAATCAATACATAAAGTTAAAAGAGATGATGTTTAAAGGCTTCAAAAAGTCCAATACACCTCTCAACCATTGTTTTTAAAATCACGCGAGGCACAAGCCTCGAGGCGTATTGATCAGTCGTAAGCCTCAAGTTTCTATTAACTTTTAATTTTATATAAAAAAAAATTTAGCATTGCAATCGCATCTCATTTAAATTTATATTAATTTACATCATATATATTTCATTTGTATTTAAATTTCATTTGGTTTCAATTTCATTACATTTAACCCTCAAAAAGTATGGAGGGGAGAGGATGGGAGTGCACCTCGTAGAAAGAAATAGAGATTAATTAGAGATACCATATGCCCTATTTTAATTAGCCCTATCCCAAAGAAAACAATAATTGTTAGTAACTTATTACTGTTTCAAATGACAATATCATTAGTAATTTATAAATTTGTAATCAATTAACAAATTAAAGCTATAGAAACTAGCATAATAGAATGATTTTCTTAGACATGAACTTAAATTACTTATTTGACATAAATGATAGTCTAATATCATTCTAAACTTGAACAAAAAACCATGAAAATCACTCAATTCACACCATACTAAGAGATGATAGGCCGACTCTCCCTAAGTTCACACCATACTAAGTGATGTACCATAACATGAAAAGCAAGACCACTAATTAAGAACAAAAATAATAATAATATCATGGGTCAAAGCTTAGAATATGTTTTTAAACTATTTGTTTTTTTTTTTTTTGGTACCAATTTTTTGGCACCCGATGAGTGCCTACCTTCTTTTTGAAGCGAGACTAATCCTTTCGGATTTGAGGATTTGTAGGGGCAAAGGAACCTCTCCTAATAGAAATGGACGAGGACATGCTTGAACTTGTGAGGAGTCCCTCAACTGCACCTCGTAATTTGCTCTTCGAACCAACGAATCAAAACCCCTTGTTGGTAAACTACTTTTCTTTTGAAAATTCATAAAATTATCTATAAGAATGCATTCTTGTCACGATAAGTTGTTAAGAAATGGGAGGTGGTATTATACATGGTAGAATTGATGCTCTTGTCGATAAGTTGTTGCTCTGTGATTTCTACCGAAAGATAGCTTTAACAGTTGTGGTAGGTACATTTTCAGTTATTCTTCAAATCTCTTTACAGGTTTCGTATTTTCATTTTCGTTTTCTTTTTTATCTTTGAAATTTTTTGGGTGGGTAGAGGTTTGAAGATCCTATAATATGCCAGGTGACAAGAGATAACTGCGTGTTTTAGATGTGTACTAGTTATAGAACCCACAATGAATTGCGGATTATCTAAATTGAAATATATAAGGTATGTCTCTTACCAATTCAAGATAAAATAGAATGAAAAATCATATGTTTTTACAATGAAAGTATAAATTATGTTGTATCTAAAATAAATTGATAAAACAAATAAAAGGAAAAAAATAATAATATTGATGTTGAGCTTGAAACATAAAGAGACCACAAATATATGCATTATCATGTAATTTTTTTGAAAATAATGGCTTTGATAACAATCTTCATGGTAGAGAACTTGGAAGATATCTAACAATAACAACAACAATTTAAAAATAATAAGAATAATAAGAAATAATTTGAAAATTGTAGTTAGAATTCTTTATTTTCCAACAACCTTTTCAAACTGATTAAATACAAAAATAAAAAAATAAAAATCAATGCTTTCTAAATAAAAAATTTAAATTTTAAGAACAAAAATGATAAGATATATAACTTAAGCAAGACTTTCCTAATTTAATAATTAAATTAAAAAAAGTAAAAAAAATAATAAACCAAACCGGTAAAGAGAAAACAAAGCAGAAATGGAGGTGAACATGCAAGAATCATCCATTCTCTTATGAAAAACTTCTTTAAACCATTACATAAAGTTGACCATGGATGAAAATAGAGTGTAGGAGATACAATCCAACATGTGACGGAAATTGACCTTAGCTCTTGTTGATTGTCATCGAAAAGCAAACCATCATAGATATTGGTTTCATTGAAATTTAAAAGGTAATCTAATATCTGATGGTGTTAAGGTCATTCGAGCTATAAAAACTCTATGTCCAACATTGAAATCAGAAATAATTTTTGCTTCTATCACATGTTTCCCAAACTGAGTTATTATTAACCTTGTACCATTGCACAAACCACAACACTGGTCTATGTTGCGAAGAAACACGAAGGGAGCACCAACCTTCAGTGTCAACTTGTGAGTTGGCATGCCAAAAGTGTTAATGCTGTTGAAAAATTCTGGTGTGTATATGTCTTCATGGTTGTTTGAATTTTCATCTATTTTGCATACACTATTAAAGCTTAGATAAATCGCCTCCTCACTTGGCCACATAGACATCACATGCCCATTCACTTCATTTACAATATCAAATGGATTCATTTGTTGACTTATTGCATATGCACAGATCAGCTATATCAGGGAATTATTGTGTACCACATGGCTGCTTTTTAAGTGAAATAAAGTAAAGACTGTCACTCTAACATGTCAAAATCCATAGTTGTTTATTGACTTTATTCGGTTAGAGGATAGCACGGGCATCGCACGTTTACTACTACTTAGGCTGACAGAGAAACTTACAACCAACGTGAAAGCTGAGGAAAATCGATGGTGCACTCCCACTGTAGGATTACAAACTTGTCACTTACATTTTCCTGGAAGTATATAATATATAGTTTCTATTAAAAAAAATAAAGAAATAAAAAAATTTCTCATCGAGATTCCAATTTCCCATAGCTTCCCCCAACACAGGAGCCAACAATTATATTAGAAAAATAATGGTACGGGTACATTATTAATTTATTTAAAAGAAAATTCTTTAGAAACACGTCTTTTTAAACATACAACTTGAAACATGCATCCACGTGATTCTTAGTTATTCAAAACTCTCGATAACAATGTCAACAAAGTGTGTTAGTCAAACTTTTTTTTTTTTTTATCAAAGTGTTAGCTAAATATTACTCTTAATTAAAAACACATTCAAATAAATATCGTATAATTACGTGAGTATTGGTGTTTAACATAATGTGTTATCCTAGTAGAACTCATGATATATATTATTCTTAAGCTATTTTTATTTTATTTTATTGAGCAGGCAAATTAGATTCTAATTACAAGTAATAATAATTATAGGGATACCTTCAAAAATAACAATAATATAAATAAAAGTAATGATAATATATAAGGGCTGGAAAGAAAGAAAAACTAGCTGTTATAAAGTATGTAAAAATTACCATTGTAAATTTCGAGAACATTATAATTTATTTCATTATATATTATTTGATATTCTTCTCACTGTAATATATTATATTATGATCTAGTTTTTATTTTATTTAAAATTCATCTATACCAATGTTGATTTTTTTTTTTTTTTCAAATTCATTTTTTTTACAACGGTACATATTCATCCAATAACTTCTTGTGTTGCATGCTTGTGGACGAGAAACATCTTTTGATGTACTAGATTTGTTTAAATAAAGTGATACTCAGAAATTTAGTCTTAGAAGCGTTAATTAATTAGTGTATGTTCATATAGTTAGATGTGATATCATATAATAGTCGACCAATCTCCTAAGTAAATGAATTAGATATATATATATATATATACTTCATGTGCACTATTCATTGAGTTAGCTAGGGATGATATTAATACATCTTAATTAATTGGTTTTCTTTGGAAAGTTAGAGGAAACTTAATCATTAGAAGTACAAATTTGATTCCTCCTTTTTACTTTACTTGTAGTTTGCAAAATTCACAATCACCGTTTATGCAAAATAAGAGAGAGAAGACAACTAAATGCAATTAATTAATTCAAGTACATATGTTTTAGAATATAATTGTTATAAGATTAAAATGCTAACACTTGGAATACTTAATTTAATGGTTGTATGATTTATAGAGATATTGATTAATATTTGACATTTTTTTTGTATATATATATATATATATATATTTATATATAATAATAATTGGCCCGAGTTTGAGTTGAGTCATTTTAATCAGGTCGAACTGGATCAATGGGATCGAGTTTGGATAGAGCACCTTTACTCTTCTTCTGTTCGGTTTTTTTTTTTTTTTTTGGCCTCCTAGTTGTTTGAATGTGACCCAAATTTCAATCTGTTGGCTCATCCACAAGAGGTCCATTAAAACAATTTTTTATGTCATCAATATTATCTCAATTAATCAAGGAAGTTGCTAAAATCACCCGCCATTTACTCTCTGTCCACCCACCCACGATCTTAACCAATTTATATATATGATTAATGTATAAACACATACCAATTTATGTTAACAAATCATATGTAAATTGGTTAAACACATACAAATTTATATATGATTTAACAAGCAATAAGAATTAAGCTAATAATAAGCACTTAAAAGTTTATCTTTAAATCATATTATATACATCAAGAACATGCTTTTTAGATACCCTCTATGTACTTAATGAAAAGAAATAAATAATCCTGATCATGTATAAGATGATTAATCTAACCATCCCATTTCTATTTTCATACCTGTTTCAGTTTTATCAGCTGTTAATGGAGTGAAGAAAGGTTGATGCAGTACAGGTAGAATAATAAAATTTACATTTTTTTTTTTTGTTTTTTTTACATTGCAAGGATTTTTCGCTATTTTAGTTTTGCTTCATCATTTAATTTGTAACTTGTTTTCATTTATATATGTTTTATTAGATGTGGTGGAGCTGATCTCTATAGCCATTCTATTGGTGGTGTTCTGAATACAGAGATTTGGAACAGATAAAGTAGGATATGCATTTGCTCCAGCAATCATGGTATGGTACTTGTTCATTGGGATCGTTGGGATCTTCAACACGATTACGACACGATCCAATGGTGTTAAAGGCGTTTAATCCACTTTACATATTTCAGTACTTCAAGCTTGGATCTCTCTCGGTGGAATCACCCTTTGCATGACTGGTAAATTATAAAAATATCCGTGTTTTTCAATACTAAGAGTGTATTTGGTAGGTGAAAAAATGAAGATTTTTTTAATAAAATTATTGATTTTATTGAGAAAATCATATATTCTAATGCATAATTTTTGTACACTTTTTTTTTACTTTTAATTTTAAAAAAAAATTAGGAAAATATATTTTGAAAGAAATGAATAAAACCTACTTAACTGAATAATTTTTTTTACATTTACCTAATCTTAAAATTTCTCAAAATAAAAACAAATATTTTAAATAAAATGAATAAAACTTGCCGAACTACATAGTTTTTGTACACTTATTTTTAGTTTTAATTTTTTTTAAATAAAAATTAATATTTTGAATGAAACGAACTGAACTAAATAAATTTTTTTAATACTTATTCCTTCATTTTCCATACCATCCAACAATACGTTTCCTACAAATTAATAGGTAACTATTATTGTTTTATACATTTAGAGAATGTTACTTGGTAGGGAGAATCTGAATTCGTTGCTCGTGAGCTGGCTAATGGAGAATCTTAACTTAATGCTCGTAAGCTGGCTAAAATAGCCCTTATAGGGTATATTTCCTATTTGTATTCACTCACTGCCCAGGTGGCTTGTAACTTTATGCCCATGTGATGGTACAACATACCGTAGTCCAGGCGGTTATGTCTCCTCATTTAATAAGGTACTTGAACTGTGTAACATTCCAATTTTACCCGTTTTCTTTCTCGTCTCTTTCCTTCTTATTATATTTTACTATAATATAAGGTTTTTATATTTCTTAAATAATTGACTATTTTTTTTATCCAAAATAATTTATAATTTTATGGTTCTAAAAGAATGTAATAAGAAATGGGTCTATTTTTTAATATATAATTTAAATGACAATATTTTATCTGAAAAAATTGGGTTTATTCTTTTAGTTCGTTATAATATTTGATATATTTATTAAAAGTAATATATTTTATATATTTACTTTATAATTAGCTACTTGCACCCATTGTAACTACAAAATTGCCTCTCATACGAAGGAACTAAGCTACTAGCTATAGTTAGTATCAATCAAAATAATTACAATGTGAATGATAAAAAAATGTTACAAGAAGTATATATAATGATCCTTTTGGAATCACATTGTAATACTTTATTATTGGAGAGAAATGATATGGTGTCTCAAAGCTGTTATTTTAACATTCTCCTTAAAATTATAACTTAGAGTAAAAAAATGCAGTAAATATTATTCTCTTATATATTTAGAAAAGGTTATTTTGTGAGGAGAGAATCTTAACTTATTGCGCATAAGCTGGCTAGAATATCCCTTACCAGGTATACTTCCTGTTTTTGGATTCACTCGTTGCTGATACATAACTTTTAAGTTTTTACCCATGTGGTGGTACAACAAGTTTAAGTAGTTATGTCTGGGAATCAAGTAACTCTCTCCTCATTTAGTAAGAGACTTATCTTTTAGAACCATATTTCACTGATCTTGTTAGCTACCATTGGTCCAGGTGTTAAGCAATTCAAACTGTCAGTTTTGTTGTTACTCTGTAAACAGCACTATATATAGTGCAGAGATAATGGAATGTGGTATACTTTTTTTGTTATTTTTAGATAAAAAAGAGAAAAAATATATTAAACATAAAGATTAATATATTAAAGGTAAATTTTCAATCAAACCAATTCCTTGAAGGACCACAACATGCTTTTTCACCAAGATTATACCAATAAGATTAAATCAACAACTAACACCAAATTAATACAAGTTAATGAAATATCTAGTCACATACCTGTCTATAGTTACCTATTAATTTGTATTTCAACACCTGACTCTCCAAATTTAAATGCTTTTTGCTCTTTAAACTTATTATAATTTAAATGTTTCTTTAACAATTACAAAAATGAAATGATCAGTAACCTAACTAATTAATTATAATCTTTACCAAAACCAATTGCAGCCCGTTCAGATACCCTTTTATTTTATTTTTCCTTTTCAGTAACCTAGCTCATGCTCCTCATTGTATCAGGTACTTCAGAGTAAAAAAACTCGAGCATTCCTCCAAGCGTAAGCATATCTGAAAAACCAAGAATAAGGTATTGCCAACCTAACCACAACACAAACAGCTTGTGACCTTCCATTGCGGCTTGTCGCCTCTTTGCTTCGACCATTGCCGCCACCGAAGTGAGCAAGAGTCCGACCCTGATTCGCTTTAATGGGTGGAAAAGACTTGCAATTTTGTTGTTCTCCAAGGAAGAATATTTCTTCAGAAGAAACGCTTTGAGGCGCTCCACGATAACGATTGAACAGAGCGCCTGTTTTGCCAATTTTTATAGCTTGGGTTTCCGATCGTTCGATGAATATACTTTTGCAGATCTTGAGATGATTGAAAGGTTGTGATTGTCACACTAGGTAGAATTTAGGGTTTAGGGGTTGTGATTGTCTTAGGTAGAATTTAATGTAATGAGTTATAGTGAGAAATGACATTTTTAATATGGCAAGTGTCTCTATGCTATCTTCATAATTTGTTGGCAAAGCTTACTTTTAATTTGATATAATCATTTATTATTTTTCCTTTATATGCAAATCTCATACCTCAATGCCCTACCTCATTTCACCTTCTTCTGTAATTCATGAAGAAGCTGAATTGTGAAGAGCTGCAAGTTGGCTTGTTAGGCACGGTAAGGCCAAAATCCAAAGTTTTTTTTTTTTTTTTTTTTTTTTTTTTTTGGCAATCAGGCAAACATTAGTCGATTCTCTGTGTTTTTCTTAATATTTTTAGTTTCTTTTAATTTTATTTTAGGGTGTTTTTTAATATTTTGATATTTATCATGTAGGTTTTTTTTTTGGATTGTTTTGTTGAGTATTCAAGCTAGATATTTTAATAGAGAATACATGATTTTTTTATTTAATTTTTTTTTTTGTTATTAGTTTTTATACAAGAGGAAAGGAATTAGACCCATTGGGGGAGAAGGTTGTAATATGTAACAGTTGCTGTGAATTTTATTTTTATTTTTTGTCCTTATTAAATCACATGATTTTTGTTCATGAAACCTCATTTAATGGTTTTAATGTTCTTATTCTTATTTACTTTTTTTTACAAGGAGGATGATGATTTTGTGGATTGGCGAGGAAGAAAAATACAAGATGCCAGGTCTGGAGGAAAGAAGTGCTCTGCTATTACTTGCGGTAAGTTCAGCTTCTGGATTAATTTATTCAAGAATTTAGGAGAGAAAGAGATTAAAAAAGAATGTTTTGATATTTTACAAAATTCTCAATATTATATATGGGTCAAATTTTACAATTGTTTAAGTGAATTTTAAATATGATGTATGGCTTAAATATTATGATTAAGAGATTAAGTGAATGTTAAATATTTTTCAACATTTCACAATTTTTTAATGACTTCAAAAACCAACTATCATAACTCTAAAGCAAGGCGTAGTTGCTTATGGGTGGGTCCAAAATTGAAAGCCCAAAATATTTTCCTATTATATTTGTTTTTGTTAGATGGCCTAGGGGCAATTATTAATAATAATAAAAAAAGGAAGTAATTCTTTTGATTAGAAAATATGGGTTCATCAAAAACCTAGGAAAATATTGAACATAATAAATTTAATCATAAATTGTTAATAATTCCTTTTAACGCAAATGAATTGTTTTTTTTTTTTTTCTTTTCTTGTCATTTTAATTATGTCTCAATTAAAGTGTTTTTTTTTTGTCTTTCTCTTTGATTTTTTTTTTTTTTTAAATAGTGGTGGAAGTGCTGCAACACATGGCGTTCTCAGCAAATGCAAACAACCTTGTGACTTATTTCATAACTTTGATGCATTATTCAAACGCTGAGGCTGCAAATATGACCACAAATTTCTCGGGAAGTGCCTATCTACTCACAGTATTTGGAGGTTTTATATGTGATTCATTCATCACAAGGTTTTGGACGTTTATTATCTTTTGCGTCTCGGAGATACTGGTAAGCCAATAATGAAGTTAAAATAATTACACAATATAAATGCAAGAATTCATTATTAATATATATTTTGATTACAGGGTCTAACGATGCTGATGATCCAAGCTACCAATCCAGCACTCCAACCGGCCAAAGATCAAGAGCCTTCTAACTCACAAGCAGCCTTTCTATACATTGGACTATATGCATTAGCCTTAGGGTTTGGTGGGATTGTGCCTTCCTTGCAAGCACATGGAGCAGACCAACTTGACAAAAGCAACAAGAACCTAATCTCAAGTTTCTTCAATTGGTTCTTCTTTTGCCTCGTCACTGGTGGCATTTTAGCTTGCACCATCATGGTTTATATTGAAGATAACAAAGGCTGGAGTTGGGGGTTTGGGATCTCCATTGGAGCCTTGTGTTTGGCTCTCATTATTTTTGCTAGTGGCTTCTTCTTTTATAGACACAAACGCCCTACTGGAAGCCCTTTTACCAGAATCTTTAAGGTAATTGATTAAGTTCCTAATGATAATCTATTAATATTTTAATCCTTTTAATTAGTTCAAAAAAAAAAAAAAAAACATCTCATTGGTTCACAATAACTTGTCCTCACCCAATACTGTCCGAATCTTAACTCATTACGCCTTGGAATTTTTCTTCATTGCTTGGGCCGAGTCATGGGTTTTTTTTTTTTCTTTTAAATCACTCGGGCCAAGTCATTTAAGATATTGGCAAAAAGATTTTTATCATTTTTAAAAGTTCAAATATTAACGCGGACAACGATTTCAGATGGCAGAACCTTGGTCAATGGAATTACTGTTTTGTTTTTTTTCAAACACTAGGCCTAAGAATTGCGGAAAAGGGTATATGTTGGTCTCATCATTTTGAATTTTCACGGACGAACCAAAAAAAGCTTGGAAAACAACATTTATATATTTTCAGAAAACAAAGCTTTTTTTTTTTTTAATCTTAACTAAACTAAATAAGTTTCACTACTTTTTTTGTTGCGAAAGTTTTTTTTTTTCTACTTAAAAAACATTAAAAGAAGTCATATTTGATGAATTAATGTTTCATTTTTTTTCATAACGTTCAAAGGTACTCAGATACAGTATCCAAAACTGTAAGAGCCCGATAGATCAGTATGGAGTTGATGGACAATCACACAAGTTCAGGCTAGTATACTCTTATTTCTATTATGTTTTCTTTTGTTCTCTTCTTGTTTTCAAGAATCAGATTATTACACATCAAATCATGTCGATTAACAAAACATAAAGATAATTAACCAAATTAATTAAAATAATATTGTGTGCATGTGTCCATGTTTTAGGTTCCTTAACAAAGCCATGGCAAATTCTTCAGTAAGCAACTGGGAAGTAGAAGAAACAAGGACCTTCTTCGGCCTCATCCCCATCTTCTCAACCACCATCATGATGAACTGCTGCTTGGCCCAATTAAACACATTCAGTGTAGCTCAAGGAAGAAAAATGGATCGAAAGCTTGGCTGCAACTTCGAAATCCCACCACCCTCATTATCTATAATCCCCCAAATCTCCGCGCTCTGTTCAATCGTTATCGTGGAGCGCCTCAAAGCGTTTCTTCTGAAGAAATATTCTTCCAAGGAGAACAACAAAATTGCAAGTCTTTTCCACCCGTTAAAGCGAATCAGGGTCGGACTCTTGCTCACTTCGGTGGCGATGGCGGTGGCGGCAGTGGTCGAAACGAAGAGGCGGCAAGCAGCAATGGAAAGGTCACAAGCTGTTTGTGTTGTAGTTAGGTTGGCAATACCTTCTTCTTGGTTTTTCAGATATGCTTACTCTTGGAGGAATGCTCGAGTTTTTTTACTTTGAAGCACCTGATACAATGAGGAGCATGAGCACTGCTTTTGCATGGTTTTCTCGTGCTTTGGGCTTCTTTTTGAGCTCTGTTTTTGTGCAAATTGTGAATGCTGTGACTGGAAGCAAGTGGTTGGGGGGTAATGATTTGGATAAGAATAGGTTGGAGCTGTTTTATACAGTTCTTTGTGTGGTTAATTTTATCAATTTGCTCATTTATATGTTCTTTGCCAAGAGATATTAGTGCTTTTGAAGAAGTCAATTTTAAGATTGGTGTTGGTGGGTATTGAAGTTTAATAAGTTTAGATGATAATGGAATTGGCTGGGTTTTGCTTAATGAAGATGATACTGTTTATATGGCTGAATCTGTCATGTTGGGGAAATCAAGTTCTGTCGAAGATGCAGAGGCTCGTGCGATATTGCGAGGCTTGTCTAGCTTACGAGAATTACATCAACTGCCAAGCAATGTGATCCAAATTCAATCGGACTCTCTTTGCTATTAAAGCTCTTTCAGGTAGTGGTTTTGTTTTGGGTCATATTGGATTAGAGCTCACCTGTCATCTCTCCCGTCTCTTCTCCTTTAATTATATTCCTCGCGATGACAACTTGTTAGCGCACAAATTAGCTAAGAAAGCCTTGAGAGATTCCTGGTCTTGTAAATGGTATTTCAATGTTTCTTCCTCTAGCTGTATCCTCAAACAGTTTCATTGAACATTTAAGTCTTTTCTGTCAAAAATGACATAATTTTAAGAGAGTTTTTTTTTTTTTTTGTGAGAAAAGTTGAATAGTTCAATTATATGAAAAAATATGATGTACAAAATTCAGATGGACTACATGATTTAGCCACTAGAAGACCTCTTCTACCCAAAGGATTTGGTCACCAATTGATGAAGCATACTTGGCAAAAGTATGTGCTACTAAGTTACATGACCTAGGAACATGTGATAAACCATAGACCGGGAAGGAGAAGCATTTGATATCTTGAATAACATTATCAATTTCCAAGGTGGGAAAACACCATGTCTCCACGACTAAGCAAAGACCTTCTGTCACTGCAATACTTTCCGCTATTTCTGTGAGGAAAGTGGCGGCGAAATAAACCACCGCTAAATGAAATATACAAACACAAATAGAGACAACACAAACATAGAAGAAATAAATGCCACAAGAGATTTAACATAATTCGGCACAAACTTGCCTACGTCCTTCGAGCACACACACTTTACTATGATGAAGAAAATATTATAAAAGAAGCTCTCCGCTCTCAACTCTCTAGACACCTGTGCTTATACTTGCACACACTGACTGCACTTTTTTTTTTTTTCTCTCGTGCTCTATACTCTTGCTTACTTTATCACTTGCTCACCTTATCACACACTTCTCCTAATATATATAGAAAAAGCAAAGGCGACAAAAATTTCTCACAAAACTCTTGCTTACTTTATCACTTGCTCACCTTATCACACACTTCTCCTAATATATATAGAAAAAGCAAAGGCGACAAAAATTTCTCTTTGTGAGAAGAGAGATTATTTCCTTTTCTTTAATACGAAGGAACCAATCCATCGTTACTCCACCGTATCTTATTTTATTTTTACATGGTGGGTTCCAACAACTACTTTCCGAACTCTAAAATTCTTTGCAGCTGCTCTTTTTTTCATCCCTTATCACCATTCCAATCCCAATGGATCGGTTCTTATCATCAATAGCTGCATCAACGTTCAGCTTAAAGGTACCTCTTAAAAATGATTCATGAGTTATTGTATTGCAATATTGATATATTTGGATATTTTCTTTCTATTCAATGTTTTACAATTTGGGAAACTTTTAACTTATCTATTTATTCTATTGAATTAAGATAAAGCAGATAATATCACTTGTTAGGCATGGTTGAGGTTAAGCTGGTGGTCGCTTGGCTGGTAATTAACAAGAAGTTCTAAGGTAATTAAGAAAGATAAAAGTAATTGTAACCATAAACTATAAGTTAGCTAGAATGTAGAAACAATCCATTTAATTTGAGGCCAGTTTAGGCCCATCAAATAAAATTATTGAATCTCTTTTAAAATATAAAAGTGAAAAAATAAAACAAAATAACAATTATGACATGACAGGCTTCATATATATATATATATATATATATATATATATATATATATAACATGACAAAAACTTATCTACTAGCTAGTACGTAGTCCACAAACTTTCTCACCTTTTTATTTATTTATTAAGTTTTGTGTTATGGCCTATGGGACTATAAATGGGAGAGGTATGGTAAAGGGCATAGGAAATGTATACGAAGAAATTTTAAAAAACTATAATTTTTTAGTATATGAATTGGGATTTGAAGAAAATAGTTTTGTGGGAGGCCTTATATTATTCAAGATATCTATAAATATTACTATTTCAGATCGATACCTTTTTTTAACTAGAAAAATTGTCTAAAAATTTCTTATTATACCGTTTAAATTAACATCTACTTAAAAATTACATTGAATTTGCAATAGTAATCTCTTAAGTAATTAGAGCTATTGTATATTATATAAGAGATTGTGTTTTTATTACTAATACTTAATTCTAATTTCCTAGTAATTAATACATATATCCACAAAGCAATGCTTGGCATCCTATTTGATCTCTATAGTATCTCAAACCCCAAGGTTGACGGGTTTGAAAAGCCAATATCGTGATTGTGTTTTAATTTCTAACGCAATTTTTGGACTTTTTTACAACGCACCCTCCCCCTTACTTTTGCGTTTGCCGTTAGGGTTTTGAGAAAATACTTTTGACCCAAAACACCACCGCTCTCCCAAACAAGCCTAATAACAACAACGGATTTTGATATGTTACCATTTCATGACGCATTCTTGCATACATGGCTTTTATTGATAAGTAACTGATGACATAATAAAATTTTATTCACTGAATATTGTTGGCTCATTCTCATTCTTTTTTAGGTGCTAGTGTACAAGTCAAAAGAAAGAGTATCGTACGAGGTTGAAGGTCGGTCACGTGGGGACAGACATGATGTGAGTTCCACGGTTTATATTTTTGTGTTGATTTTGTACATGGACGTAACTAACCCTTTGAAGGCTTGGTAAACATAATCGAGATTCAGATTAGTGAATAAAAAATTCACAATAAAAATGTTAATTATATACTGGCATATATTAAATCGAATCGCGATGCTGACAACTATGCTTACAATCGACTAATTTATGCTAGTTAATCCTTCATTTTTACCCAACTTTGTACTTTCAACATGTGTGAAAGAGAACGAGACAAGAGTCTATGATATATATAATATCGTCTTTTCCATTGGATCTTTTAGCTATCAAATTTCAAATCAACGCAACAAAATAGAGAAAGATAAAAGAACAATATCATCAGCTAATTGCCGACTTTGAAGTCGGTGAAAACAAGATTATAGAAAGAATGAAAATAACATAGGAAGAATTCATGACTTTTTTTTTTGTTTTGTTTCTGACTTGGTATCCACGCCCTTCAAGCGATAATAATTTAACGTTCGAGCACTTTAAGAACATTGGACTACTCTTTACAAAAAGACGCAATTAAGGTGGGTAGGAGTTTCAATCTTGAGACTTCTACCTCTTAACCACTTTTAGCGCAGACCCCCGAACAACTGTGTTGCATAAATTTATGACCTTTGAATATAGTAATTTTGTAATAATTTCAATTCAAGATTTTTGTTGTTTCTTGTAAAGTTAAGATCGTGTTACACGATTTTATATAGAATTATCTTTATGATGTACATGATAAAAACTGAAACATACATAAATTTTTTTAGCAAAACTAATGCTACACTAGTCTACAAGATAAAACAAAGTATAGATATAACGAAATGTTTGTCCACCACAATAATGTAAATTTTTGGACCACTATTTTGTAATTGTGAGCAATTTGTCCCCTACCTAGCCCACATAATTTCGAGCTTTTGTCTTATATGTTATATGTTATATGGTATGCCAAGGTGATCGTTGTTATCTCGCTCTTTGATAAGCGAGTAGATGGTCTTTATAAGAGGTCGGTACATCCAGATCGATAAGAAGTGTCCCACCTAAAATCTTTATTCAACGAGGTTGTTGGTCTGTAATTTTGATCGGCGTCTAGGACACATTATGCCAAGCTGGATTCCTCAGTTATTGGCTAATGTGGTCGTCATGGCAAATAATGTTTCGTTCAGCTCGGTATGCCTAGAAACTGGTCCAATAATATATATTTATATTGTGCTATTTTAATAAACTATAAGTAAAAGTGTTTTAATTCCTATTTGAAAGGCACAAATTAATTAATTATTTTTTTTAAAGAATGGATATAGAAAAGATTATAAATTCACAAATCAAAAATCAACTATAACAAGGGTGAAATGAAATGAGGACCTAAGTAATGGTTTTGGGCTACCTTTCCTTTATATTTGTTGATATCATTACTGATGGGCCAAGTCCCATATCAATGCAAAGTGTTACAAGTGCTTAATACTCTAGAAAAATCGTTGAATTCAACTCTATTTTATTATTTGACAAAAAAAAAAAAAACTTCTATTTTATTGATTTTTCTGAAGCGATATATAAAATAGAAATAAAAAATGAAATAAATGATAATATTGGAAAAAATAAAAACATAAAAAAATCATGACCCTCGTAATAACGCATACATATCTGTATTTGGCTTGGTTTGAAAAATGGACAATAAGTGTTTGTTCGTACTCGTATGTTTTAAAAACTGGATAGCCCGGTTTATCCGTACTCGCATGAGTTTTTTCAAAATTATATAGTGAGAAGTAGGTTTTTTCAATAAACAAATAGAAATTTCATGCCAACAGTGATGAAAAACAATGAAGAGAAAAAATATAACAAGACAAAAATTTTAATTAAGCTAGAGTTTAGACAAATTAAAATAGGAATATGTAAAATATACCTTATTTACGGACCCGGCCCAGTTTTTAAAACGAACAAAAATTGTATCCATACCTAGCTTGGTTTTTAAAAAATCTTGTTCAGACCCATTTTAAAACGGATCTAACAAAAGCGGACAAACAAGTTCGGGCCCATTTTGTCACCCCTAATATATATATTGACTAATCCCTCACACAAGGTTCAACTGTTTTTTTTTTTTTTCGGTAACCTGGTGCATTGGGGGTTAGCTTACGCACACTGACTAATCCCAAGAGCAAGCCCAATGAGGAAAGACAGTGGCGTTCCCTCAGTGGATGTGTGGGTGCCCCTACACGTAGTTCACAATGTAAGGAATTTTTCTCAGTCGGGGCAAAGGCCCCGTCCATCCCACCTAGCGACAATACTCGAACTCATGTCCTCATTGTTAAATTTTGGCTCAAATATGAATTTCTTGTTGTATTAGAACACGAAACATGTATTTAGAAAGTAATTAGGACTTTCTAAACATGGATAAGTGTTTTATGATCTAGTTGTATTTGAATAAGGAAACCATGTTAGTGTAGAATGAGGAATCCTTGTTGGTCACGGTTTCTATATATTGTGGTTAGAAAGTTTATATATAGGAGGTCTCTCATTGTTTATTGATCATCCCAACTAGTGAGTGAGATCTAGAATAAGGTGAAGTTTGGTCATGGAAGCTTTGTGAAAGAGTGTAGAATTTAGAACTTGTGCAGGTGACGCGGTTGAAGTTCTAGTTTTCTCTTGAGTATTCTTTTCCTATTATTTTTCTTTACCAAAGTCTCTGATTAGTGTACTATATCTGGTGTAGAAGTATTTGAGGTGTTTAATTCCTCTGAGTTACTTATTAATCGATAGTGGATTGTTTTTACCCTGTGGTTCTTTTCTTGATTTTGGGGTTTTTCTACGTATATCTTTGAGTTGTGAGTGTTGATCTCTATTATTCTTTTCTTTATTGAATCTATGAAATTGAAGGGTTTGAGTATTTTTTCTAACACTTATAGCTCATGAATATTAGGTCTAACCACTTTGTCATATCGGTGGATTGTAGGTTCAACTTATTCACACACAATAACTCTACCTTCAACTTAGGATCTCTACTAAACCCGCGTTTATAACAGATATATTGAGAAATTTGAGTAAAATTTTTATTTTTTTTTCAAATGGTAAATCACAAAATTGAACCCTTAATAATTAATCTCATAGCTTAACCCCGATTTTTAAACTTAGTTATTGAAAATTCCATAATGCTTGGATCTTATTAATCTTTCCAAGCATTCCAAGTTTTCCCAAAACCTTAAATTTCAATTAGGTACATGTTGATATCTACGCCCCACAATTGATTATGTGGGATACAAGTAGTAGTGTGTCAGCTGGTTCAAAAAATATGTGTGTATATATATTATATATGACCTTATAATTTTATTTTCCCAAATTAACCACCTGGCAAGTTGTGCTCCACATAGTCAATAAGTGGGGTGTAGACATAATAAAAAAAAAGATGTAGTTGAAGTAATATGTAATGTATATATTTGGAGTTCAAAGAAAGTTTAGATCCCAAAAAAAAAAAAAAAAGTAAGAAGAAAGTTGCAATAATGCTGAATGTTTGGAAGTGGGTCATGGATTATTTTTGAGTGAACACAGACAAGACATATTGCAGATTTGGTGGAACACCCTTCCCCAGTTACCCTTCTTTTTTTATTTTTTTTTATAATCCTTCCCCAGTTAGTGAGAAAGTTGATCAGGCTGTAGAAATTCCAACAGAAAATGACAATATTATTACATTTATAAATAGCATGCGGGATATGCTTATATATCTCCTAGTTGCAATGCATGCATGACTGACTGAGACCAGTAGCCACTGGTTGGTTCATCTCAACAACTCCAAAATTAAAATATATTTTAGACAAAAATATCAGCTTCACCTACAGGACCATCCCTACATTAAATGTCATAATCTTCCTAGTTTCATCAATGACCTAATAATATTTCCTTTTTGTCAAACATGCTCTTTGGAATTTTGGGAGATTTTTATTGTTTTTTTTGGTAAAGGCGAGGTAGTGGCTGATGACGAAGTTTGCAGAAAATGAAAAGAGGACGATGTACACAAGCTCATTTTCACAGTGGAGAGATTAATAATAATAATATATTATTATTATTATTATTGTTGTTGTTATGGTTGTTATTAGGTGTCAAATAGTTATATATGGAGGGTCACTTTGAGTTATAGCTACAAGTGTTTGGCTCACTCTCAAATACTATATATATATAGTGGTCAAATAATATAGTATAATATGTTATCTTTAACAGTTAAGGAGGAATTGATACATTTATAAACATTTTTTATATAATAATAATTGTTCAAAGGCAAAAAAAATATATAAGCATATGTTACAGTAATTACTAGCCAGTATCTATCTGCAGCTAATATATAAGCATTTTCAACAAATAACTCGATGGAATGAAATATTATATAGCAATATCAATATCTGAATTAAGGAGTATAGTTTTGGGGGAATAAATAAACTCTCCATTTTAAAAAAATGGGAAGCTTTAATTTAATTTGGTTTTTGTTTTAAAGGTAAACGTTCCAAATTTGGTTAAATTTGTATTTCTTTTCTTACTTTTTTTTTTTTGGGTCCTCGAGCAGGGTCTTCTTACCTTTTAGGTCAAGACTAATTCTCTCAGAGTTCAAGCAAACTGCAGGGTATTTCTAGCGCCCTACCCAAAGTGGGTATGACTCCACAGAAAAGGGAAAAGCTCGGATTAGAACTCCTGCCTGCTCAGTGGATCTAATCTCATAAAAATAATCTTATCCTATGTTAAGATTATTTAATGCCTACAACTAACAAATAAAGTTGTAGAATTATTAAAACTCATTCATCCAAAAATAAATAAAGTTGGATATTTAATGCCACTAGTACAACTAACAAAGGTTACATTACAATTCATACATATAGTTAATATCCCATGACTTTTAGGTGATATATCATACATATAGAAAGGAAAGCAACACCAACGGAAGGAATACAAAGTAGAAGCAATGATCGTCGTCTTAGGGTTAACTTCATTGATGGTTAAGTTTGTTGTTCATATTGTTGACTAGAATTTGACGATCTATCAAAAAAAAGGCTTTGAAATTTTCAGAAAAAAAAAATAAAAAATGGTTATTTTTTACGGCTGATACTAACAAGACAATAAAGTGGTCACACATTCAATGTACATATGATAAATGTGTTGATTGCAATACATCTAGAAAAATGCTAAAGTTAAATCTTCTCAAAAACAGCTACATGTACATATACTTGTATATTATTTGAGGAAGATCAATATTGGAAAACAATTATTGGTGTTTTAAGAGATGCCTATCTGTCCCCAGATGTGAGCTCACATGTTTGATGATCGCAACGCTCTGGTGAAGAAAAAAGCTCGAGTCACATTAGTAGCCTTTGGTAAGGTAAACATTTTACATATATCCTGCCTGAGTATGAGGTCAACATATCCATTTTTTGGTTACCAAAAAAAAAAAAAAAAGATACTCCTCTAGCTTTACTCTAATAAAGAGATATATATAATATATATACAAAAAAATGTCAAATATAAATCAATATCTCTACAAATCATATACCATTAAATTAAATATTCAAGTGTTAGCATTTTAATCTTATAAGAATTATATTCTAAGAAATGTGTACTTGAATTAATTAAATGCATTTAGTTGTCTTCTCTCTCTTATTTTTCATAAAGAATGATTGTAAATTTTGCAAACTACAAGTAAAATAAGAAGTAGGAATCAAAAGAGTACTTCAAATGATTAAGTTTCCTGAACTCTCCAAAGAAAACCAATCAATTAAGATGCATTAATATCATCCCTAGCTAACTCAATGAATAGTGCACATGAAGATGTTCATGTAAATACTGACATATATATATATATATATATATATAATTCATGTACCCAGGAGATTGGTCGACTATTATACAATACGGACATACACTAATTAATTAATGCTTCTATGACTAAATTCCTAAGTTTCACTTTATTTAACTTAAACTCTAAGACAATGAAAACGTTATTAATAATTTGAAGATTCCTATTTTATCTTGGAGATCATATATTTTAATGTTTATTCTCAATCCTTTTAAACAAATCTAGTACATCAACAGATGGATTTCTACGTCCACATGCATGCAACACAAGAATTTGAAAAAAAAAAACCATAAAAATCAACATTGGTATAAGTGAATTTTAAATAAAAACTAGATCATAATATAATATAAATTCTAACTATATATTACAGTGAGAAGAATATCTAATAAGTGTAATGAAATAAATAATAATGTTCTTGAAATTTACAATAGCAATTTTTACAAACTTTAACATTTAGTCTTTCTTTTCTTTCTAGCCCTTATTTTATCATCATCGTCATCATTATTATAACTATTATTATTGAATGCAGCCCTTATTATTATTATTATTATTATTATTATTATTATTATTAGTTGTAATTTGAACTTAATTTGCCAGCTCAATAAAAATAGAAAATTGTTTGAAAATATAGTCCCAGAGAGCTTTTTTAAAATATTTTTGCTTCAAAAATATTTGTGAAAGTATTTGACAACATTTATTTCTATTTTAAAAGTATTTTTAAAAATATT